>CM051694.1:1329863-1997363 GCA_028022725.1 Lycodopsis pacificus | reverse complement strand
TTAGATTATATAGTACCTAACAAAGTGACCAAGGAGTTTTTTAAACTAACAGTAAAATTACTGAGTTGCTTATTTTACTGGTGGACATCTGTAATACATGTAAAACATAATATGTTTTACATATGTTTTTTACATAATATGTACACCAATTATATTTTAACAAATTATTATTCTCAGTTTTCAAATTTAACTGGATGGATTATAAATAATACATAAATAAATGTTCTTCTCATTTCAAGTAAAATAATGGCTGGATTAAAGAATAACTGACATAACAGAAAGCTTTTGAAGAATGTGCATCTTAAAATAAAGAAATTCATTTTAGAAACATTTATTTCACTGAATTGTCCTGCAGCTTTAAATTCAGTTCATTCATGTGTGAAGTGATGTCAATCAAAAAGCAACAATATTATATTTTTGTCATCTAAAAAGAGAAATCAGTGAGCATGGACTTTATCTGTGGTTATTAACACTTGTTTCAGCTCTATTCTCTCTGTAACATCATTGTTGGGACAGTGAATTCATGCGTTAGGATTCTGATCATTTTGGGCTCTTAGGTCTTCATTTCAGATGTGAGTGGGTACGTTTGTTCAAAGGAGTTGTGCTTTGCCTCGTAGTGCGCTTCATTTGCCGCTTTTACGGTTTCTGAACATATGACACACTGCCTGTGGGAAGAATTAACATAGAAGAGTCTGTTCATTCTTGCTTATAAATTATATTCTCTCTGAACACATTTCTCTTTTTGGAGATCGTCATGTGAGATAACCTCTCTGATTAGCGCAATTTTCTTGCTCTTGTTTCTATTTTCCTCATTTCTTCATTTACTTGCATAGTGAGTTTGATATTTTCACTTCATATTTTATCTTAATTCATGGAATAATTATTTTTCCTTAACTAAAAATAAAAATAATTAGCTCAAGATCCACCCTCAGGCTCCACCAGCATGGAGCCATTTTGCATCAATTGTGTTTCATTTAGTGCACGTTTGTGTGCATTGTGACCTCAAGATCATATAGGCTTGTTGTCAAACTAGGCTAAGGCTACTCCTGTTAGCTGTATATGAGCTTGGGGGTGTTGATTTTTATAATCACATTTGCTTACCCGTCGTTCTTTGAACTCTTTAAAAAGTTCGGGGTGTCTGTCTGAAAGGTGCTTTGCCGTATTAGACGTGTTGCCTCACTTGGTCCGTGTGGCTTTGAAATACGTTTTGCAGACGGGTCTCTGTAAGTCAGTGGGCTTTCCTTCACTGTCTGCAATATAGCCAAAGTACTTCCAGATGATACTTCTGGCATCTTGTTTTCCAAGAAGCCGAGAACGGTCGGCAAAAGCTCCTGCATGTCTCCCATGCATCACTCTCTGTGAGTGCGCGCGCTGCCTGTTGCTGTGAGCGCGCTGGGCAGCCCCGCCCCCTTGCATGCCTGCAGGCAGCATGACAGGGAGCGGAGCAGCCAGTGCGCTCTGATCGCGCGCTATTTTAATAAAGTATATCGATACTAAAAATATGCAAAATCGTGTCGTTTTTAATGTACAGGTACCGCGGTACCTTTTTTGTATCGATACACCGTGCAACCCTACCGGTTAAAGTACAAACTCGCTGCCTAATATATGTGCGATTCCGAAATATCGATTTTAGGTCCTGGGTCCGGATGCAACTGCGTCTGGGTCCGGATCCGGACCGCGGTCCGCCAGTTAGAGACCCCTGGTCTACACTGTGTACATGTTACTGGGCTTCATTTATCTTTTAGCTATCATTACTGGTTCATTTAGCAGGATCAGCTCCACGACAGCAAGGCTGTGAAATGAACCCAACCACAGCTCGTGCTCACCAGTCTGCTCCTCCTGCGTTGCTGAGACTCTGCTGGCAGTAATATACCTACGGTCTCACAAACACTGCTACTGGTCAGCTAGTGGTTCACAGTATTGAGATACGTCCATCTACCCTCCATCTGATTGGTCAAGTCTTGCCTATTTTCAACAAATGGTGAAATCATGCTTCTTTTGAAATCAGTAATTGATCCCTGTGTTTAACATTTAACCTTGATGTGATGTATGGAGAAACTGAAGAAGAACAACATTACTGTCTGAGATACATTCAGGACGGCTCTTTGTTGTGTTGAGGGTGTTTTGTAGATGAGCCACTTAATGTCGTTCTAAATCACAGTTGGATAACTGGCTTGCTTTTTGTGGTTGTAAATATAACTTTCCATTACTTCCATTTTAGTAATACAGACTGACAGAGAGACACAGCGAGAGAGAGAGACACAGCGAGAGAGAGAGAGCCCTGCAAGCCACAAACAGCTGTTTCTATGCACCTCCCGCTGCTGATTTTGACAGATTCATATATATATATATATATATATATATATATATATATATATATATATATATATATATATATATATATATATATATATATATATATATATATATATATATATATATATATATAAAAATATAAGGCAGTTCTATGGGTCACTCTATTTAAGCCAACCCCCCTGTAGTAAGACTCACCCGTCCCGTTGAGCGTACTGTTCTTGTTGGTGTACAGTCGAATCATCTGGCCGATGGTCCTCACATTGTCCCTCAACATGATGCCCTGAGCCTGCACCATGAAGAAGTATGTGTTGGCTGACAGGAAAAAGAAGTTGGAAGTATGTGTTGGCTGACAGGAAAAAGAAGTTGGTCATTGGTTTGACTCATCACATTAAATACACTCCAGTACATTAGCTTAGCATAGCTCCGTAGACACTGCTGCTACATGGCCTCACTTATTGTACAACATGGCTCAACATGTACAGGTTACTGTTTCAGTCACAACTAACTAGAAACAGTTTGAACAGGATGACACTTCCTCACGAGTAAGTTTAAGAGTTGCCATGTCACAGGCTATGCATTAAGGTTGTGCTGACAGCCGATGCCTTTGCCAAAGTTAACAGGATATAATATGGCTTAATTTTCCAATGCATCGAATTATCATTAGTATAGCTTTGGCAAATAGAGCAAACTAAATATAGAGGACAAATACACTACCACAGTAATGACATCTAGCTGCCCTGCTCATTGACTTGTCACTACAGTAGTCCAACACACCCACAGAGGTTAAGAGGACAGCTACCACGGTATCTCTGCAGGGGACACAGTGTACATCGTCATAACCCGAATGTCAGTCTTCCTATTGGCCAGTGCACCAGAGTCAACAGGAGCGTGTTTGGGGCTGATAAGCATCCTATCACAGAGCAGCCAGGCGTCTCTGCTGGAGAGCAGGTGACCGGGTTCACAACAGACCGGGCCCAGCAGCAGAGGATGCTGCTCTGTTCAGCCTGACCATCAGCTGCTGAGTACAGTCAGAGGGTTTGCTTCAACAATCCCCGACACCAGAACAGCATCATCCTCGGCTCAGGATCAGAACTCATTTTGGGGGAGTGGCTTCGGAGGGAGGGGCCATCAGTATTGCCAACTTGGCCCCTTTCTTGCTAGATTCAGCGACTGTTGGAGATAGTGCTGCTGCTCCTCTCATTGCAGACGAGTTGGCACCGCTGGGCCGGTCTGTCTGTTGGAGGACTTCTACTCTGGCCAGTTTCTCAAGGATACCAACCCGACTACAAGTTGAGAATTGTTGAGAATTGTCTTTGTGAGTCTTTATTTCAGTAGCATGTTGAATATGTTGCCATATAAGTGTAATTGGCAGAGTATTAAAATACATAAGGGTAGTTTCACTTCTTCCACCTTTGGTAATAAACACCAATGCAGTTCTGCCTTACATGTGGAGGTCCAAATCACATAAACACTGGAGATTTACTTCACTTACTGTGTCTAAAGACAGACAGACAGACAGACAGACAGACAGACAGACAGACAGACAGACAGACAGACAGACAGACAGACAGACAGACAGACAGACAGACAGACAGACAGACAGACAGACAGACAGACAGACAGACAGACAGACAGACAGACAGACAGACAGACAGACAGACAGACAGACAGACAGACAGACAGACAGACAGACAGACAGACAGACAGACAGACAGACAGACAGACAGACAGACAGACAGACAGACAGACAGACAGACAGACAGACAGACAGACAGACAGACAGACAGACAGACAGACAGACAGACAGACAGACAGACAGACAGACAGACAGACAGACAGACAGACAGACAGACAGACAGACAGACAGACAGACAGACAGACAGACAGACAGACAGACAGACAGACAGACAGACAGACAGACAGACAGACAGACAGACAGACAGACAGACAGACAGACAGACAGACGTAAACTTTATTTATCCCCAGGGGGAAATTCGTTTGTAGCAGCAGCAATTTACATAGTAAAATATAACATGTTAGAATTCCAATATGGCACAGGAAATTACAATCAGTACAATGCACAATATCTACAGTACAATAAAATAACAGCAGATATTGAATTGAAGGAAGATTCATAAAAAATAAGCTAGAATAGAATAGAAAATAGAAATGCACAGTATATACCACATAGTGGTATTAAATACAATGAACAACTAGTAAACTAAACTAGACAACCTGGACAGTAGAGCCAGGATCACCAACAACAAGCAACAACCGTGTAGCGTTGTTGTAGTCATGTGAAGGACGATGCCTGGCCCGAGGTGTTTTATTATAAAGTCTAATAGCAGTGGGCAGGAATGTTTTTCTGAATCTGTCCTTGTGACAGCGGAGGCAGGAGGTGATGGAGAGGGTGGTCCGGGTTATCCAATATGGTTATAATAGTTTCTTCAGTGTCCTCCTCTCCACCACCTCTTCCAGACTGTCTTGTTTGCAGCCAATGATGGAGCCGGCCTTCTTAACTAGTTTGTTAAGTCTGTTGGTGTCTCCGGCTCCAATGCTGCTCCCCCAGCAGACTACGGTGAAGTACAGTGCACTGGCCACAACAGACTGGTAGAACATCTCCAGCATCTTGCTGCACACGTTGAAGGATCGAAGTTTCCTCAAGAAAAAGAGTCGACTCATCCCCTTCTTGTACACAGCGTTGATGTTGGTCTTCCAGTTCAGTCTGCTGTCGATGGAGACACCCAGGTACTTGTACTCCTCCACCATGTCCACATCCTCTCCCAGAACTCTCAGCGGTTGTGGAGCTGTCGTCTTCCTCCTGAAGTCGACCACCATCTCTCTGGTCTTGGCCACATTCAGACGCAGGTGATGTCTACCGGCCCACTCCACAAAGTCACCCACTACTGCCCTGTACTCCTCCTCCCGTCCGTCCCTTATACACCAGACCACTGCAGAGTCATCAGAGAACTTCTGCAGATGGCATGACCCTGAGTTGTACTGGACGTCAGTGGTGTACAAGGTGAACAGGAAGGGAGACAGAACAGTTCCCTGTGGGGCTCCAATATCACTGACCACCGTATCAGACAGCACACGGCCCGGTCGGACAAACTGTGGTCTGTCCGTGAGGTAGTCAGTGATCCAGGAGACAGTGGACGCGTTCACCCCCACCACCCGCAGCTTCTCACTCAGCAACACTGGTTGGATGGTGTTGAATGCACTGGAGAAGCATGCTCACAAGCATGACGACCACTGATCGCCAGTAAAACCTGCATCATCAGCATAGTACACACACACACACACACACACACACACACACACACACACACACACACACACACACACACACCTGCCCAGGGTACCACTCCAGCATCCGCTTTCATGACAAAGAGGATGTAAGCAAGCATTCACACCAGCAGGAAGTTATTCCTCAGTATTATTGATGGTAGAGGGATCTAGACCAGGACACGCATCTGATTGGTCAAACGTCGGGGCTGCAATGTAGTACTACACTGGATGATTATATTGCTCTATCAGGAATACTTCACTTACATACAACCAGTGTACCAAGACATTTGGTAAAAATCTGAATATATAAAATACACAGTGAGGCAGGATGAGCAGAGTTCAGTGTCTCATATTAGTTATAATATTGTATCAGATCATTCTTCACCAGCAAGACCTGTAAAAACAGTCCCATGCGGGAAACGCTGACTAGTCTTAATAGAAATACAGCACTGGAAACACCTGGGGACGGTGACTACTGGGACACACCTGGGGACGGTGACTACTGGGACACATGTTGACACACTCGGACCAGTAGACCTGTAAAGCCCAGTCATGGACCTGTCCGACCGGCCGTGTCGCTGTGTGGAGGTCTCTGGCTACAACCCGCACAGTTCATTCATTCACAAGTCAGCTGTGCAACGCCAGCGAAAGCGCATCTCATGCAGAAATCCGACACACAGTAGATCACACCAGATCATTCTTCTGTCCCCTTGTCAGTGGGAGACGGATTTTTTTTTTTTAAACATCGCAAATTAGCCAGCTAGCTGAGCACCACGGCCCGGTGGACCGTCCAGCGGTGGGCTAGTTAGCCTATTAGCTCATCTATTTAGCGGTAGCGTGCACTGTGACAGCAGCCAGAGCGTGTTGAGCTGCGGATGATAATCCCGACATAATCCCATTAACTGTCGCCTGGTGAGGCGCTTAGTGTAAACCTCCGTTCACTAACCTATTCCAGGAGCCACATATATGAAGTAGAGACAAGTGGTGGACATGGAGAAGAAGAAGATGAAGGCCAGGAACGATCGGTTGGACATTCGCAGCAGCCGCCTCCAGTTCACCATTTTGGCTTAGGCCTGCTTCTCCTTCGCCGATATGAATCCCATAAAATCTTTTTGGAGTTTAAAAAAAGTCCTCGAATTGATAGACGACCGTGTCACAGGTGTGGGCATGGAACAGATGTGCACAAAGCCCAGAGATGCAGCGCGGAGAAGGCGGACGCTGGCGGTGCTAGCTGGCCTGCTTTCCCCTGCCAAGAAATCTCCAGATGGAAAAAGCAGGCCTGTAACGTTAATATCAGGCAACTGAGAGCCTCGTGGAACACCACCGGTCGGGCATGCTGGAACCGTTAGTCTACGGTAGTCGGGAGTTCAGCGACAACACTAGTTAAGTAGACTCATGGTAGTCTTCCATGCTCACGGTGTCGCCAGCGCAGCTCTGGTCGCTAGCACTGAAGGCTGGTCATTGAGGGGGCAGCACCGCTCTGCCTGCACCCACACAGGCTACTGTCGGCCGGTGCGATGTTTCCAACACGGTCGGTGCACTACTTCGTCAGACGAAGAACACGGTCCATTCCCAGTCATGCCACCGGGAGTCGGCACGCTGCTTCCGCACGATTGTGGCATTCAAAAGGCATAAGTGCAGGAAATATGCGCTCGATAAACTCAATAAAAGAGAGGGCAGGTCCGCCTCCTTCTCATTCTACTGCTGCCACTGCAGAGACCGCTTCCGGTGGGCGGAACGACCCTCCTCTCCGCGTCGCCATGGAAACTTGTGTCGGAGTGTCTTCCCTCTCCTCCCAACCAAAAGTGCATCATTTCAGCTAAAACTTAAAATTAGAGCGGTCAAACTGACATAATACAATTAAATTATTATTTGTATTATTCTCTAGTACTATTGATTTACTTACTTTACTGGGGGGGGCGAAAAGATGGTGCCACTGAACATCTGGGACACACCAAAACCAAAAGCCATGACTGAATTTCATGAATTCTATGCTGCTTTAGTGTAGCCTCTTGGCTGAACTGTCAGTATGAGAGACCAGGAGGCACACACTGATATGTTGCTTTATTACTTTACAGTTCATGTTGCTAATTAGATTAATACCGTACACTTAACATTTTGAGTTCCACAACAATCCTGTTTTAATGTGTTTGGTGATTCATTGTCCTTCACATCGCTAGTTGGCCATTTCCTTAAAAAGACAAACATCCAGCTTTAATTTGAAGGAGTACATCAATTGTAAGGAACAGAACAATTACTGGGAACAAGGATTCCTGTCCAAACAGAACCTCTTAAGTCCTCAATAGTGTAAAGTTAAACAGTGACGGTGGATGTTATTCACGGCCAAGTGGTGCGTCGCTTTAAATATTGCTGCTGCAAGGAATAGTGGGACCGTCGGCATTATCTCCTTTCATATGGTAAGAGATGGCCCAGTGTACCCATGTTACAGGAGATAAGGAATGATTCACTGAAGCACCTCTCAGCATTCAGAGAAGCCGGCCTGCTCTTATCACGGCTGCAACTCCAGTTGGGAACCTTCCTCAGCTAAAAATACTTTTTTTTTCAGCCACGATATAAAATACCAGCCTGGTAATGAAGGAACACGTCACCCAGTGAGTCGGTGAGTCACACTGATGGTGTTTTTAATAGAGCTCTGCGGCACAGAGCAAGAAGAGACGTCAGGCGGGATCACACACAATACTTGTCAGCTGACACAGTTACTGTTGGTTATGGATCAGCACATGGGGCTTGTTGACAAGAAGAAGGACAGGAACAGGTGATCTCCAGCCTTCACGGTGTGGTGTGGATCACTGGTGAGCATCCACGGCCACGGCTGTGGTGGTGTAGGAGTACGGACTGAGCAACAGGGCCAAGGTGTAGTGACGATGGCCTTCAGCGTGGGCCTCGAACACCACCTGCACACACACACACACACACACACACACACACGATCACATGGGTCAGAGCATCCAGCACACACACGACGCCACAGGAACAATGACCTATACAGTGGAGCGTAAAGTCATGAGAAAACTAATGCTTCTCATTTAACCTGCAAAGTCATGCTTCCCCTGTTTGACAACACCCACCTCCAAATGCATTCATGTCTGAAGCTTTACACATCAATATGTTTCAAACTCAGTGGTGCAACACATGCTAATTAGAAAAAGCATTTCCTGCTGAAAATGCGTTGGAATGCTGAAAACTGAAATTAATCGCAAAAACATTGCTGAAAATAGATATCCAATTCAAAAACAAATTGCAAAAAGCTTAATAATTCAAAAAGTTTAAAGATTACAATATGAAAAGTCATCACACCTCTCCTGAAAGAGCTGAACATTTTGATATTTGAACAGTTTCTGTGGCTTAAAAAAATTCATCAGTGGTGATATTTGTAGTAGTAGAAGTTGTAGTAGAAGTATTAGTAGCATTAGAATAACTACTAGTAGTAGTAGTAGTGATATTTGTAGTCGTAGTAGAAGTTGTAGTTGTAGTAGAAGTATTATTAGTAGAAGTATTAGTAGCATGAGAATAACTACTGGTAGTAGTATTAGTGATATTTGTAGTAGTAGTAGAAGTTGTAGTAGAAGCATCAGTAATTAGAAGAACTAGTCGAAGACGTACTATCAGTAGTCATAGTAATAGCTGTAGTATTGGTCGTAGTATTTAATATCACAGTAGTAGTAGTAGTAATAGTAATAGTAATGGCAGTAGAAGATGTAGCAGTAGTAGTAGTACTAGTAGCAGTCGTACTAATAGCTGTAGTAGTATTACTACTTTTAGTAGCATGAATAGCAGTAGTAGTAGCAGTTGTCGTATAAGTAATAGTAGTAGTGGTAGTAATAGCAGTAGTGGTAGTAATAATATTGATGGTAGCAGTAATAGCAGTAGCAGTAGTAGTAATAGTAGCAACAGCAAAAGTTATAGTAGAAGTAGTAGTAGCAGTAGTAATACTATATTAGCAGCAGTAGTAGTTAGAGCATTAATTTTTTGAACAAAAAAGCCTAATTTTGAGCTTGTTTAAATACAGTTAATCCATGGGGCTTTTATTTTGAAAGGGTGGGACTGGGTGGGGGAGGGAGGGGGAGCGGAGACATAATCATAATGTTTGACACACATAAACAGAGGTTATTAAATTACAGGCTTCATCACAAGCTGTTCAGTTAGAATTCATTCTGTGGGGCTTTTATTTTAAAATGGCGTGTGTGTGTGTGTGTGTGTGGGGGGGGGGGGTGGAGGAGGGTGGAAAGACCTCTAAAGTGTCCTAAGACCTGAATGACTGTATGAGAGAGACACACACAGAGAGATAGAGGGAGAGGAGTGTATGTGCACGTGTGTCTGTGAGTCTGTGTGTTTATAAACATCACTGATTACTGGCTCAATCGTGAACACCTGTGTGCCTGAAGCCATTTCATGGAGATAAAACAGGGAGACACCTCTCAAACAAATCATCAAAACTCCCATAACCGTAGCTCCTATTGCTCCGATATTAATAATTGAGAGGGAGGCTGAGTCGAAGAACAGATCCTATAAAAATTGTGTCTGTAGTGTAAGAAATGTGGCTTAACTGGCGATCTAGAAATCGGGTACCGTGTTCTGTGGAAGATGTTTTTGAAGCAGAATTTAACATTGGTCTCTATGGAGCAGAAAGTTGGTTTTCCTCTCAATTAATGGCTTCGGCGTCAAATGTGGAAATCTGTGGGATTCCACAGTAATGTTTCTACGACAAGGACAATATTAGCTACTTTTACATCCAGAAATTATGCATGAAGAGTGAAGATTGTGGACACAGTGGCAAAACACAAATGTTTTTTTCACAAGAATCTCAAGCTGCTCTTCACTCTAGCGGTGACATCACGCACTCTAAGCTGCGCAATACACACCCATTATAAAGTCAGAAAAGGGCTGAAAAATCATAAAAGTTAAATTGCTGCAGTTCAAAAAGTTTAAAAGATATCGGAAAGCTGAATTATGCGGCAATAGTTCAGAGTTTTCTCAACAACAAAGTTGAAATGGTGTCTTTAGCTGAAAGTATGAGGAAGTTGAAGGATTTGAAAGTTGAAGAAGTTTAAGAGGATTTGAGGATTTAAGAGGATCTTCTCCATAGAAACCCATTCAAAAAAAAGTTGCTAAAAGCTTAATAATTCAAAATGTTTAAAGGTTAGAAATAGAAAAAGTCATAGCAGAGATGAGCTGAAGGAGCTGAACATTTTCATAGTTGAACGGTTTCTGTAACTTAAAAAATGAAGAAGAAGAAGCGTTGCAAAAAAGGGGGGACGGAAGAAATACTGGAATAAAGAAACAGGAGGATAACAATAGTTCGAATCTTTATTGTTGGAATGCTTAACAGCATTCCAACAATAAAGATTCGAAGAACAATAGTTGGAATGCTTAACAGCATTCCAACAACAAGTAGAGCAGACCGCTTTAGTTTGTCTGCCACCATCTGAATGCGAATAATGTGACGTATGAATCACATGAAGAAGAGAAGGAAGATACTGAGGATGGTAACAGAGGACTTTTGGCCACTCTGTTCTGGGAGCTGTTACTGCAGAGAAACAGCAGAATAGCAAACATGCTTGAATACGCAAACGTAAATACTGCTGCTTTTCTGACTACAGCACAGACCTGATGTTCTGCTTACAGATATAATCAGATAACAGAAGATAAGCCATTACTCCACACAGGTTATGTGGAGGAGAGAGAGGAGGCGGGGTTTGAAGCTCTCTCTGCCGTCTTTTTCATTTCTGTCACTGTACATATGAGCAATCAAGTGCAACACTATGTCTTTCAGGAGAGACTCTGACTTTCCACTCCGTCTTCCTGTTCATTTATTCATCCTTTATTTAACCAGAAAGGTCCCAATGAGATACAATATCTCCTCCGCTGAAGAGTCCAAGATGGACAGCAAGTAGAGAGTTTCATATACGGATACAAACAGGGACAGATAACATGAGGATGAAAACATACAGGAACAACACCGCTCTGTAAAAACAGATTTGAAAACATTTAAAGATGTCCAGAGAGAGGGGAGAGGTGATAAGGTATCGCATGCCTGACGTGAAGGCAAAAGGCAGATTCACCGTGCGGCTCCGTTCAGGCGTTATTATTAAGTAATATCTTGGTAAACTGGATATGTAATGCTGTAATTGACCCAGTGAGGCTTTTGCAACAAAAATGAACAACTGGTTCTGTCTCTGTTAACACAGTGAAGTCCATTTCATAATATTCAATGATGTGTTTGGAAGCTTGCACCAGTTACAAACCACAAAGTCAGCATGATAGAATACATGCAGTTTTTCTAAAGAGATTAAGATGCATGCATTAGAATGACGTCATCATAGTCTAATACTGACAACAAGGTACTTTGGACCATTCTGTTTCGATCGATCTGGACATCAACGGTCAACATGTCATCAACCCAGATGTCAAGTTGTTTGTAAGAGGCAGCCCTCTCCGGATGAGTGACGTCAGGTTTAGACTGTACAATGAGTGGGTGATGGATGGGGCCAGACGGCACGTCGAAAGAGGTCAGACTTGTTCTGACCGAGTATACCCAGGTCCTTCATCTCAGGAAGTAAGGCAAGCAAAGTGTTCCAGTGTTATTGTATCCAGGGAAATATGCAAACAAGTAAATGTTATTCATTTTAGTTATATTGTTGCAAGTGTAACCTCTGTGAAGATGTCTCCTGGCTAAATTAATCTCTCGGGGCTGGTCAGGCTTGTGGTAACAGCAGGTTTATTCCACATCTGCATTTATGACAAAAGGACAACATGGAAGAATGGGTCATCTTGCAGACAACTGCGCATGCTGTCTAGAAAGACGGCATCAAGTTAGTATTAGCTAACGTTAGCTGTATTTGCGACATTTTTACTGGCAATAAAACACGTAAAAAACGTATAGTTAACTTAATAAAAACATGGCGAATATTATCTCAGACAAATAATATTCAACAAAATAAAGCCAGCTCAAAAGCCAGCTCAACTCTTGTGTACTTTTAAAGTTAGTTAACATTGTATTGTCCACGGACATTCACGGACCCGTTACCTTCAGTAAATCCTCCGTTGCGTTCAGGATTACCCATAGTCCTTTGCGTCTATCATTCAGTGCAGGTACACATTTACAACAGCAGGTGGCGGACTTTTCCCATTTAGCGGGATTTAACCTGAACCTCTTCAACTATGTTACACAAGCAAACCCATGGGTCACATTAATGAAGTCTCTTTTTTTTTTAATGGTACAAATAATGTCTGTCTGTCTGTGTGCGTGTGTGCGTGCGTGCCAGTAGCTCCAAACACCAAGAGCTCAGTTGCAAATGAAACGCATTCCCAGCCATAACATGTGCAACGCTTCTCTGTCAGCCAGAAATACCTTTTCCATGCTGGGTCAGGGCTGCTAGCTGTGGGGTTGACCGACCCTTTGATACGATGTCCACTTTTTCTGGAAATGTCCTCCAGAAATCCGTTTCTCCTCTGTTGGGAGGTTCATGACGAAGGAATGTTTGCGTCTTCAAAGGCCTGTGTCCTCATGTGAACGTTTGTGTGAACTTCTTTCGACACCAAGCGTCTCAGTTGGTTTTGCGATTAGGTATCACAGTTGTCTACTTGATGAGCATTTCAGCTGTTTGTCCTAAATAAGAGATGATAAACCTGTTGAACACGTCAATGTTTACGCAGAGCTGATTTACAACCATGACGTCTTCTGATTAGGATAATGTGACCCTTTACAGAACGAATTGTCCAAAAGTGTGTCATCTGTATGTGTCCAGAACATGTGCAAATATCAGAGACTCAGAGACGGACCTCTGAGCAGCCTTGATACATATTCTGTATGTGAATCAACTCTGTCTCCTTGCAAGAATAAATGTCCTGTTTAATGATTTTTACATCGGTCTCGAGGGAATTCTTCTAACATCCTCCTTCAGCCATTGAGTGTTAAAAAAACACAGCTAGGTAAAAAACACCAAGAAAACAAAATGTCATAACTTCTCTTACATATGTTTCAACCTGAATTCTTACTAAACACTAAGATCTGCTAGCTAGCTTTCTGTTTGACAAAAGTCAATGACAATGACGATGACAATCGACAATATCGTCCCCATTCACTTAACCTGCAAAGGCTCTCTAGCGGGCATCGGGCCTCGCTCCTTACCTAGAGACATAGGGGCTGAATCTGATTGGATAAGAGCTCTCCTTAAAACAAGCTGTGCTGGAAGCAGAGCAACAGAGGAAGACAGGAGCTGTGCAATGAGAAAATAAGATAATGGGAAAAAAATTATAATACATGTCGTGTATTTATGAAAAATTATAAAATATCTATAACTTTGTGATTGTGTTTAGGCCAGCAGAGAAGGCTTAGCCGGCCCTGACGGCCCCCCACTGCCCCATTCACACACTGATGACAGGGCTACAATGCAAGGTGCCAACTGGCCATCAGGACTAACTAACATTCAGACACCATTCACACATCGGAGGCACAATTACAGCAGCAGTTTGTAGTTAAGTGTCTTGCCCAAGTACACATTGACAGGGACTAGCAGAGCCAGGGATCAAACCGCCGATCCTCTGACTGAAGGACGACCTGCTCTACCACTGAGCCACAGCCGCCCAACAAGTCCACGTTGATTCATTTGTACTTAAGTAATCCCACTTCTGTCATTATTTCAACCCAAAACAGGATATTTGTTTCTAAACTTAACTAAGTCGTTTTTTTGTCTAAAAAAGCGGAAGTGTATTTTACAAAAAATGTATGCACGTAAGGAGCAGAAATTGACACATTTAGCTTGACTTTAGCAGGAAAACGCACGAAAGATGAGGAATAACTTTTTCGTAAGATGTCATAGGAACCATTGTATGAGGACACATTGTGGCTCTGACAGCAGGAGAGCGTTTTCAAACACAAGAGGCTGGAGCTGGATGTGAATCTCCACACTGAGCATGTATGGGGTCTTATATACTCTTCACATCGTCGTGACGTGGAGTTGTATTGACTGGTTCATACTCACATCAGCTACTTCATGGAACGGTGCGCTCCCCTCATTCTTCCAGTAGGTTTTGGTATCAAAGTCAACTCGATACACGCCTGCTGGGAACTGCTGCTCTGTGATGAGCTCATGGACCTCTCCAGCGCCATCTGTCACTCTGCAGTGAGACACGGGGACATCTGTTTGTACATATTAAAGGCATCATGAGAAGAGATATGAGCTCTGATTCATACTGTGCATACCCAGTAGTGATCTGTGTCCATCCCCCGTCAGCAGTCCTCTGAAACGCTTTGAGTGCCACGGATCCGGCTGGAGTCCCTTTCACGGCATCAGGACTTTCACCATCAGAGGACTCTTGGTGTCTGAACCCCCATGTTTGTCCTGCAGCACAGACACAAGCCAGGCGAGACCTCATTCTCTCTTCCTCTTCGTCACACATCCACATGTTGTTACCAGGGCTGCTTCAATGTATATTCATATGTATATTCATATATGACTGTGATGTAGTGTCTCCCGTACATTGGACTTTAAAGTTACTACAAGGAGCTACTTTCATTTTGTGTTGATTTTGGCGCTCCCTGTGGACAGTTCTTTGGAGCAGCAGAGTCCTTTTAGAAAACCTCTAATCTGACTGCAGGGTCTGATAGTCTGCCCCGTTCAGTCCACAGTTGAGAACTACCTACCGTTGCAAATGTGCACCATATTTTTCTCGCAAGCCAATCAGAGCAGACTGGGCTTTTTCTGGAGTGGGGCTCGAGCCAAAAGAAGCTTTCAGAGTGGTCAGACTGTTTTTTCAGTTTAGCTAGTTTGTGCTTAGCGTCACTTGTCGATGTTGTAGGTGCAGTTAAACCAGCCCCAGGTCGGCTTGGTTCCTTTGTTTCAGCCAAATAGTGAAGTCCCAACAATGTGGACTGACTCTAATATTTCTCCATGCTCCAGTCCAGGCTGATAAGCCCAGCTGAGCAGCAGGGACAGTTACACACTTAATGAAGAGACTGATTCAAGACAGATTGATGTGTTGCGTAATTGGTCCCCATCTTGAAGTATGAACTTTGTAATGATAGGCTACAGCACAATTTAAAATGTTTAGCAAATTGTTTCCTATAGTCTATACTTCATCAGCATAATATCAGTTATTGGTTTTGGTGCGCCAGGCCAAGATTTCAAGGCCGCCTCTATGAAAAGCTTCTGAGCTGCTGAGTTGGAGCCTTCTCATACACATTCAGTCCAAGCGTCTTTGGTTCATCATCAATACTCAATAAATATTACATTTGAAGCAAAAGCATTCAGCTTCAGGTTGTGCTCTTTGTATCCCGTTTAATCTATTCAGCCTTGTTTATTTGGGTTAGTGAGTTCAGTGAACACAGTCGTTGTACAGAGATCTCTTGTGTTTACAGTGCAGTGGGAGATGAACAGAGCAGCATGTACATTACGAGAGTGAAGCAGGTGCAGCAGGTCACTGGACCGATTCCTGCTCCACACATTCATTTGGTCTACTGGCCTGGCCACAACTGTACAAGAAGCCGTCACCGAACTTCACAGGTGTGTTGAGATCAAATTGAAAGGCAGAATTTGAAGATGTGTGTGGTCTGAGAAGGGGAGAAAGTAGGAGGGTAGGAGGGTAGGAGGGTAGGAGCTGGACGGCAATGGCCCGATTTGGCATGAGTGTGATCCCATCACAAGATGTTCTCGAGTTAAGATTGTAGTCATTTGTTCCCCGTGGTGTGTTCTTATACATCACATTTAGAAACTCTGGGTCCACTCTAGTCTTCAGAATAAGGAGGGATAGCTGAGGAACAATGGGGTGAAATATTAAATACCAACACACTTTTAATGGAGCTCTAGTTTCCTTACTTACATGTGTTATGATGATCAAGCCTTGTCTAATGTTCCTACAGGAACCTGGGAGTATGTGTGGGAGGGACCAGGACTGTACAGTGACCCTCAAAGAGGATCAGGTCAAATCAGGAGTTGAAATGTGTGTATCTGATGAAAACATAGGGTGTGTTGCAGAGCAGCACAGCGGAGGCCAGGAGCAGAGAGTGCAGCGGTTGAAGCATCGTCGACTGTGACACACGGACACACAGAAATCACTGGTGCTCACACTTCACCTGCTGCCTTTTATAACTGCAGCTGTCCCCCCCCCCCCCCACCCCACACACACACACCTTCTTACCCACTCTGCTGCCAGCTCTGTGGACCACGTCAATACCTGGTCAATGAATAACTCAGACCACATCTGTTTAATAACCCCTGTTCTTAAAAATAAACCTGTGGCATTTCTGATCGTAATCTGAAAAGTATCAGTAATGTAGTGGAGTAGAAGTATAAGGTAACATAAACTGGAAATACTTAAACAAAAGTTACATTGAGTGGATGTGGTGAGCTGTTTGCTGTTGGGACAGAGTTTTGGCTTTGCAATACTTTAACCAGCCCCCCAGGAACCGGTCGCACTGACTCCTCCTACACACCAACTCTGAACTTGGTGAGCATTTGTATAAGATAAGAAGAAGACATTTGTTGATTCAGAGTTTAAAGAAGTTAGTTGTGGCTCTACATGTCCCATGATGTCATCACGTACCAGGTAGAATACCCTGTGTGTACTCTGTACTCTGTGCTCGCTCAACTTGCTGCAGTCAAATGTAAAATGGAGTCACAGTCTTCCCGCTGTTGTTCACTTCACACAGATGTACCGTTTGTTCGTGTTCTGATATGTGAATAGATGCATGGACTGGAACAATCTTCCACAGACGTCTGTGAGAACATGCTGAAGGTATATGAAGTACTGAAGACAGCAGAGTGACGCACACAGTGACTCAGTGTGTTGTTGCTGCATGTCACACGGCTCAAAAATATGA
The DNA here is from genome assembly GCA_028022725.1 of Lycodopsis pacificus. Classification (NCBI taxonomy): domain Eukaryota; kingdom Metazoa; phylum Chordata; class Actinopteri; order Perciformes; family Zoarcidae; genus Lycodopsis; species Lycodopsis pacificus. Next base: position 1,979,917 of record CM051694.1, on the reverse strand, counting down.
AACACAAGTGAATATATGATATGAATATGTGTTCACAGAATACACAGATTTTGTGTTATCGTGGTTGTATAAATATAAATCATGGTGCTGCTAGATTTCTGCTACCGCTGTGACAGGCGTGTCACAGGCGTGTCACAGGCGTGTGCCTGCAGGAGACCTAAACAGTGAAAACATATGGATTGAAGCAGAATATGTTAAAACATGATGTGAATTTATTAAAGGATCTTTTGGACTTTACAACGCTGAGAGAAACGATCCTTAGCAGCCGCCATTGGGATCTAATTCTATCATAGTACATAATAATAATAGTATATAATAATAATAGTATATAATAATAATAGTATATAATAATAATAATAGTATATAATAATAATAATAGTATATAATAATAGTATATAATAATAATAGTATATAATAATAGTATATAATAATAATAATAGTATAACAGTAAAACTATTAGTGAAGCCTGATTTTAAACTGGAATGTTGCTTTGAGCTATGTAGTACAGCTCTATAAGCTGCTTACTGCTTTGAATTATGTTTTTATATTAATTTCAGTCAGGAACACTCTCGTCATAGATTTTTAACCATTTATTGCAACAAATGGAAATACAGTTAAAGTTGGCGCTGACGGCTCCGCTCTCTAAATGCTCCCTGGATTAAACCAAAGCATGGAGCACCATGCATAATACCCGGGTAGTGCATGCTGCAGCCTGTTACGTCTGCTCTGCTCTAGTGTCATACACTTTTGTTTTGCTTATATGTGTATTGGTGTTGTCGATACGTTACTGTGTTTATCTATGAATTTTGATTCCATTTTTACTTGACATTTTGTCATTTTAGGCTGCCTTCAAACATCTGACAGCAGATGAAAACTAGCCTCTCTGGCTCACTCATAGTTTCACTGTTGAATGGTGTGCATTGTCCCCGCAAAATAAACTAATAAATAAATAAAATAATGAGCCTGAAGTAAACTTTGAATGCATTTCAACCATATGCTATGCAAGATGAACTCTGAACTTGAAAGGGTGGAGGAGGCAAAGCTTTGCCAGCAGCACAGTCTGTAACAGCATAGGTGTAGAACGGATCAGTGAGGAGGGAGTCCTATGGAAATGAACCTCCTTCTGGTGAGAGTGGGCTGTGATTGGTGTGTGGCCATTAGAAGCATGATTCAATCAACTGGTTACAGCTGGGGGCGTGTGACCTCCGTGTCCTGCATGAACTAACGCGATGCTTCATTTCTTATGTGCCCCTGAGTCTGCTTCACACCGCCGGGGTTGCAGCTGAAAGAATAAGGCTAAGATATTGTCATATACGCCATGAAAATACATCTACGCATCACATTAACTGAACAGAATACACATGTAATTATAGTCATATCTTGTGCTCTAGATGGGCAGTGATATTATAAGCCTGTTAATGGACACATCGACACAATCTGTGATGTTTTGCCAGCTGTTATAATTTTAAACTGTGTTGCTTTTAGTCTGGATTATGACTTTAACGTTTGTGTAATATCATGTAATGATCCACGTACAGAGCTTTAGTTGGTCAGTAGGCGGTGCTTTTATACGGGTTGATCTCTTATCTCCAACATAACCTGCTGCCGGAGCACGTTAGGTGTGCAGCACGAGTTACCATGCCGATCTCCCCCAGTAAGAAGAAAACCACCGTCGTAGGAGTGAAGCCCAGGTTCACCCTGAAGTTACCTCCGAACCCCCAGTCCTGCTCCGTGGGACAGGCCCTGGAGAGTGTGTGAGCAGTACGACAGCTTTGACAGCGGTGTCCTCCTCACATCGCTGCTGCTGCAGAAGAGTCAGTCATTGATGTGAACAGATCAGCTGTTAACAGGTGGGGGTTTATGTTGGAATGTTCTTGATATCATGCCAAAGTGTTTTAATGCACCTGTGCTAACGCAGGTGTTGACACTGATTGACGCTGCAGTGTAAACGTCACATCTCGCTTTCCAACAGACACGATGAGAACAAGACGTCTCAGATATTCTCAACATTCAATGTAAGCAGAGAGACAAAGACGCACTGTCAATGACTTATTCATTAGTTTCCATGTTTGGACTCATTGTCTCAGGATTTATGAAATCCTAGCCCTGCTTTAATGGAACACACTTTTGTTTTTATCACATGCACTGGCTGATCTTGTAATTAGTACATGCCTAATTAAGTAGATCATATTTCATGTACATATGTCCACCCATTTTAACACTTTTAAACTTTAAACAAACACAGGAGACAGCTGAAACCAAGACCAAGAAACTTGTGAGTCGCAAGTCAATGAAGTTAATGTCAACCACGATCTCTTCCTAACGACCTCTAACTAATGAACCCTAACTTCCTGTGAAGATGAAAGTTTATTTTGAAAAGACACGTCCAAAACTGATGCCAGAGGGGAACCTAGAGCGTGATAGCCTGAGGATTACGGGCTCTGACTAAGCATTGGGAGTGACGATGTGTTGTTGGAATCTCTTTCATCAAAATGCCTTCTGTACAACTTGAAGAGCACTCGGAGAGAGCAGACCTCTGCCAAGGCCGATAAGTGAAAACGTATTTGTGTATCTGCGCCGAATAGGTTCCTCCTTCCTCCCATGCTACAATAATAATAATAATAATAATATTATAAGCCCCTCCACTCAGGGTTATGAAAAGCAGGCCTGTAGTTTTTCCATAATCCTGCTGAGAAACATCCAGGATACAGTTAGCGTTCAACCCTGAGAGCACACTTCTAAGAAGCCATGTATGCCTCTGCCAATAAGTTTACATCCATGTCCAAAACATCATCACTTACATCATTTTATCCTATTAGATATTTGTGTCAAATTGACAAAATTACCATAAGATTCTTCAGTTATCACCAATGTGTTTGTGAGGTTAAAGTTAACTTTGACCACCACAATCTTATCAGTTCATCCATGAGTCCAAGTGTACTTTTGTGCCAAATGTGAAGAAATTCCCTCCAGGCATTCCTGATATATTGTGCTCTCGAGAATAGGATGGACGAAGAGACATAAAGTAAACAACCTGAGATCATCATGCTTATTGCCGGTGCTGAAGCATAATGAAACTAATACAGCACACGGAACAAAGAGCACAGTTACTGTACACAACACACATCATACTGTGCGTCAGAGTGACGGATTTAAATGAAATGATGACAGATTCAGCGTTCCCAAATTGTATTTTAATACAAAAATCGATTTTTGTTTTACGAGTAATGTTAATTGTTTCCCGACAAGAAGATGAATTCACCAAACTACTCCTCTAACACACTTACTCCCACAAACAGGTGCAGACAACTACGCTCACAGATCTAGCAGAGTTTCTCCAGCGTCTGTTTCAACCAGTTAAACATGTTCTGTCTGTTATTTACACTTCAGCTGAAAGAAAATAAGAAGAGATGCCGAAAACACCGACATGGTTATAAGGATGAAATTAAAGATAATGAACAATACATTATGCAATATATGTAAGGTTCAATATGCAAGTAATTGTAAACAAAATGTTTGACCCACCACCTCATGCTAAACACAAGTTTGGAACTTGACAGGTTTTTATTACAGACACGAGCTCTAATGAACTTATTAATGTTTTCTGATCATGTAAAAGCTTTTCCCATCAGTGATGTTTGAAATCAAAACTACAACATTTTATATTCAATTATTACGAATTGACAAACACACAAAACTGATTTTTCAATTGGTAAAGTCTTCAATGATATATGACAATTTACTATCTTCTACTCACCACTTATTGTATTCATACTAGTTTGCTGCACTTGTTGTATTCATTTGTTTCTGTACGTCTGCTCTGGTTTCTGCTCTTAGATGCTTGTTTAAAGGAGATGCACTTATGACTTCTGGTGACTAGTAGTTCTCTCGAAAACCGATGTTGAATACACTTATTGTAAGTCGTTTGGGATAAAAGCATCTGCTGAATGACTGTAATGTAATGTAATGTAATGTGAAATTAAAGTGTTTAATCCCAAACTTCTGATTGGGCCTTCAAAGTGCACCATGCACATATTGAAAGCAGAAGTAACACATTCATTCTCTTGCAAATCAAAAGTTGAAATCATGAGATATTATAAAATCTCCCGTTTCTCAGTAGAAGAGGTGACTACAGCAGCTATTGTCAGCATACCTTAGAGAGACAGGGCAGTGTAAAGGACGTCCCTGAGTCACCTCACTGGCTTTAGGTCTCTTCTACTGATACTACTGTGTGCCATGTTTTAGCATCGACCCATTTCCTCTAATTATTACTTGTTGCCAAAGTGGCCGCTGTTCAGAAAATGTTACGTAGACTTGTTTAATGTGAAAATATAAACACACTCACTAACAGAGACTCTGTGGAATAAGCTTGACCAACACAATGACATTCTGATTTTTGTCTCTGTTGGTACGTTTCTCTGTGTCTTTATCTATTCGTTATCCTGTGGAATAAAGTACGAGTGGACAAGAAAGCTGATCTTCGCAGACTGTGCCACTTCAAAAGTCAGGAAATTCCATGAATGTACTTTTTACGCAAATTTAACTATTTTAATGCAAACTATCGGATATTACAAATACTTGATACGTCGGTGTTAAGTCTTATCTTTGTGATTGGTAAAATGAGCAAACAGCACCAAGCCAGGCTGCAACAACAAATCAGGACAGTGGGAAAGATCATAGACATTGACCCTAAAATCACAAGCCTGTACACCAAACTCTTCCTACAAAACCTGGAAAAGAATGACAGGACAGCGCCCATCCCCTTCACTCAAACTTCAGTCACAGCAGGAACCTGACCTGCTGAAAGACACTTCCAGAAAATAAAATCCAAATAAGAAGATAGAAGAACTCTTGTAGCCATCAGCCTGTATAACATGCAGCTTATTAAAGGAGCAATATACGACATTTAGAGATTTTTATTTTACTGTTGTGCATTGACTTTTAATTTGACTTTCTTGTTGTCTCAATATGATCAACATGTTTTATTATGATTATGTTCTGGACTTATTGTGTATGTTATTTTAGCGTCTTCACTGTGGACTTCATGGCGTGGAATGTCATGTCTGGAACTCATGACCAAACCAATTTCTGGGGCTGTTTGACATAAAAGTCATGGTCAACTGGCGTCAACATCAACTATTTTTGGGCATTGAAGTTCAGAAGTTAACCTCTTTGTGCTCAGTGGAGTGTTCAGTATGCTTAGTTGGGACACAAACCGGCCGCAGATTCAAGGTAGGGTAGCTGGGATGTGCCAACCCGACGAGATAATGTGTCAAAACACACATCAACATTGGGAATTACCACAGAGTAGAATCCTGATGCATTGACTTCAATCATTGCTGGTTGGTGCGGTTCAATCTGTCTAGGTCACGATGTCAAGACAGCGCTGGGGTCTGGTCTTGAGTGTGTCAAAAAATGCCGGTGTGCATTGCCCTTCACCTGTGACTTGCTGCCTGTCTGCCCCACACAGCCTCAACACTGCTACACAAACCAGGCCTGACTGGTCAATCACTGTCATCAGCTGAGCTGTATCAGTACATCGAGCACTTTGTTTTTCTTATCACTTTACCAGATGAAGGTCTAAAGTTAACAGAAGCCTCACACATTGAGTGTGTTATATTTACCGGGTAAAACAGCCCTACTGTTTTAAAGACTTAATTTCATTAAACCCAAGAAATGGTGAAGTACTTCAATGATGACATTGGTGCAGAAAGTTGCCAATTGAAATGGGGCATCCCAGTTGCACATTTAATGCTACGGGTTACTGTAAGCCATCACTGTTGTTTGCACTTTCCAGAGGGGTTGTTTTGATTCTTGTTGGAGTCTTTTTGACTCTTTCTGGATTTGTTCTGAGGAGCTTGGCTGATGACTGACTGAAGCTGTACAGGACTCACTTCACCACCACCTGCCTTAGTACCATCCGCGTAATCTGAAGCTTTTGACACAACATCTGTCCAACCAGCTCTCCCCACAGTATTTGGGCAGACCCCTGCTGCTTCTCTAGTCATGTGCCCTCTCTCATTCTGACCAAGGTCACCTGCATCCTCAGCTACGTCTGACGTTCCAAGAAAACATGCAGTTCCTCTCTCTGATGAGCCTGGGTCTTTTTCCAACACTGGAGATATGGTTTCGTCCACCACTTTACTCTCTGAATAAACTGTTGGTGATACCTGGCCAGATGCAGTAGTTGCACTATGATCTAATCCCTCTGTTATCTCTGGGTCAAAAGTGACCTCTGCTTTGCCTTCTTTCAAAGTGAGATCTCCAAGCTTACTCTGTTCAATTAGATTCAAGTCTGTGTTGTGGTAATCATACTGGTTAGTTTCACTCTCAGCAACTCGTCCAGATGCCAATATTCTACTACTGGCCCCTTTATCTTGACTGGACATGAAAACCTGTCCAGTGGCCACCCTGGATGAGCTCAGCTTCTCCGAAGATGTAACCACAGTATCTAAACCCTCCAAGTTAGCACCCGTCACTAACGCTCGTCCAACGGTCTCTTGTGTCTCAGAGTTATCTAGAGTTATGTCTCCTGTCTGAGAAAAGCTCATCCCTTGATGTGGAGTAACTTCACAAGGAGTTTCTTGAGTTTCGACCACCTTTGACGTTGCTGCCACCGGGTTCATCTCTGCATGTTGACTTGCTAAATTAAAATCTTCCTCAGATAAACATTCAGTCTCTAAAGGCTGAGAGTCCTCTTCTAACAGCTGGGTAGACTGAATGTCTTCTTCCTCTGTGTGAGAACTTGTGCCTGGTGCACCTGAAATGCAAATGTTATGCTGTGTGGATGGTGCCTCTTTCTCTCCATCACTTACACTGTCATCTGAGATGAGATTATCATTCGCTTGAAAAACTGTGTGGGAATCTTCTTTTCCACTCTCCTCATTTTCCTCTGAGATGAAAGCCGTTTGATGTTCAGGTAACTCTTCCTCCACAATATTATCCTCTGTCGGTCCTGCATTTACTTCTCCAATCTCTTCATCTTTGTCATTTGACATGCTAAGATGTGGCTGAATGGCTGATGCCACTTCTTCCACAATATGCTTCTCCTTCTCTCCAATATTCATATTGTCACCTGTGATGATCTGATCCTCCAAAAGAGAACTTCCTAATACAGCTTCTTTTTTAATATCTTCATCTTGGTGGTCTGTGATGCTAACATTTTGATGTATAGACAACGACATTTCCTCTGCAGTCCCCTGGTCCTCTTCCTCTGGAACTTGTATGTTATCATCTGAAATTAAGAAACCATCCACTTCAAAACGTGTGAGTGATGAATCTTCCTCTGCACTCCCTTCATCTTGGTCATCTGAGAAACGTATATCTTTCTGTAAAGATGACGCCATTTCCCCCAAAGCACCTTCATCTTCAGTAATGTCATCTGAGGTGAAATGATCCTCCATTTGAGAACTCAAAGCATATTGTCTCTCAGTGTCTTCATCTTGGGGGTCATTGGGGGTGCTAAAACTCTGCTGTGATGCTCTTTCCTCGAAATTACTCTTCTCTTTCTCTACATCACTTATACTGTCTGCATCGGCATTTACTTGATCCTTGTATACTCCTGATTCCAACGTTATATGTTGTTGATTAGCATCATCTTCTTCTCTGTAGCCAGCACTACTGTCTTTCTCTATATCCAGATGTTGCTCTGATGTTGAAATGGTTAGGACACTAGAGCCCTCTGCTTGTACTTGAGTGGTCATTTCTGCAGATGCTAATATCAAATTTGAGTCACCCAGATCATCTTGATTAGTTACAATAGTGCTCACAGTTTGCAATGATGTTCTTGCTTCAGAATCAGCAATAGCTGTCTTTGTATGACCTTCATCTATCCTATTCCCCAGATCAGGCATTGATTTTTGATCAGGGATGGACCTCTCTTCAGACTCATTCACGGTGTCTGTTGAAATCTCATTTGGAGGAGCTGCTGACAATTTGTCAACCACAGTATTGACTCCCATTTCAGGATCTAAGACTTGCTCCTGCTCAGCCTTAACCTCTTCATATGAATCACTGGTGACAGTAGTCATTTCCTCCATATTTTCTTCTGCCTGGATACTATCAGAGGTGGCAATGACCTGATTTCTTTCAATGTTCTTTGCTGGACTGATATCTTCCTCCAGGTCCCTGTCACTTAGTTCCTCTGTGACTTCACTTAATTGAGGTTCTGACCCAACGTCAGCACTTCTGTCCTCTGAACCTTCAACTATGCTCAGCTGTGCTGAACTCCCCTCTTCTTCCACTTCCTCTTCTTTCAAAGGTGCTGCTTCATGTCTGCCCACATTTTCTTCTGTACTATCATGTATTTGATCGTCTACAATGTTGATGGGGTCTGGAGTAGAGGTGGCTCCCTCTCCTTGAGAGAATGTTGATAGCTCTTCATTCTCTTTGACTGTATTAACTAAATCTGTGACATCTGATCCAGACTGCAAAGCTTCTGTGGAGGACATTTCAATGACCATAGATATTCCTTCCTTGGAAAAACCTTCAGAGGGAACATGCTTTTTCTGCAGTTCTAACTTTTCTTCCTCTGCTTTATGTTGTGGGTCATTGGATTCTGTTGATTGACTTATCGCATCTGTAAATGTGTTCGCTGGATCTTCAGCAATTACCTCAAAATTTACAATTGAAGATTTTTCTGATGTTTGAGTTGGATACTCTTCTATACTCTCATTGTCCTCAAATGCACTTTGGACCACCTTACAAGGCTTCTCATCATCAAGTGTTGTATCATGCTCTGATGTGTAGGTGACCACCTCTGGCTTTTCTTCAACTGTATCCTTATGCATGTTCTGACCTGGATTGCTGTCATCCTGAAACTGATTTTGCATCATCCCCTCTTCCTTTGAAGGCTGATGAGTTTTAGCGGTTTCCACAGTAATGGTGATCTTGTCTTTCTTTGGTAAAGCTATTCTATGTGCTCTTAGAAAACCACTAGTATCCTCTGTTTGCTCCAATGGTGTAATTCCTTGGAACTGGTTTATACTGACCTGCCTAATCCCAACTGGATTCATCCCAGTCGGCCAAATTCCTGCCTGTCTGACTTCTGGCTTCATAGTCACCACATGTCCCATTCCCATTCTTGGCTGTCCAACACCAACTCCCAAAACAGTAACTGGCCCAAAACCCATCTGCCCTGGCTGCCCAACCCATGTTTGCCCCAAATTGCTGTTTACAACATCCCCCTTTTTAGCAATGGTGTGTCCTGGCAGAATGCCATGCACACTCCCCTGGGCTGCTGGACCTAACACCCCCTGAGGGGGAGCAGCCTCTTTTACCAGGATAGCATCTCTTGGCAAAGTGCCCTGAGATGTGCCTGGGTTCACCCCCTTTGCCTCACCTGGACTACCCATGTCTTTAACTAACATATAACTACCATCAGGATTTGGCCCTACCATTTTCCAGCCTTCCGCAAGGACTGAGCCCTGAGATACTCCTGGGCCACCAGGTAGCAACAGGCTGGGGCTTACTGGACTGGCGAGCCTGACAGGGCTTGTGGGGCTCTCAATGCCCCGTAAAAGTAACCCAGAAGGAGAGCCTTGGGTTCTACTGATTATGAGACCAGAAGAAGGACTTTGAGGTTCACTGACTACATACAGGCCTGGAAAATTGGCTCCATGGGCCCCATCTGCCAGCAGAACACTGTTCTGAAGCTGTGGTTGTACTACATAGTGCACAGGCTGTACAGGGCCGGTGGTGTAGTAAACGGGCTGCTGCTGTAGTATGACTGTCTGAGCTTGATGGTGCAGATTAGCAGAATGAATGATGTTAGAGAAATGACTGATGTTAGAGGAATGACTGATGTTAGAGGAATGACTGATGTTAGCAACATTGGAGGGAGGAAGTGTCATGGATGCTGGGGCAGTGCTTACAGTACTGTCAGATGATTTGGAGATGTTAGTAGATGACATGGCTTTCTCTGTCTTTATATCGGTATGTTTTGTTTCAACAATGCGATCACTTTTGGGCATATTAACCGGTTCAGCAATATCAACTATGTGTGTTTTGACAGCGCCTGTTATTCTGTGTGTCGGAGAAGGTTTGGGTGTAGGTGTAGGAGGGCAACAGATCTCAGCCAGAGTCTTGAACTTTGGCCCGAGGTCATTGAGGAACTGCAGGTCGTTGTCAGACCCCAGGAGGCTGCAGCAGCCCACTGAGCCAGCAGAGGAGCTCTGGCCCTCAAAGTCATACTCCAAAAGACAGTCCTTCACTTGCACAGCACATGCCGCTTTCTGTTCAGGGCAAGGAAAAAGCACAAACACTGGTGTCATTAAACATCTGTTTGAATGTGACAGATCTGGGGGAAAACGGCTGCATTCAAAGCTAACACAGTACCTGTGAGTAGTAATCATGGAGGAAAGCATCAGGTAGGGCTATATCCTCGTACAGAGCTGTCGTGTGTTGGCCACCAGATGTTTGTCTGCTGAGTGAAGCGCTGCCATTGCCACGGTTGAAAGATTTCGGCGAAAACCCGTAGGCCTTGTCGGTCTCCATCGAACTTTGGTTGGGTTCCCAAATCTTCCGCACAGTTTCATCGTAGCTTGCCCTTTGCTGATGAGTTTCTGTAATTTTTGAAGGATTGGCATTGAAGCTCGCTGTTTGTACGGCTTCAACTTTCTTCTGGCTTCTCAACATAATAGGGACACTTAGGAGTGGAACTTCCTAAAAAGAGAACATAAAAATTAAAATGTGATCAATCAACACATATTTTGTATGATTTTGACATGGCAATCTGGGTGTGGTATCAAAAAATCATAAAGGTTAAAAGTCATTAGGCTCCAAACCATAAAATCATAAAATCTTAAAGTTGATGCAACAAGCTTTATAACTACTCATCATGCACAACTATAAGCTAATTTAGTTAAACATCATTTTGAATAATTCTTTACTCGGTACTTGAAAAATAATATGACTAATCCGTTTTTAGAAGGGGTGTGGCAGGTTGAATCCTCCTGTTTGTCCTTATCTGGACTCAATTTGAATGATTAGTGACAAGAGGTAGGATAGGGTGATTTATGCAGCCTTGATGTAACCGTTCTTTCCACTAAAAGGAAACAAAAATGACAGCCAACCTTATCCTCGCCTCTGCCTTCAGTGTGGTAGGATATGAGGTGTTCTTTGGCGTAAAATGGCAGATCACTAAATTGGTCAGGAAAGATGGTGTTTGCTCCTCCACACTGACAGAACAGCAGGAGAAGAGGGATAACTGCAGAGAGAAGCAATAACATTTATGTCAAAGTAAAACTTAAAAGGTATTTTTGATCTCAAGAGACAAAAAAGCAGAAATGAAATAACAAATGCAATGCCATTTTATAATAAATCCAACCTTTAAGAATCTTCGAATGTTAAATTGAGAGTTGGTGACTTTACGCTATAGAGAGTTAAAGTCCCAAGTGGACCACCATAGGACCTTATTTCAGAGACATATCTGTGGTAGTCAATGGTGAGAAAATTGCCATGAATCACATATATGATGTTTAATTTTACACATCAAGAAAGTTGCATTTTGTCATAAAAGTAGAAGCATGTTAAAATGCGAATTTAGAAAGACACACCCAAAACTCGCGTAATGAAGTCTCTCGCTGAAGCCACGATGTGAGTGTTTCGCACCAGGATGTGACGTTACTTGGGTTTTGCTAGTTCTTTCGCTTCCCAGCTGATAAAAAGAGTTGCTTGATACAATTAGTGTAGGATAATGTTACATTTGTGTGTGGATTGTAGCTAAATTACCTAGCTAGCTAGCAAGCCAAGGTAACGGCCATGTTGGTGTTGGTGACCTACATTGCGCGAGACGAGGGATGTAGTTCACTGATTGGTTTGAGACTACAAACCTACGGCAAACTGCGATTTTGATGATGTTGATTCTTTTAAATTGACAAATATATGTGTAGTTCATGGCACAATTCAAAAGGGATCAAACTATTATCTGTCTCTCAACTTTGACTATCGTACGTATTTTTTCCAAATAAAAATGGCCCATGGCGGACACCGGAAGAGGAGGGACTTTGCCTCTTATGGTTATTTTTGAATCCATACTTATTATAGGCACTTCTTACAATAACTCAATCCAATACACCACCACAGATATTCTGTCCCCTTCATATCCCCTTCATAATCACATTGCAACTTACTTTCCCTTGTAATGGAGCAATACTCAATGGATTCATTTTCAGTAAATTCACTTACTGGTTTGCAAAGAACTACTCACTCACAATATTCACAAAATAGTTTAATGATGTGCTGTATTCAACTAAACAGTCATGAATATTTATAAAGGAAAGTAATTAGCCCCGTTTGTTGTCTCTCCCCCTGAACATCTGTTCTCACTTGTCTACTGCAAAGATGTCCATGTCATCCTCAGCATAGCTGGATATGCAGTATAGCTTTAGCAGCGTTTGAGTGGGTCAGAAGCTACACTCCTTAGAATCAATCATACAATACTCAAATCTCTGAAATAAACTGGGTATTTGTCTACATGATGTGTGTACTAGGGTGTTTGTTGAAGCTCAACTCACGCAGCAGTAAGCACAATGCCATTAGGAGCAGGCCGATGGCTGGGGCAGAGAGCTCAGATGAAGTAGTTCCTAGCCTGGCTGTCTTCAACGTGCAGTCCTTTGTTTCCGCACAGGTACAAACGTCCAAAGTGAAAGTGTCTTTGGCCTCACAAGACAGACCCTGAGCGTCCAGCACCTCCACCTGCAGCTGATATGAGCCGGGCCACAGTGACTCAAGAGAGTGAAGAGCGGCACTCGTAGCTAGAGACAACAAAGGAACTCACACTGTATCACCATCATTACTATCAACTTTAGTAGTGATACTTGTAGTACTGTAAAACTGCTAGTGCAATACTAATATGCCTACTATTGTATGCTACCATTACAGGCAAATACAAAATAAAAGGTCTATCGTCATGTAGACAAATCTTTAAATCTCGACTCTAATTTAAGTGATGACCTTATTTAGGATATAATACATTTCTGTTTTAAATTTGTTCAAAAATTTGAAAATCTGAATCTAAAAAAGGCTACGCTATTGTTAGCTTCATACCTGATCGTAGCTCACTGACTTAAATTCAATATAGCAAATAACTACACTTCTAACTGGTTTTGGACTTAGGGTCAGTGTGTCAGTTTGCGCTCATTACATGCAGTGTCTTTTCAAAATAAACTTCTGTTTTAACAGGAAATGTACAGTTTCTGTTCCTGACATGCAGATAGTCTCTTTTGAAAATATTCTTCCAAACGTAGGTTTACTTAGTTTTTAGGTTTACTTACACAACAAAACAATTTTTCAGTTAGGTTTAGAGAAAAACAATTACTTGAATAGTTGTTAAGCATGCAAGTTAGGTAACTAAAGTTACAAAAAATAATTCTCCTGGGTAAAAAACCCTCAATTTGTTTAACTCCAATGCTTTGGATGGATTAAATGCAGATGTCAAATTTCATGTACCTGTATGTATATGTAACTAAGTACTACGTGTTTTTTTGACGAGTTGGGAGTGAGAATGTATATCTTGATCAATTACAGCATGACTTTCTCTTTGTGCACATTTTCTTACCATTGATGACTTCGACGTCCCAGCTGCCTCGAGTCCCTTCAGGTACCATTCTGAATGTAAATGGAGCAGCGTTGGGATAAGCATCCTCGTCAAAGCCAGTGACATGAACAGTTCTTTCATCGGAGCACAGACTGCTGTAGGTGGTGGTCAGGGTGGGACAGTGGTCGTTGAAGTCAGTGACTTTAATGGCTATTGTTCCCGTGGCTGTCTTTGAGGGCATGTCTGAGGATGACAACGTTGAAGTAAGTCAAACAAAACACAGACTTGATTGCATGTAGCAAAATTGTTACAGTGCGTGCCATATGGCCGATACATCCCCAGTGTGATTCCAGCTGTGGGACCGTTGTCGCCTGTCATAGCTCTCTCTATTCCCCCCATTTAGCAGCTTTATGCAAAATGAACAAACATATAAGTCTTGCTGAAACTACCTGCTCAGTACATTCTTAAAGCAAATACATTAAAAAAGTTAAATTAATTACAAAATGAAATAATTAATACAAAACATTGGTACATCTGGATAATTCCCCATTTCAATAGTTTCGTCGATACTAGAGTTTTTTAAGGAGGTGTGTTAAAACTGACACTGGATGTTTTTCATCCTGTGGCTGACACACCCCGAGTCACAACGTGATCGGGCAGGTTTCTGTCTTTCATAGATCACTTCGGGTAACTACTTTTATGAGCTGCTCATACAACTCATAATTATACAGGTTTCTGGAGTCCTTCAGGGGGAAAGCCAAAGCCGGTTTTTACAGCGTCGAGAAGCCAGAAATGAAGCCTTCTTGTTAACAACTATCCTATAGGGTTAAAAAGTACAAAAGGGATTACCTTTGGTTATGGCCAGAATCTTGGCAATGTAGGTACCATTCACCAAGAACGGTGACTCTCTATCTGGTGCCTTGTTGAGTTTAATCTCAGCTGTTTCTTCATCGATGGTAAACCAGTTGTCTGGATCATAGGCCTTGGCATAACTGGAGCACAACACATATGTAGGAAAGGGAACAAAAAACATTAAGAAAAGTAATAATATGTAACAGTAAACTGGTCAACCAAAAGTAGTGATTAGGATAAAGTAATTCCTTGGTTATACTTCTGCAAGGATGGTCGCATGGACATGAGCTAATGGAATGGTGAGGAGGAAACCTTTTGATGATTTGTGCAGGGTTTCTCCCTAATGCAGACAAACATTCTCAAAGCTCTTCAAAGGTCTCCATTTTCTCCAGCCATCCACGTAGTTAGAAATTGTTGGATGTGCACGGACAGGTAAAAACCTGCTGCGTGGAACCCGGCAAAGGGCAGTGTCTGATGACACTTGCTACCGTCGCCGATGCGACTGGTTTCAGTGCACATTGCAGCGGGAGCCACTAGAAATGATGGTTTCAGAGTGCAGTGGTGTCGTTGTGGTGTTGTGCCTGAAAGGACCACGAGTGTGCTGGTAAAGCCAGGAGACAATTGCTAGTCTTCACCCTAAGATAATCACTTCCTGGCTCAAGCTACACAGACAGGAGAGTGAAATTAACCTTTTTATCCATCTCAGAGCAAAATAACAGCAGGGTGGGGCTAAGGCCTACTTGACCTTCTAACTATGGTGACCCCCCTGACTAAATGGTTAAAAAACTATTGGGTCACCATCATCATCATCAGGTCAAAATGTTAATTTGACAAATACTTGCGTTTAAACCAAATGACATTCCCATCAGCCTCAGCTGCACTTTGTGTTTACTGCTAGCTAGTAGAGTTTAGCATGCTAATATGCTAAACTAAGACGGTGAACATAACATAATAAACATTCAGCCTGGTATCTTAAAAGTGACGTTCCAATACAACAGAACTGCATTTTGAATTACGTTTTCGAGGGACCATATGTTCTCCCGAATTACTTTTGTATTTGACATATCACAAATACGTTACAAGTAAAAAATCTGCTTAAGTCTGCACAGGGAGGCTGCAGTGGATGTACGGATCAAACACAGGACTCTCACCCAGGGTACCATTCATATCCTGTATGAAACCTAAAATAACAAACCATGGTCTTTTCAAAGTAGTTTTGGTGCCTAAACCTCATTGAGAATGCAGTTTTGAAACAGAAAAAGCACCACGAGCGGTTGAAACACTGTGACATTGATATACACTCGTAGAAATGTAGATTTTTGGTTCAGAAATGTTGAAAGTCAACATATCCGTGGTTTGCAGAAACATACAACGGCAGCATTTTGTTCTGGCAACTTGGTTGAAACATAACAAACATCAGGAAGTCAAACATCAGTGCCCAGGTACAGCTACAGCTGTGGTCTCCTCTCTTGACTAACCTGACATCTTCAGCTGGCTCTCCTGTGTCTGGATCGGTTGCAGTGAACGTTGTGATCACACCATCGTCCGGTGCTTGATTTACATCTTCTGATACAGGAACAATCTTGGTGTTGGGTATGAATGCTGGACCCTCCGGCATATTATTCACAGCTATTTTAATGGGATAGCTAGTCGGTGCATTTGGCTTTGGCTTTGTTCCAGGCTTGACTCCTGGCTTAAGTCCTGCATCCAACCCAACACCGACTCCACCATCAGGTCCAGCTCCAGCTGCAGCTACCGCTCCGGCACTGGCTTCGGCACCGGCACCGGCTCCGGCGCCGGCTCCGGCGCCGGCTCCGGCTCCGGCTCCAGCACCGGCTCCGGCTCCGGCACCGATAGGTGTACCTTCTCCAACACTAATGTCTACATCCATGTACAGAGCACCACCACCATCCACAAATGGAGCTACATTTGCAATGACAAGGCCAAGCTCAAGCTTCTGGAGTTCTTCAAAATCCACTGGCTGTTTGGTCCAGGATGGAGGGTAAATAATGTGGACAGAGAGGACAATAAGAGCTGTTAGGGACCCCACCAACACTAGAGACAGTAAATAAAAACAACTTAAAAAAACATTGTATGTAAAGTCACAAAAATACCTTGATCAGCTTCAGGATGCCCTCATTGGTTACATTGTCTGTCTCAATGGAGAAGAGATTATCCTCATTTCCTGAAGCGATTGAATAGACCGTCAGCCAGTTGTCTGTGTTTATAAGGTCTTTGTCCAGAGCTTTGATTCTCATCACAACGACATCAGCAACATTTTCATCCACTGAGCCAGAGTACTGCAAACACAACAAGATTCAAAGCATGCAGCCTTGAGTTTAAAGTGTTTTGAAAAGCTATAATTGTTCATGTCTTACTGTCATCTCTGTTCTTTTCTGTGTGTTATGAACACTGGAAAGTGATATGAGAGTGTAATTATTATACATTATCACCACACCCTCTGGTCTATACCTCTCACCTCTAGCCTTCCCTGTGAGCTCGACTTTGTGCTTGCACGATTTAAAAAGGCCCTTAGGGTTCAGTACGACTTGGGCCTTCACCACACAGGTAGAGTCAAACAAATTATGCTGATAAGTTGCATTATGGGAGTTGTGGTATTCAATGCTTTTGGACCTTGAATTCTACCAAAAAGTAAAAGTCAGGATATCTCGAACTCTGCTGCACAGACTGTCTCTGGTGCATCCTCTAACCTTCTGGAAGTGTAAAAGTCAATCACAACTTTAGTCCACAAAGAATATTTAATCGCTAACTTGATTACTATGACCTCAAACGAAGTACGATGAAGAGGAATCGTTATCAATCAACACATTCTCACTCCCAACTACCGACGCTTGGTCAGTGGTGGTGCTCTTTTTATGAACCACCCACCAAGAGACTAACAAGAGGAAAAGACAAAACGAGAAAAGGAAAATGTGCATATTATATCAGACTTTCATCTATCGTCCCTGTCTCATTGCTGATGTACCCGTTTCTGAACTCTGTGTGTGTGCGTGTGTTTGTGTGTACTGTATATATGCCATTTTTCTCACCTCGGATTTTTCCAGAACAGGGCGGTTGTCGTTGATGTCCAGGACCTTGATCTCCACAGTTCCTGTCGCTGTTAGCCCCCCGACTGCCCCTCCCAGATCAGTCCCTTGTACAACCAGTTTGTAGAAGTCATGAGTCTGTCGGAGGAAAAACAGACACATTCTTCTGTTATTGGATGAAGTACGTACTGTGCAGGCTTTGACAAAAGTCAGCCGACGTGTCTTTACAGGGTGACAAAGTACCTCAGGGCAAAACAGTGCTGCTGTAAAACTTGCTTTGATTCCACCTTGAGGCTAAATTTCAGATGACATTTTGCTCCAACTGATGTTCCCACAATTCCAATGATGTAAAAGTGTGATTGATGATTAATTGCCATCTACAGGACGAGACCAATGTTGGTAAATCAAGGGAACCGGTCAGCAGTTCATTTTGGAGGTTGGATGTTGTGAGAGGTTCAAATGATGAGAGATGAGCGACACATTTTTAGTCCTCATCAAACTTCTGAATTCAATTTGAATCTGACTTAATTTCCCCCGTTAGAATCATCAGATCCCGACGCTCAGTCAGTGTAGGGACACTACACACTATGACGCTCTAGCTTCCCCTTTAGTGTCACTTTTGGACGTGTCCCGGACAGCGGGTGGTCAGTCACCACTCATTACAGTCTTAGTGTCTTTACAAAATAAACTTCCAACGTAGGTTTACTTAGGTTTTAGGGTTACTTGAGTAGTTTTAAGCAACAAAAGTACTTGGTTAGGTTTAGGAAAATACTGTGGTTGCCAGTTAAATAAATGAGTAAAGTAACAATAGTAAGCTAAAATAAGTCAACTTTGACTTGGGTCGTGGTTACACTTGTCTTTTCAATGCGACCTTTGTCATTTAATCACACCAGAACTCATTAACCTCAAGTCTGGACCTCTGCATTGGGATCCGATCACACAGACCACATGCTGTGGTGGCCTGCCTCGCATTGAGTTGTGATCTCAGTGAGGTGTGGTCAGCATGTGAGCACAAACTGGACAATTTATCAAACGTAGGTCTCCATCATCTTCCCCCCACACGGGAGCTCCTCTCCAGAGGAGAGCAAAGAGAAGAGAGGAGGAAAACCAGGACTGGAGCCCAGCTGAGACCTGCTGTCTGAGTCCTGTTATTGCTAAGTTAAGTTATTGCTGATAAAAACACATTTACTGATTTTGCTGTTTCAAAATAAAAGCTGTTAAATAGCAAAATAACGGAGGACTTTTATTGTGAAGGATTTATAGAAAACGAAATGTGTTTATCCCCGCGTCTTATAGCCGCTCCTTTGACCACAAAATATTATGAAGTATGGACACGTGAGGACACAGCTGAGTTCTGATCTGGTGCATCTGATCTCAAAGGTGAACATGAACAGCTGTCTCCTGGGTGAAAGTTTGTTATCCACCCCGACCTCCTCCCTAAGCTGACTTTCTCTCTCTTTATATACATCAGTCGCTCTGAGCGTCTATGACACGGAGGCGTTCACACGAGTTTGTAGAAAGCCTACAGACGCCGAGGTGCACTCACAAAGCATCGCTATTTGATGAAATGAGAGGGAGAGCGGGTTGGTCAGACAGGTCAGAGAGAGCTTTTAGCATTCGTTTTCACAAAAAGGCTGCAGCACATGTGCAGTGTGTTTTATGCGCACTGAGCCTCACCTCTCTGTCCAGCGTGGCCTGTTTGACGGATAGTTTGCCTGTCTTTCTGTCTATAGTGAACATGTGACCTGTGCCCGCCGGCTCCTGGCTGATGATGGAGTAGGCGATCTCTGAATTAATTGTTCCAGGTTGGTCATCATCTTTCGCCGTGATCTGCATGACAAAGGTATCTGCAGTGGAACACAACAGCACAACACCATCTCAGGAGAATCCATCAAATGTCCCGTTCAGACAGAGTATCCACATATATATTATGTTTAGATCTAATAAGACAGATTACCGGAATGCCATTAAGGAATTCACATTGGATCATCTGTATAGTACATAACCATCAATTATCAACCATTATCATATCCCACTCATATCATCATGCTGATCCTTGTTTTACTACTGAGTCTAAAAGACGGTTTCCAAAAAACTGCGTGAAAAAGTCTCTTCTCACAAACATGTAGATGCCACAAGAGCTGATGAAGTATTTCTCTATAAGATTAAACATTCATGACTGAATCTCAAACAACCAAAGTTAAAGTTTGGCGAAAGCACATCTTTATTTCATTTTATTAGAATTGAACACTCATAAACTCAGATGTTGCAACACATTCTCACTTGTCCAATAACAATGCTTGGTCAGTGGCCTTACGCTTTAAACTATGCCACTCTAGGTTCCCCTCTCCTGTTAGTATTAGTCTTATTACAGGCATAGTGTCTTTTCAAAATAAATTACAATGTAGGTTTACTTACGCCACAAAAGTACTTTTTTAGGTTAAGGAAAAGATTGTGGATGCTTGGGTTAAAAGTCACACAAAATAAGTTTGTTTTGCGTATGTAGGCGGTGTTAGTTAAGAGTCAGTCAGTATTTGACTGGATTGGGAGTGAGACCGGGTTGGACGATCTACTTCATGGGCACTATGTGGGTGTGCTTTACATTTGATTGACAGCACTGGTAGCATAAACAAACAATCACCTGTTGCACACATCTGATCGTATCCATCCTTTACAGAAAAAGGCTGATGGAGAAAGTGTTGAAACAGTGACAATACCTGCTTTGCTAGCCTCTGCGATGTGGCCAGAATGCATCTCAAAGCGAGGAGGGTTGTCATTCTCGTCCAGGACTGTGACAGTCAGTGGGATGTCATCCTCTGCTGTGGTCCCATCTCTGTATTTAGCGATCCCTGTCAGCTGCATGAAGGACATTACGAAGTGAGACAAGCTTAGTCATGTCTGTGAACAGATTTTGTCACCAGGACACCAGGACACCAGGACAAATGTAGACCTAAACCTTCAGCCACATTTCATGGCCCTCATCCAGACCTACTCACTAGATTTTCATCCAGGGCTTTCATCAGCAGATGGAGCTTGTTTAAAAAGAAATCTAGTGAGTTGACTTGACTAACTTAGTAAACTCCATCCACTTATGAAGGCCACAATATGTGGCTGAACGCCGCAGAAGAAACACAGTGAGTAGAACTTGAATTCTAAGGTCAACAATGAACCTCAGGCTGTAGAAACTCATTGTCAGGCCAGTTCTACACCTGCACCAACTGCAGCCCATGAGCAGAAGAGCTGCAGTTTCTTATAGCTGCTGTTACCTCTGACAACATTAACTTGTATAGCTTTGTCAACAGAGATTTAATCTACACCATAGTACTGTCACAAAACGTCGACAGCCAACTGAAATACATGTATATGGGAGCTGCAACACAACTCAGACATCAACAGGTTTCAGTCCACACAGTACAGCACGAGGCCTTGAACTTATCTAAAGAGAGACTTACATTGTAGGATTGGCAATCCTCCCGGTCCAGAACCTTAGTGATACGTACAAACCCTGTGTCAGGGTCCACCAAAAAGAGGTTGATGGGTGGCTTGTCAGCTCCTGGTCCTTTGAGAAAATAATGCACCTCCCTATCCAAGTCTCTATCAGAGCGAATCTGGCAACAAAACACAGACAGAGAATTTAAGGACTTTTAAACACTGCTTTAGTGTTGAAATATGACACGTCTCATGGCTACTGTTGAATGGCACTGTAAAAAATGTTTTCATCCATCGCTATGAAGCAGAAGACAACCAAAGTCGCTGTAAAAATAAATAAATAAATGCTGCGCCATGAGGTGCTAGGCTAAGCTAGCGAGTTCAAGTGAATGTGTTCAGAGCTAACACAATTAGCATTAGGGGATGACACCTGCTATTAGCCAACTGTTGGAGCGCTAAACTAAAGTAAAGTTGTTTGACAACTCAACTGGAAAGAATATAAGTGTGACGCGGTAAAGCTACTGAAGTGAGGGGCGACTGCGGCTCAGTGGTAGAGCAGGTTGTCCTTCAATCATAGGATCAGCGGTTTGAACCCAGCTCTGCTGGTCCATGTCAATGTGTCCTTGGGCAAGACACTTAACCCCAAATTGTTCCTGCATGAATGAGTATGAATGTTAGTTAGAGTTGTGATGGTAGCCCCTTTCATCAGTGGGTGAATGGGTGAAAGATGACATGTAGTGTTAAAGCACTTTGAGTGGTACCGTCCATTTACCATTTAATACTGAAGCAGTATAAGTTATGTTTTGTCAGATATTGCATTTCATTGGTATATTGAATCAAAATTTTCGAAAATAATAGAAGACATTATTTTGTCAAGTTTACACTGAAGGGTTTGTAATTCATGTAACATTGTTTTGCTTAAATTTAAAGTGTATAGGAGTAGAAAATAGAAATGTGTTGGGATCTGACTATATGGCTTCTACATGTGCTGTGGAACAAAGAGTCAGGTCTTCCCTTTTGCAAGCAAAGGTTTCATCCTGATTGTGGTTTGATGAGCACCAAACCCCCTCTGATGGAATTTCACATGAGGGTGTGAGTTTCCTCCCCCCTAAAAACTATGCGTTCCTGAAGTCACCTGAAAGCACCGCTGCAATCTCATTGGCCGAGAGCCAAGACACCCCAGGACCCCTGTGGTTCAGCAACGGTTATACAAATCTACCTGCAGCCCCCACCTCAATGCTTTTTAAACCGATCCCCCCGGGATAGAAGGGGGCACACACCAACGTTGTTCCTCCTTTTAACCAAAATCCTAGGTTTCACAGTTATATTCGCTGGCCGAATTCACCAAACTGTCTATTTTATCTTTGCTCGTGTCCACGAAGCAAACCCTTTTAATCCTGCAGAAGTGAAGAAACAAGACTTCTTCAGAAAGAGAGAGAGAGAGCTTCCACTCTCACCAAGCACCTCGTCTGCTCCGGCCATAAGGACGCGAAAGTCCCTTATCCAGACGACAGCGATTCTCTCCCACCGAGAGAAACACAGCTTCCGCAGCCGCAGCCTGAGCCCACTGAAGCGCAGAAGACTCCCCTCAATCACCACGATTGCATCGTACCGTAAGGCGAAATAGATTCTGGGCAGAGTTAGAGAGAGTTCATTTGTGTTTATTTTATCTTGTTTATGTGCTTAAAGTACTGTTCATTTTTATAACGTGGTGTATGCTTAATAATCGCTGACACTAACGATCGCTGAGATCGTAGGGGTTGTGTAGAAGTAGCGTGTATTCCATGCTACTGTGATTTATGGTGAGACAACCGCCTAGTGAAGTCGAAGCTGCTTCTCATCAGTTCAGGAGGTCAGAACCGCCGGCTGAGACAAAGAGTCGCTGTTCTTGCTGCCCTGGCTGAGAGAGCAATCTTCCGTCCTCCTGCACGGCGCAGAGGATTGTAATCGCTTGTTTTATTTCATTTTGTTTGTTCCTTTCCCTTCTCTTTTACTAATCCACACACACATATAGCTTTGAGCTAATCTAGCTACGTGCTAAACAGCTACCGGCACATGTAGACACCGGGTCTCCTGTTGGCTATCCGCCATTTTGGGTCTCGCGCATGAGAGACGTCACCACGTCCCAACTACTTCACACGTCACTGAGCTGTTCCCTCGCTCCCCCCCCGCTTTGCGCACACACACACACACCACTCTTTTCAATAGTCTGTTGATTTTAGATGGCGTGCTCATGAATGTATAGTTGTTGTTAGTTTAGATATTAGTTGACTAGATCATTAGTATGATAACTTAATAAACTCTGTTATATTTTAAAGAGCAGCTGTCTGTGATTACTTTGTGCACGCGTATTGTGATAATAACTGTATATGTGGTCTGTGCTCGAACTTAAACCTTCACTTTCACTCTGAATGTGTAATAGTACTCAGACTACTGACACTGTGAGTGAACACTAATTATGAGACTTAGTTTTATCGTTTGGTTATTGGTCCCTGTTCGCAGGGTGGTACCCCGTTATTATTAATAATCATTAATAATGGTTACTTACATCAATAATTCCATTGATGTCAAGAATTTAGTTTCTTAGATGCTGATAACCCAAACACGCTCCTTTATGTTCCCAACAAATGTATCTTCACCTTACTCAGGAATGAATTTACTGTCAAGGTTATTTAAAATATTTTAAGTTCCATGTGTATATGTTGTTGAAGTTAAATACAAATAAGAATCCTCACATTTGAGCAGTTCTGGCCATGTCAAAGACTGCAGGTCAGGTTTTTTTATCGATTTGAAGTTGATGGCGAGCCAACCCAGATGAGACTTCTAGATTTCTGGATGATTGATTCCTCTGATTTCAGAATCAGAATCAGAATCAGCTTCATTGGCCATGTATGTGTGCGCATACATGGAATTTGACTCCGGTTACACATTGCTCTTATCGTACATACATACATATGAAATACATACAATAAACAAGAGAAATATAAAAACAAGGACATTAAAGACAACAAAGTCTACTTGTAGCTCCTCGCAATCTCCTGCTGTTCTGGACTCTTTCCAGCCTATCAGCCTTCAAGACATGATAGACTTAATTAACAAAACAAAGCCATCATCTTGCCCTCTGGATATAATTCCATCATCTCTATTTAAGAAAGTTCTGCTAACTATTGGCCCTGCAGTAACATCTATTGTCAATACCTCATTGTCTACAGGAATTGTCCCTTCCTATTTCAAATATGCCACGATCCAGCCCATATTAAAGAAACCAAACGTAGATCCAGCTTTGCCCATGAACTACAGGCCCATATCAAAACTACCTTTCTTGTCCAAAATTTTTGAGAAAGTGGTGGCCAAACAACTTACTGCTGCACTGGAGAGGCACAACATGTACGACAAGTTCCAGTCTGGGTTCCGTAAGCAACACTCTACTGAAACCGCTCTCCTGAGGGTTTCAAATGACATTCTCATGTGTGCTGATGCAGGTGACTGCTCTGTGTTAGTTCTTCTGGACCTCAGTTCTGCATTTGACACTGTAGACCATGACATCCTGATTAAGAGGCTACGTGATTGGGTGGGCATAACTGGCATAGCGTTAGACTGGTTTACATCTTACCTCAATGACAGAAGTTTCAATGTCTCTGTGGGTGATTTTGTGTCTGTTACCTCTCCACTGTCTTGTGGTGTACCGCAGGGCTCGGTTCTGGGGCCTCTGTTATTTTCCCTTTATCTGCTACCTTTGGGACCGATCATAAAAAGCTATAATGTGTCCGATCACTTATATGCAGACGATATTGTTGGGGTCTGAGCATATGGCTGCACATGTGCTGTGAACAAAGAAAATCAGGCCTTCCCTTTTGCAAGCAAAGGTTTCATCCTGATTGTGGTTTGATGAGCACCAAACCCCCTCTGAAGGAATTTCACATTAGGGTGTGAATTCCCCCCCCCCCCAAAAACTATGGGTTCCTGAAGTCACCTGAGAGCACCGCTGCAACCTCATTGGCCGAGAGCCAAGACAGCACCAGGACCCCTGTGGTTCAGCCACTGTTCAACAAAACTAACTGCAACCGACACCTCCACGCTTTTCCCCCTTCGACCTCCGTCGAGCAAGGGAGCACACAAACGCTCCCTTCCCTCTGGACTCTGTCCTGGGACGGAGTAGAGGCACCGGGCCCTTCTCTCCCCCCCCAGCGCCACGCTGACAACCGAAGGCCCACGATTTCCGGGAGGAACGAAACGACCTCAGCCGATGCTCACCCACAAGGGCCGCGCACCCTCATCCAACCCTCCGGCAGGAAGACGTCGAATCCCCTCCTGACTGATGATTTCCGTGAAACCGACACGGACCCCACGCCGTCTCACCCGACGTTTCACTGTCCCCGCTGCAGCGAGAACAGATCGGACCCGCGCTTGCTCCAAAGCGAGCCGCGCCACAGAGGTCCGACCCCATCGGCGCTAGCTCAAATGCCGCGCCGATGCCAGCTCAGTCTGCGTCCACTCCAGAGCGAGTCACGCGACCGGGAGCGACAGAGCTCCGAGCTACTCAGTCTGCGCTTGCTCAAACGCCGCGCTGCCGAGCCCACACTCGAGGACTGATGGATTCCCATCACGGGAACGAGCCCCATCGAACGAAGCTTCTCCAAAGTAAGAGTTCATCATGGCATCTTGGGCATAGCTTAGCTTAAATTATCCTAAGATACATTCAGGTTAATTCATTTATGTGTTATTATTCCCGCACCCTGTTGTGTTCAATCACTGTCTTGTTACACCGCGTCATTGCGCAATTATCGCGGACCACGGAGCCCCGCCATATATTGTGTATTTCCTGTCGTAACTGTCTGCCTTAAGATCAGTCGCTGCTAGTGGATGTAGTATTTTGTTATTATTGCTTAAGAGACGTGATAAGAAACAGACGCTCATCCCACAGCAGTTCGGAAGATCTGTTTATTTGGGGATTACGTTCATTAATTTTATTTCACTTCGTGTGGGATGTCTCTCTTCATTAAATCAGCTCTGTGAGTGAAGTGTGGGATCGCGATCATATCGTGCACAGCTGACGGTAGTTCGCGACGCGACAACGGCAGTTTGTGGGAGATATGATCAGCGATCCTCATTCTCACTACACACAGACTCTGATTCATGATCTCTCTCTCTCTCATGTTCCTGCTCTCCCCCCCTCTCTCACTTAACCTGCACACACACACACACACACACACAGAGACCCTCACACACACACACATACACACACTCACACACACACCCACACACACACATACTCGCATACAGACATCCTCACCCATTTTATTCATTTGTTTAGATATTAGGTACATAAAATTGTATGATGGCGTTTGTTGATTGTGATGGTAATTGATCTGATCTTTTATTATTTTAATTTAATAAACCCTGTTATACTTTAAGGAGCAGTCGTCTGTGATTACTTGTGCATATGTAGGTAATGAGAACTGGATGCGTAGCCTGTGCTCGAATTCAATCCTTCACTGTCACTTTGAGTGTATAGTCGTACCCGACTATTGACATTACGAGTGAACACTAATTATGAGACTTAGTTTTATCGTTTGGTTATCGGTCCCTGTTCGCAGGGTGGTGCCCCGTTATTATTAATAATCATTAATAATTGTTATTCACATTAATAATTCTATTGATGTCAAGAATTCAGTTTCTTAAAGCTGATAACTCAAACACAAGCCCCTATTGATCCCAACAATATCCAACTTCATCTGTCATTCAAACCCAGCGAGGCATTCACATTAACTCGGCTCCTGGACTGTGTAAATGCCATCAGAGACTGGACGGCAGAAAACTGCTTACAACTCAACGACTCTAAGACGGAGGTCCTAGTTATTGCTCCAGAGGAGTTTGTCCCCATGATCAGGCAGATTATCAGTCCACTCTCCTCTGCTGCCCATTGCAACCTGCGCAATCTTGGGATTTTCTTTGATGGATCCATGTCGTTTGACCCTCATTTTAAGCAGCTGTCCAGGTCATGTTTCTTCCATCTAAGAAATATCAGTAAACTGAGATCTGTGGTTTCAACACCTGAATTAGAGATGATCATACACACATTTATCTCCTCTCGCATTGACTACTGCAACTCACTTTTCACATCACTCAGTGCATCTGCTCTTAACCGTCTGCAGGTCATCCAAAATGCTGCCGCCAGATTACTCACCAGGACAAATCGACGGTCTCATATCACCCCCGTACTCCGATCTCTCCACTGGCTTCCTGTAGCATCTAGGATACACTTTAAAATTCTCACCATCACTTACAGAGCACTTCACGGTCAGGCTCCGGCTTATGTAGCTGATCTGCTTCGCCCCTATTCACCCGCCCGCACTCTCAGGTCAAACGCTCTAGGTCTTCTGTCAGTCCCACGCACACGATTTAAGACCCGTGGTGACCGAGCCTTTGAGGCAGTGGCTCCGAGGCTCTGGAATGCTCTGCCTGCAACACTGCGCCTCGCAGATACTGTGGATACTTTTAAAAGCCAGCTTAAAACCCACCTGTTTAGGCTGGCGTTTGTGTAAAAGTAAACCCATGTCCTAGCCATATTTTAAGACCTGCTCTTAAAATATGTTTTACATTTTTATTATATTTTATTTATTTTTTATTATTTTATTTTATTATTTTTTATTTTTTTATTTTCTCTGTGTATATAATTTATTGACCCTAGGGTCACATTATGTTTTTTATGCTTTTAAATGTCTGCTCTGTTTAAGCACTGTGATATTACTATCTGTGAAAAGCGCAATATAAATAAAATTCATTCATTCATTCATTCAAAGTAGAACAGAGAAACTAAGCATAAACATTTCACATTTAAGTACTATGTACAATATAAATATTTGAAGATTTGAAGAGCTAAGAGCCAGAACTGCCAACCTCTACTACCACATCATAACCTGCACAAGGCCAGCACAACTCTTACACTCAGCACCACTTGCACGACCCCAGATTCCAGATTCCAGACTCTGGCTTTACTCGACTTTGAAAAGACACTTACCTTCTTCTTCAAACACATTCCCTGTGCCTGGCTGAGTTGTAACCTTCACTGGTTTAAGTGAATGGACTGAGTATTCATATTATTGTGTCTTGGTTTAAGGTGATTTTGTTTTTGCTGATGCAGTGAATAGTAAATTATTGTAAGGTTGACGTAAGTTGTAAAGAGATAATATTGAACCTGGTATTGTTTCATTACTGTTACCTGCCTAATGTTGGATCCAAGTATTGAGAATTGAGATTCTGAATAACCTTTTTATTTAGTGCATGCAGTTAGACAGAAAAGAAGTTGGAAAGAACTCAGTGGTTGAAAACCTAAGAAAAGAGAGACCAGTTCATAACTCTGTGTCTTGTGTGGTCATTGAATATTGAAAACTCCTTTTCTGACTCCTGTTCGAGTCTAGTATCCTCTGATCCTGGTGCAGTATAATTGTAATCTTTATTACATCACGTGGCCTCTTGCTTAATTGTCTGGCTTTTAAAAGAACAGTAAATTAAAAGATTTCAGCCCAGGGACAAATTCCCCAGAGGTATAGCTGAGGGCTAGAACTGACTGAAACAACAATGTGAAAACGGGTTAATCCCTCCAGGCTTATTGGCAGACCATCCAATGATGTGACAGAAAGCAGCTCCTGTTATTCCAGTTGACATTGACATATTCTGATGCCAATGGACAAATTAAAGGAGATAAGATTTGAATGTCTAAAGAGCCAAATCACCTTGGCAATGAATTTCTTCTCTCTGTAGTCAACGTTCTCCATCAGCTTGGCAGGAGGAAGGATCCACTCTCTCTTCTTCCTCCTCAGCACCTTTGGCGTCTTCTCTCTTGCCTCAGCACTGAGCATCTGAAAGCAAACAACAGATGTTCACTTGCTTTTAATGGAGACAGTAGCAGCACAGCAGTGCTGTACGGTATATGTTTTTGGACAGAAAAAGCTTTTTCATAGTTCTAAGAACCCCTTTTATTATTGTTTAACACTCGTAGTTGTCAAAACGCAGTTTTGAGGAACATCTTAAGCTTCTATTTCAGAGTAGGTACTCTCCCAGTTCAAGAGGGAGTGACTACGCTGGATAGTCGAACACATGACAGACAAACAACAGACAACAGACATGGAAAAAAACACGACCAAATGGGCCGACAGCAAAGTTTAGAACAGGGGTCACTAAGAGGCGGACCTCGGTCCGGATACGGACCCAGACGCTGTCCTATCAGGACCCGGACCTAGAACGGACCGAGAACGGATAATTGAGAATTTTGGCGGAGTGCTTCTATTTTACCCTGTGTAGCTTTTCTAGCCTTTCTAGCATTCGTTCAGCAGTCCAGGAAACACAGAAACCAATTGCATGCGTTGTAAATCATCTCACGTGACGCTACTCAGCCGATGAAATATGTGTATTCCAAAATGCATCGTGAGTCAAGTGAGATTTATAGACAGACAGGAGAGAGACGGGGCGAGAGAGAGAGAGAGAGAGCAATGGGAGAAGTAAGTAAGTCTGAGGAGCAGTTTCACATGGCGTGCTCTAAAAAGAGAGAAGTGAACCGCGAAAACAGAGCTTTTAAGCAGTTTTTTGTTCATTCTTCCTGCTGGTGCTCTGTCCACTCTGTCTCTATGTTTAGATACCGTGGCCATTATTAAATGCACCTATGTGAAACGGCACTACGAGACCAAACATGCATCTTTTGAGCAAACATACCACTCCAATCTGGACTGAGGGCAAGATGTTGAGATGTGTAGAGATTGTTTATTATAAAGTTGACTGAGACCGTTATGATGTGAAATGGCTTCAACAAAAGAGAAGAAAAAACTTCTTTTTAAAACGTCTTTTTAACGTCTTTTTAATTTCTTAATTTTTTGTAAAATCAAGCACTTTCTTTTAAGTTGCAAGTTTTTCAAAAGTTCTTTGTTGTGTATTATTTAGATGGAGACCTTGTTATACTTGAAATGATTTAATTATTTATGTACTTCTATGTATTTATTATCCATCCAGTTAAATTTGAGGTTAACCCAGCAGCACAAAGGTTAGCCCAGTAGCATTAACACTAACCCAGTACCACAAAGGCTAAACCAGCAGCACAAATTATTTCTACATATGGGTCATTCCTAGCATTTGGTGCCATTTGAGTCCCCACTACATAATATGGTATATTTTGTGTAAAGATAGCCTCATAATTCTTTCTAAAAGCTTGTCTTGCATGGTTAACCCCCCTCTACCATAAAACAAAATTATATGTATGCAGGAATAATTTAATTGGAAATAATTACTCCTTTTAGCACAAGCACAATTTTAGCACAAGTAGGCTAAACTGCCATGTCCCCAATCATGTTTGGTCAAATTCAGATACAGATATAAGTAATATAAATCAAACAAATTCCACATTTTTCCTCATTGTTGTATAGCTATATTTATAATATTCCTCACCAAATGTTGTTTTTTGTTATTAATGCGCTTTTAATGCTTAAATCTTTAAGATATGTTTCGTCCCTGAGTTGACTGTCCCCCCTGTTACTATGATGCAAATCTCCCTGCACACGCCCCCTGACATTTCCTCAAGTCATGTGACTAAGGAAGTAGCATACACTTTTTGGGGGAAAATAATCTACAAGTAGCAGAGTAAGTATCACTCTTTAATAAACCTTTTTAATCAATGTGTTAGAATGCTTGAATGATGTTGTAACTCATAACATGTCCACCCTGTTACGCTTATTTATAGTGGAAACCAATCATTTTTGGTAATTTTGAAAAAAAGGTTAATAAATAAAACAACTTTTTTTCAAATTAAAGCTTGTTTGTAAATACTGTTCAAAATATATTTTACGGCTAAAGTAAGGGACATTTTACTCTTAGAAAATGTAATAATTACAATACCTGTGTATTTAAAACACATATTAATAGAGATCTGAATGTTTGGTAACACGGTGGACATTTGGTCTTGCTCACATGTAAAGAATTGTTCAAAATTATTAGACCATTATATCCTGAGCTTAATACATGTTTCTTATAGTTTTACAAGCCCTCTTTCAGATGAAATATAAAAATCATGGACAATTTAAAACATTTTGATGGAAGTAAACCTGGCTGAAATGGCACCGAATAGTAGGAATGACCCGTATACGATATAAAACCAACAAACTGATATAATTGATGTATACGCAATTATATGTTAATAAGGTCAACTTGTGCTGATTATATATCATGAATATACATTAAATACAATATTAGTCAAAAATGGCTAAGGGAACTGATCATGAGTGTATATATTCTAAAATCGTGCTGAAGAGTGCGTGTAGAGAGAAAGAGGCGAGTCGAAGGTGCGGTCTAGCTCCTGAGTATTAACAGGGAGCACTGAGTGTGAATAATGTATGGCATGCAGCACCTGGTCACACTCTTCCTCTCCCAGCATGGGGAACTGTTAACGAGCTTGAGCCTGGACCTGGGCTGTGTGAAGTGTGAGGCAGCAGGTCTGCCGATATCACAATGTTGTTGGAGCTGCTGGTGCTGTCCTGTTTAATACTAGGGAGCATGTAGTTGGACAGCAGTGAGTCGGTGCAATAAGTGGATAATGTTTCATTAGCTACTGTATGGGCATAGCTAGCAGCGTGACACCCAGTGGCGGCTGGTCAAGAGAGGGCCATGGGCCATGGGCCATGGGGCACCATGAGCCACAAAAAAAAAAGAAAAAAAAAAAAAAAATTATAATAATCATAAATTATACAAATTGTCAATATTTGTGTTTTTTAACTATGGAATGTACCCAGTAATGTGTGTACAATATGATATCGCCGCAAAATATATGCTTTTCCTGCTCGTCCTCTCCCCCTGTGTGCTCGTCTGCTCGTGCTCTCTGTCTGTGTGCACAACACGTCTGAGAACGCGCAGCGAGGGGGGCCTGATCGTTTTGGCCCAAAAGAGACGGGTCTATGAAGCAGTTTAGCCAATTGCTGATTCAAGATATAAATGAGTGACATACAATTGAGCCAATCAGCGCCCTCAAATAGATTCAGCTGTGGGCCAGAACGATCAGGCCCCCCGAGCTGCGCGTTCTCGTCAGGAGAAGTCTCTACAGGCGAGCACTCCTCCTCCAAGACCCGTTTGAGAGGAGAACTTTGAGGAGATTCTGCAGCCAAAGAGCTGATATCAGATCAGCCTGACCTCACAATCAGACAGCAGACTACACGCGAAGCTTCACTACTTCGTACAAGTCAGTCAATCAACTTCATTTCTTCCGAAAAGTACGCTGATTACTTCGACATACCATACGTATCCACAGGCAGGGGCGGACTGGCCATCGGGGATACCGGGGGAATCCCCGGTAGGCCGACGGGGTTTGGGCCGTCTCTGACATCGCCGGCCCCGACTATATTATATACTTCACAGAACACGTTCAATTTACTCTAATACCGAAAGTCAATAATCAGTGAAAACTGTATCAACAGTATAAACTGACATTATACTACTCCTCGCGATCCGAGGACGCCATAGCACGGATGGACACTACGGTGCTTTTAAAAACTTTTCTCCATAACTGCGGTCTGCGCCGTGCGGTCGTGCCGGGTGTCTGTCGGGGCGGGGCCGGCGGAGGTGCGAATGGCCGCCGTAGACCGGCGAAATACATGCCGTGTATTGAGTGGGCAGCGCGCCGTGTATTGAGTGGGCCGGTCTGACAGTAACTCCCGGGCCACTTTTTCCCCCCTAAATTAACAGTGAAAACTCATCATAGCTTAATTTAACATCAGTATTCATAATTACACTTCATGTTTACTTCCCCTGATCTTTACCTCCTATAACAAGGTCCATAGGGGCATCTCAATAAATAAACATGTTATATTATATTGTATTATATTATATAAGTGTTATTTACTGCTTTTTTTCATGTTGGAATAAATGTTAAATATTTAACTGCCAAGTAATAATGCGTGTTTGATGCTAAATTGTTTTTGCATGAAATCATACTGGGATGTTTGCTGAAATTGATAGGATGGCCCTACCTAGAAAATTTTCCACCAGCCGCCACTGGTGACACCACAGATAAACCTCTTGACCTTAAGAAACTCTTAACAGAACAAACTCACATTTAAATAAACCAACAAAAGCTATTCGGGTATCCAACTATACGACACAGATGCAGACAATTAAGAGGGGCTGATATTTTGACCCTCGGTGGAGGTCTGAACAAGTGCCAATTATTTAGAGGAAGGACCCTCCTGACTGCAGGCTACTGCAAGAGAAGACAGGTTAGTACTGTGCAGGCAGAGAGGGAGGGTATATCGAGATGTGTTAGTGTTGGAGTACTCGAGAGCGGTCTTGGTCTCGGTCTCAGCATTTTTACTTGGTCTTGTCTCAATTTCAGACAAGAAGGACTCTGAATTATCCTTTCAAGACCACAACTACAGGGGCATCACTAAACTGCCTCTGCATTGTCTGATTCATTTGTTAACACCAAACTGTGGTTGCTGATAGAGAACAAAGGTAATTTCCAACACAGACAATTCACCTGTGCAATGCCTTTGGATTATTTCATCAAGACATTTCTCATTATGGACACACACACATACAGTACAAATGCCATTAAGGAGGGGAAGGAAGAGGAATCTGTCACTGTTTTTATGGAGATGGAATTGTTGTTAAAGCGTTCTCAGAATCAGTTTAGAATGTTTGTTGAAACATTCCTGAAGGGTGAAATATAATATAATATTTTGGAGGGTGGGTGAGCTACTGTCTTTAGTTTTAATAGGCGTATTTATTTTTTACAGGATACATGCAACAGTAGGACAATCACAGGTGATCGACGAGTTACGACCCCTCCCCACCATCTGGCAGGAGGCTGACTCACAAAAACAGTTTCTTCCCATCTGAAATTGGCCCCATCAACAAGGCCTGAGACCACCACTGACCCCCCCCCCCCCCTTTTTGCTGCAGATGGATTTGAATAAAAGTTTGATGAACTGTATGGAACAAAAAGAAAAAACTGAAGAAAAACAAACTGTCGTGGAAACGCTTTCCAGACATGATAAGGGAGTGGGGAACTTACTGTCAGATTCATCAAGACTTTTTGCAATCATAATTATATTACATATAGTTCAACGTACATTAGTGAACCCGATCCTTTACAGATATGTCAGGCTGGATGCCATCTTTGCTATGGCACAAAATGTTATTAGAGATATTCTACAATAACCTCTTATTCAAGGGAAACCTGGCCAGGAGGCCGTACTGTTCTACACAGCATGATGGACCCAACACCATGATCACAATACGAGTACATTCTGTAAAACCCATTTAATTTATCAACTTAACTTATCAAATCTTACTTTACTGCATGAATCTAATTGACTGGGCTTGAATATACATATTATCTTAACACGAATAGATGGTATACTCTGTTCTGTAAGTTTAAAAACTTCAATGAGGTCACATCCCAAGATGTAAACACTGTCTACATGAGCCAGACAGACAGATAGACGCTCCTCAGCTTTTACTTCATCGAACTCATTCCACCACAGTATTGTTTAAGCGTGTCTCCAAATAGCAGCTCCAGTTTAGCGCGGCTTGACACGATATCAACGAAGCTGACATGAAGTGAGCTAGCAGCTTTTCATTCATCTCTAACTGCGGCAACAACAACAAGCACCAACTGGTTCTGTTCATCAACGCATTATTTAGTGATGCAGTGTTTCATTTATATAGTGGTATTCATGTGCAGGACTGACAATACATTTCTATAGCATGATTTGCAACTCTGAAAACAATTCGTTTAATAGTTTAAAACAATTAAACTAGAGTATTCATGAATCATTCCAACAGAAACAGATGACTTATCACCACAAGTAATTGCATCTAACAAAGTGCAAATTAGTCCACTTAAAGTATAAATGACTCTTCTGTAATGACAGGATCCACCATGGCCTTCAGCATGTCCTGGTGAGTCAAAGTGAAATTTAGGAGTAGCTTCAGAGTGAATACTCACCAAGGCCATCACTAACAAAAGCAGCAGGCCCACTTCTGTGAAGGAGAGCCAAGCCATGAGTTCAGTGAATCCGCAGTGTACGGCAGCCTGTCCTTTCTGTGTGGAAAACCCCACTGCAGACGGGAGGTCAAAACAGTCCTTAAACACACCTGTCAGCTTCATCCCCCTCCCTCCTCACCTACAACCAGTCTTACATGTGTCAACCCCTCCTCCCTCCCCTAGCATCATGCATGCTTTCATAACCTCAACTGTCACATGTGTGCATGTTTTTCAAAGGTGTGTCGGATTACTGCCTTATGGTTTTTATAGGGTACAGTAAAGCCTCAGGCAGTTGATGAAGCTGACAAGGACAGACAAGTAGCGCACACTGTAAAAACACTCGATCAGGACAAAACCTTCCACTTTCTTCAGAAAATATGTATTTTATTATTTTGCAAAAAACAGTAAAGTTATGGCTCAGGTTCAGGAAGGTGTAAGGAAGTCCGCTAAAGGTGGTTGTTATTTATTTATGGTGGAAGTTGTTGCGTTACGTTGTTGCGTTACGTTGTTGCGTTACGTTGTTGCGTTACGTTATTGCGTTACGTTGTTGCGCTACGTTGTTGCGCTACGTTGTTGCGCTACGTTGTTGCGCTACGTTGTTGCGTTGCGGTGTTGCGTTACACGCTATGTTATGCTGTCAGATCACGCTGTTACGATGCGCTGTTACGTTGCGCTGTTAGGTTGCGCTGTTACGTTGCGCTGTTACGTTGCGCTGCTACGATGCGCTGTTACGTTGCGCTGTGACGTTGCGCTGTGACGTTGCACTGTTACGATGCGCTGGTAATTGTAATTGTAATGTTCCGGACCTTTGCACGAGGAGATTTTCTCAATCTGGACCTTTTGGAAATGTACTTGAATACCCCTGATTTGATTGATGTTATTTGTGATTATCTTTCCTTCATTAATTAATGGTCATTTACAGTACGTCAGCTTTGTTGTTGCTGTTGTTTTGGTTTTACTGTTCAGACACTACTGAGATGCACGTACAGAGTGCATGTTTTCAGACAGAAAACTTAATTTTATCATGAACAGTAAAATGTTGTGCATTCACCTTTAAAGTTACATAATGTTTAAAATCCAACATTGCTACTTGAACAAATATGTTTTGTTGTTGTCTTGCCTTGATTATTTTACAGCACATTTCCAGTTGAAATACCATCTTAACCACATGTACGTCAAGCTACGCTGCTTTGATTTATTTGCTCCCGGACATTCTTGTCAATACTAAAAATCATTGTGACAGGCAGCTTCATAGGAACTTCATTCAGCTTCACTAGAAACTGCCTGGTTATACCGGTTACCTGTAGACCAGGTGAGCTGAGTTCAACAAATAATCCAGAGACTCATGTCGAACTTTTTCATGTTTCTAATGAATTATAAACGAAAGCTAACAGGTTAAATGCATAATTTATTTCCAGCTACAGCCCAAAACAGGCAACTAAATCCCCAGTAAACCCGTCCAGAAGAGTCAGCAGCACGGTGTTGTGTGCATTGTCTTGGACACATGCAGCTCCACCGCATTAATTAGTTAAGCTGTGAGGTCTTCCTGGCATACTCAATCAGTGTGTTACGCCCAGCCTAACGTTAGCGAGTGAACGCTTAAGAGAGAGAGAGAGTGTGTGTGTGATCAAGTTAGCAGTAATGCTATAGGTGTGAACATAGCCACGCAGTGTGTGTACAATTTATTTGGCGGTGACTTAAAATGAAGGGGTTAGCTCAGAAGTTAGCAACAACTCACTGAGAGGGATCAGCGCTTTGCTCCTTGAAGAGACAAGCCTTTCCTTTGAGTTTTGCTCAGTTTTGCTAATTTTGTGAGCATTTCACAATGAGACTGGGTTAGTAGGCCCAAGTACAGATGCAGCTTGATGCTCAGCAGCCATGTCTCCCCATCCCCCTCCCACTAAACCAGCAACACTTCCAACTGAGGGAGAGGAGAGCAGCATTGTGTTGAATGACATGTCAGTTGGTAGTAACTGAAGTTTTGGTTATTATGTATTACAAATATGATCATATTATACTATATATTATCATATGCAATGTGTACACACTACAGTGCCAGGTCCCTCTTAAGTGATACAGTTTTGTGTCAGCAGTACAAATGCAGATGATGAGGATGAAGAAAATGAGTGAAAGGTGCACAGAAAGTGACAAAGTGAGGATGTTGAAAAAACAAAGCAGCAAGAAACCTGATACAGACAGGGAGCCTACTGTTCGCACATCGGCCACAAGAGATGCCAACCGAGAAATTCTGCTGGAGTCAGAGGGCAAGCCAGTCCCAGAGGCCTTGCAGTATGCTTCGGCCGCCAACGGAAGAGAAAAGGTGCACTACTAATGCACTCTATTTCTCATGAACAAACAACACCTTCCCTTAGTGCACCGAACAGTCAACATGAATATGAAATGTCCAATGCGAAGCTCACATGTATAATGAATTCCCAAGTCATGAGGCAATAATGCACACATTGAGACTGCTCCTCGAAGTAGAAGAATTGTAGTTGCAGAATCAGATACTAACAGAAACCTTTTGTAACTTAAAGCCCACTTCTGACGGTTAAAATACTTCTGAGAACAGCCTTGTGCTTACCCTCAATCAGACACTTGACTATTGGTTGCAGCGGTATCTCTCGGCACATTGCTACAAGATAAGCTCCTTATGAAGTTAGGATTTTATTTTATTATCATATACATATACACATACACAAAATTTTTCTCTGCATTTGACCCATCCCTGTATATAGGGAGCAGTGGGCTGCCAATGACAGGCACCCGGGGAGCCGTTGGTTCAGTGTCTTGCTCAGGGACACTACGACACATGACACGTCCCAGTCGAGGATCGAACCGTTGACCCTGCGGTTACCAGACAACCCGTTTGTCAAGGGTTTCCTACTTCAAGCTACACTAGCAGCCACCACATAGCTTGCTTTCAAAGTGACTTTTGATTGAGTTGTTACTTGTCCGAATTAATTGTAACTGTAATTGTTTTAAACCCTCATTTGACGCTGTGCTGTCGCTTCTGCATCACATCCTGCAATTATAAATCCAAATCGAATGTATTCAGGTTCGTATTTGCTCACCAAGTGTTTTGGAGCTTTCACTGGCACAGGATTATCTCCCACTTTACTTCACTGCACTATGAAAATAACTAGCTTTGTATATCACCAACATTTATTTTTAAATTGAATCGAACCATTTGACAGTACCTCTCCTGCCCACTAGATAGCGCTCTCAGAATAGCTGCACTTAGCATCAATATGCACAAAGAAAACCTCCTTGGCACACTAGAGCGTGTCTCATTACGATCCACTGCTGATTGAGTACAGATTCAGTCTGACACATTCATTGGAGTTCATTGAATTATGTGGAAGAAGAGTTTTGAAAAGATTTCTAAAGGAAAGGGAGGATGCCATTGCATATTATTCAGTCATCTGTGATGCTATAGACATTTCCCATACTAAGCAGAATGTTGAGCTCAGATATGAGTAAGAACAAAGACACAGATGACTGAGAGAGCACAGAATGGTTTCTTAACTTCAAGGAATTTCACCAAAATACAGGAAGTCTTGTAGGAGGTGAACATGTGCTTTAAGACCAAAGGATGGGAGAGTGGAGAGAGCAGGGATATGTCTACGGGGCAAACGTGTCCGGTACAGTCAGGGGAGTCCGAGCCCAAATATAACAGAAAAAAAAGATCTGGCTCAATGTTCACCTTGAGCCTCCCACACCTTTTCTGGCTGCATCAGTCATCTTTACACACTTGTTAGTCCCAGACCAGAGCGAGGGGCCATCTACAGAGAGAAAATAGGTTGCTCTTTGAATCAACTCTCCGATACCCGCTGGACTGTAAGGGTTGAGGCTAATTCATCTGCAGCTAAACACAGTGGCGGGCCGTGTGATTTATAGCTGGGCCTTCAGTGCTGTCCTACTACAGTTGAACCACCTCCTAATAACCTCATTATGACGCCAGCATGAAGGGATGCTTCGTCACTAACATACAAATGCATGTAGTCAAAATCAATGTCATTAACACAATGATAAGAACCAGTCACATATATTTATATGACAACAAAGCATGTAGAATAACACGATTCAACAGGCCTCTGCACAGTCCAGCAAAACTGCGGCGCTAAAACACGCCATACACTCAAGAGCACCATTCAAATATTATTCACATCAGAGGGAACAATATAAACCAGATCATAAAAACGACACCATAGACAAATGAACACAGTAGTAACGCTACTGCAGATAAAATACAAAAGCAGTTCACTTACCAGAGCTGCTGTTCACTATTCAAAGACAAAGTGCATCCTCCTTTCTTTGTTAATAAAGAGTTTAATCTCACAGTACATCCGTGTGACAATCCCAACATCTGCTGCCTCTGCCGAGCGGACATTTTCAGCCTCAAACGCATTAAAACCTATTCAAGAAATACAACTGGGGAGACTCGACTGTCTTCACTGGCGTCCATGAATGGAGAAGGACTTCTTACTGGAACTAAAACGCACGGATGTACTGAACAACCGTGAGATTAAACTCTTTGTTAACAAAGAAAGGAGGATGGACTTTATCTTTAAATAGTGAACAGCAGCTCTGGTAAGTTAAATGCATTTGTTTTTACATCTGCAGTAGCTTTAATATACTTGTTTATAGATTATTATTTGTCCAACTTGTTTTTATGAAGATGGATTTTTGTTTGGTTTTATATGTGTTAGGAACTATTGTTACGTCCAGTGTTGCTCTGGGGACATATTTAGTCGGTGCCAGTGTTGCCAACTTAACGACTTTCTCTCTAAATCTGGCAACTTTCCAAACCCTCTTGGCGACTTCCAGAAAGTGTTGATGAACTTGGATGGCAAGAAACTGTCCCCAAAGGTCCAAGCACTGAAAATGAAAATGCATCAGTGAGCTCACAAGGACAGAACTAGCCACATGTTGGCGTGTTGGACATTGACATTTTGTTCACCTGTTAAAGACTGTAATGAAGCCACTTGTGACTCACTAGTTAGTATTGTACATGTTTCCAAAAGTTTACGGTGTTGCATTTTGAACATTTGCATTTTGATCGAAAAGCATAGTGTTTAATATGACCCTTTACATTGAACTTAGGTAATAAAATTAGATGGAAAATTTACATGTAATTGAAATACTTAAAGTCAACGTTTTTGGTATAATTCTTTTTTTGAGTGCACTCAGTGTAGACGTAGCAGAAGATATGCGTTTTAAATTGGAAACGTAGTGTGGACATGGCCGCAGTCTCACTAGTGAGGCCAGATTAGAAGATCGTGGTCTGAAGAACTTCTTTCTGTTGTCAATGCTATTGTCCTTCAGGCTGAAAACGTCAGTGGCGGGCCGTGGATTTTATACCTGGGCCTTCAGTGCTGTCCTACTACAGTTGAATTACCTCCTAATAACCTCATTATGAAGCATCAATCCAGCAAACCTGCAGCAGATCCACGCATTCCACCACACAAGAGCACGAGCCATTCAAGTATTATTCATAAAAACCACACGATAGACAAATGAACAGTCGTAACGTTACTATGTAAAAAAATAAACGCAGTTTGTCACTTACCGAAACTTAAAGAGTTTAATCCCAGTACATCGTTTCGGTTCCAGCGGGGCCGGGATCAGGTTCGCAGCGGGGCCGGGATCAGGTTTGCAGCGGGGCCGAGATCCCACCTCCGCCGGCGCAGACTGCACGCCAGGCCGCGTTTGTGGAGCAGTTTCCCTGCGAACGCGTTCGTTGAGTTGTAGATCCACTTGAGTCTCTCCAAAAGTTTTCAATGCAAAGTTTGCTATGGCGTCCTCAGGTTAGCGTAGCTCCAAACACCAACAGCTCAGTTAAAATGAAACGCATTCCCAGCCATAAAATGTGCAACGCTTCTCCGACGCTGTCAGCAAGAAATACCGTTCATACAAATCCGTTTCCTGCTGAGTCAGGCTGCTAGCTGTGGGGTTGACCGACCATTTCGTCCAGCTTTTCCTTAAATGTCCTTTCTTGAGAAAGGGTTGTCAGTAACTCTGCCACTAAATCCGTTTCTCCTCCTCCTTCAGCCATTGAGTGTTAAAAAAACAAAGCTTGGTAAAAAAAAAAAAATCTACACCAGGCAAAACCCTAAAGATGTTATAATTTCTTCCATATCTTTCAATTTGAAGTCTTACTCCTCCAACTAAGCTCTGCTGGCAAGTTAATTTTCGATTCACGATAGTCACGTGCTCGCCCACTGACCAATCACAGCACACTCTGCATCGCGGCAGCGCGTGCACCTGGACACGAGCGGCACGTAATACTGACGTCATTATAGTTGGCTAGCGGCCGCTGACACGTCAAAGAATACGCCCAACATGTCAAACTAAAGATCTGATTGGTTGAACACTATGACAATCAACAATATCGTCCCCATGTACTTTAATCTGCACTGGCGGCAGAGCCGAGTCTGCAGGCCTCTGGCTCTGTTCTTACATAGAGACACAGAGGTGAGATCGAGAGCAACTGAGAGCAACTGAGGAAGACAGTAGCTGTAGCTCTAATGTTGGGATACGTAACAACAAGCTAATCTATTGGTCTTGATGTGTTATTTTCAGTATTTACCCTCCACCAGACCCAGTGAGCTCTTACTGTAAACCAGTGGTTCTCAAACTGTGGGGCGCAGGGTGGTATTACAGGTGGGGCGCAGGGGGAAATGCAGAATTTTTGTATTTCAAAAAGAAAAATAAATTTTTTTTTTTTAAGTAATTAATAAATACATGGCGAAATGCCTGTACTTTCGTGTAAATGGTTACATTACGCCGTTAACAGGTTACGCTTGCGCATGCGTGACGGCCATGATCCTTGGCGACTCACAAGTGTTCCAAATGAAGAGACATTTGGCAGGCGGGAATAGAAAAGCAACCGCAAGCGATGCATCCGAGATGAACAGCAAGCAGCCAAGAAGAACATATGATGCTCTGGGTTTCACAGTGAACGCGGTAGGAGATGAGGAGAGACCAGTCCTTGTTTTATGTCTGAAAACTAGCTGCCGATAGTATGAAACTTGTTTTGTTTCATTTTTCACAGGTTGCACTTTATTGTTGAAAAGATGTTTAGTGCAAAACAGGTTAATTGCAGCCAATTGCAATAAGCTATTTTTTGCCAAATTGTAGTTCTTTTTTGCACAGATATAACTTTATTGGCATTGTTCTAACAAAGTGATTGCACATTTTATTTGTTTTTGTCTGATGGAGCAATCTGGTTTACTTAAAAGTGATTGCAATTTTCTTTATTCTATTATTTGACTCCACAGATGGAGGAGTCACAAAATGTTGTTTCAATAAAAGTTCAACATGGGCCATTTTGTTACAATTTTGTTGGGGCGGTGGGGCATGAACATTTTTCTTCCTCCGAAGTGGGGTGCGACAGAAAAAGTTTGAGAACCACTGCTGTAAACAAGAAGAAAGAAACCATTTTTATTGTCATATACATTTTTACACATACACAAAATTTGACTACTGCATTTGACTCATCCCTGTATATAGGGAGCAGTGGGCTGCCATTGATCGGCACCCGGGGGTTCAGTGTATTGCTCAGGTACACTTCGACACGTGACACGTCCCAGTCGGGGATCGAACCGTTGACCTTCCCAGACGACCCTCTTAACCCAGTGAGCCACGGTCGCCCCAACAATGAGCCTTTAAAGAGCAATATGTTTTCAATGTGTCATAGGTCCTCCATAACGTGGAATATATGAACACAAAATGTATCGCTGATTTTATTATTTCAACATGTTTTCAACATTTCAGAAACGGTATCGTATGTCAGAGTAAACCAGGAGAAAAGCTTCATTCTGCTGTTCTACATGGTCCTCACCAGATTCATGATGTACAGTAGCTCTGTGCTGCCATCCAGTGTTGGAACAAGGTACCAGATGGTTTGAAAGCTGAGGTTAGCCCTTTTCTGCCCGACCTCACTCACCACAAGCAAGCGCCTCTCCAGACTGCAGACGGGTTGAGAGGGTGAGAGCTCCTGAATCAGGCCTAACTGACAATAACAAAACACTGCTCTGTTGTTGCTTATATTGATACGTTACATCTGATCATACAGTCTACATACAATTACAAAAGAGTAGATAAAACACAAAGAAAATGCATTTTCTTAGTTTTGTGTCTTTATAAGATCTAAGAATCAGATCGATTGAATACAAAATAACATACTGAAAAACAACTTTTGTCCGTGTAAAATTTCATAACAATCCATCCAATAAGATATTTCCATCTGGACCAAAGTGGCCTGGCCTGATGTAGGCATACCTCCAGCCATATACAAATCTTTTATTTGTTCCATGAGAAGGTAATTTGTCTGCCGCTGCTGTGATGTCAGAATGAATTATAAAACATGAAACCTGTCTCTGCTGATGCTGTTGACCTAGTTCTTCTCTTGTCTCCTCTCTGTGTGAATACTATCTGTCCCTCCTCAGACCCTGCTGCTCCCTCACTGATGTGTTGACCCGTCAGTGTCCTTGTGTTACCCTGGCATGTCTTAGCTCCACCCTCTGACCTGATCCTTCGAAAGCTCCTGCTGATCACCTTCTCTGGGCTGTGAG
This sequence comes from Lycodopsis pacificus, assembly GCA_028022725.1. NCBI lineage: Eukaryota > Metazoa > Chordata > Actinopteri > Perciformes > Zoarcidae > Lycodopsis > Lycodopsis pacificus. The sequence goes on along the minus strand of CM051694.1, from coordinate 1,936,450 downwards.
ACGACGGCCATGTCCCCACTCCCTGGTTCCCCTCCACCACGCCGCATCTTGTTCCACCGAGAGTTAAAGTCCCAGCGGTGTGTCCCCAGCACAGAATCATGTCCTGTGGGTTGCTGATAGGAGCTTCGGCCATGATGTAGTGCAACGGCTGCATGACGGGGGTGGTGGCGTAGTTGACAGGCTGCTGCTGTAGCAGAAGCATCTGACCAGGAGAGGGCAGCATGGCTGTAACAGGACTAATATGAAGTGACTGAGCCGTGCTACTGCCTATGCCCACTGACACTGGTGGATGTTTGCTCATGCATGATACTGGTGGATATACTGTTTAAGCCCATGACACTGGTAGATGGCTGACTGATGCTGACATTTTGGTCTGGGCTCTTGCCATGGATGGTTTAGCCATGGATGGTTTAGTCTCATTGGGTGGTTTAGTCTCCAATGAAAGCCAAGTACTGTGGTCAACTTTATCAACTTCTGGGGTGACAGTACTTTGAGGTGTCAGCGGTGTCGGAGGTGAACAGATCTCAGCCAGGGTCTTGAACTTGGTCCCGAGGTCATCGAGGAAGTGCAGGTCGTTGTCAGACTCCAGGAGGCTGCAGCAGCCCACTGAGCCAGCAGAGGAGCCCTGGCCCTCATAGTCATACTCACACAGGCAATCCCTCCCCGCCTGCTTCTCTGCTGCACAGCTCGCCTTCTGCACAACATTAACACAAGGAAAATGAAAGGCGTGTCTTGTCTCAGCCAATTCCTATGATCAAAATTCAGCAATGCTTACATCCAGCACACTAAAATGCCTTTTACCAGCACTGATGTGCTCAAGGCAACATTTTGATAACAGAATCTGAATCAGAATCAGAACCGTTTATTGCCATGGTATGTTGAACATATAAGGAATTTGACATCACCGGCGGTGCAAACATTTAACAATCAACAACAACAATCAGTGCAAGTAGAAACATATAAAAATGTAGAGAGATATAAAATAAAGTGAAATATAAAATAAATGAAATATAAAATAAAGTGCACAAACGAACAGATAACAGGACTATAAACAACAAACAGATAACAGGACTATAAACAGTGAGATGTAAGTGTAGTGTAAAAGTGTCGAGTGTAATAGAAGGGATGCAGGGGGAGTGACCGGTAGGAATTTGACCTGGGGATAACAGAGTCAGTGGGGGTCCGGGGCTCTGTTAATGAGCCCAACTGCGGATGGAAAGAAACTGTTTGTGTGGCGTGAGGTCTTGGTCCTGGTGGACCTCAGCCTCCTGCCAGATGGAAGGGGCATAAACAGTTCATGTCCAGGGTGAGAAGGATCAGCTACGATCTTTCTTGCTCGCTTCAGGGTTCTTGAAGTGAACAAGTCCTGGAGGGACGGCAGATTGCAGCCAATCACCCTCTCAGCAGAGTGAATGATGCGCTGCAGTCTGCCCTTGTCCTTGGCTGTGGCTGCAGCGTACCAGCCAAAAATCCACAACCATCTCCACTGTCTTTAGAGCAGGGGTCTCAAAATCCCGGCCCGCAGGCCGAATCCGGCCCGCCACGTCATCTTATGTGGCCCGCGAATCCTCCAGCAAAAAATTAAAAAATAATAATTATAATAATTAAAAGTTAGACTTGATAATAAAAATATCCCCATAGTCGAAATTATGAGATAGAAAGTCGAAGTTATGAGATTGAAAGTCAAAATTATGAGAGTAAAAGTCAAAATTATGAGATACTTAAACGCAGTCATAGAAGCAGCTCTTTGGCTGGTTACTGTACACTTGACATGGAAATGTATTGTGAGTACATTGAATACTACTTTAAACGTGTCTTTAAAACACATGAAATACTTCACGTGGAATTGTGCAAACGCACCCTTGAAAGGATTTTAAGCTTTGAACAAAGTTATTGTAATAACTTGTGTTTGATATTTGTCTTTGCTATTTTCTTTAATAGTTTGATCTTTGATAGAGTAATGTGGGTTTATTAACCCTAAATTAAAAGGATTTAAGTTATAATAACAGAAATGTGCTTAAATATATTTTTACATTCATATAACTGCATGTACAATATTTTTACACTTGAATAAACAATAATCAAATGCAGAGAGTTATTTAACAATATGTTACGAGTAGTTACATTTACAACCGGCCTTTTGTGGGCGACCATGATGCTGATGTGGCCCGGAGTGAAAATGAGTTTGAGACCCCTGCTTTAGAGCGTTGAGCTCTAGGTTGTTCAGACCGCAAGTCACCAGATGGTCAGTCTACCACCTGTAGGCGGACTCATCCCCACCAGAGGTGAGTCCAATGAGGGTGGTGTCATCCGCGAACTTCAGGAGCTTGACGGACTGGTGACTGGAGGTGCAGCTGTTGGTGTACAGGGAGAAGAGAAGAGGGGAAAGAACGCAGCCTAGGGGGGAACCGGTGCTGATGGTCCTGGAGGCTTAGACGTGTTTTCCCAGCTTCACGTGCTGCTTCCTGTCGGACAGGAAGTCTGTGATCCACTTGCAGGTGGAGTCGGGCACGTGCAGCTGGGAGAGCTTGTCCTGCAGCAACGACGGGATGATGGTGTTGAAAGCAGAGCTGAAGTCCACAAACAGGATCCTGGCGTAGGTTCCTGGGGAGTCCAGATGCTGGAGGGTGAAGTGAAGGCCCAAGTTGACTGCGTCATCCACAGATCTGTTGGCTCTGTAGGCGAACTGCAGGGGGTCCAGGAGTGGGTCGGTGAGGGTTTTAAGGTGAGACAGGACAAGACGTTCAAAAGACTTCATGACCACAGAGGTCAGGGCGACGGGCCTGTAGTCGTTAAGGGGGAGACAGAGTCTGGGCCGGCTGCTTTGCGGGGGTTCTGTCTTTTAAAGAGCCTATTTACATTTCTCTCCAGAATAGAGAGAGTCGTCTGTCGCCTTGCTAAACCTGTACTTTGACTCTTTGTACAAGTCCTTGTCCCCACTCCTGAAAGCCTGATCTTTCTGCAGCCTTAGCTGTCTGAGTTCTGCTGTGAACCAGGGTTTGTCGTTGTTATAACTCACCCTGGTGCTTGATGGAACACAGCTGTCCTCACAGAAGCTGATATATGTGATATATGAAGTCACAGCCTCTGTGTACTCATCCAGACTGTTGGTAGCAGTCCTGAGGACATCCCAGTCTGTACAGTCCAAACACGCCCGAAGATCCTCTAGCCTCACTGGTCCACTTCTTGAATGTCCTCACCACAGGTTTGTAGAGCTTTAGTTTCTGCCTGTAAGCAGGAATCAGATGGACCATGACGTGGTCCGAGTGTCCCAGTGCAGCACGAGGGACGGCGTGATATGCCCCGCTGATTGATATGTAGCAGTGATCTAGAATATTCTCCTCTCTGGTAGGGCATTTAATAAACTGTCTGTATTTAGGGAGTTCATGGCTGAGGTTTCCTTTGTTAAAGTCACCAAGGACAGTAACTAGGGAGTCTGGGTAGGTCCGCTCCACACATCGTATCTGATCGGCGAGTGTCCGCTGTGCTGCCTGCACGTTGCTCTGCGGCGGCATGTAAACACCGGTCAGGATGAATGAAGTGAACTCACCGGGGGAGTAAAAGGGTTTGCAGTTTATGATGAAAGATTCCAGATCCGGAGAACAGTGCTGTAGAATCACTGTCACATCGTTGCACCAGCCACTGTTGGTATAAAAACAGATTCCTCCACCTTTTGATTTGCCGGAGAGCTCTGTGTCCGCTCTGAACAGCTGGAGCCAGCTGGAGTGCAGAGTCCGGAATCGATCCACAGAGCTAGGTCTCGGTGAAGCACAAAACGGAAGATGAAAAAAAGTCTCTGTCTTTCCCCACTAGTAGCTGAAGTTCGTCCAGTTTGTTGCACAGATAGCGGACGTTTGAGAGAAATATGCCCGGTAGCGGTGTACGAAATCTACGTGAGCGGAGACGTACAAGCACGCCGGCCCGTTTTCCTCTCCTACGGCGCCTCACTGCATGAGTTAAGGTGAGCGCACCTCTGACGAGAATGTCCAGTAATTCAACAGAAGTTAAAAGAAAAGTTGGAAGTAAGTCCGCTGGAGTTGTTCCGCTGATGTTCATGAGCTCATCTCTGGTGAAAGAGCTCCGGGTATCGCAGCAGAAAACAGTATTAACAACAAAAACAACACAAAACAACAAGCACCAACACACCGAGGCAGCCATCCGTGGCGCCATCTTGAACAAGCGAAATGAGACCCAGGCTAACCCAGCAATGGGAAATCAGAGACTGTTGTGCCCACATCTATACAGAGACCCGTCTTCATCATTACCTCCTGTATCAAGCAAATGCACTTGGCGGTTTGACCTTGTTCGGCACCGACAGAAAGTCTCCAGTAAGATGAGCTCTCTGTTTACATCAGTTATGGTTGGTGTTCAAACATAGTCAAAGTTAATGGACAGAGACCGCAACACCAAAGACATGATCCAGACCATCACAGGCTACTTAAGCGAGAGTGCCCCCCATCATCGTGTGAGGCCACATTGCCAGATGAGCACACCTTTTACGCTAGCATTGATCTGTTTGTGGTCAGGGAATCATGGATCAAGAGGCAGAAGAAAGGGTCAGAGGGCAAGCAGGTCTCATAATACAATTATATAATCTATGAGCAACGCAGTTATCATGGTCAAGTCATTACTTCATCAATGCAAAGATTTAAAGTTATGCATAAGATAACTAATAAAAACTCGATAACCTTCAGAAAAGGTGGTCCCCACAAGTGATGATCAATATCTCGGTCCCCATTTAAAATGGGAACCCGTATTTGTGTGTGTGTGTGTGTGTGTGTGTGTGTGTGTGTGTGTGTGTGTGTGTGTGTGTGTTGTATGAAGATGGAAGAATCCAGGATTTCAGCAGTCAGCAACATTAAGGCTGTACATTGATGCAGCTGTTGCATGCAAAATGTACGATGTTGTCTAAAGCAATCAGGCGTCCGATCAGGTGGTGAGGCAGCAGAATACTGATGAGCTGTCTGAGGGGAAGAGAAGCCGCTGATAAGTCGGGCTCAATTGATGAGGGTGGGGGAGTGTGTAAGTGCATTGGCAGGCATTACATATTTACTTGTTGAGGGTATCTGCTTAAAACACAGACACAGTTACACTTCATATCACAGTATCACACTTTCAATTTTTCACATGCACGTTATGATCGATGGTGGCAGTTAAATGTAGATGAAAAGGCAATACGCATGGTGTAAAGAATAATTTAGTTTTTTCTTTTGTTTATTTGTCTTTTACGACTTCTAATGATGTTTATAGTTTTGGCCATCATTTCTATTTGATATGATAGGTGCTGTAGTAACGGGATCAAATTGAATCTAAAGTGTCACTTTGGATTAGTCACCGTTGGGCCAAATCATTATTTTGTCTTATGCTGCGTTCACACCAAACGCGTCGATTTGTTGACGTGCCGCAAAATCGCGTCCAACGTGCCGCCGGTCGTGTTCACACCAAACGCCGCAAAATCGCGTAGCGCCGGAGAGGGGGCGTGGTTTATCGACTGGAAGCCGTTCACCTGGCCGTCATTTCTTTCCGCTATCAACCATGAAATGAATATGGACAATTGCTGCTTTGTACGTGTTGTGGAAGTCCCTCAAACGTCGGAATGCCAAACGCCGTCATGTCTGGTTCATAATATTGTTCAGAGGAGCTCCGTGGATTGTATCGACCTGTATTCACTGTGTCTAGCAAGCCACAGGTCGCTGTTTACTACAGCTGTAGGAACACAAAATAAACTGATTTGGCTGTGATTTAATGGCAATAAACCGACAAAAAGGGACTCCAAAATAACTACGTAATGATGCCGATTTGTACTCGTCTTCTCCGACAAAAAGGGACTCCGAAATAACTACGTAATGATACCGATTTGTTGGCTACTTGTCTTCTCAATGGAGCTCTGATGGATCGGTGCTAGGCTATGCTAACATCGTAGCAGCTCCACCAACACTCAGAATAACGTCATGTAGACGTAAATACGGCAGCGTCTATTCATTGTTTGTACCATATGGTTTACACACACACACATGTATACACATAGTTTGGTCCGGTCTCTATTGATATGAGGTATCGTAGAGCTCTGGGTGAACGCAGACGGCTACAGGATTTATTTCCTGATTCAACAACGGCAGGAAGTCAGTGATGACAGGGGGAACAACTCAACGCTAATAGGCTATCGCGCCACAGCGTCACGCGATTATTTCGCAGAAGTTGAAAAATTTCAACTCGCGCGTTGCCGATTTTGCGGCGTCCAACACGCCGTGCCTTCGCAAAATCGCAGCGGGCCAGTCTCATCGCGTCTGTGCATAGACTTTGTATGTAATCTCGACGCGCATCAAAAAATCGACGCGTCCGGTGTGAACGCACCTTTACAGGCAGACGGCAACCTCCAGTTCTGCCGAGTGATGCCAATGTGGAAGTGTCTTAACACTTGCATTCTTTCTACTGACCAGCAGGGGGCGACTCCGGTAGCAAAAATAAGTCAGATTGTATAGAAGTCTATGAGAAAATGACTCTACTTCTCTCTTGATTTATTACCTCAGTAAACATTGTAAACATGAGTATATGTTCTCAATCTCTAGTTTCAAGTCTTCTTCAATACAGCATGATGTTCATTTAGTACATTATGGTCCATTTAGAGTCACACAGACCATAAAGCAGGGTATGCTTTATTTGTTCTCTCAGACATTTCTATGTACTCCCTTTGCAGATCCCCAACCAGCGGCACAGCACACATACAATCTTTCCAGTGCCTTCACCACCTAAGGGTGACTACAGACAGGGCCTTCATTTCTCAGGAAGGAAAAGGCTCCAGGAATTGCACTGGAGATGAACTGGGATAATGCTACAATACTGTATCTCCTGATAACATCAATGGCAGACTAGGGTCAAAGAGCAAGACATGATCAAACAATGAAAGATCATCAAAGTTACTATATGCATTTATTTGGTTTGGTTATTAAGTTTTATAAATGTATGATTCTCCCAAATTATGGTCCCAGTTCAGTGGACCAATAACTATATATGGACCCATAGTGTGCTGTGCATTCATAAAACAAAAAGGGACAAGACCTAATATTTAGCTGGGATCAGTTGTCTGTTGGGTGCTTGGGCGACCAAAAAATACACATACATTTTGTTACAGTCATGCTTACAGTGTGCATTGAAATCATCACTTAATTATCTTTCTTATTTCTGGATTTACAAGTGCAAAGTTCTCAGAGTCTTGCTTTTTTTCCTCCATGTCTAGGTCCAAGTCCTGCAGTTTTCTTTTGTGACATTTGATTTTCACATCCTCCAACTCTTTGTCAGATGTTCAAGACGCTTATAAAAAAAAAACAGTTTGTGAATTTGTAAAATAAACACATCAATTCGCACCAGGAATAATGCTTTGTTGTTACTCAATACGTTGCCACACTGGCTCACAGGCTGCACTTCGTCTGTGTCTTGTCACAGCAGTGATATTTGCTATGAACCACACCACTGACTTCTTATTCATTATGGATACCAACACAGTCTCCTCTTCGTCTGCTGCAAAAGTGCCTTCACCCTGCCCCGTTCAATAGAACCTAGTGCTGACGGGTGCTAAAACAATGCCTTTAATGAATAATACTCACTGGTTCAAGGTTACCGTCTGGTGGCTCCACAATAATAAGTGTGTTGCCAGACACCTCAAGACAATGTCAGAGAGAGTCCACATAACACATGTAAATGTTTGAGTGTGTTCCATTTGCAGTGGTACTGTAATAATGCTGGCTACTTTGAATGTAGAACAGGACAGCAGAGTCGCTGCCCATCTTTCATCAGGCTGAAAACTCACCTCTTCAAGAAGGCCTACCTTGAGCCTTCCACTTAGCACTTACTTACCATCTATTGTATTCATACTAGTTTATTGCACTTATTGTGTTCATATTAGTTTGTGGCACTTATTGCATTCATTTGTTTCTGCACTGTACTTGTGCTCTGGTTTATGCTCTTAGATGCTTGTTTAAAGGAGATGCACTTATGACTTCTGGTGACCAGTAGTTCTCTTGAAAACCGATGTTGAATACACTTATTGTAAGTCGCTTTGGATAAAAGTGGCTGATAAATGACTGTAATGTAATGTAATGAGCCAGTTACAGTCCCTGACTGTAATGAGCTGCTGCTGTAACTTGCATGCTAATTACACACAGATTGCTAGTTACAATTGATTAAGAGCCTTCATGTATGTCAATCCTCCCCTGAAGGTTGGCATGACAGGAAATGAATGTGTCATGTTGTCATGTGTTTATTTTGTGGGTGCCTAGTTCATCAGTATATATTTATTACTATCAAAAAAAATCCAAGGTACAGTGCAATCTGTTTATGGTGCACATTTAAATGGTAAATGGACTGTACTTGTTTCGTGCTTTTCTAGTCTTCCGACCACTCAAAGCGCTTTCACACTACTTACTTACACACTATTTTGGAAAACGCATCGACATGACCTGACTCGGGAGAGACATTAAACACTGAAGGCATCATTCAACCCATTCCCACCCATTCATACACTGATGACAGGGCTACCATGCAAGGTGCCACCTGCCCATCAGGACTCTAACTAACATTCATACAACATTCACACACTGTAGGCACAGCTACAGGAGCAATTTGGGGTCAAGTGTCTTGCCCAAGTACATATGGACTGGTGGAGCCGGGGATCGAACTGCCGATCCTCTGATTGAAGGACGACCCTGCTCTACCACTGAACAACAGTCACCCTGTACCGTGGATTTACCACCTGTGGTCAAATGAGGCCCGTCACTGCGGGTGGTGGACACCAAAGACAGTGTGTTTATGGCACAGACCAGTCTTAAGTATTTTATGGTGCTTTAACACCTAACATGTTTTGTTTGTTTGGTTAAAACAAACTCAGGTCTGTTTGCTCAGTTAGAATGGTTCATTTGAGCTGGTGTGAAATCTGTAAATCGAACTTTGGTGCAGATCAAACAACGTGCCGTTGATATCAAGAACAAAGCCATTTTTACAAATGCGGCACAACGGAAAATCAAGCTAGGCAAGGCAAGTTTATTTGTATAGCACATTTCAACAGCAAGGTAATTCAAAATGCTTCACATAAAACCATTAAAAGCATCAAAACATAAGGCAAAAGAAAAGGAGATTTAAAAACAATTAAGAACATTCATTGAAACATTAAAAACAATAGGAAGCAGTGTAAGAAATAAAATACAGTAGTAAAATGCAGAAATTGATTAACATCCTTGAATCTGGTTCAATTAAAAGGCAGCAAACAGAAAAGTCTTCAATCTTGATTTAAAGGGCAGGAAATGGCCCACAGGAGGCAGTTTAGCCAATTGCTGATTAAAGATATAAGTGAGTGACATACAATTTAGCCAATCAGCGCCCTCAAATAGATTCAGCTCAGGGCCAAAGTCGTTTGGCCCCTTGCTTGCGCATCCTCGTCAGGAGAAGTCTCTACAGGCGAGTGCCAGCACCAGAGCAGTACTCCTCCAAGACCCGTTTGAGAGGAGAACTTTGGCGGAGATTCTGCAGCCAAAGAGCTGATATCAGATCAGCCTGACCTCACAATCAGACAGCAGACTAGTGGGAAAGGGTAGCAGTACATGCGAAGCTTCACTACTAGCTGTACCAGACAGGTTTGGCTAGCTGGATGACGTTATGCTAATAACTTATTTAGCTTTTTAAAACAACGGGGACAGATCCAGCACGGACAGTTAGGGAGTGAGGGATGAGGAGGTAAGGAGACATGAGAACATCAGGGCACACATGGAGAACTCTGCTGAAATTGATTGGATGGCCCGAACTAGAAAATCTTTCACCAGCCGCCACTGGACGTGATACACTAGAACCCAGTAGTAACGTTACAGAAACATGCATAAAACATGCTGGCAGTCTTTCCAATACATGTACCGTCCCTTGACGCCACACTATGTGGAGGTGAAAATATATAGCATACCCAGCTCAGACATGTCATGACTGCACCACGCTCCTGAAAAATATTGGTTGGAAAATGGTTTAGCTCTTCATCCACCCATATGCTCTTCAAAATGGAAATAAACATGTGACAAGAAATATTAGCAATATAAGATTATAATAAGCTGGTCTGTAGGTAGGTGGACAGCTTTCCTTTGCTTTTCTGAAGCAAAGTGACATTCTTTTTTTTACTTACACTTACATTCATATCTAGATAAAAAGTATCTCTAAACTGTTTGTCCTGATTGATTGAAAAAGGAGAAGTCCTTCCCTGTGACAACAGCAATAGTAGACGTGTGATGTAAATGACTCCTTGCTTCTTGCTGTGCTCACATACAGTATCTGTGGATCAGTTTGTGAATGCTGTGTGTGTGTGTGTGTGTGTGCTCCTCTGACATTATAAAGTTTTCCCCATGATGTAATTAATTAGTGGCGGGTATTGTAATAATGTCAACATCTAAGTGCTTTATTCCATGCATTATAATCAGCTTTATTATCTCATCTCTATTCCCAATTCAATTTTACTCCTGGCTTCCCCCATCAGCAGCTTAGGGTCCCACACAACGGCTGGATAAACAATTGTGCTTTGTGCGGCGCAACTTCCTCATCAGGCGATAAGATTGCACTGATTAAAGAGATTACTTCTGCCTGACATGTCAATAAATCAGCTTTATTGTTTTGTTGAGACTGCAGTGCAGCACACACATTCTCTGAGTGATGGTGTTGTTTGGCAGTTGCTGTTTTTGGTTCCCCGTGTAAATCCCACGGTTGTTCAGTACATCCGTGTGTTTTAGTTCCAGTAAGGAGTCCTTCTCCATTCATGGACGCCATGAGTCGAGCCTCACCAGTTGTATTTCATGAATACGTTTATTTAATTTAATAAAATTATAATACATGTAGTGCAGGGGTCTTCAACGTTTTTCAGGCGAAGGACCCCCAAACTGATAAGAGAGATGGAGCAGGGACCCCCGACTATATATATTGCATAAAATTGTGTTTTATATTAAACTGGGCCTAGTGCGATGTATAAACATAGCTTATTGTGCATTCAATACTAAGCTATTCAAATATAGAAGTTCATATATTCATGTTTTTATTTTAAAAATGTGCAAGGTACAGTGAGTAGGGGGCCCGTGCCACTGCCATTCATAAACATACCTTGTCAGCTGATAACAATGCCAATATCAACATTGTCTGTCAATTGCATGATAATCATGCACACAAGCGTGTCACGATCAGGCTTTGCCTTGTGTGTTCTGTGTCTTTGTTTAGCTTCACCCTCCTCGCTCCCTCAGCACCAGTCCAACGCCCTTCACCTGTCCCTGATCAGTAATCAAGCACTCACTCATCAGCACAACGCTCCTCACCTGTTCAAGTCACCTTATAAACCCCTGTCTCTCAGTCACTCACTGCCAGGTCATTGTTTGTGTTGTACCCGCCTGTTTGTCTTGTCCTGCTCCCGGTTTCCCACTGTCTGCCTGCCCTGCCTCGTCTCGTCTCGTCTCGTCCCTGGATTCCCTGTGTGTTCTTGTAGTGTTCACGTTCTGATTTAAGTGTTTATTCAATTCCATTTCACTCTGCATTTCAGTCCACCATCATGCCTCGTGACAAAGCTATTCAAATTGACGTTTTTTTAACCAAATGTGGAAACAAAAATGAGTGATGGCCCATTAGTGCCACTGCCATGCATAAACATACCTGTTATCTTGCATACAATACTGAACACATTCATGTTTGGAAAAAATAAAAAAAATTGTCTAATCAACCAAATATTCCGGACCCCCTGCAGTACCTCCGCAGACCCCCTAGGGGTCGCGGACCCCCTGTTGAAGACCTCTGAGGTAGTGTATTTCAGAAAAATTATAAAATAGCTATAACTTTGTGATTCTGTCTAGGCCAGCAGAGAAGGCCTTGCTGGCCCTAATGGCCCACCACTGGTTGAAGTAGTAAAATTTAAGTTTGATATCTAATACACACAAAATAACTCTTAGAGTGAAGTGGATTCATGCTATCTGACGGTGCGGGGGAGAGATTAATTTTTCTCTAAGTCCTGCAATGCTTCCATCAGCTTACACCAAACACTGTCCACATGGTGTTCAGGTGCCCGGCATCTGGGGAAAGTACTGCATTTAGAGCTTAGACTGGTACTAAGCCAGCACTTTAGCATGTAGAGGGCCGAGCCAATATCAGGCGACTGCAGCATGCATGAGTTATGCTGAGGGTGGCAATGGAAACGTTTTTCATGCCGCTGTATTTGCTGCAGGATTGTGAGTAAGATAACTAACTCCTTCACCCACATCCACGCATTTTCAACTTGATTCTAAACTTTTCAGTCAATTCCTCTCAGCACAGGACTGCAGCATATTAGTTGCTCATAGTTTGTCAAGAGAAGAAAGTTCTCACTATCTGTATACAAAATACAATGATTGCGGCAGGAGCTGTGTATAAACTCTCATATGTGCACACAGTGGATTTGAATTATTTAAGTGGAGAAAGGTCCTCCTTTGCAGTAAAACAATTTGACACATATTCTTAGGTTTTTGGTTACTTTAACAGATTGAGAACAAAATACAGTACATATGATATGTAAAGGCCTGTGGCAGTAATGTTTGAGATCTCAGAAGTCAATTGATTCATCAGACCTTCATTAACGACTGCAACAGTCAATATTTCTTGGCCATCAAGGCGCCAAAGCAGCAGGCAACAGAGCTAAGATAAGATAATCCTTTATTAGTCCCTCAGTGGGGAAATTACAGGATTACAGCAGCATTGCTCACAAGTAAGTAATATAAATAAACTAAACAGTAATAAAATAAGACAGTAAAGAAGAATATTAAATATACCAGTATATACAGAATATACAGACTGAGTAAAATATAAGATAAATACTTAAATGTATTGGATATTGCACGGGATTGCACGGATTAGATATTGCACCAGGTGAATGAATTAAAGTGTTCAGAAGTGTTCAAAGTGTTCGTGGTCTACCGAGAGCAGTTTGTTGTGCAGCCTGACAACAGGACTTGCGGTACCTCTCCCTCAGACACTGGGGATGAATCAGCCGGTGACTGAAGGAGCTGTGCAGAGCTGCCAGAGTGTCCTGCATGGGGTGGGAGGCGTGGCTCATCAGGGATGAGAGCTTCGCCATCATCCTCCTGTCTCCCACCACCTCCACCGTATCCAGTGGACACCCCAGCACGCTGCTGGCCTTCCTCACCAGTTTGTCCAGTCTCCTCCTGTCAGCTGCCGCGATGCTGCTGCTCCAGAAGACCATTCCATAGAAGATGGCTGATGCCACCACGGAGTCGAAGAAGGTCTTCAGGAGTGCTCCCTGCACCCCAAAAGACCTCAGTCTCCTCAGCAGAAAGAGTCTGCTCTGTCCTATTTTATAAAGAGCGTGAGCGTGGTCAGTCCAGTCCAGTTTATTGTTCAAGTGAACACCCAGGTACTTGTACGACTTCACGACCTCAATGTCCAGTCGCTGGATGCTCACCGGTGTCGGAGGAGGGCGTTTACCCCGGCGGAAGTCCACCACCAGCTCCTTTGTCTTGCTGGAGTTGATGTGGAGGCGGTTCCGCTGGCACCATCCTAAAAAGTCCTGGTTTAGTTCCCTGTATTCTCTGTCATCGGCGGAGATGAGGCCGACTATTGCAGAGTCGTCAGAGAACTTTTGCAGGTGGCAGTTGGCAGAGTTATGTTTGAAGTCCGAGGTGTAAATGGAGAAGAGGAATGGAGCCAGAACGGTTCCCTGTGGGGCCCCACAGGGAACCTCTGCAGCAGGAATCTGCATCGGCAGGAATCGGCATCTCTGCAGCAGGAAGATGACTGCGTCATCCACCCCGATGCCGGACTGGTAGGCGAACTGAAGTGGGTCCAGGGATGAACTCACCAGAGGGCGGAGATGGGCAAGGACCAGCCTCTCCACCAGCCTCTTCATCAGGTGGTGCAGCAGCAGGGAGGTCTGGGTGGGGGGAGGGGTGAATGGCTGGTCAAATCTGTTAAAAAATAAGTTCCGCTCATTCACCCACTTTTGGTCCCCCTCAGGCTGTTGGTTGGGCCCCTTGAACCCAGAAATCGCCTTGAGGCCCTTCCAGACCCCGACGGTGTTATTCTGCTGCAGCTGGTCCTCCATCCTCATCCTGTAGACATCTTTCCCCTCCCTGATCTTCATCCTCAGCTCCCTCTGCACAGTCCTCAACTCCTCTTTGTTGCCAGATCTAAAAACCCTCTTCTTCTCCTTGAGGAGGGCCTTTATCTCCGGAGAGATCCAGGATTTGCCATTTGAGAAACACCGTACAGTCCTGGTGGGTACGGTGTTCTCAACACAGAAGTTAATATAGTCCGTGATGCAGTCTGTGAGACCGTCGATGTCTTCCCCATGGGCATCACTGAATACCTCCCACACAGTTGTCTCAAAACAGTCCTTCAGAGCCTCCTCGGCTCCATCGGTCCAACTGTGCGGGTCACAGCTGGCTGCTTCTGTGCAAGAGTTGTGTACAGATCTGCCCAGGGGAGGGAGAGGTGATGATATGTATGCCTCCTTGGTGTTGGCATGTTTTCTTGTCTCTGGTGTGGCATTTGACATACTGGGTGAATGTGGGCAGAGTGGAGGACGGAGGGGCATGATTAAAGTCCCCAGAGAGAAGGAGGGCATTGGGGTGTTGTGTCAACAGCCTGCTTGTCGCCGAGTGGATGACGTCACAGGCCGCTTCGGCGTCAGCCACCACAATAACGTGCGAAAATTCCCTAAGCATAGTTGGTGTGGCCTCATGCTAACCGCTAACAGTTCAATGTCCGCTGTGCAGGTCTGCTCCTTAACAGTGATGTGCCCAGAGTTACACCATCTGTCATTGACAAACACTGCCAGGCCTCCTCCCTTCCTCTTACCGCTCTCCATTGTCCTGTCTCCCCGTATGATGCGGAACCCGTCCAGAGTAGCGTGCGTGTCCGGAGTTAGCTCGGTTAGCCATGTCTCCGTAAACACCATGAGGCTAGACTCCCGGTATTTCCTCTGATGGCGAGTTAGCGCCGCTAGCTCGTCCATCTTGTTGGGCAGAGACCTCACGTTTCCCATGATGATGGAGGGGAAAATGGGTGTCTTCTCCTGGCGCGACGTTCCGCCCCCGCACGGCATCCCCGTTTCTTCCTCCTCAGCTCGCGGGGAACAGCGGGTCTCTCGTCGGGTAGCACCGCCGCGTCCCGGAATGCTAAAAATGGACATTAAAACTGCCTCCAAGCTACTAAATCATTTTTTCTTCAACATCTGGAGGACGACATGGTCAAAGTGCCAAAGAATGGAAACCTCAGCGACTGACAACCAGCAAGGAATAACACTACCAAGCAAAATCCTCTGCAGGATCCTTGTGAAACTGATTGATGCTCTGGATGAAGAACTCAGACAAGAACAAGCTGGGTTCCATGGTGGAAGATGTATAGATCAGATCTCCGCCCTTCAAAACATCCTTGTATAAAGCTTGGAGAGCTTCGTTGACTTCAAGAAAGCATTCAACAGTGTTCATTGTGACAGCCGATGGAAGATCATTGGCGCCTAAGGAATTCTTGGCAAGATGATGCATCTTATCGGCAAGTCCTTTAAACATTCTGTCAAGGCTTTCGGTTTATATATAGCAGTGGTGGGCCGTGCATTTTATACCTGGGCCTTCACTGCTGTCCTGCAGCTGAAACAGAGCTACGGTTATTTGTTTCGTGTAAAAATGAAGCCAACACCTATAACTAACTGTGGAGAATACGCCGAGAGTCTCCTCTCTGCTCTGACTGCTGCGAGACTGACCGCCTGTGAGTGCTTTGTAGCAGCGGAGGGGCTCACAGCAGCTCCCGCTGCTCGCTCACGAGAGTGTAGCACAGTACGTGCTTTCACGTCAGAGTCAAAACACCAGAAAAGTCTCCAACAACACCAGAAAAAGTCTCTCGATTTGTCACAAGTAGCTTTTGACAAAAAAGTTTTCTCTGGCACCTGCTAAATATGTCCCTAGAGCAACATTGGACGTCACAATAGTTCCTATCACATAAAACCAAACAAAAATCCATATTCATAAAAACAAGTTGTACAAATAATAATATATAAATAAGCATATTAAAGCTACTGCAGATGTAAAAACAAAAGCAGTTAATTTACCAGAGCTGTAGTTCACTTAAAGACAAAGTCGAACGAGTGTAGGAAATTTGAGTGTTTAATGATTCATATTTAAGAATTCATAAGTGTTTTGGAAATGCATAATTAGGATAAGCATAAAAGTGTTTTAGGATTAGTAGCTAGAAGTAGAATTTGTAGACATGAAGCTTTGCCAAAAGTTGCAAAGTCTTATCTTTTATATATGTTTATCATAGAAGGGTTAAGCCACAACACAGTCATTGAATGTATTAAGAGAGTAGGGACAGAGAGGCTTTTAGACAGGCGATTACAGAGCACACCAGGGCAAGGGTCCTGGGAGTTAGCCAATAGGAATTGAGAGACAAAAAGGGGAGGGGTTTCGAACTGTATGTGGGTGGGTTGAATCAAAGACTTTTTCTCTCGCTCGCGTTAAGCTCCAGGAGGACACCCGTGTTTTCTGAGAAGCTTAGGGGAGTTTTTTGCACGGGGTTTTCGTTGGTTTCATATTCCATAGAAGTAGTGTACTTCACTGTATAATTGTATTTGCTTCAGTAGGATTAAATTCCTTTTAATTGTAAACCAGTTTTGGTAGATTTATTATCGCAGCGTTTCTACTGTAAACAGCAGTTGGATCATGCGCACCGGCCTCTCTGGGGTAAACTCAAGCCCCCTACACCAGTCGACGCCGGGTCGAATCACGACCCTCCGGCATGTATTCATCCGCCATGATCGCTGCGCGCTTTCTCATGAGAGACCAAAACAAAGGTTTTTGAAGGTACGCAGTTTTTTGCCCAAAAAAACGTGGTATTGTGGTAAAACTTCTAGATATCTTCTAGATATGATCTTAGTTTGTGTGTAAAATGGCTCCCATGGTTGTTTCGCCCAGAATCTTTGTTACACAGGTATATGATATGTCATAAAATATTTTATTCATATCGCAAAAGTGAATTGTACACGTGTGTATTCTGTCGCCCAGCCCCCTTTAAAGGGGGGGTCTCGTGTACAAGAGTTAAGTCGCCTCATTTCAAGACTGAGCAATTGGAAATGTTTGAAATTGTGCTAAATAAATTATAATTAGTCTTTTTATTATCCGTTTTCAGATTGGAAACAGTGACTTCTCGCCACATATTCTGCAGAGCGGGTTTGGCGCATCAGAATTACTCCTGACATTTAATCAGACTCCTGTTGTTGTCTGTTAAATGAAGATTTATTTTTTCTTGGAAGTTATAGGCTCTTCTTCTGTCTCCTTAGTGGGCCTTTCCCTCTTTGCAAAGAAGCCCTCCAAAAGTTATTTACTCATCACGTGACCCAGGCGGATGAAATTGCGAGAGAATCCGGTCATTTTTCAAAATAAAACGGAAATAATATCATTTATTATTTCTGTGCGGCCCGGTTGGGGACCACTGATTTAGAAAATGATGCTGAAACTTGTGGACGGAGATCGTTTAAAAAAAAAAACGTATGTGTGGATGTAGACTCAGGGAGCCGCAACAGAAGGGCCGAAGAGCCGCAGGTTGCCGACCCCTGGTCTACAGTGTCTGAGCCCCAGTCTTCATCGTCGTCATCATCACTGGAAGAGGACTCATCCTGTCACGGGGGGGGGGGCGCGCGCGCGCATTAGAATCAGGTATTTTGCAGCAGGTTGCTCATTGCTCGTATGGTTTGCTGGCCTCTTACCCCGGATCCTTTAGCACAGTGATTCTTAACCATGGGGCCCCATGGAGCGCCAACCTAGCATAGGTTGTCAATTGAAGACACCAGAGATATCACTGTTATCCATGAGACGCAATATAGCGTCCCACCACCTGGTGGCGGTAATGCGTCAGTCAGTTGTTTAACAAGCTGCAATAAGCAGAAGAAGACACTCAGCTAGCCGCTAGCCTGTAGCGAAAGTCATGGATAAGTTTTTAAAAAGAAAAAATGAAGACAACAGTGGTGCCATACCCCCCCCCCTTCCTCCCCAAATGTGTGCGCAAGTACAATCCTGACTTTCTTAAGTACGGCTTTGTGAACGGAGGCAACGAGGCAGAGCCGAGGGCTCAGTGTGTGGAATGTGGGCTAATGCTATCAAACGAAGCACTGAAGCCTTCGAAAATAAAGCGACACTTAGCGACGAAACATCCAACGCTCATGGGAAAGCCTGCTGGGTAAATGATAAATAAATGTCTTTGTGATCATCACATTGTATCATCTCATTTATTTGACAAGGGTTTTGCCGATCAGGCCCCCCTAGCTGCGCGTTCTCGTCAGAAGTCTCTACAGGCGCCCGCGCCAGCGCGAGCAGTACTCCTCCAAGACCCGTTTGAGAGGAGAACTTTGGCGGACATTCTGCAGCCAAAGAGCTGATATCAGATCAGCCTGACCTCACAATCAGACAGCAGACTACATGCTAAGCTTCACTACTTCGTACAAGTCAGTCAATTAACTTCCTTTCTTCCTAAAAGTATGCTGATTACTTCGACATACCATACGTATCCACAGGTTATCCACAACTTAATCCACGTAGATTGTTCCATTTAACTTTTCATAACACATTTCCTAACACGGTCGGAAAACTGTGCGGCTCCATACTGCCTCAGATATTACTCACCACTGTCAGTGTCCTTAAAGTGACAGTTGTCTGTCACTTACATGTATTTCTTACTATAACAAATGATAACGACATCCTTGTAACATTCAAAGTAGAAACAGAAGTGATTACAGTTAAACATGTAAATACAAGTGAATATTTAACATCACATTGAATTTGGCTCCTACAGATGTTAAATTAACAGTGAAAACTCATCATAGCTTAATTTAACATCAGTATTCATAATTACACTTCATGTTTACTTCTCCTGATCTTTACCTCCTATAACAAGGTCCATCTCAATAAATACACGTTATATAATATAATACAATATAACAAGTGTTATTTACTGCTTTTTTTCCATGTTGGAATAAATGTTAAATATTTAACTGCCAAGTAATAATGCGTGTTTGATACAAAATTTGTTTGCATGAAATCATACTGGGATGTTTGCTGAAATTGATAGGATGGCCCTACCTAGAAAATTTTCCACCAGCCGCCACTGGTGCACGTGCTGGCGGCAGTACAGTTCCTGGTCGAGGGTGCCCCAGTACGTGGTCTGGTTGAGCTGGAAGAGCCGGGCTGCAGCTTCTGAAGCGAAGTGGATGTGATATTGGTAGAAGCTTGACCCTCCAAAGCGACGAAAAAAACTACTCTCTTCCAGCAGAGAAGCTCAAGTGCATTTGCGACATTTGTCAGTCATAAACTACATCAAAAGTAGTAACAAAGCAAGAATTGCTTACCCTCCTCATTTCAATTTCGCAATCCATGTTGTTCCCCAGGGTCGCTCGTTCATTTCCAGCATGCTGAACCTGGACTCATCCGTGCCAAATTTGCATCGTCTGTCCTGTTCGAAATCTATCCTAGCATGTCACATATGGGGGATGTTTTGGAGACTCAAACACATCGCGGTCCAGTGCGACAACTAAGCAGTCGTAGGCATAATCAACAAAGTCCGCTCATCCAGCCTCGACATCATGTCTTTCATGAGATGCATTTCCTAGCTATCCGTCAATCGAAACTTCATAATAACCGCTTGTTTTGCCAGGTCATACTAATGTCATCGCTGATTCTTTATCTCGTTTTAAATTCCAGGTATTCAAGAGTCTGTGCCCAGAAGCCAGCCCATCTCTTACAGCCGTTCCTCTAGAATCACTAACACATTAAATCAGCCTTCCCTGCAGTCTTACCTAGAAACCGCAAGGTTCTACATGAGAAAAGTCCTAGCAGCTTCCACTTTAAAATCCTGTGATTTTGCCTGGAAAACCTTTGCCTTGTTCTGCATTTCCCTGAAATACCACTAAAACCTGTAACAATCAGTGCCGTTTGTGCATTTATTTGTCATTGCATGGACGTGCGTTCTTCAAGGCTCAGTATATTAGAAAAAAGCCTGGGAAAAGAAGGATTGAAGCATCTGGCGTTAAACTGGATCCCGGCAACCAGACATCTAACTCTGTTATTAAGCTGTTACTTAAAGGCATTTCAAAAGTTCCCCCTCCCTAGATAGATAGTAGACTTCCCATTGCCCTTTCTATATTGCAAAAAATACAAGCAGCTTTGAAACATGGATGTTTTTCTCCCGATGTGGATTCCCTTTTGGACAGCTGTTTTCTATGGGTTCCTAAAGAGCGGTGAATTTACCACTTCTAATTAATTTGATCCAGCTAAGTACGTTGCCTTGTTGGACTTAAACTTTCACCCAGATTTCTTCAGTCTTTTTATCAAACACTCTGATAACTATTGTGTAATAGTTATCGCTCCCATCAATTCTGCCCTTTTCAATCTATGTGTAAATATTTTAAAAACAGGTCGGGAACCGACTAACGTGCCTCTCTGTTTCTGACCCCCAACGGTAATCCCATGTCAAAGTCCTGGTTTAGCCATCATTTGGAGCAGGTTCTTCTAAAATGCAACCTACCACCAAAGCATTATTCAGGTCATTAATTTAGAATAGGTGCTGCAACCTCAGCGTCTGTGCAAGGTCAATCTACTGCTTCCCTTCAACAACTGGGGCGTTGGTTATCCTCAGCTTATGCCTCCTATGTGCGCCCCGATGTCTCTGCCGAGCTCAGATCTCTAAAGCCTTAGCAGCCTGGTAAGCAATTGCATATAACTTGTGGTTGTGGGTCTTACACTTTAATTAGCACTAAATCATCAAGTCTCAGAATCAGAAACCGTTTATTGCCGTTGTATGTTGAACATACAAGGAATTTGACATGACGGGAGGTGCGCAACAAACAATCGGCAATGCAAAGTACAAACACTTTTACAGAAAATAAAGTGGAATATTAAATAAAGTGAAGTCGAGTGCACAAGCGGACAGGTAACAGGACTATAAACCAGTGAGATGTAAGTGTAGTGTAAAAGTGTCGAGTGTGATAGAAGAGATGTGCGGGGGAGTGACAGGTGGGAAGAAACTGTTCATGTGTTCATGATGGACCTCAGCCTCCTACCAGATGGAAGGGGCACAAACAGTTCATGTCCAGGGTAAGAGGGGTCAGCTACAATCCTTCTTGCTCGCTTCAGGGTTCTTAAAGTGGACAAGTCCTGGAGGGACGGCAGATTCCAGCCAATCACCCTCTCAGCAGAGCGAATGATGCGCTGTGGCTGCAGCGTACCAGACCGTGATGGAGGAGCAGAGGATGGACTCGATGATGGCTCTGCAGGTCCCAATTTAGTCTCTGCCGAATTGTCACGGTTCTTGTTTTTCAAATGTATGAAATGCTTTAAGTGTATGGTATCATGTATGGCCTAAAACTAAAGTTAATGTAGGCAATTATGGTAACCATGTTGTCTAAAGCTCAAACCTTAGCAGCATTTCACTGGCCATTGCTGACTAAATCATTAATCACAAGCAGGGCACTGCTGCCCTCTAGCCATCGCTGGCACCCAGGTCAGTGCTGACCCAGTCTCTTGCCACACATTTACTTGTCCGTACAACAGGTTCTCTGATGCGGTTATCCATTTAACCTCAATTGCAGTGTAATATCTCATGCCTTATATCTTAGCAGTCTACACCAACTCGCTGACAAAATTAAGTAATACTTTCTTTTGGGGGGGGAACATATTGCTGTGTTTTTCTTCTCACTTTGGGGATTTATATTGTTGCCACTCGATCACAAATCTCCCCGTCGAGTTCAAGCGCCAAAGAATTTCTGTCTAACTCATTAACGCAACATCTGTCATAATAAACGTTAACTACTAATCATTAATGTGTCTCTCCTGATTGAAATGAAGCTCAGGAAGACTATCCTTGCACGCTTACACCCTTTCAATACGACTCCCGCACTCTAGCGGCACTGTCAGAGGCGTCATGCACGCCATCAGCTGTTTAACAGCTGGGCGCTCCCGGCCAATAGCACAGCGTCACTCCCTCATCGTTAGCCTATCAGCTTGCTGCCGTCTCTTTTTAAATGTGCTGTATCCCTGCCTCTAGTTGTCCCATCTGCAGTTTGGTGCGACCCTCCTCCTCAGCACCTCCAGCCAACTCCAGCCACCACCACCGGTGTCTGGACTCCTCGGGGGAATTTTTATTGTTGCTGCTCAGGGCAATCGCCACAGAATTTCTGTCTAACTCATTAACGGAACATCTGTCATAACAAACGTTAACTACTAATCGTTAATTTGTCTCTCCTGATTGAACTGCTGGCCTCTGCTGTGCAGAGGCCAGCACAAAATAATGGGAGGTAATTCTCACAGGTAAAAGAAAAGGAAATCATATCCAAACATTCTGCTTCTAACAGTCATTTTTTTATTTGGATGAACAGCTGAGGCTTATTGATTCTTACCAGAAATGTCAACATGAATTAAAGCTGCGAGCAGCGATGAACGGGCCCTCGCCATGCGCGCGTCGGCGGGACTCCGGCCTGCGCGTCCGCAAGCGAGACGTGTTTGATCCCGCGTGGACCGCCTGGTGCCGGAAATTACGCTTTGCAAATAGTCCAACGCTTCCTGTGTCCTCTGCCTGGCGCTACAGAACGCATAAGTCGTGTTGCTCTCCGTCAAGCGTAAACCATGTAGTGTAAAAGTCACGTAAATCGGATGCAGTTTGTCAGAAAACGCAGATTTCCTTTCGCCAGCAGGTGGCGCTGTCAGTACTAGTGAAAATAAGCTTGTAGACATCCTCAGACCGTGGGTGTTATGAAGCATGAGAAGTTTGGGACCGTTTGGAAGAAGTTCAGCTGAGTTACATCAGCTTTTTTCATGAGGAATCACATAAAGTAATCGCCCGCTACGGCTAAACGATTCCTTCAAACGTAAAGCTTTTAATAACTTTTAATCACAACGGTCTTGACATGGTACTAGCAAAATTTAAAGTGGATCTGATGAAGTCCCTAGGAGGAGTTCGTTAAAGTATAGCGACTAGAAATAATCGATGGAAAAATGACACATAAATCAAAATGACCGACTTCCGGTAGGGTTTAGAGCATGGACCCAAGAGACTTATTTTTAAGTCTCCATAAGATACATAGGCCTACCAACTTTCATACATGTAGCTCAAATGTAGCGCTGGGGCTGCTGTTTTGAAATATTGTAGGGGGCGCTATAGAGGCAATTTAAAACGCCCGATTACAAAGTTGCATGTGTTTTTGAGCATCCCAAGTTAGTAAAACGAAATAAACGCACAATATTCTCACCCAATTTGAGACTTATCAGGTCACCTGGCTAGGAGGTATAAAATATGACATTTCCTTTAGCCAGTAGGTGGCGCTATGAGTTATTGAATTTTTTTTCAATTGAAATATGTTCAAGCTTGATGTAGCATCATGCACCAGACGTTTTGTGTGGATTGGACAATGTACCTTGGAGTTATAAGAATTTATTTTTTCCAAAACAGTGAGGCAAAATGGCCGCCACGCCACGCCAAGGTTCTTCGATGAAAGCGCGAGATTTTTATAACTTTATCACAAAGGTCTTAAGAACATCCTGACCAAAGGAGAAGTTGATCGCATAAATTCTCTAGGAGTTTGTTCAAATGCGAAGGCTGAAATGGGCAAAAAGGCCAACTTCGCGGGTCTACTGTAGCGCCCCCTAGTGGTTGAAGGCAAAACAATTCTCAGGGTATGTTACTGCATGCGATGTGCACATATGCTGCAAGTTTTGGAATTTTGGGACAAACGGTTGAGAAGTTGTGTATTGATATTAAGCCACGCCCCTAAGAAGTTTATTGGTCCATATCTTGTAAACGCTGAGACATATCAAAAAGCTTTCAATAACTTTTGATGAGGTAGGTCCATTAATGATCCACAGCAAATTTGGTAGCAATCGGACCCAGCATCTAGGAGGAGATAGCAGAAATGGGTTTCACACTAAATTCAAAATGGCGGAAAATCTAAGGAGGCGGAGCTTAGGGGTCTGAGAGGCTTTTTTTTAGCTCTAGCGGATTGGGACATGTGGGTCAAATTTCAAATCAATCGGACATACTGGCCGAGGGGCGTCGCCGGACCGATTTGTAGGGGGCGCTAGAGAGCCATTTTTTTACACACAAATATGCAAATTTGGGCAGCAGAGTTTCTCCACCAGATGTGAGAGGGGTGCAAAAATGGTGAGTTTTCATGCATAGCAAGTGCCCCTACGAGCTCCATCCTGGGCAGAAAAATAACGGACCCTTGCAATTTCAATAGGGCCTTCGCCGGCCCGACGATGTCTGTGGCTCGGGCCCTAATTAAAGCTGTGAGCAGCGATGAACGGGCCCTCGCCATGCGCGTGTCGGGGTGCCTGCGGGACTCGTTTAATCCCGCGTGGACCGCCTGGTGCCGGAAATTACGCTTTGCAAACAGTCTGATGCTTCCTGTGTCCTCTGCCTGGTGCTACAGAACGCGTGCATCGTGTTGCTCTGTATCACGTCTGAACCACGTAGTGTAAAAGCCACGTAAATCGGATGCAGTTTGTCAGAAAACGCAGATTTCCTTTCGCCAGCGAAAATAAGCTTGTAGACATCCTCAGGCCGTGAGTGTTATCAAGCATGTGAAGTTTGAGACCGTTTGGAAGAAGTTCAGCTGAGTTATATCAGACATTTCCTTTAGCCAGTAGGCTTTGCGGCTTTACTGTAGCGCCCCCTAGTGGTCGAATGCAAAACAATTCTCAGGGTATGTTACTGGATGCGGTGTGCACATATGCTGAATATTTTGGGAATTTAGAACAAATGGTTGAGAAGTTGTGTATTGATATTTTGCCACGCACCTAAGAAGTGTATTGGTCCATATCTTGTAAACGCAAAGAGATTTTGATAACATTTGATGATCTACATCCACTTATGATCCACAGCAAATTTCATAGAAATCGGAGGCAGCGTGTAGGAGTTTGCAAAAATGTGTTTTTTTTTCACTAAAGTCAAAATGGCTGACTTCCGGTTGGGTTTAGAGCTCAGAGCTCCTGGGGCTTTTTTGTCCGTCTACATGTGATACATCTGTTTACCACATTTTATATATAGATAGTGAAACGTACCGCGAGGGCTGTCGTCGAAATATTGTATAAAGTCATACAAAATTGAAAATGGCAGACTTCGGGTAGGGTTTAGAGCATGGTCCCAAGAGACTTATTTTTAAGTCTCCATAGGATACATGTGCCTACCAAGATTCATACATGTAGCCAAGACGTAGCGCTGGGGCTGCTCTTTTGAAATATTGTAGGGGGCGCTACAGAGGCAATTTAAAACTGACTATTAAAAAAATCATATAGAATATTTCTTCCAATGACCTATGACACATGTACAAAGTTCCATGACTTTTTGAGCATCCCAACACACTAAACCATCAGCTTCCTTTTTCATGGCGAACGATGCATTGCCATGGCAACACCGTGCAACGAAAACTCACAATATTCATGATGATGCATCATCAATGTCTTAAGGCTATCCTTACCAAATTTGAAACTCATCAGGTCACCTGGCTAGGAGCTATAAAGAAAAGTATAAAATATGACATTTCCTTCAGCCAGTAGGCAGCGCTGTGAGTTATAGAATTTTTTCAATTGAAATATGTTCAAGCTTGAAGTAGCATCATACATAAGAAGTTTTGTGAGGATTGGATAATGTACCTTGGAGTTATAACAACTTATAAGAATTAATTTTTTCAAAAACAGTGAGGCAAAATGGCCGCCACGCCACATCAAGGTTCTTCAATGCGAGATTTTGATAACTTTTAATCACAAAGGTCTTAAGAGCATCCTGACCAAAGGAGAAGTTGATCGCATGAGTTCATTAAAATACGAAGGCTGAAATCGGCAAAAAGTGACAAAAAGCACAACTTCGCGGGTTTGCTGTAGCGCCCCCTAGTGGTTCAATGCAAAACAATTCTTAGGGTATGTTACAGCATGCGATGTGCACATATGCTGCGAAATTTGGAATATTAGGACAAACGGTTGAAAAGTTGTGTATTGATATTTAGCCACGCCCCTACGAAGTTTATTGGTCCATATCTTGTAAACGCTAAGAGATATCAGAAAGCTTTTAATAACTTTGACGTAGATCCAGTAATGATCCACAGCAAATTTGGTAGTAATGGGACTAAGCATGTAGGAGGAGTTCGCAGAAATGTGTTTTACACTAAATTCAATATGGCGGAAAATCTAAGTAGGTGGAGCTTAGGGGTCTGATTGGCAGCTCTAGCTCAAGTGGACATGTGTCAAATTTCAAGTTAATGGGACATACTGGCAGAGGGGCGTCGCCGGTCCGACTTGTAGGGGGCGCTAGAGAGCCATTTCTGACCACAGAAAGATGCATTCTTTTTCAGATGGCTATATTCACCAGGCCTGACAAGTCCCCAAAATTTGATGAGTTTTCATGCATGGCAAGTCCTCCAACGGGTACAGTTACAATATGGCCTTCGCTGGCCCGACGTTGTCGGTGGCTCGGGCCCTAATAATAATAATAATACCCCCTACAATTTCAATCGGGCCCTAATAACTCATAAATAAATGAGAAATGACTCCACAACCAGTGCGTTACTCCTCTTGGTGACAGAGTCCTCCGGGAGCAATGAGGGAAATGATTTGGCAGACATTAAACAGCTTTCGAATGACGGTAATCAAAGTCCTGATTTGTACTGAATTATGCATGCTGTTCCATTTATTACCTTTTGAGGAGGGAGGAGATAAATAAGATAACACTCCATTTGTTTGCAGCCAGAATCAGACTGCGTTGGATGGTTGCCACTGTTCTTACCGTCTGTTCCCCAGTTTAAAAATTAGGAGACGGGGGAAGTGCTCAATTTGTATTTAGGAAGCAGGTTTCATGTTTTGGAAGATCTCAGCTTTAGAATCTGTGTAACCATGTGGGCGGGTGTTTGTATTAAACTAACCCCAGCATGCTTCAATTGTTTGTTTTTAGGCAAATGACCAGTACAAATGACAATAACAAAAGGATAACGTCTAGAATTGCTGTCACAGGGAGTGGTGGTGGACCCAAACGCAGACATGACCAGGGATTGCAGTGTGAAAACAAAGAACACGAAGGGAAACTTGACAGGGAACAACAGGGAAATCCAAGGCTGTGATGGTGAGAACTGGGCAGGGCAGACTGAGGAACCGGGAGGCTGATCCAAACGAGGTTGAAACGACACTGTATTCCAGGCAGAAGACACCACAGGCAAACAGTCTTGGATCTGCACACGTGTAGAAATCCACTTGGTGGAACGCCAAGCCGTCCAGGGAGAAGGCAGACAGGAACCAGAATCTCGTGGACGGGGACAGAAGGCTGAGCCGTTTACCGGGGTAGCGGCAAGGCGGAGAATTCCAAACCGGCCGGGTCGGTGGGTAAACGTGGGAAAGTCTGGGATAATGCGGAGAACAATCTGGCAGTGAGTGTGTGAGACTGGGGTTTAAATAGTAGGTGCAGAAGTCAGGAGGTGGGTGTGACTAACAGGTGCACTGAATGAGCTGAGTGAGAGAGAGTGACAGGAGAGAATGGACAGAGCTAAGACACTTGCTGTCAATTATAGTTCTAAGAAAGAAAATCAGCAAGAAAGACTTCTGAAAAAACCCAGAAACGGTCAAGAAAATTGTAATCGCTGCATCAAGTCAATTTTATTTATATAATATCACAAATTTGCCTCAAGGATCTTTACAGTCTATACAAAATCTTTAGACCCTCAGTTAAGGAAAATGTTCCACCAAAACTCTTCTTTTTTACGAATTCATGTCCTTGTACTGCTATGAATTTCCTCTCTGGGGATCAATAAAGGCTAATATTATTCTAAACATGTGGATTAGAAGTCAAAATGATGACATCTGGACATCGTCTCCTCTAGTGCTTGTTTCTGAGTACATTGAGCAGCACGGAGACATCTGCACAAACACATTTTCATCAGTATGAAATTGCTTTAGAAGTCTACACTGGGCCGTAAGAACAGATATCTAATGTAAAGTTTATTAACAGGGAAATGTTTGTGGACAGTGTCAAAGGTCCAAGCATATACGCAATTGTCCTCTGTCTCTCAAAATGGTGACGATAACATGCTGGCATAATTGTTTAGCATGTACCCTATATTTGTTCAATGTGTAAGCATGCTAACATTTGCTAATAAGCACCAAACAGCTGAGGCTGATGGGAAAGTCATTATTTTTGCAGGTATAAACTAAAGTATTTGAAATGGGTACAATTTAATTAGAAATGTTTTATGTATGTTGAGCCTTAGTCTCGCATAGCAATACCTATCTCCACTGCGCGTAGGTCTGCCTCCATTACGCTGTAGGGGAAAGAAGCACGCTGGCCTTGCAAAATAGATAGCGGAAGAAATACACGAACAATGGCAGACGTGTATGTATGAAGGCAAATCACTGTCAAAATCCGAGAGCGCAAATGACATCCGCGCGCGTATTTTACTTTGACGAGTGCTTTTACATCACTCCGCGAGCAAAATTCCCTCTCGCTCAGGCAAAAGTCGCTCGCGAGTAGTTTTTTTTTTTTTGACAGTAAGTGGGCGGACCCAGTCGCCATTGTATCTCTACATCTAATTGGTTACAATCCTCGTCTTGGGATAGACCGGATATCACTCTGACACAGACGCTAGTTCTGATAGAGGTGGTTTTCAATCCGCCACTAAACACTACTCCACTACATCTCAAGATATTCTACATTTAGGTTTTGTAAACTTTTCAGGCTGATGAAATACAGATTATGTTAATAGCATTGTTAAATAAGTGTTAAAGTCAAGTTGCTCAGATTGGTTTAAATTCACTCTATCATTCTATTACAGACAATGTGTGTTTGATACTCAAACCTCTTGACAAACAGCTCAAAGAAACTCTTTGATCTTAATTGATTGAAACATGATGTGCTCATATTTACACTGTTGTGTTTACAGAAGAGATAATATAGTTGTATATGATATGAGCAATAATTTGGACCCGCGCCAAGATTAGGAACCACTGTTTGTATATTAACTGTTTACCCAACTTAAATCACTGACAAGTAATTAGTGGAGGAAAACGTATTCAGATCCTTCACTGCAGTAAACGTACTGATACCATACTGATGAAACAATCCCCTACCAATAAAATACCTGCATTCAAAACCTTAGTTAAGTATGTTATTATCAGAAAAATGTAATTTAAGTGCAGAAAGTAAAAGTACCTGTGCTGTGAAATGTACATTATTTGCCCCTGACCTGTAGTGCAATCTGAAAATCTCCCCCGAGCGTCTGAGTGATATCCGGTTTATCCAAAGACGAGGATTGTAACCAATTCGATGTAGAGATACAATGGAGATTGGGCCCGCCCACTTACTGTCAAAAAGAAAAACAGCTCGCGAGTGAGCAGGTTAAAGTTTCGCGAGCGGGGTGATGTAAAAGTGCTCGTCAAAGTAAAATGTGCGCGCGTGGTTCTCATTTGCACTCTCTGATTTTGACAGTGATTTGCACAAAGTAGCACTACTGCAGGTGACATTTGATCTTATCCCACAGCTGTACAAGTCTTTCAGCAGAGATCAGTTATAATTAAAGCTTCCATTGGCACACTGCATATAGACGGCTTGTGAGTATGTTTCTGTACAGTCAGTACATTGGCTGTTTGTGGCAAACACCACTGAATCACATTTGGCAAAAAAACTACCTGTACGGTGTTCTGTCTGGTGCAAAACCAGATTTTTGCAATTTTTATCTAAAAGGGAAAGATTTGGACACTTGCACACTTGGAACCTGCGTTGTCAGCAGCACTGCTGCTGATGGAATGTGTTGTAAACAAGTGAACTTAATGAAATCTCTTATCAGTGGAGCTCACTCGCCACTGGGGACACCCAGTGTCTAATGCAGCAATTATTTCTGCAAATGAGTTATGAGTGAGTTATGCAAGGGAATATTGCCCATTACATGGGCTGATTGCATTATAGCTGGTATATAATTGAGATGGTAGATCTGCAGAGGAGAAAACAACAGAGACCAAGGCTGGGCTCACAATGCAGCATTCCTGCTGAGTTTTAGGATCACTGTGAATCAGCTGATGGACACAGCCCATACAACAAGCAGAAAAGAGTGAGCCATGCTGGAAATCTACAATAACAATGAAACTTCCATCTTTTTTTGGTGAAAATATATAATCCTTCCACATTCAAATGCTCACATCATCCATTTGTCTGTAATACCACTGTTGTGTCTCCATGTCAAAGCTGAGCAGACATGACATTTATCCCAGCTGCTGCTATGGCAAAGCTGATGAATTCCAGACCAAGCATTCTAAAACATGTGTCACATATCCATGTGAGCCACATGGCCATTGAAAGTTCTGACTCTATATAGCTTTCAGGTGTCCATACAGAGATCATGAAAGCCCAGTCACAAATGAGGGGATGAGTGAACTTATGATTCGAAGGAGTGCAATATTTGACTCATTCACCTCTCGTATGATTTATGCCTCCCCTTCAACTCCCCATGGGGAGGCTTTTTTCTCTTTGAATTTTCCTGAAACCATATCCTGTAATTTCACGATGGTTACGGCATTCGTAACGATGAATTAAATAAAGAGGTGGAATGTGAACATTTCATATTGTGCTTCCTTTTGTATTAATCCTGTCCCAATGTATATTTAGTTGAGCACTGTAGTACTTACCTTTTCACCTTGCCTTGACCCAACACACATGCATCCAGTCTGAAAGGTAAATCAGAGGTCTTATACCAACAATCCTCATCAGGGATATACAGTAAAGCATCATCAGTCTCAGAGGTGTATAATAGTAAGGTGACACTGGAGAATAGGCCATATACCATCCAGGTTATGGAGGTGAAGTAAGAACCTATAATTAATTTAGGACATACTTTAATGTCAGCTGGAATTTAGTTTCGGTGTTCCATCTCGTTCCCTGTCACTCAGTATCTGCAGAGGGAAGACCTGAAGTGGCACAAAGGCTTGCTTTACTCGAGGCAAAACAAACAACTGAATAATATTGAGCTCATAATTGTCTGCATACTTGGTAACTCCATTGAATTAGTTCTGCACTCACCTCACCTCCTGCTCACATGTTCTCTCTTCCCTTGTCACTGTTTATACCTCCTTTGTCAGTTCGCCAATATTACTGCTTTGGAGTTTTGTTACCTGTTAACGTGTTACCTGCTTGCTGTTACCAGCCTGCCTTTGGACTCACTGCCTGCCATGCCATTTTTGTAATAAACCATTGAACTGCACCGGTCTGCCTGTCCTTATTTGCATTTGTGTCCTTCCCTGCAGCTTGCTCTCCTAAACCTTGACTGTAGCCATGGATCTAGCAGATGTATTTGAAGATGAACTTTGTGAAGTGATATATTTCCTCAGGTGCTTGTATGGGGCACACAAAGGAGCTCCTAGCAGGTCGGTTCAAATAGGCTGCTCAGAAACTGGCCGGCATGGAGGTTTCCTCTAAGCCCTGGCTAGGCTAAAGGGTACGTTGCCTGGATGGCTTCTAGACTTTAAATGACCGAATTGCAGCCTGCCTCCCGGTAAGCTAGCCCCTATTCTACACCCCAGTTTGCTAACCTCGATCCTGCTAGCAACCAGCCACAACACCCGTCCATTATCCTTGGGTTCCCGAGTCTGCAGCCCCGTTTCTCCTGAGCCAGCTCCAGCCCCATATACATATATTTATTTCTATAAATGCTTAAATAAATATGATATCCAAGAACTAAAATATGCCCAATCTTATATTGTTGAGAATTCCAGTATTAAACGCATTATAAGTAAGATTAAATAACCCCCCTAGTGATGAGTAGAAGTGTCATAATAATAATAATAATATGTTAGTCACAATATGTTCACAATATTCTTGCTTATAGAAGATATTATGTGTCACAGTATATTAACTAATTGAATGTATTAAATCATAAAAGTATAGTCACTAAAGGTATTAAAACACTGTAAGAATAGTTAAAGGGTCAGACATGGATTCTGAATGGGACATGCAGCAGAGTGGAGGATGGGATCAGTGAGGAGGACAACTGACCAGAGGTGGAGTCAAGACAGATGTTTTGCAAGGAGCAAAGCTGTTTCGCTAAGGAATCGATCCAGGGAGGAGACTGAATTCAAATGGAGCCAGTCACGGATGGCCACGGAGGGTCAGTCCGATGATCTATGACTGTTTGGACATTTCCGACGTATATAAGACACTGTTCTGAGAGAATTCCTCAGACCACATTCGCAAGCTCGTTTTTCAGCAACCTGAATTGAATTCAGAGACCTGTGAGTGAGATGCGTGGGTGTGGTCTCTATTCTCGAGAATATTACTATTGATAGTTAATGCAGCTTATAAGTGAATTTCATGTAGTACGTTAAACATTTTTATTAATTTTTGAACCGGTTCCAGCTCATTTTTCCACTGTGTGCGCACTGTAAGAAGTTCGCAGCAGAGGGGAGGTCCTGCGGCCTCGCAGCGCTTCATCCTTTGTTTCCAGACCCAACAAATGGTGACCCCGACGTGATATTTTTACTGGAAAACGACTGGACGAGGACACTGACCACGATACTTTCAGGCGCCAAAGACATAAGGGTAAGGTGGAACCTTTTTAATAAAACTCCGCATGTAGGTAGATATAGGAAAACTTAGAGACAGTATCGTGGCCAGCGCCTCTGAAAGCCTGACAAAGGAGCGAGCCGCAGCAAGCCGGTAACGTGTATTGATTTGAAGTAGCTGGATTACTATATGAAACACACTTGCAAGCTGGATTAGGGACACGTGTATTTTGGCTACGCGCTGTTCTTTGTTGCGAAATCCTACCGGTAAGGTCCGCGATAAGCGTTACGTGTTAGACGTCAGCAGTGATCAAGCTGTACTAGCAGCAGAAGCTACAGAGCTACATGCTCCGAAGGGACATACCCCGAGAGTAAGAAGAAGAGAGCTAAGCGCTCAAGAGCTACGGGCTCCGAGGGTCGGTGAACTAGGCGGACTGAATCTGGTGACAGGGTACGTCGGGTAAAGGCGACGGTCCCCCTGGGTCTGTATGGCAGGTTTGGGTCTGGTGAACCGACTCTTAACGGGAGGGTATAAATTGATACAAGCTTAGAAGCTAACAGAACTAGTTGCGTTCTAGAATCGAGCTCTGCGCCGACAGACTGATTACTATGAAACGCTATAATTAACTGAGTTCAGGGGAATATAATCTGGGGTGGGTAAACTAGGTAATGACGTGGGTAATCATACATTGTAATCACGGTGTATTTTGGTATGAATGCGATATAGCGCTGTGAGAAATCGCTTTGCTGTGTGGGGTGAGTGTAGCAAAAGCTGTCGGCTGCTTTGTGCTTAGCCTAGATTACTAGATAAAAAAAACGATCATAAAATAACCGGTGCATATGGAAAAGCCGAGCACGGTCTAGCATAAATAACGTGGGTGAATGCGGCATAGTTAACAGTCATAATTACGGTGCTTTGTCGGTCTGTTGAAGACACATTTTCGCCGGTTAGCTTAGCCGCTAATAGCATTAGCCCTTTGTTCGTAAATTCGCGGGGATTCTGACCACACTTCCGGTTTAGAAAAAACCAACGAAGAAGAAGAATAGACAACTTTGCCACCTATGGTTGGAGGAGTAATTGCTTGATAATTACAGAAAACTCCATTACCCAGAAAACCTAGAGGTGAAATTGTCTTAGAACTACAAGATACTCATGTCACCCGTGGATTAGTAGATGTAATGAGTTTTTGGTGATAAACTTGTAATATCATTGTTTGAGACTCTAATCTTACAACTTGCAGTTTGACTTTAATGGTTAATTCTAGTTTAATTCAGTATTCTAATTGCCATTGATAACTTTTTAGTTTCAATTCAACATTTCAATTACAGTTGGTAAATTTAGTTTTAATCCAGTAGTTTAACTCCCAGTTTCAATTCAATTTTATCCTAAAATTGTTAGTTTTGATTCAATATTTTAACTTGCAGAGTTGATATTGATTTTGAATCCGACATTTGTAATTTTTGATCTTAATTAAATTTTAATTCAGAATTTAATTCCATCATTTTTAGTTTTGTAATTTTAATTGTGAAAAAAGTTGTTTTCACAGGTGGAGAACACAGAGGCATTTGCAGACAGGAGAAAGCAGTCTCCTATCATATCACAAGTAGCTGGCTGTGAATGAGGTCCAAAGGTGTCAGTGGTACTGACCAGTAAGGAGGACTGGACCATGGGAGATTCATTTTATAGACAAGTTACATACATGACATAGATTTACCAAGGGGGGTGTCTGATGAATTTAAAGCCAGAAATCACATAGCAGCAGATTTAGAATCTGTTTTTTCCTGAAGGTTGTCAATTAATAAAATTGTCAATTGGACCAATTATACATAGTATAACCAGTAACATTTTGTAAACTTCACTTGTGACACCATTGCAGGACTTCACGAGCCGGTAGATAAGACTAGTTTAGTAGTAGTTTAAGAACCTGGTAGAACATATAACATTAAATATGATTCTAGCAGAGTGTAGGATGTTAGGATTTGCATGTTGAACTTTCATTCCAGATGGAGCAGCTCCTGATCATCACTGGGATGCTGATGGACCTGATTGAGTCCAGATGGACTTCTGAAAACATCCGGTGAGATACTGATAATTTGGAAAATTTACTCTGGGTGATTGTTTACTGCATTAGGAAATATAATTTTTGTCAACTAGAAAAGATACAGACAAAGCTTCTCAGAATTCTTCTCTATCCCTCATTTCGCAGGATGGATCCAGAACTCGACGCAGCACCTACCCCACCACCTGATCCTCTCTGTCTGCTGCTGCATCCCTTGCATGTGTGAACTTCTACAGACATAGGGCAATCAGTTAGAGTCGTGGTTCTGTCATACATTGAATGTGTTGTAATTCACTATCCTGTTCCATGACATTATTGCACCTCTGTCCATTCTGGGAGAGGGATCCCTCCTCTATTGCTATCGCACAGGTTTCTTCCTTTTTCTTCCCCGAAAAAGGGGTTTTTTGGGGAGTTTTTTCCTGTTCTGATAAGAGGATGTCAACTGTGTACATATTGTAAAGCCCTCTGAGGTAAATTTGTGATTTGTGATTTTGGGCTATACAAAATGCATTGAATTGAATGATGTTTACGAACTTGAACTGTAAGCTACTGTTTAGTTGAGGAAATTCACCCTCGGCCCATAAAGGACCATTAGAGAGGGATTGTTTTTCCTGTCATTTTTTGAACACACTATGAATAGTGTATTAGGGGGGAATTGTTGAGAATTCCAGTATTAAACGCATTATAAGTAAGATTAAATAACCCCCCTAGTGATGAGTAGAAGTGTCATAATAATAATAATAATATGTTAGTCACAATATGTTCACAATATTCTTGCTTATAGAAGATATTATGTGTCACAGTATATTAACTAATTGAATGTATTAAATCATAAAAGTATAGTCACTAAAGGTATTAAAACACTGTAAGAATAGTTAAAGGGTCAGACATGGATTCTGAATGGGACATGCAGCAGAGTGGAGGATGGGATCAGTGAGGAGGACAACTGACCAGAGGTGGAGTCAAGACAGATGTTTTGCAAGGAGCAAAGCTGTTTCGCTAAGGAATCGATCCAGGGAGGAGACTGAATTCAAATGGAGCCAGTCACGGATGGCCACGGAGGGTCAGTCCGATGATCTATGACTGTTTGGACATTTCCGACGTATATAAGACACTGTTCTGAGAGAATTCCTCAGACCACATTCGCAAGCTCGTTTTTCAGCAACCTGAATTGAATTCAGAGACCTGTGAGTGAGATGCGTGGGTGTGGTCTCTATTCTCGAGAATATTACTATTGATAGTTAATGCAGCTTATAAGTGAATTTCATGTAGTACGTTAAACATTTTTATTAATTTTTGAACCGGTTCCAGCTCATTTTTCCACTGTGTGCGCACTGTAAGAAGTTCGCAGCAGAGGGGAGGTCCTGCGGCCTCGCAGCGCTTCATCCTTTGTTTCCAGACCCAACAATATCCTCAATTATAATAACAGTTAAATATATAAAAAGACATCCAAACTTAAAGACCTGCAATTTTTGGGTTAAGTGTCATGTTCAAGGACACATCGACATGCGCCTAGCGGAGCCAGGGATCGAACTGCCGATCTTCTTATTGAAGGCCGGCCCTGCGCTCCAAGTCGCCCAAGATCAGTTCTAGACTATGGCATAGAGTTATTCTCCAGCTGTGGTTCTGCCAGCTATTCCTCTTTGGTTACTGCCCCAGCCTGAAAGTGATCTTGGCCTCCTTGAACTGATGAGAGATGAACGTGGGGGAAACTGTAAGATCTTCGAGTCATAAATCAGTTACCACAATTAAATACAGATTTATGGATCTAAAGACCCTAAAACTGGTAGAACAGCAGCAGTAATTCCATTATGAGTGTGGGAAGAGACTCAGTGATGATTTATCTGTGTTTAAATGTGAGATGATGGCCATAGTTATTGCCTTACAGTGGGTAGAGGACGTCAGGCCAGAGAGAGTGGTAATTGCATCAGACTCATGTGCAGTGCTAACGAGTTTGAAATTTTAGCAGTTCCCTCTGTTATTGGAAAGCATAATAATGGAAAATGTGAATTTTGTGGAGAAGAAGACACTGTGGACCATGTTTTACTGTCCTGTCAGAGGTACGAGTCAGCGAGATGGGAGAGCAGAATATCATTAATGTACTAAAGAAAAGCTTTAGTGACATGTGTTGGAAACCTTTTCTGGAATATTTAGAGTCAACCAGATGAATTAATAGAATTCGAGAAAAAAATAAATTTATATATATATATATATATATATTTTTTTTTTCGCTTAGTTGTCGTATTAGAGTCCTTAGTCCACACTCCATATTAGTGGGAGGCGGTAATGCACCCGAAAGCTGTTTGCCAACCGCCATAAAAAGCAAAAGAATCAGGCGGCTGAAAACTGTCCGACTTGAACGCAGTTTTTTGTCCACACCCGCTTCCGCCTGCTCTCCTCTGCTTTCCGGGCGAGGCGTAGTTCATCTCGAACGAGCCTACTATGTAATGAGTGGAAACTGGCACGCCATCCCTGTCCAAAGCTGACTCTTCAGGGGTACACAGAGCGTCATAGTTCCAAGTGTAGGACCAATGACCAGGCTTTGGTATGTGACGAGTTAAGGTGCGTTCACTTTTTGACGCGCCGCGGTTTATAGACCTGGATCCGTTCAACTGTCCGCCATTAACCATGGAAAAAATTACCTATATTTCTATGTGTTGTGGAAGTCACAGATATCACGGGAAACTAAACTCATGTCTGGTTCATAATATTGTTCAGAGGAGCTCCGTGGATTTTATCAAGCTGTATTCACTGTCTAGCAAGCGTAATGATGCCGATTTGTAGGCTACTTGTCTTCAGCAACTCAACGCTGATAGGCTATCACACCACAGCCTCACGCGTTGGCTATTTTGTGGCGCGGTCCGCGTCCAACGTGCCGCGCCATCGCAAAATCGCGGCGGGCCAGTCTCATCGTGTCTGTGCATAGACTTTGTATGTAATCTCGACGCGCATCAAAAAATTGACGTGTCCGGTGTGAACGCACCTTTAGGAGTGAAAACGTGATGTTTGCGTGTATGTTGTCAGCATGTGTGTTGTTTCCTACTCACTTATTTGTTCTTGTGGTCTTTATAAATACGTTGGTTATCTGACTGCCAGCGAGGTGGGCTGTGAGAAACCCTGACATTATTCTGTGTCTCACCAGGTATATTGAGCTGAAATGTCATTTTATTTACATGTAGACCAGTCTGCAGTACGCTGTCTCCGTGTTCCCGGAGTTTGTGACCACGAGGTGAGCTGTGAGTGAGAAACCCTAATGTGCTACGTATATGCTGTCCTGTGAATAAATGGCTGGTTGGAGCCAAAAAGACATAACGTGTGCCTGAATCAAAACGCAACGAGAGAGTACACAACTGCTACATATGACAACCTAGAAACTAATTAGAAATTAATACTTTACAAAAATGTTTTGAGATAAAAGTGGGATGTTAAATAAAATGACATTTCAGCTCACAAACTCCGGGAACTGCCAATGTAGAGAAACATTTGCTTAAGCTAGCTGTTAACTTTATTTAGCATTAGTAACATGCTAAATAAAGTTATCAGAATAAAGCATTTGCTCTAGAAATTATACATTAAAACAATTCTACAAACAAAAAGGAACTTATACAGATATCATGACGGAGCTCGTCACAGCTCAACCTACCAGGAGACAGCGTGCCACTCAAGTCTGCAGGCGCCCAGCAGAGGGTGCTCATGAGACACAACACACTTGTGTTTATTTACAGAAATAAAGGAGGAAATAATATGGCTTAGTAATAACTTAAATGATACAGTAATATTAGTAATATTGGCCAGTGATGGCAAGTGGAATCCTTAAGTCTGTTACACAGACGTATGTAGGGCTGTAGGCCACAGTGTTATTTTTTTTTTTGGACTGTCAGAGGAGCCTGTATTGTAAGTGAAACTAAACCTTGCCTCCAGCACACCTGACAGCAGTAAAGTTCAGCACAGACAGTAGTGTGCTCATCACAGCAGCACACAGCGCTAGAGATCTGACAGTGCTGAGAAGTACTGGGGGGGACATCACTCCACTCTGTTTCATCTCCCCTCCCAGGTGTGACAAATGTTGTTTTCTTTTTCTGCTTAGAAACACTAATTCTAAGATGATGGAGTCCTCCTCCCTTAACTTGGTACCACCGTTCCCCTTCCTCCCTCCCTCTGCGCCTCTCCAATCATCTAGCGGTAATAAAGCCCCTGGAGAGCTCTGCACTGAGATCAATACAGGCAAGAAGAGAGTGCCTTTAGGCTCCGGCATGTCTTCCTGTTTATATACCTCCCCTATCAGAATGCAGGAGCTTCCACCAACTCGTTGCATAATAAACAGAATCACTGCACGGCTACACATGCACATTTCATTCAAGCTGTCACGGTCTCTGCTGCTCTTGATCTCTCCTCTAACATCAGATGCTCGATGCACAGACCTCTAGCCTATTGATTTAGTGTGATAATACGGCTCATTGACTTCCACTGAACACAATGTGGACACGTGTACATAGGAGGGTTACACAGATGCCTATATATCAATTTACTGATGAACTGTGATAGTTTCCATTTATTACAAATGGAACCTATCCATCCAGTCCTGCTGTTAAACCAGGTTTAGGTCGTGGTGGTCGCTGATAAGCAAGGACAGCCAAGATGTCCCTCTCTTCAGCCACGTCCTGCTCTTTAAGTGTTCCCAGGCCACATGGGCCAGATTCAGAAATATTTTATTGATCCACTTGGATTATTTTACAGTTGCTGCCATTCTAGAATAGCAATGAACATAAAGAAAATATGAATACAAATGTTAAAATATGTGCATCGTACTGCAATATATATAAAGACATAAAAACATAAATATAAAATATGGGGGGAAATGGGATCTGTGATTAAGAGTGAAAAAGCATGAATGGTATAAATAACTTAAGTGTGACTGTGATAATGCCACTTTTTAGTATTGCACTAAATGATTGTAGAGTCAGTTTTCAAAGGCTTTCTGTTGTGTAATTTATTCTTAAATGCAGCCCGTATTGTATAAGTGAGAGAATATTTATTTTGTATTGTATGTATTATTCATAATCCATCCAGTTCAATTTAAAAACTGACAATAAATATTGTTACTTCCAGCTTGGAGCCACCGCTTATGTTTAGCAGTGGTGGGTCGTCAGGGCCAGCAAAGCCTTTTCTGCTTGCCTTGACAATAGATATTTCACATTGATATTTAACATGCATTCTAAAGATTTTCTCATTGCACAGCTCCTGTCTTCCTCAGTTGCTCTGCTTCCAGTGCAGCTTGTTTTAAGTACAGCTTTTATCCAATGTCTCTAAGTAAAACAATCTGCCCGGAGGCCTTCCGAATCCCTTTGCAGTTTAAGGAAATGAGGACGATATTGTTCCTCAACCAATCAAATCTTTAGTTTGACATGTCAGAGCTTCTAACTGGCCTACAAGTACGTCAGCATTAACGTGCAGCTTGATTGGTCAGTGGGCTAGTCTGACTGTTGTGAAGCTAGCTATCAGAACTTTGTAGTGGTAAGAGTTAAAGTTTAAAGATATGTAAGACGTTGTTACGGGACATTACATTTTTAGCGTTTTGACATGTTGGGCGGTGACAATCCCAACATCTGCTGCCTCTGTGGAGCGAACATTTTCAGCCTCA
Source organism: Lycodopsis pacificus (assembly GCA_028022725.1). NCBI lineage: Eukaryota > Metazoa > Chordata > Actinopteri > Perciformes > Zoarcidae > Lycodopsis > Lycodopsis pacificus. Next base: position 1,896,194 of record CM051694.1, on the reverse strand, counting down.
AACGCATTAAAACGTATTCAAGAAATACAACTGGGGAGGCTTGACTGTCTTCACTGGCGTCCATGAATGGAGAAGGACTTCTTACTGGAACTAAAACACACGGATGTACTGAACAACCATGAGATTAAACTCTTCATTAACAAAGAAAGGAGGATGGACTTTGTCTTTAAATAGTGAAGAGCAGCTCTGGTAAGTGAACTGCTTTTGTGTTTTATCTGCAGTAGCGTTACTACTGTGTTCATTTGTCTATGGTGTCGTTTTTATGATCTGGTTAATATTGTTCCCTCTGATGTGAATAATATTTGAATGGTGCTCTTGAGTGTGTTGCTGAATGAGTGTTTCAGCTCTGCAGTTTTGCTGGAATGTGCAGAGGCCTGTTGAATAGTGTTGTTTGGGTTTTATGTTCTACATGCTTTGTTGTCATATAAATAATTGTGACTGGTTCTTGTCATTGTGTTAATTACATTGATTTTGACTATATGCGTATTCATGTATCTGCACTCTGCAGGTAGTGTATTTGTAGCCCTCATAGATGTTGAGCTTCATGTAACATTTTATTTCACTTGTCAAATGTTACTGCTATGTGAATATGATGTGTTTACACAAAACAAATAACCGTCGCTGTGGCTGTACCTAATGAGGTTATTAGGAGGTGGTTCAACTGTAGCAGGACAGCACTGAAGGCTCAGGTATAAAATACACAGCCCGCTACTGATGTTTAGCCATCTTGATATGATCTTTAACTGCGGCATTTCCAGGAGTACATTTCCAAGGAAGACTGTACTCTTGCTGGATTATTGCCAGCATTTCATCCATAACCAGCACGCAACGTAATCACATAGTGGGTTGTGTTTGATTTGGGCTACTTAGCAGTCCACAAATCAACCATTGAGGACCACATTGGGTCTGGATCACATTTCTGTGGCCTCTCATGGAGCTGTAGCTCTTTTGGGTCTGTGATGTCGAGCATTTTTATGAAAACACTCCACTCCGTTGCGTTCCGACGTAGCTGCCTTTCTAGCAGAAAAGCCCATGAAGGCAAACTTCTCCAATGTGTGTATCCACACAAGGAGAGTGAAATTACCTTTTTTTCGTTGCATAACCCTCAGCAAGTATCCTTGTTTGAATTCACAACGCTAACCACGTGTTTTCTGCAACAGTAGTGGAGCATCATAGTTTGCCGTCACTGGGTAGCCCAGCGTGTTAGGTGTCGCCAGGCATCAGTATGTGAGAAGTTGGGGTGATGTTGGCCAAGTCCCAGAAAAAGCTAGTAAGTGGACTTTGAGTTATATTTTGGGAAAAGCCTATGGAGCTCCCATCCAAAATGAATCATCATAGGCCCTCAGAAACCACATTAGCACACACTGCTACTGTTACAAATGCAAATATTGTCAGCAGAGTAATTAGATTTCCCACATTTGTTATTGCCAATTGAATTCCATCACTGAGGTAATGGGTGTTAACAGCTGACACAAAGTGTATGGATGATATTCTCTTGAGCAGAGACCTAATCATAATGGTGGGAGGAGAAGCAAAAAACATCTGGCATAATGGAAATACACTAATGAGATAATTATTTCCTCCCTCTCATCCCGCTCCCTCCCTAGCTGACACTCACCAGCACTGACTAATTATCTAGCGTCTCCCAAGAGATTACTGATTTATTACTTGTCCCGCTGCACATTTCTATTACCTTCTCTGTCCGACAACAATGTTTGTGTTCCAGAACATGTTATAGCAGCTTTCTTTCTGGACAAGGTTTACTAAATCCTTGACTTTTATTACATATCTCTTCTTCACCTCTGTCTGTGTGCATTGAAGTCCCATTAATGCTCATTACTAACTTTACTTCTTCCCCGGAGTATTTGTGCTTTCTCGCCTCACAGGTTCCCATGACCGCAGTTTTATCTGGACACTGGTTCTTCAACATCCATGGCCCTGCTGACACCTACTGCGATCTTCATTATTGACATTATTAATCCTATTACCGATACCATTAATGCACAGTACTGACTTTGTCTCTTTCCCGGAGTGCTTGTGCTTCCTCTCCTCACAGGTTTCCATGGAGCATGGTTTCATCTGGACCCTGGTCCTTCCTCCTACCATGGCCCTGCTGACTCCAACTGCTAATATTACCATTTCATACCGATACCAATAATGCACATTACTGAGTTTGCTTCTTTACCAGTGTCTGTGCTTTCTCGCCTCACAGGTTCCTGTGTATCCGGGTTATACCTGGACCAGGTCTTGCCTCCTGCCGTGGTGCTGTAATTACATTGAATGTGTTGTAATTCACTATCCTGTTCTACACATGACATCACTGCACTTCTGTCCATCCTGGGAGAGGGATCCCTCCTCTATTGCTCTCCCACAGGTTTCTTCCTCTTTCCTCCCCGTTGAAGGGGTTTTTGGGGAGTTTTTCCTGTTCCGATGTGAGGGTCTCAGGACGTCAAATGTGTACATGTTGTACAGCCCTCTGAGGCAAATTTGTAATTTGTGATTTTGGGCTCTACAAAAATAAATTGAATATCTTTTTTTTTATTGAAAGACACGAGACAATACATAGACATAACAAGAACAGTGGGATAAAAGCCAGCAAATATCATATCGTCAGTGTGCGAGAATGTCCTTGAGCCTTTTGAGATGGAGGGAAAAACAAATATATAAAAATAATTTAAAAAACACAACAAACCAAAAAAAAAATGAAAAACAGGTAAGTATGTGTGCATATGGATGTTCATGTATGCGGGTTTCAATTGGTTGTCCGGCAAGAAAAACAAATCAACAATAGTAAAAAAAATATATATATACACACTATATATACAATTTAATTGAATATCTGCCTAATTGTCTTGCTGGTCACTTGATGGAGAATATGTCGGTAGCTGCTCTGTTTAGTGTGGCTCTGATGCACAACGACAGAGTAAAGTTTTCTCAAAGGCACCAGCTCTAAACTGATTCATAAGTCAGCAGGAGGAGCGGCTCGTACACTCCTTACAGGGTTGGTGGTTTAATCCAACTCCTACTGGTCTGTCTACATTGTCTTCTTGTGATAACACACACTTCAGCAAAGTTTGCCCTCTGGGTTTTCTGGAAAAAAGAGCAGTTAGCAGGGGAAAATGCAAGATAAGGAAGGAGCACATTCGTTTTCCTATTTTTATCTAATGGTAGACATTTTCTGAAGATACCAATACTGATTTTTAGGGCCCGAGCCACCGACAACGTCGGGCCGGCGAGGCCCTATTGATATTGTACCCGTTGGGGTAAACGTACGCATGGTTGGAGGACTTGCCATGCATGAAAACTTACCAAATTTTGGGGACTTGTCAGGCCTGGTGAATATAGCCATCTGAAAAAGAATGAATCTTTCTGTGTTCAGAAATGGCTCTCTAGCGCCCCCTACAATTCGGACCGGCGACGCCCCTCGGCCAGTATGTCCCATTAACTTGAAATTTGACCCACATGTCCGAATCCGCTAGATCTAAAAAAAAAAGCCTCTCAGACCCCTAAGGTCCGCCTTCAAATATTTTACGCCATTTTGAATTTAGTGTGAAACCCATTTTTGCTATCTCCTCCTAGATGCTGGGTCCGATTGCTACCAAATTTGCTGTGGATCATTAATGGACCTACCTCATCAAAGTTATTAAAAGCTTTTTGATACCTCTTAGCGTTTACAAGATATGGACCAATCAACTTCTTAGGGGCGTGGCTTAATATCAATACACATAACTTCGCAACCGTTGGTCCCAAAACTTGCAGCATATGTGCACATCGCATGCGGTAACATGCCCTGAGAATTGTTTTGCATTCAACCACAAGGGGGCGCTACAGTAGACCCGCGAATTTGGCATTTTTGCCGATTTCAGCCTTCGCATTTGAACGAACTCCTCCTAGAGAATTTATGCGATCAACTTCTCCTTTGGTCAGGATGTTTTTAAGACCTTTGTGATTAAAAGTTATCAAAATCTCGCGCTTTCATCGAAGAACCTTGACGTGGCGTGGCGGCCATTTTACCAAATTTTTATGAAAAAATAAGTTATAACTCCAAGGTACATTATCCTATCCGCACAAAATTTCTTATGCATGATGCTCATTCAAGCTTGAACAGACTTCAATTGAAAAAAATTCAATAACTCATAGCGCCGCCTACTGGCTAAAGGAGATGTTTTTTTTTTACTTTTACTTATTCCTCCTAGCCAGGTGACCTGATGAGTCTAAAATTTGGTAAGGATAGCCTTAAGACATTGATGATAATTCGCCGAGAATATTGTGCGTTTTCGCTGAACGCTGTCGCCATGAAACAGGAAGCTGATGGTTGAGTGTGTTGGGATGCTCAAAAACTCATGAAACTGTGTAAATGTGTCGTAGGTCATAGGAAGACATGGCGTATATGGTTTTTTGGCTTGTCCGTTTTAAATTGCCTCCAGAGCGCCCCCTACAATATTTCAAAACAGCAGCCCCAGCGCTACGTTTGAGCTACATGTATGAAAGTTGGTAGGCATATGTATCTTATGGAGACTTAAAAATAAGTCTCTCGGGACCATGCTCTAAACCCTACCGGAAGTCTGCCATTTTCAATTTTGTATGAATTTATACAATATTTCGACGACGCAGCCCTCGCGGTACGTTTCACAATCTATATATACAATTTAGATGTATAACATTTGGTAAACAGATGTATCACATGTAGACGGACAAAAAAGCCCCTGGAGCTCTAAGCTCTAAACCCAACCGGAAGTCAGCCATTTTGACTTTAGTGAAAAAACACATTTTTGCAAACTCCTACACGCTGGCTCTGATTTCTATGAAATTTGCTGTGGATCATAAGTGGATTTAGATCATCAAATGTTATCAAAATCTTTTTGATATCTCTTTGCGTTTACAAGATATGGACCAATACACTTCTTAGGTGCGTGGCAAAATATCAATACACATAACTTCTCAACCATTTGTTCTAAATTCCCAAAATATTCAGCATATGTGCACATCGCATCCAGTAACAAACCCTGAGAATTGTTTTGCATTCGACCACTAGGGGGCACTACAGTAAACCCGCAAAGCCTACTGGCTAAAGGAAATGTCTGATGTAACTCAGCTGGACTTGTTCCAAACTTCACATGCTTGATAACACTCATGGCCTGAGGATGTCTACAAGCTAATTTTCCCTAATACTCACAGCGCCACCTGCTGGCGAAAGGAAATCTGCGTTTTCTGACAAACTGCATCCCATTTACGTGACTTTTACACTACGCGGTTTACACTTGACACAGAGCAACACGACGCACGCGTTCCGTAGCACCAGGCAGAGGACGCAGGAAGCATCAGACTATTTGCAAAGCGTCATTTCCGGCACTAGGCGGTCCACGCGGGATTAAACACGTCTCGCTCGCGGACGTTCTCGGACGCGCAGGCCAGAGTCCCGCCGGCACTCCGACGCGCGCATGGCGAGGGCCCGTTCATCGCTGCTCGCAGCTTTAATTTTTATTTATTATTTTACTTTACCTTTATTCAACCAGATAAGTCAATTGAGGAGCAGATCTCATTTACAATGGTGACCCGGCCAAAAAGGCAGCAGTCACTATTGAAGGAGAGTAATGAAATGAGGGTGTGGAGTTTTAGTGTTTTATAGCAGGGTAGTTGCAGATTGTAACCCTTTCATTTCCAAGACTGCGCTAACGAGAGCCACCTAGTGCAAAAAATGCGTAACGGCGTTCTCCTCGCTCAGAGGGCATCCATACCATAACAACACTTGAGGAGCAACATAAGTCAGATGACAGCTGACGGTACCACGTGTTTTACACACGTGTCCGTGAACTACGGTGGCCCTCAGGTAACGTAGAAATACAAAAGTACAGTGTTTGATTCGACGTTCTGTGCTACTGTAGAAACATGGACTCTGTGAAAAGGCTCCCTTTGTAGACATGAAGGACTCATTCTAAGCTCACAAAATCACAAAGATTCTTTGTTTCAGGTGATTATACACGAATGAAAACATTGAAATGGAATATATTCAATTTCTGCTAAAAGTTCTCCAGAAATGCTACACGCTGTACTTCTTGTATTTGGTATGAGCTCCAGACAAACTTTTGTCCAACATTTTCATTAAGTGTAGCATCTTAAAAAAAAAATGTATTCATGAAACAATAAATAACTACGTGGCTCTATCCCTAGTGTTGGGGTCTGAGCATATGGCTTCAACATGTGCTGTGAACAAAGAGAATCAGGCCTTCCCTTTTGCAAGCAAAGGTTTCATCCTGATTGTGGTTTGATGAGAGCAAACCTCCTCTGGAAGGAATTTCACACTAGGGTGTGAATTCCATCCCCCCCCCCAAAAACTATGGTTCCTGAATGCACCGCTGCAATCTCATTGGCCGAGAGCCAAGACAGCACCAGGACCCCTGTGGTTCAACCACTGTCTTACAAAACTGCCTGCAGCTCACACCTCCTTGCCTTTCCCTTCGACTTCACAAGGGGGCACACAAACGCTCTCTTCCCTCTGGGCTTCGCCCTGGCACAGAAGACGCACTGGGCCCTTCTCTCCCCCCCCCAGCGCCACGCTGACAACAGAAGGCCCACGATGAGGACCGCGAGTCCTCATCAAACCCTCCGGCAGGAAGACAAGGACGAACCCCCCTCTCTCCGCCGACGATTACCGGGAGGAACGAAACAACGTTACCTCAGCCGACGTTCACCCACAGGCCTCATCAAACCCTCCAGCAGGAAGACGTCTAATCCTCTCCTGACCGATGATTACCGGGAGACGCACGGACCATGCCGTCTCACCCGAAGTTTCACTGTCCCCGCTGCAGCGAGAACAGATCGGACCCGCGTGCTCCAGAGCGAGCTGCGCCACAGAGGCCCGAACCGCACCAGCGCAAGAGCCGTGCGAGAAGCAGCCAGCGCTCGCCAGCCGGGCTGCGAAGCAGCCCCCACCTTTCTCCCGAGGAGAAAGACAAATCCTTCAACGGACCACTCTCACCGCTGCAAAGAAGCTTCAAACAGTAAGTGTTCATGGCATCTTGGGCATAGCTTAGCATAGCTTAGCTTAAATGAACCTAAGTTTCATTCAGGTTAATTCATTTATGTGTTATTATTCCCGCACCCTGTTGTGTTCAATCACTGTCTTGTTACACCGCGTCATTGCGCAATTATCGCGGACCACGGAGCCCCGCTATATATTGTGTATTGCCTGCTGTCTGCATTAGATTCATCGCTGCTGGTGAAGGGAAAGTTTGTGTATTATCACTGAAAGACTGAACCTACGGTGGCGGACCGTCGTCTCGCCGACCGAGTTTCGGGGTGATAGGAAGACAATACTCTCATCTCACCGCAGTGATAAAGATCTGTTTTGTTTGGGAATTTATTTATTTTATTACACTTCGTGTGATATTCCCTCTTCTTAAATCAGCTCTGTGAGCGGAGTGTAGAACTGTGGCTATCATGCACACGCCGCCGCCAGTTCCTACGACAGCGGCAGGCCTGTGCAGGATGAGATGTCATTACCCACAGTCTCACCCCCCTCTGCTAGTTTGGCTAAGTCATTCGACGCCGCCATTTTTGCAGTCCTCGACTGTAGTTAAGACCCCCCTTCCTTTTTTCACACAGACCCACACACACATTTTATTAGATATTAGGTACATAAACATGGTATGATAGCGTTTGTTGATTGCAATATTAATTGATCTAATCATTTATTATTCTGATGTAATAAACCCTGTTATATTTTAAGGAGCAGTCGTCTGTGATTACTTGTGCATATGTATGTAATGAAACTGTATCTAGTAGTCTGTGCTCGAATTCAACCCTTCACTGTCACTGAATGCATAGTCATACGCAGACTATTGACATTATGAGTGACCACTAATTATGAGACTTAGTTTTATCGTTTGGTTATCGGTCCCTGTTATCATTAATAATTCTATTGATGTCAAGAATTCAGTTTCTTAAATGCTGATAACTCAAACAAGCCCCTATTGATCCCAACACTAGTGATGCCAAACTAGTGAAAAAAACTGAGTGTGAATTATTATGGCCATTATGGCTGTATGTGTGCAGCAGGAGATACAGGTATAGAAACAGAAAATAAATAAACAGTCACAATTTTGACAGTTCAATTGTGTATCCTTGGTGAGATCCCAGTTGTTAAAGGTCCAATGAATAAATGTTGTAATGCCCCAAACCACCATCTGACACAATGTGTGGGTGTTGATGGGGTTGCTGATCAATACCAATTTCATTTAATTTCATTGTTTGGGTCCTCATTAGCGCAAGTTATACCTTCTGGTCCAGAGAATAGATCATATAAATGACATAGGGTCATAATGTAAGATGATAAATACCAGTGATCACTTTGTCAGGTTTCTGCCTTTCAAAGATCAATACTCATTGTGTCATAGTCAGCTGGACGGATGTGCTGTAGGTATCCAACCATTTAGTGCCTCCTTACTTTGTGACATATCGACCACTCTCACTGAGAGATGTGATATAAATATATAATGTTTCATGTTTCGTTGATGACAGTTATTGACATTGTATGAGAAAAATTGGGAAAGTATTGTAACCACAAAAGTGCTCATAAGGCCAGGCAAGAGTTTCTGTAAGGAGTAAACTGAGTCATTCCCAAGACATTGAAGTGCAGTGCTGAGACCCCACGCAAACAGGCTAAGAGAGTTTAAAGGTCTGTAACACGTTCCTGTTACCACCGTGGGCTCTCCCAGCACAATGACACTAGTATACACAAATAGTGCTGCTTAACGTTCTTTATTTATAATTATAGTTCAGGCTGGTCGCGGCCGTGCGCTCTCCTGCAGTGCCTCCGAGCGCACCCGCTGTGTATGATTCTGTCGTCCTGTGTCTCCTGCCCGCATTTCCCTCTCGCCACTCCATCACTACTCGTGTTTATATGGGAGAGAGAGACACACAATCAAAGATTGGCTTCAGCTGCGGCTAATTAAGCCTCTTCACGGCACCGTTCTCTGAACCTCCCCCACTCTGTCCCCTCTGCAGCTGAGCCCAACCACGCGCAGCCACCACAGGTCAGAAAAAGACAGAGGAGCAGGAGAAAATAAATAATGATTGACAAAGTTTAAGAACCCTACATAACAGCATGAAAATGGAAAGCCTAGTTTTGTTGTGGCAAAATGACGAGAAGAGACGGCTTGAATTGACGTTGCAACCAGCGGGGAGTCTTTTAATTCGAACAAGCCAACATTAACAAGTTCAACACATCCTCATACAATTCCAATAAAATCCCACGTATTACTTTTCACAGATTACTTTCATAGTCAAACTTTACTTTATATATAAAGTAAACTTTATATATATGTATATATATGTATATATATATATGTATATATATATATATATGTATATATATATATATGTATATATATATATATATATATATATATATATATGTATATATATATATATATATGACTTTAAAAGGGTAAACAGCTAGTATGGCTATTTTTAAAAAGGTAACAAAATCCTTATTCAGCTAATAAACATGTTATATCTATTTTTTTAATCTGTACTCAAAGGCTGCAGCTTCATAATTCGGCCCAGCATCATGGCATGGTGAAATAGTCACGAAATGCAATCAATTGGTTTCGTGTACACAAAAGGACACAAATTGTCTGTTTTTAATTCGCTTAGGACAAAAACAAAGCCAATGAAGTCAATCAGGATCCTTTTTCATATAGGACACAAATCAAACACATCCACATGACAAAGCAAGTGATGTAGTATTTCATAGCAAAAAAATACCACTTACAGTGAGTGGGAGGGCAGGTAACAAGACTTTCAATCACAAGACCGGTGTTCGTCAACACATGTCCAACACCTAGTGTTGTGGTTTTGTTGCCTAAACCTACCGTTTGTAACAGTAGTCCTACACTTAAGTAAGTGGTTTTGTTGCCAAAACCGAGCTGTACGTGGTTATGTTAAACCTAACTTTCGTTTTGTAACTTAACCTTTTAAGCCCTAGCCCTATTTTAGGCCTCTGCTCGAAAATTGCATACCCATACTCAAAAGAGAGCATCTTTGCAAGCACAAGGTCTATTTGAATAATTTGGTGTGTTGTAATAAAGGAACACTTGTGAGATTTGTTCAGATGTGTAAATATCAGTGTATAAGTTACTGGTTAAGAGTAAATGAACATGGCACACAGCTCAAATTGAAAAGTTTCAGGTTCGCCTGAAAAAAAAGCCCCTTCATTGTTATTATTTCATTGAAATGATGCAGCCCCCAGCCTAAAACATCTCCCAAATCATAGCACATATATGTGAACAGTCTCTCTGCAAAGTTTTACTTTGATAAAGTGAAGCAGAACAAAATGAGAGAAGCGTTAGTACAGAAAGTTTAGGCGAGATTTCCAAAATGTGCATTTGGGCACCATGTGTGCCATTTGAATTTCCTCATGTACTAAACGACATATTTCACTTATAAATTACTAATGGTGTTAAATACATCCAAATGCAGCAATTTCTGGCTTTTTTTTTTTTTATATTATATTTTATATTATATTATTTTATATTATATTTGTAAGTCTTCTGTTTCGACATCTTACTAATTACCGGTAATCCTAAAAATGAACGAACAGTGAAAAGGCAGCCGAAATCTCATCTATCATCTATCTGAAACCAAGCTCCAGCTGTAATCAACTGAGCGTGTTCAGCTGTGCGTAAAGCCAGCTGGCGCCTAGTTTTTATACTTACGCAGAACAATAACTCTGGCTCCCATTGGCCGACCTCCATGGTACATACCTCTCTGTATTCGTTAGCTCCAATAGAATTGAGCTAATCACTTGAAAATGAGTGACAGCACTGTTAGCCAGTCAAATTCATCAAGTCTCCGAAAATAGTGACTTGCAGTCTCTGGGACCCAAAGCATGTCACGACTTCCACTGTGGGGTGAAATGACCCCCTCCGAAGGAAAGGCGTGTCTCTGTTGCAAAGGCAGGAAGTCCATTCACTGTTTACCAGCGAAAAAATGCGGGGATTTATAGCTGTTCGGCTTGAAAACGTCAATAGTAAGTCATATTTATGATCACAAAGCGATAATATGATTTGTGTTGCTGGTGTCTGTCGGCCTCATATCTCAGCGATAGCATGACGGAGAGAAATGTTACGGATATGTCCGTAATCGTTGTGGTGTTGGAGTGATTCTGGCTATCTCGCTTTGTTGTTAGCATGTAGCTTCGAGTATTTATGTCCAGAAACGTGCAGCGTGTGCACACCAAAATGCGAAATATGAATATGGTTTTTTGTAGTAATGCTAGTAGTTTGTGACTGAGTTGTTTGGGAGTATGTTAAACGGCTTTGATATTCTTTTAGGCCTGCTTGTGAAGTTTTACGAGGTATGCGACATCATTATATTCGTTTTAATGAATATTTTTTTTCGATGCTTTATGAAAATACAGTCTGAATTGTTCCCCCTGAGGTACTCTCGGGCCAGGAGGGTTAAAAAGGTAAGAAAAAGATGGACAATTCATGTCATTGTACACTAAACCAGTAGATTGCCTTTCATTACATTAGTCATTTAGCAGACGCTTTTATCCAAAGCGACTTACAATAAGTGTATTCAACATCGGTTTTCAAGAGAACAACTTGTCACCAGAAGTCATAAGTGCATTTCCTTTCTTCAAACAAGCATCTAAGAGCATAAACCAGAGCCAACGTACAGTGCAGAAACAAACGAATGCAATAAGTGCCACAAACTAATATGAATACAATAAGTGCAATAAGCTAGTATGAATACAATAGATGCTAAGTAAGAGTTTTCAGCCTGCACCGAAAGATGGGCAGCGACTCTGCTGTCCTGACGTCAGTGGGGAGTTCATTCCACCACTGAGGGGTCAGGACAGAAAACAGCCGCGACCGGGTCGATCGGCCGCAGGGACCTCTGAGCGACGGGGCAACCAATCGCCCTGAGGCAGCAGAGCGAAGTGGTCGAGTGGGGGTATAGGGCTTGACCATGGCCTGGAGATAGGAAGGAGCTGTTCCTTTCACTGCCCTGTAGGCTATCACCAGAGTCTTAAACTGGATGAGAGCTCTTAAATGGAGCCAGTGTAGAGAACGGAGAAGGGAAGTTGTGTGGGAGAACTTGGGGCGATTGAACACCAGGCGAGCTGCAGTTTTCTGGACAAGCTCCAAAGGCCTGATGGCCGACGCCCCGGCAAGTAGAGTTGCAGTAGTCCAGGCGGGAGATGACAAGAGCCTGGATGAGCACCTGCGCCGTCTCATCAGTGAGGAAGGGGCGAATCCTCCTGATGTTGTTGAGCAGGAATCTGCAGGAGTGTGTAACCGATGCAATGTTTGCTGAGAACGACAGTTGGTCATCCAGGGTACACTGTATGTATGTTTCCAAGACAAATTTCCTTCGGGACAATAAAGTCTCTTATCTTATAACCCAGAGATGTTGTGTAGAGTGAGAAGAGAAGGGGGCCCAGGACTGAGCCTTGCGGAACTCCCGTAGTCATCATGCGTGGTTCCGACACGGCCCCCCTCCATGTCACCTGGTAGGATCGACCTGTCAGGTAGGATGCAAACAGGGAGAGTGCAGCTCCTGAGACGCCCATCCCCTCGAGGGTGGAGAGGAGGATCTGGTGGTTCACCGTGTCAAACACCGCAGACAGGTCCAGGAGAATCAGGACAGAGGAGAGAGAGTTAACGCTCACTGCGTGAAGCGACTCCGTTCCCGCAAGGAGGGCTGTCACTGTCGAGTGACCCACTTTGAACCCGGACTGGTGGGGGTCCAAGAGGTTGTTTTGGTGGAGATAGGAAGACAGTTGAGTAGAGACAGCTCTTTCAAGTGTTTTGGAAAGAAAGAGTAGGAGAAACCGGTCTGAAGTTCTTGACATCAGAGGGGGGTCAAGTGATGGTTTTTTCAGAAGGGGGGTGACTCTGGCAGTCTTGAAAGCCGTGGGAAAGCATCCTGAAACAAGGGATGTGTTGATGAGGTGGGTGAGGAAAGGAAGGAGTTAAATCGCAATAGACTGAAGAAGAGGGGAGGGGATCGGGTCAAGGGAGCACATGGTGGGGCGATTAGATGTAACAAGGTTGAGGACCTCATTAGGGGAGAGGGGAGCAAGATAGGGTAAGATGGGGCATGGAGAGGGGAGGGGGAAGAGCTGGAGAGGGTGGACAGGGACCGGGGGGCTGAGAGAAGGAGGACCGGATATCGTTTACCTTGTCAAAGAAGTTGGCGAAATCGTCAGGGAGAAGGGAGGAAGTAGGAGGAGGGGGTGGGGGTTGGAGTGAAGAGAAAGTTTAGAAGAGTTTTTTAGGACTGGAAGCAGAGGATAGGATTTTGGAGCGGAAGAACGCAGCTTTAGCAGTAGAAAGAAGAGCTTGGAAGTTACGAAGGTCCCCCGGGAGTTTGCCTTTTCTCCATTTTCGCTCAGCCTCTCTTAGGCTCCGTCTGTCAGTACGCACTAAATCCAACAGCCATGGGGCAGGTGGAGTTAGCCGTGCAGGCCTGGAGGTGAAGGGACAGAGGTTGTCCAGAGAAGAGGAAAGGCTGGAGAGAAGGTCAGTAGCACTATTAGGGGATAGGAGAGAGAAGGAGTCAGGGTCAGGGAGAGCAGAGGTAACAGAAGAGGAAAGATCAGCCGGGGAGAGTGATCGAAGAGGACTACGGGTAGAAACCACGTGGGTAGGTGGCGGAAGTAAGGGGGGAGAGGAGAGGGAGTAAGACATGAAATTGTGGTCAGAGAGCTGGAGGGGAGTGACGGAGAGGTTAGCAGTAGAACAGTGTCTAGTGAAGATAAGATCCAGCTGGTTGCCGGTCTTGTGGGTAGGAGGAGATTGTTTCACGAACTGCTGTAAGACTGTGTTGCATATTTACAGTTCTGACTAATTTTACTCTTCTATTCTCCACTGCATAAAAAATCTATCTGGATTAGGAGACAGCAGCAACAACTGCAGCCTCTCGCGCATTTACTGATCTGCATGCATGTGTATATTTGTGAATTGGCACCATTTTTGATTGGCTGTGGCTCAGGAGTAAAAGTGCGTAGTCTATAAATCGGCGGTTCGATCCCCCTTCTCCTCCAGTCTGCATGTCGAGATGTCCGTGAGCAAGATACTGATCAGTGTATGAATGTACTTTGAGTGGTCGGAAGACTAGAAAGGCAACTCCATTTACCAGAGTCTGTGTAACGCAACACACCACAGTGGACATCAATGCCAGGAAACATTTTCTCACCTCTGTGGCAGTCTAATGTTAGTAACTAGAAAATGCATTTCCTGCTGAAAATGCGTTGGAATGAGTTTGTCAAAGAGTGCTTGGTGGACTCTGCAGCACTAATATGCTCTGAAAAAAAATAAGCATTTGAGCAAGTCCCGCTATCCAGGTGAACGGTGAGAAGAAGGATCGAGGACATTGCGGCGGATCTGGAGCTTCAGCTGCAACGTGAAGTGGTACGTTTTGACTTTTTCTCCTTGGCTTTGGACGAGAGCTGCGATGTCCGTGACACAGCCCAGTTACTCGTATTCGTCCGTGGGATAAAGGACTTCAAGATTACGGAGGAGCTGGCAGCACTGCAGTCAATGAAAGGGACAATGACAGGGAGCGATCTTTTCACGGAGGTAGTTGTATGCATGGACACGCTGGGTCTGAAATGGGACAGACTGGTAGGTGTCACAACGGACAGCTGTCCAAGTCTGACCGGGAAAAATGTCGGACTTTTGAAACGTATGCAAGATAAAGTGACTGAAATCGACCCAGATCAGAAATTGGTATTTTTGCATTGTATTATACATCAGCATGTGTTGTGCAAGTCAGTGCTAAAAATGAACCATGTTATTGATGTTGTAACTAAAATAGTTAACTTCATCAGGGCACGAGCATTGAATCACAGACAGTTTGTTTCACTTTTGGAGGAGCATGAGACTGAACATAGTCACATTGGCTACCACACAGCTGTCAGATGGCTCAGCCTGGGCAAAATGCTAAAAAGATTATGGGAGCTGAAAGCAGAGATTCGAGAGTTCTGCAAGAAGAAAGGCAAGGACATCCCAGAGCTCTCAGATGAGGACTGGATGGCCGATTTTGCATTTGCTGTTGATGTGACTGCACTGATGAATGAACTGAACACCAAACTGCAAGGCAAGGGCCTTTTTGTTCATGAAATGCACAGCCTGGTGAAGGCTTTCATGAGAAAGTTGCAGTTTCTTTCAAGCCAACTGGACAGCAACGATCTCACTCACATGCAAACCCTGAAAGAAGTCACACCATCAGCTGATCACCTCCGCAGGTACTCATCCAAGCTAGGAGCACTGCATGGTGAGTTTTCAAGGCGATTTGAAGATCTCAGAATGATCGAGGATGAAATGCACATGATTTCCTCTCCCTTTACCTGCAGTGTAGGTAATGCAGCCAGTGATGTTCAGCTGGAACTCATTGACCTGCAGTCTGATGCGGTACTGGCAGAGCACTTTAAGTCAGGATCACTGCTGGATTTTTACTCTTCTCTCAAGGAGGAGAACTTTCCAAACATAAGGAGACATGCTCAGAAGATGTTGGTTATCTTTGGCTCTACCTACATATGTGAAAAAACATTCTCAGTGATGAAGTTTACAAAATCCAGGTATAGATCCTCTCTCACTGATGATCATCTGGCAGCTGTGCTTCGCATCTCCACCTCAGACATTCAACCTGACTTTGATGCACTTGTGAAAGCCCAACAGAGACTAGATTTCTCTCACTGAACAAGAAAAAAGAACTGAAAAAAATCAAATGAGGTGGTTAGACTAGAAATGCTTGTGTTTTGGGGTGAATGTGCCTGAAAATGATCACTAATATAATGTCACAAATGGTAAAAACGTTCACATTTTGTTTGTTTTGGTGTTTTATTGAATAAATTACATTTTTTGTAAGGCAACCTCGCTTTTTCATTGCTTAATCATAACATGCAGTACTCTTACCAGTCTTACCAGCTTGTCAAAACAATGCTATATACTGCTTTTATAAAGAAATATAATTAATATTATGCAGAATTGAGCTCAGCCTTTTGGCCTGGCCCTCCACAATATTTTCTGTTTCTCATGTGGCCCCATGGAAAAAATAATTGCCCACCCCTGCATTAGACTATTTGTAATAATTACAGTGGATGGATTCTGAAATTTGATTGTGTGGGGAGGGGATCGGGGGACTTAAAACTGCGGGAAGGAAAGGCAAAAGCGTGGGATGTATATTTTTTATCTTGTATCAAAATCATTTTTATGGTTAAAAGTAGAATGTCAGTGTTTTCTTGCCAGATTGTCCTGCAGTACGTGGAGAAAACAAACCAGACCCCAAAATAATTACGAAAGATTGTGAGCCAGCTGCATCCTATGTGAACATCTACGTTTGTTTTTGATCATTAGCAGTTTTAGTTAAGATTGGCCAGAGGTGGTAGTTTTTAAATCGTTTATTGGACGCAATAAACAACTACCGGGTTGACTGTAAAAAAAACACACCTTTAAACTTGAGTCAGTTGGAGTACAATGTGCCCTATTTCAGTCTCACAATGACAAGTTTAAAGTTCTATGTCTTGGGAACATGGACTGTGTGGGCATCTCCACGGTTGGTTCAAGTACGTGCAAGCAGCTTGTACCTTTACAAACTTTTTTTTTTAAGTTGAGAGAAAGCAGGGTCGCTCGGAACAAAGGTTTAGGCAAAAAAAACACTTATTTAGGTTTTAGTGGTGTAACGGATCACCCCTCATGGTTCGATCACTTGTGAACCGCGGATCAATTGAGAATTTTTCTTTTACAGTTTAATCATTATAGTGTGTAATAAAGTTTTACTGCTGCTGTTCCTTTTCAAGTAACAAGTCCCTGAATATCAATGCAGAGTGTCAGTGAACAGATATAAAGTAGTAGTGTGTTGTATTTTGTATATTGTAATGATCACAAAAGTCTGCCTGTGTGTACAGCAAATGTGAATGGGGAACCTGTGGGTTATGTTCCTTCACCTATATAAAGTACTGTAATGTTATTAGTTGCCTGTAATTATAAACACAGGATATTACTAGGATCTATTATTGTTTTCGTTGACCTGGTTTGCATAAATTGTGTCGGGGGGGGGAAGTGACGCGAGAGACGTTTGTGTGCGCAGACCGGAGGAAGCAAGCTAAGTTCAGTGGACTCAGGAGAGCAAGGTTTGCCGGCGATTGCTCTGCCACGGATCCAAAGCAAGTGTTTCAAGGATTATTAGGCCGGAGTCTTCACTGGGAATGGCACAGAGGGCCACCATCGGGACGAGCTGTGGTGAGGTAGCGCGGGTTCGGTGGACAAAGTGGCTGCGGCGTCTCGCCACGCTTCCGCTGGTTATTGACTTTGCCTCGGTGATTGTTTTTGTCATCGGACTGTTTTTCTTTACTTGAAGGAACTTTTTAATTAATGGGACTCGGGGTTTGGGGTGATCGTTGTTATAAATGTTTAGTTTATTGTGCTGGAGGTCGGCGGGAGCCTCGCGGTTATTTTGGTTTTGTTGTTCGTATGCCGAATGAATATAGATTTATATTAGTGCTGGGCAAATTAACGCATTAACGCATTCATTAAATGAATTATTTTACAGCGCGTGAATGGATTTTTTTTATTTTGAAAGTCCGTGGAGGAAGTATAGATAAACAAAAGCAGGACAAGCTAACAAATGCTACAGAGAAATGGATACAAACTGCACCAGCTGTTGCTCCCTGGAGACTACTGGATATCGCTGCGGTCAACTCAGCAGACACTTACATGTTAGTGCACCTATATGCTGAAATTCACGGTAAACGCATTCAAATGGCACAGGTCGGGAGCAAACGAAGGAGAAAGTTAGCGGAAAGATTAACGTGAGACAACATCCGGTTTCCAGAATAAGATGCCAACAAAGTATGAATTATATTCACATTAAGTATAAAACATGCTGCATCTCGTGAGTTAAAGGGAACATATACATGATATAAGAATGATATAATAAGAAATGATCTCTACTGTGTAAAGGGAATACTGCTGTTAACAAGAACCTGATGTGTTTGCAAACCAAATGTTATTGCCCTTTTGTTCTTATAGCAGTACTTTTAAAATAAAAGTGCGCAAAGAACTACTTTGTAATTAATTATTGAACTTTGCCATAACAATGCGAGTAATCGCGATTAAATATTTTAATCGTTGCCCAGCACTATTTATATTAATATACTGTGTTACATTTACCTGGCAGTGTGGTTTCTTTGGCATCTGGTGTGGTCTATCCTTATAGGGAATAATAGAGGGATCATTTCAGCGTGGTTTTGTACCTGCCACCATGTTAATCAGGCAGATATAGACTCTGTAAACCTTAACCTACCAATTCAGGTCCGCCCGTGCCCTTAATTTTAGCGTATGTACTTTTTCCTTTTTAGGTTCATATAATTAGGTGAATTGTTACAACGTGAACGGAGCGTGTCAGAAGCATTTTACAATGAAAGTCATGGCGAGCGGAAGAACTTCAGAAGCCGCCGGCATCATTTAAGTCGCAAGTTTGGGAGCATTTTGTCTTCCATGTAACATAATGACGGAATGAGGGTGGTGGACAACACCGGTACGGTATGTAGGCGTTGTTTAAAGAGAGACATACCACAATGGCCATATATCGGACATGTCCACACATATGAAGAGCCGCCATCCCGTCTGTCAGCGACGGGGGACACTCCATTGTGGAAAACAAAGGATTTCAAAATCTGGTTAAAGTGCTTGAGCCACGCTACGAATTCTCCTCACGCACCACTTCAGTATGAAGATCGTTCCTCTATGAAAAGGTAAAGACTGACCGCTCACTTCATCATGGCGGAGTGGAGATTCATAGTCCGGTGCTGCAGAGAGTCACACAGACACTTTGTTCATATATATACACAGTATATATATACACTTTATGCCAGTGGTGGGCCGTCAGGGCCTGCAAGGCCTTCTCTGCTGGCCTAAATAGAATCACAAAGTTATCTATTTTATAATTTAATAATTTTTCTTAAATACACTACATGTATTATAATTTATAAAAATATTTTTCCCATTATCTTATGTTCTCATTGCACAGCTACTGTCTTCCTTAGTTGCTCTGCTTCCAGTGCAGCTTGTTTTAAGTAGAGCTTTTATCCAATCAGATTTCACCTCTGTGTCTCTAGGTAAGAAGAGAGGCCTGGACACTCACAAGTGAATCCCTTTGCAGATTAAGTGAATGGGGACGACATTGTTGATTGTCCTAGTGTTCAACCAATCAGATCTTTAGTTTGACATGTTGGGCATATTCTTTGACGCGTCAGAGCCTACTAGTTGGCCTATAAGTACGTGATTGGTCGGTGGGCTAGCGTGACATGTTGGCCGGTGACAATCCCAATATCTGCTGCCTCTGTCGAGCGGACATTTTCAGCCCTCAAACGCATTAAAATGTATTCAGGAAATACAACTGGGGAGGCTCGACTGTCTTCACTGGCATCCATGAATCGAGAAGGACTTCTTACTGGAACTAAAACGCACAGATGTACTGAACAACTGTGAGATTATGTTGTGTAAAATAATATGCGCTTTACTTGTATGCTTATATTGCGGAGTTGTGAGGTCACAGTAAGAAGGTAAAATACGCCAGGCGAGGGGATTCCAGCGCTTGCTTGTACAATAGAAACAGATACTGTGGCCCTGAAGAGAACCACCTGCTTACAGCACTAGATTAGGGCGGAAAACCGCCAGCATAACGTAGGAGAAGAACTCCCTTATCTATTTACACAGAGACTTCTGCTTAGCTTAGAATTGCACCCTTTCGGCGCCTCGAGTGCTACCAACATGCACACACACTGATGATGCAGCGAAGGAGGACCAATCGTGAGCCAGTGTGGGCGGATATGTCCAGTGCAACGGGCTCTCTGTAGCGCTAAGAACGGAGCCGCCCCTACTTTATATTCCACCAATAGACTTCTGTAAGAAGAAACTATATAATGTTATGCGCAATGATGTTTCGCGCCTTTTCCTGCTTTTCCTGTCTTTTGTACATTTTCCCTGCTCCTTCAGAGTAGAGATTAGGCCACGTGCACGTTTGACTGCCGGGCATAATACTCCTGTCACAAATAAACCTTATTGCTTGAATTGAGCTAAATGCCTCGATCTCCATCTGTTCACTCCGAGAGTTTTCTCCTCAACAATTAAACTCTTTATTAACAAAGAAAGGAGGATGGACTTTGTCTTTAAATAGTGAACAGCAGCTCTGGTAAGTTAACTGCAGTAGCTTTAACTGCCATAAATATTATTTATGTCATTATTTAATACGCTTGTTTGTATATTATTTTTTGTACAACTTGTTTTTATGAATATGGATTTTCATTTGGTTTTATATGTGATAGGAACTATCGCTACGCCCTATGTTGCGCTGGGGACACATTTAGCCGGTGCACAGCAACAACAAGACGTGTGAAGTGGCAGCGGTCTATATACTCCGCGCAAAGTGTTAAAGTTAAAATGTTAAAGTTAAATTGAAGTCTTCTACTTTGAATATTCATGTGTTTTCATATGGACTCATTTTCCCTCTCGGTGTTTGACAGACGAATAAATCCGCCAGTAACAAGAACTATGGAATCGTGTATTTCCTGGAGGGAGTGATAGGAGAGTTACTACTCTGTCTATCGTGTCGCTTTCATGATATGAATAATATTTGAATGGCCCGTGGGACACATTTAGCCGGTGCACAGCAACAACAAGACGTGTGAAGTGGCAGCGGTCTATATACTCCGCGCAAAGTGTTAAAGTTAAAATGTTAAAGTTAAATTGAAGTCTTCTACTTTGAATATTCATGTGTTTTCATATGGACTCATTTTCCCTCTCGGTGTTTGACAGACGAATAAATCCGCCAGTAACAAGAACTATGGAATCGTGTATTTCCTGGAGGGAGTGATAGGAGAGTTACTACTCTGTCTATCGTGTCGCTTTCATGATATGAATAATATTTGAATGGCCCGTGCTCTTGAGTGTGTGGCGGAATGCATGTTTTAGCTGAATTGATTTTGACTATATGCATTGTTCGTTAACATGCAGCCGCATCCCGTCATGCGGGTATTCATGTATCTGCACTCATAGTGTATTTGTAGGTGTTGATCTTAATTTTTACGAGTGCAGGCCCAGGTATAAAATGCACGGCCCGCCACTGCTTGTTGGATATATATTTATATGTATATTGTACATAGTCGTTAAATGTCTGTTCTACTTTTTGCTTTTTGTTGTCCTTATTTTTTGATATATATATTTAAATTTTTTTCCTGTTTATTTGTAAATTCTGTGTTTGTACGAGGCGATCAATACCAGTGATCACCAGTCAAATTCCTTGTACTCGTACGCATACATGACCAATAAAGCTGATTCTGACACACATCTGGCGCTACCCTCTGCCCACACAATGTAGATATAGTCTCATCTTTATGAAAATACACATCTTAAATAGTGTGGTTTTCATGTACCAATGAAAACCACATCCAAAAAAATGATCGGAACCGTGACTCAAGAACCGTGAGGTTTGTGATCCGTTGCACCCCTATTACGTAGGGCTAGGGCCCAAAGGGATAACTGATTGCCCCCTCCTGCCAGTCGGTGACTGGATTATCGACACCGGAGTTCTCTGCTAGCTCGTGGCTGAGTGTCGTCAATCCGGCCAGCGCCTTTGTCACCGACCCATCAGAAGCTGTGTTATTTGGAAAAAATACCACAGGCAGATCCAAACTCCTGCAAAACACAAACTTGACTCATGTTAGTTAGCGCCCTTGTATATCTGTCGCTGTGGGGGTCTCATGAAGGAGGTGGTCCTGCCAGACCTGGTCTTGAGTACTGCTGATGTTGTGGTGGGAATGGAGCCCATTGTGCCCATGTGTTCTGGACTGTCTTCCTCTTCTCTCTGGGGGCAATCTCTCACCCAAAAACGCTCTTTCCCGCATACTTAACACTCCCCTTCACCTGCGGGTCTTTCATACCCCCATTGACAGTGTCCTCTCTTTTCTATATTCCTAAGGACCTATCACTGAGATAGAAGACTTGGATTTTGCTGTATTTCAATTCAAAAATTGTGGTTTATCATGGCGTTATTAAATACCAACAAAATGTGAATAGCACCCATACTAAAACTGTTCTAAATGTGGATCTATGTCTACAACAAAAAAAATTACACCCTACATAACCCCCCCCCCCCCCTTTGCCACACTATCTCTGCTGTAAGAGATCACGTGGTAATCATCTAGGTGCATCCATACATAATAATTGAATAATTGTTACTGTACAGATTACCAGGATCCTCTGTGTTTCTGTAGTCAGTGAATTGAGTCTGAGTTGCTGCCAGTCAGACATGTCCTTTCACACCATTCCTGGGACTCGTACCAGAACACATGTGGAATCTCCCCCCTTGACAACTTCAGATTTTGTGGGGACAGAAACGGAGACAGCAGCAGTATATTTTGACCAATAAACTCTCTAAATATGCCGTGCAGTGAAGTGAATCAGCCTGCATGCGACAGTCTAAACATTTTGACCTTAATAGTTAACGTGACTTGCTGTAACTTTCTAAATCCTTCAATGTCATTCAAATACATGTGCTATGTGGGTATGAGTGGTGTTTGCCTAGTTTCTAATGTTGTGGCAACCCGGGGGACGTGGAGGCAAGATTCAGCAATACAACAGGTGACTCAGAGGCAGTTGTCAGGTAACCAAAAGTGTCCTTTAATCAACAGGGTAGGGGCAAACTAAACACAAGATTCCTCCCGGTCGGGGTCTTAGGCCGGCTGTCTACACTCCACGTGCAATGGTTCCTCCGTCCGGTTTGGGGCAGAGCAGAGGAGAGAGGTGAGTACGCGTCGTTACCACTCGTCGGCTGAAGCTCTGTTCCAGGGGTTCCATGGAGCCTGGGATCCTCTGCCCAGCCTGTCGGTCTGTCTCTGTCTCTTCTTCCCCCGGCGGCTTCACAGCCCTGGGAATATATGCTCCGTCTAATTAGCTCATGGGCTGCAGGTGTGACCACTGCATGTGCCTAGTGGCTGCAGCACCTGCACCGGATAGTACACTCCCTCTATCACCTCCCCCAACCTGAGCTTGGGGATCCGCCTCCTGTGCTGTGTCGGCTCGGCTTTTCCCCCTGGTCTGCCACAATGTGTATAAAATGTACAAGCTTGTCATCTAATTAAGCTAAAGTCAACTCACCCTCTGTGGCGTATTGTGTGCGCGTCGATCCATAACTGGGAGCCACTGCTCCACTCTCCAGATCTGGATCCACTCAACTATGCACCTTGTCTAAAACCAAGCAAAACAGAACTACCCAAGATTCAGCAGTAAATGTTAGAATATATCTTCGCTAATCTGTAGTTGGGTACAAAGTTGTCACATGTAGAGATAAAATTAAAAAATTCACAATCCAATCCTTAGATGTGTGTGTCTGTGTGTGTGCAACTCACCTCTGCATCAATTCATTTTCCTCTGCTTCACCTTTTCCTCTGCTCCAAACACACTCCAAGGTGATCACATCCGAAACCCTAGTTTTGTAATTCTCCAGGAATTACTCCTCCTGGCCGCTAGGCGGATGAGTTGCTTTTTGCCGTTTTTCTTCTTCTACAAAATAATAGTACTTCCGGCAGCTTAAGCTATGTTATGCTAACGGCGAAGCGTAACTTATAACAAAAGATCCCCAGTCATATGTTTCTCCAAAATCCCACACTTTATTTCCACTCGTACGTCCTTTGACCCCTCTCAAAATACACCGGTTATATTCTTTACAATCACCTTTCTTTAACTCATTTTCAGTAGCACCGGGTCTAGCATTTAGCTAACGCTAGCTCTCGTGGCTACAAACAGTTTATTGCACAGTCTCATTCAACATTTAAACGTATTTCAACATTGCTAGAACGCAGACTAGACACACTAGTCTGTAGTATTATTGGACGTATTGTCCTGTTTTATTCACCCTTAAATCCTCTGGTTTAACAAGCCATTTAGCTTTACCAGACCCGAAGATATTCATGAAAGCCCACGGGAGTTTGACTCGACCAGTTAAGGCATCACAACTTCAGTCCGCCCAGCTCCACTAAATGCTTGTTATTCTACTTCCCTTAATTGCCCACACGATTCCTTATTAATTCACGGCAAAGGCCCGACGAGAGAGACTTCCAGGGCCGGTGTCCCATGAACAATGGATTCCCAGCGCTCAAAAGCGCTCCCCCGCAAGCCTTAGCACTCCTAAACAGTAAGCCGATTGCGACCCGGGAACGCGAAAGCTGGACCACCTTGCTGACCCAGTAATGCACGAGCTAGGCCAGAGAGACTCCCAGCCCCTGCACACTAGTACCGCTGAGCAAACGAAGCACTCATTCATCCCAATGTGGTGACTTTTCTCTTTATTACAGTGCTCGTAATATTAACCCTTAATCACAGCACTCGTAATATTGACCCGTATT
The DNA here is from genome assembly GCA_028022725.1 of Lycodopsis pacificus. Taxonomy (NCBI): domain Eukaryota; kingdom Metazoa; phylum Chordata; class Actinopteri; order Perciformes; family Zoarcidae; genus Lycodopsis; species Lycodopsis pacificus. Next base: position 1,871,776 of record CM051694.1, on the reverse strand, counting down.
GTCAGTACTTCACCTTTGTTGTCAATACCCGTAATTCAATTTGGAAATGCTACACATAGCATCAACACATGCTATTATATGTGTAGCATAGCATGTGTCATAGCAACATAGCATAGCATGCTATGTGTAGCATAGCATGCTATGTGTAGCATAGCATGCGTCTCCCCTCGTGGTCAGCCTCTGGGCACAAATCACGGCCATTTCCAGCTAAAATTCCTATTTCTACCTAAACAGAATCCAAAAATTTCCGTGATTCATGACCGTAAGCCTGCACAAAACCAGTCAAAGAGGCCCACACAGGGACGCCAAATTGTTATGATTCAGGGACCTCCTAGACCAGGGGTGCCCAATACGTCGATCAATGCCCAATATGCGATCTACCCGCACTACCTCCGCGATCGACCGGTCGATCGCGGAGGTAGTGCGGGTAGATCGCATGCCATTTGCCACTTGATTTTCTAACACACGGGTTACCACATATGCGCGGTCAACTGCAAAACTCCGGCGAGCTAATTAGTTAACCTTCCAATTTATTTCTACTAAAGAAGCTAAAGCTGTAGCGCCATGATTTGGGAAACTTCCAAAACCTCGCGTCAGAACTGGAGACTCAACGGAAGGTGTGTGCGTAACTTGACAGTGCGCGCTACACAGAGCAGGTTGACAAGTGTCTGTCAGAGTTTGACAAACGCTTTCGAGACTTTGCTTTACTCGAGCCAGTTGCTACACTTATGTGCTGCACATTTCGGGAAGATATTGAGGTTGATTTACTCGCATCAAAAATTGCAACGCTGTTTCACCTGAACTCGTCTGGAGTGGAGGATGAGATTTTGACACTGCAAGCTGACATTCAGCTGAAGTCCAGGGCTCATGGACAGTTTCCTCACAGAGGAAAAGTACCCAAACATGAGGACATGCGATACCTTTTTGACTGCATTATTCGGCTCTACTTATTTATGTAAGTCAGCCTTTTCCCACATGAAGAACATTAAGTCCATACACCGTTCCACCATGACTGATGATCATTTGAAGTCTGCTTGAGGCGGGCTACCAGCAGCTACTGCCCGGACTATGCAACTCTGGCCAATCCCATTCAGTGCAAGTCATCAGAGTAAGGTAATGACCAAAAATGTACAGAATTGTATAGTGCCATAAGGGTTCATGCAGTTATGCAAGGTACGCCTATATTGTAAATATAAAGTTGTTGGGAAAAATCTAAATGACTAATTAGTATGCGTTTAAATGATTAAAGAATGTGATACATTTAACAGAAGCTCATCTCCTCTGTAGGGTTTAAGGCCTGTGTCCTTGTGCGAACTTTCACTGACACGAGGTCTTCAGCAAATGTTTAGTCTATTAAGAAGCAGTTGATTGCCGAAAGAACACTTCAGCTGTTTGTCCTGAATAAGAATGATAACAAACGTGTAGAAAGCGTCAATACTTACGCAGGCCTGATTTGCGATAGAAAGTGACCTTTGTACTAGAACGAATAGTTAAAGTGTCCAGATACCTAGACGCCTGTGTGAAACGCGAAATGTGTGTGTGTTACCCTGTGCCAGCCCACTGCATGTTGTTTACTTAGTATAAATACCAGAGACTCTGAGACAGATCTTCGAGCGGTCTTGATGTACATGTGAATCAACCCTGTGATTTTTTTTACACCAGTCTCGAGTGAATTTTTCTAACAAAAGTATACTCAGTATATATATATATATATATATATATATATATTCAGCATTTTTAATGTAGGTAGATCATTTTGACTTGGTCATTTTAAAAGTAGCTCGCAAGCCGAAAAAGTGTGGGCACTCCTGTCCTAGACTGTGGGGAAACCGCATGTGATCCAGCCTCTGCTACAAAGACAGCCGGTTTCAATTATAAACAAAGCATTTAATACTTGGACTCTAATACAATTACACAGTGAAGCACATTAATTACAGTATCTATATATATATATATATATATATATATATATATATATTCTCTGCGCAGAGAGGCATTTTACCCTGATCCCAGTAGAAGCGCTGCTGCCCTCCCGGTGAGACCAGAGGAAAGAGAGCGAATTCTTTCCCAGCCCTCCCGCTTACAATTTGAAATCCCCTCCCCTTTTATCCATCTTAATTGTTGGAATGCTGTTAAGCATTCCAACAATTAATCCCACAGATTTCTACATTTGACACCGAAGCCGTTAATTGAGAGGAAAACCAACTTTCTGCTCCATAGAGACCAATGTTAAATTTTGCTTCAAAAACATCTTCCACAGAACACGGTACCCCATTTCTAGATCGCCAGTTAAGCCACATTTCTTACACTACAGGCACAATTTTTACAGGATCTGTTCTTCAACTCAGCCTTCCTCTCAATTATTAATATCGGAGCAATAGGAGCTACGGTTATGGGAGTGTTGATGATTTGTTTGAGAGGCGTTTCCCTGTTTTATCTCCATGAAATGGCTTCAGGCACACAGGTGTTCACGATTGAGCCAGTAATTAGTGATTTTGACAAACACACAGACTCACAGACACACACGCACATACACTCCTCTCCCTCCCTCTCTCTCTCTCTGTGTGTGTGTGTCTCTCTCTCCCTCTCTCTCTCTCTCTCTGTCTCTCATACAGTCATTCAGGTCTTAGGACTCTTTAGGACTCTTTAGAGGTCTTTCCACCCTCCTCCACCCCCCCCCCCCCCCCACACACACACACGCCATTTTAAAATAAAAGCCCCACAGAATGAATCCCAACTGAAATGCTTGTGATGAGCCTGTCATTTAATAACCGGTTTGTGTTTATCAAACATTATGATTCTGTCTCCTCTCCCCCTCCCTCCCCCACCCAGTCCCACCCTTTCAAAATAAAAGCCTCATGGATTAACTGTATTAAAACATTAAACTCAAAATTAGGCTTTTTTGTTGAAAAAATCAATGCTCTTACTAATACTGCGACAACTACTACTGCTGCTAATATTTCTAGTATTACTACCACTACTGCTGCTACTACTACTACAACTTTTGCTGTTGCTACTATTACTAGTGCTATTACTGCTACCATCAATATTATTACTACCACTACTGCTATTACTTATACTACAACTGCTACTACTACTATTCATGCTACTACCAGTACTAATACTACTACAGCTATTAGTACGACTGCTACTAGTACTACTACTACTGCTACTTCAAATACTGCCATTACTTTTACTACTACTACTACTACTGTTATATTAAATACTACGACCACTACTACAGCTATTACTACTACTACTGATACTAGGCTACTACTTCTTCTGAATACTAATACTTCTTCTAAATACTAATACTTCTACTACTAATGATACTTCTACTACAACTACGACTTCTACTACTACTATTGCAAATATCTCTAATGCTACTAATACTTATACGACTAATAATACTTCTACTTCAACTACAACTTCTACTACTACAAATATCACTACTTCTGAAATTTGTTTAAGCTACAGAAATTGTTCAAATATCAAAATGTTCAGCTCTTTGAGGAGAGGGGTGCTTTGACTTTTCATATTTGTAATCTTTAAACTTTTTGAATGAAGCTTTTTGCAATTTTCTTTTGAATGGGATCTCTATGGAGAAAATCTTCAAATCCTGTTATACTTCAACTTTCAAAGCCTTCTTCTTCCTCATACTTTCAGCTACAGACACCATAGTTAGACATTTCAACGAGAAGGTTTTTCAGCAGTGCAGTTTAAATGCTTTCGGGCTTCAACATTTTTCAGACAGATAGTCTCCCATTTCTTAATTTTCAGCAATTTTTTCACAATTCATTTCAGCTTTCAGCATTCCAACGGATTTTCAGCAGGAAATGCATTTTCTAGTTACTAATACTTCTACTACTAATAATACTTCTACTACAAATATCACTACTGCTACTACTAGTACTTATTCTAATGCTACTAATACTTCTACTAATAATACTACCACTACAAATATCACCACTGATGAAATTTTTTAAGCCACAGAAACCGTTCGAATATCAAAATGTTCAGCTCTTTCAGGAGGTGTGATATGACTTTTCATGGTTGGAATCTTTAAACTCTTTGAATTATTAAGCTTTTTGCAATTTTTAAAAAATTGGATATCTATTTTCAGCAATGTTTTTGCAATTCATTTCAAATTTCAGCATTCCAACGCATTTTCAGTAGGAAATGCATTTTCTAGTTGCACTATTTCTTCCGTCCCCCCTTTTTTGAAACTCTTCTTCATTTTTTAAGCTACAGAAACCGTTCAACTATCAAAATGTTCAGCTCCTTCAGCTCATCTCTGCTATTACTTTTTCTATTTCTAACCTTTAAACTTTTTGAATTATTAAGCTTTTAGCAACTTTTTTTTGAATGGGTTTCTATGGACAAGATTTTCAAATCCTCTTAAACTTCTTCAACTTTCAAATCCTTCAACTTCCTCATACTTTCAGCTAAAGACACCATTTCAACTTTCAAATGTTGAGAAAACCCTTAACTATTGCCGGATAATTCAGCTTTCCGATATCTTTTGAACTTTTATGATTTTCCTGACTTTATAATGGGTGTATATTGCGCAGCTTAGAGTGCGTGATGTCACCGCTAGAGTGACGAGCAGCTTGAGATTCTTGTGAAAAAACATTTGTGTTTTGCCACTGTGTCCACAATCTTCACTCTTCATGCATAATTTCTGGATGTAAAAGTAGCTAATATTGTCCTTGTCGTAGAAGAAATACTGTAGAACCCCACAGATTTCCACATTTGCCACCGAAGCCGTTAATTGAGAGGAAAACCAACTTTCTGCTCCATAGAGACCAATGTTAAATTTTGCTTCAAAAACATCTTCCACAGAACACGGTACCCCATTTCTAGATCGCCAGTTAAGCCACATTTTTTACACTGCAGACACAATTTTTACAGGATCTGTTCGTCAACTCAGCCTTCCTCTCAATTATTAATATTGGAGCAATAGGAGCTACGGTTATGGGAGTGTTGATGATTTGTTTGAGAGGCGTTTCCCTGTTTTATCTCCATGAAATGGCTTCAGGCACACAGGTGTTCACGATTGAGCCAGTAATTAGTGATGTTGATAAACACACAGACTCACAGACACACGCGCACATACACTCCTCTCCCTCCCTCCCTCTCTCTGTGTGTGTGTGTCTCTCTCTCCCTCTCTCTCTCTCTGTGTGTCTCTCATACAGTCATTCAGGTCTTAGGGATCTTTAGCGGTCTTTCCACCCTCCTCCACCCCCCCCCCCACACACACACACACGCCATTTCAAAATAAAAGCCCCACAGAATGAATCCTAACTGAAATGCTTGTGATGAGCCTGTCATTTAATAACCGGTTTGTATTTATCTAACATTATGATTCTGTCTCCTCTCCCCTTCTCCCCCACACCCCATTTCAAAATAAAAGCCCCAGAGAGTGAATTCTAACTGAACAGCTTGTGATGAAGCCTGTCATTTAATAACCTCTGTTTATGTGTGTCAAACATTATGATTATGTCTCCTCTCCCCCTCCCTCCCCCACCCAGTCCCACCCTTTCAAAATAAAAGCCTCATGGATTAACTGTATTGAAACATTAAACTCAAAATTAGGGTTTTTTGTTGAAAAAATGAATGCTCTTACTAATACTGCGACAACTACTACTGCTGCTAATATTTATAGTATTACTACTACTACTGCTGCTGCTACTACTTCTACTACAACTTTTGCTGTTGCTACTATTACTAGTGCTATTACTGCTACCATCAATATTATTACTACCACTACTGCTATTACTACCACTACTACTATTACTTATACTACAACTGCTACTACTGCTATTCATGCTACTACCAGTACTAATACTACTATTAGTACTACTACTACTGCTACTTCAAATACTGCCATTACCTTTACTACTACTGCTGTTATATTAAATACTACGACCACTACTACAGCTATTACTACTACTACTACTGATACTAGGCTACTACTTCTTCTGAATACTAATACTACTTCTAAATACTAATACTTCTACTACTAATGATACATCTACTACAACTACGACTTCTACTACTACTATTACAAATATCACTACTGCTACTACTACTACTTATTCTCATGCTACTAATACTTCTACTACTAATAATACTTCTACTTCAACTACAACTTCTACTACTATTACTACAAATATCACTACTTCTGAAATTTGTTTAAGCTACAGAAATTGTTCAAATATCAAAATGTTCAGCTCTTTCAGGAGAGGGGTGCTTTGACTTTTCATTTTTGTAATCTTTAAACTTTTTGAATGAAGCTTTTTGCAATTTTCTTTTGAATGGGATCTCTATGGAGAAAATCTTCAAATCCTGTTATACTTCAACTTTCAAAGCCTTCTTCTTCCTCATACATTCAGCTACAGACACCATAGTTAGACATTTCAACGAGAAGGTTTTTCAGCAGTGCAGTTTAATTGCTTTCGGGCTTCAACATTTTTCAGACAGATAGTCTCCCATTTCTTAATTTTCAGCAATTTTTTCACAATTAATTTCAGCTTTCAGCATTCCAACGCATTTTCAGCAGGAAATGCATTTTCTAGTTCCTATTGGCTTACTCCAGCAGACCGCTCCTGGCCCCAGTCTGCTAGGACCCTCGCACGGTTGTGTGATCTGTAAATGCCTGTCTAGAAATCTCGCTTTCCCTTGGCTATTCTAAATACATTCAATGACTGTCTTTTATGGTTTAACACTTCTATGATAAACATTCTATATAAAGATAAGGATTTGCAACTTTTGGCAAAAATTTCACAAGTTTCACGAACATAGATATAACGTTGCTACAAATCACTTCTAACTACAAATTCTAAAACACTTCTACAATTATGAATCTTCTAATTATGTATTCCAAAACACTTCTAATTATGATTTCTTAATTATGAATTATTAAACAATTATATTCTAATTTCTTAAAACAGTTATAATCCCAAATTTCCTACAACTCAAACATTAAGCCCGCAAACTAGCGAAAATGAGTAAAACACTTTTGGTGAGCTTCTTTGCAAAGGTGAAAAGGCTCACTAAGGAGACAGAAGAAGAGCTACAACTTCCAATAAAATTAAAGCTTCATTTAACAAACAATATCAGGAGTCTAATTATATATCAGGAGTAATTCTGATGCGCCAAGCCCGCTCTGCAGAATATGTGTCGATAGCGGAAGATCAGCTGCTGGAGGTTGTAAATGACGGTGGCCTTAAAAGTATGTTTGAGACAACAACTCTGCTGGTGTTTGGATTCAAATCAAGGCTGAATATCCTGAGATCGCCACTAAAGCACTGAAAACCCTGCTTCCATTTCACACATCCTCTCTGTGAAGCAGGATGTTCTGCAGTGACAGCAATCGAAACTAAAGGAGTAGACTGGACATAAGGAACACACTTCGGGTTTCATTGTCTCCCATTACCCCCAGATGGGACCGTCTCGTTGCAGAGAAACAAGCTCAGGGCTCCCACTGATTCAGCGTTATTGTGAGTTGTATTTATTTATGCATTTTATATGCCGATCGTATCATTTTATTTCGTCGTGTTTTTCCGCCACACCTTGAAGACCGGTCCGTGGTGCAAAAAAAGGTTGGGGACCTCTGATCTAGATTGCAGAACATTCCCTAAACATTTCCACTTTTTTAAATAAAAATTGTTAAACTTAAGAATGTCAGGTGTTGAGAATGAGAAAGGTCATGTTTGCCCAGGTAGGTATTCATTGTTCAAAACCCCTGTTCAAATGTATTTCTCCTGGATGGGCCATGGGACACGTGGAAAGAAATGGTCTGCAGTCATAAATACTATATAAATACTAATACACATACAATGGCTGGTTACAACTGTTGGGGTCTGAGCATATGGCTGCACATGTGCTGTGAACAAAGAAAATCAGGCCTTCCCTTTTGCAAGCAAAGGTTTCATCCGGATTGTGGTTTGATGAGCACCAAACCCCCTCTGAAGGAATTTCACATTAAGGTGTGAATTTCCCCCCCCCCCCAAAAAACTATGGTTCCTGAAGTCACCTGAGAGCACCGCTGCAACCTCATTGGCCAAGAGCCAAGACAGCACCAGGACCCCTGCGGTTAAACCAGTGCCCAACAAAAGTGCCAGCAGTTCACACCTCCACGCTTTTTCCCTTCGACCTCGGTCGAGCAAGGGAGCATCCAAACATTCTTCGCTCGGACTCCCCGTCCTGGCTATAGAAGACACCAGCCTCCTAACTCCAGCATCGCGCTGGCGACGGAAGCCACGAGGAACCCACGGCCTGCAGAAAGCCTCGAACCCTCACCAAACCCTGTCAGGTCACAGAGCTATCATCGCTGGCCGAAGATAGCCGTGTTTTCTTTTTGAGTCAAGGCCCTCTCACTCCACCGGGACGAATCTCTCCCACGATTCCTCCCCGTGTTGTTGTTTTTCTTTTGCGTGCACATTCCGGCAGAAAGAAGCTGAAACCTCCCTTCTTCCCCGATGACTTCCCTTCAAGACCACGCCGTCTTAAGCTGAAGTAAGATCATCCTCTCTGCAGCGAGGATTGATCACGTCCAGCGCCCGCTCCAGAACGAGCCGCGTCAACGGACCGAAACAGCCGCCGCTTAAACAGCCGCCGCTTAAACAGCCGCCGCTTAAACAGCCGCGCTGATCTACAAGCAGCCCCACTTTTTCCTTCAGGACAAAGAAAGCACGATTCTCAGCGGCCACTCTCCCCGCCACAAAGAAGCGTCTCAAACAGTAAGCGTTCATTGTGCATCTGGGCTAGCTTAGCTTAAATTAACTTAAAGTTCATTCAAGTTAATTCATGTATATGTTGATATTCCCGTGTTTTTGTGTGTTTCGTTACTATTGCGTAATATCAAGGTATTGCGCAACACTCAGCAGACCCAAGCTCCGCTCCACTGTGCATTGCCCGTATTCTGTTCGCGTTAAAGACACCGTCGCAGTATACGGAGGTAAATACACAAACATCACGGACCAGAGAAGTTCCGTTTGTATTGTGTATTAACTGCATTGACTGTTTTCTTTGGGATTATTTTCATTCATTTGTATTCAACTTTGTGGGATATTTCTCTCTTCATTAACTCTACTCTGTGAGTGAGCGGAGGGCCGTGTTCATCACTGTGTAAGCTGCCGACAGTTCAAGACGACAACGGTATGCTTATGCATGAGAGAATAACGTACTTATGCTCCTCAGGATATCGCAGCAGAAGTTTGATTTATGTTGACTTACGATTTCTCTCCACCTTTTCTTGGCTCACCCTCCTGCCAACACAGCAGGAGGTGACCCCCTCTCTCTCTGACCCTCTCTCTCTCACACGTGCTCACACACAGCGACCCCCCCCTCTCCTCCGCCAGTTTGCCCAAGTCACTCGACTAGGCCATCTAGTGGTGGGTCACGGTAGCATCTTAAGGTTCACCCCCCCCCCCCAGTTTGTCTAAGTCCCTCGACTACACCATCTGGTGGTGTTCAGCGGTAATACCTTAAGACCTCCCCCTTTTTAACCCACAGTCTCAACCCCCCTTCTGCTAGTAGGCCAGCGGCCATCTTTGTAGTCTTTGACTGTGAGTGTTAAGGGCCCTCACCCCCCTTCCTTTTATACACAGACACCCACACACACACACACACACATACTTATATACACACCCTCCTCCCCTTTTATTTCATTTCTTTAGATATTAGGTACATAAAATTGTATGATGGCGTTTGTTGATTGTGATGGTAATTGATCTGATCTTTTATTATTTTAATTTAATAAACCCTGTTATACTTTAAGGAGCAGTCGTCTGTGATTACTTGTGCATATGTAGGTAATGAGAACTGGATGCGTAGCCTGTGCTCGAATTCAATCCTTCACTGTCACTTTGAATGTATAGTCGTACCCGACTATTGACATTACGAGTGAACACTAATTATGAGACTTAGTTTTATCGTTTGGTTATCGGTCCCTGTTCGCAGGGTGGTGCCCCGTTATTATTAATAATCATTAATAATTGTTATTCACATTAATAATTCTGTTGATGTCAAGAATTCAGTTTCTTAAAGCTGATAACTCAAACACAAGCCCCTATTGATCCCAACACAACCATGCACCCTATGGTCAGCGCGGGTGCTAAGTTCTCAAAAAAGCGTGACCAGACATGACTCATAGGTATGTGTCCCTGCTTTGGGCTGTTTCATTTAGGTAATGGCAAAAAGTAATTTCATGGAATTAATGGAAAATGCCTTGAAGGAGATGCACAAGATAAAACATGCTCCCCAAATTATCTCTCAAAGCTTTACACCCTAGAGGGCAGACACTGCAACCATCTCACTTGAATCCTTTTGATATACACAAAAAAACAACACCTGCACAGTCCACTGACTAGAGAGCATGAACAGAGTTCCCTCAATTGTGTCTCGTCTATCATAGCAAACTGTGAATCACACGCTTAAATAGAATGGCCAGCGGCCTTCATTATGTGGGAAGACTGTAGTCAAGTGTCATTGAAGCTCAATTGCTTCCTTGTATAATCATCAATTTCCTTCCCAAATGACGGGAACATTAGGCAGACTGTCTATTAGGTGGAGTCCATTTATGTCACGTAACGCTGACGATGGGTCCCTGGGCAAAGCGGTGCTGCTCACGCTGATTAGCGTAGGCCTTTGTCTCTGTACAGATGGTGATTATTCCGTGTATTTATGATAGCTGCCTTTACCATTCTGGATTTTTTACATCATTACTTTTCAGATATGCTAATCTGTCCTTTTTCCCCCTGGGGTATTTGTCATTCTATTTCATGCCTGATTCTATTTCAGATTATTGTGTGAAAACTGAGCTGCTGCTACTGAGGTGTTCATGAGGCCAGTGTAATACAAAGGTAGAAGTATGAGTGGTTTGTTCAGACTGATATTGTGTGAACAAGCACAGCTCACTTGTGAGCTGTGCTTGTTCACACTTGTCCCCACTTGTGTCTCAGTCTTTTCATCAGTGTGAGCCTGGAGTTGTCAAAGTTGGACATTGATGAAAGTATGAATGAAGCTGCCAACTGTGATCTGACGACGCGGCGAGGTTCTCTCATTGTCATGCACACACAATTGGACAACAGCATGTCCAATTAATGGAGAAGAAAGGCCTCCGGCTGCATGGTGATGGATTATGTTGAGATGAATGCTGACTGGCTACATGAGCCCAACGCAAAAGTTCAAATCATTGCCCTTACCTGTTGAGTGGCTCACTGGCAGCTTGACCATTTAACAGTGAGTAGGATCCGCACTAAATGTTTGCGTACGTACAAATGGAGAAATTAACGTAAAAGCTATTCTGATTCATAAAACCTTGCGTACGACTGCCAGGGAGCTATTTTCTTTTATGAATCCCAAATCAACCTGTAAATGTGTGCAGCTGGTTCAGCCTTACATCCTGCCCTCTACACGCCCACATTCAACCACAAATGGTCAATGCAAAGCACCTTATGAATGTTGATGCATAGAAATGAGCTGCTGATCAGTGGGTCTTTACGATGACTCCCGGAGACCACCGAGAGGAAGAACACTCGTTCACTCCTAATTCTTCCATTTACGCAGTCCTAACGGTGCCAGAGTATCTATTGTGCAACATAACACTTCAACAGTCTCAGTGTAGTATTTATGTATTTACAGCAGTCAGACTTATTGATTCCAAAATGATCACAACAATCACTGGTATCTACCACCGTGGATATCATTTTTATTTTAAAAGGTAGTTTGATAGGTGAACCCTATTTATTTATTTGCTTATGTTTTCTTATAGCATTATGATTAAGACTGATAATGTCTATAATCTGTCACTATAGAATAAACCATAAATGAATATATAAAGTTGTTTTAGTTGCAGCGATAATACTCAAACACTTAATGACAACTAAGATCGCACTTCGTGATATATGCACAGTATTAAAAGATTATTGATATCTATTGACGCCAGTGGCGGGCCGTGGATTTTATACCTGGGCCTTCAGTGCTGTCCTACTACAGTTGAATTACCTCCTAATAACCTCATTGTGAAGCATCAATCCAGGCAACCTGCAGCAGATCCACGCATTCCACCACACAAGAGCACGAGCCATTCAAATATTATTCATAAAAACGAGACGATAGACAAATGAACAGTCGTAGCGTAACTATGTAAAAAAACAAATGCAGTTTGTCACTTACCGAAACTTAAAGAGTTTAATCCCAGTACATCGTTTCAGTTCCAGTAAGAAGTCCTTCTCGATTCATGGACACCAGTGACAGTCGAGCCTCCCCAGTTATATTTCGCCGGTCTGCTGCGGCAGGTTCGCAGCGGGACCGGGATCAGGTTTGCAGCGGGGCCGGGATCCCACCTCCGCCGGCGCAGACTGCACGCCAGGCCGCGTTTGTGGAGCAGTTTCCCTGCGAACGTGTTCGTTGAGTTGTAGATCCACTTGAGTCTGGAATAGTTATGGCAAATGCTATGGCGTCCTCAGGTTAGCGTAGCTCCAAACACCAACAGCTCACTTAAAATGAAACGCATTCCCAGCCATAAAATGTGCAACGCTTCTCCGACGTTGTCAGCAAGAAATGTAGCTCATGCGCAAGTTCAGTCAGGAAGACACCCAGATAGCAAAATTCATCTGGCCCATTGTTGGGCCACATAATTGTGTTTCGTCTGGCCCAGTATACGCCCGGGTCCTCGGCCCGAAACTGGCCAATATACAGCATGACTGTCAGATGAAACGTAAGTGGGCCTGACCTGGCCCACTTACGGCCAGGTCAGCATTTTAAACACATTGTAAAATGCTGTGGCCCAGTTCTGGCCCAGTTCTGGCCCACATACTACAACATTCTAACTTTTATAATTAACCCCAGCTTTGGCCCAGCTCTGGCCCAAATACTGATATCAGATTATGAATGTGCTGCTGGCCCAGACCTGGCCTATGTACTGCATTATGGGTTGTGTTGTTGCCTTGGAGACGTAAAATCCCACCCCACCTTTGGGCTAACCTCTGTTCCACGGGGTATTTTTGTATTTCTTTCATCAGAAATATGTCTTAAAAGCTGAAACGTGATACTTGTTTTTTCTGTAAAATAATAATATTAATACAATTTCACTGAGCTGCAGTTTTTAAATGCTAAAATATTGCCATAATGTGTTTATATACATACAAAAACATTAGCAAGTGCTAATACGTTGTAGATTGCATCTTGCTTAAAATATAAAGAAAATATCAAAAATACCCAGTATCATATTTCAGCTTTTCACAAAGACAGACTAAAGAAAAAGCAAAAACACATTGAGGAACAGAGGATGGTGCAACACAAATTACCCCTGATAAGTACACAATTATGTTGACGTACATTTATGTGTATTTCTGTTAGAAATCAAAAACAAATATACAAGTTCAACTCAATTTTAATTAAAGTTTTGGTCAGTATTGATGTGTTGAACACATTCAAATTTGAAAACAAGCACCAACAAATATTGTGTATGCATCTCATTACAGGTACTTCAGTAGATGGAGAATACAGTATGATGTATTGTACACATTCAAATTTGAAAACTAGTACGAACAAATATTTTGTTGCATTCAACACCAAGTTCATGGAGATGACACTAAGATTTTGGCTCGCTGTCTTCTGCCCCCTTCTCGATCCGCTGACAGCTGCAGCCACCTCTTCATAAACATCTCAACCTCACGTTCAGAAGCCCTCGATGTTAGAGGGTTCTTCCGTACGGCAGCTGATGTGGAAAAAAGTTTCCAAAGACATTAAAGTTTCTGTTGGTACAGACAAACAAAATGAGGTGAAATTCGATCTTAACTATGAGTATTTACTGATTACAGCTGTCTTCAGGTGTAGGGAAGCCATGGAGGTTTTCCCATTCACTCCATTCACAACCTTTTGATTGTGGGAAATAAAATATAACATACAAACATATTTTTAACAAATATGTTTGTACTCACTGGTAGTGGACTGATCTGATCTTACGAAATTCACAACACTGAAGGCAGACTGTCGTCTTCCAATCACGGCGAGGTTTTGTGGAGCGCTTGGTATAAACACAAGGGTCTCCCGCACGGGCGGTGGCGTTTGTTGGTGTCATCCGAAGGATTTCACAGGATAATCTTTACTTTCTTTTACGACTGTGATTGACTAAATAAAAACTAATGGAATAAAAACTAGGTAGATGTGCTATTTTATAATTTGTATTTAACTGGCAGTTGGTTGGACAAGACAATTGTATTTTGTGAAATGTATACATGAGTGCGTCAATTCGGGACAGGCTGTAGTTAAAAACAATGTCATCTTCCCTGTTGCACCTTGCGTAAAAAAATGCTGGGTGATGTTGTTGTAATCGGTTCTGGCCCAGCAACGACATGTATACTTCACATCAAGTTGCATTCAGTCAGTGTTGTGGGCCAAAAACTAACAACATAGTATTGGGCCATGACCTATGTAACAACCTTTGGCCCAGTAATAGCTTTACTACCAACATATTGTAACGCTACATCCACCTCTGGGCCAATTCTGGCATATACACAGATAATCTGTCCGTCAGTCAGCAGACACTGGCGGAGGTCAGCCAGAGTCTGCCCAGAACTGACTGCTATCTGGGCATTCGCTTGTGATCTCTGTCTCTCCTCTCCTTGTAATTACTCTATCAGCTGATTGGGGGTGTGCACTGTTAAGCAACCAACCAGATTCGGCACACAGTTTCCTTAAGGCAATCAGCTCGTTGCTGTCAAACTTTAAAGTGTTCTCCTCTCTGCTGCTCTCAGTTGTCATTTCAGCGTTAAGCAGATGCGACCCGCCTCCACCCCAGTCGCCTCCAGTCAGCAGCACAGTCATGCTCCTGATCCATCATCAGATTGCAACAACTCCTTTCACCACCACCACCAGTGTCTGGACTCCAGGGGGGATTAGGCCAATTGGACCTCTGTATCCCTACCCTCGGTGATAGTACTTCCGGATGGAGTCCAATCGCCAAAGACTTTGCACTTTGCATATTTGAAGCTTGTATAATAAATCATTGTTAAATTATAAAACAAGTCTCCTGATTGAAATACCGTTCATACAAATCCTTTTCCTGCTGAGTCAGGCTGCTAGCTGTGGGGTTGACTGACCATTTCGTCCAGCTTTTCATGAAATGTCCTTTCTTGAGAAAGGGTTGTCAGTAACTCCGCCACTAAATCTGTTTCTCCTCCTCCTTCAGCCATTGAGTGTTAAAAAAACAAAGCTTGGTAAAAAAAAAAAAATCTACACCAGGCAAAACCCTAAAGATGTTATAATTTCTTCCATATCTTTCAATTTGAAGTCTTACTCCTCCAACTAAGGTCTGCTGGCAAGTTTCGATTCACGATAGTCACTTGCTCGCCCACTGACCAATCACAGCACACTCTGCATCGCGGCAGCGCGTGCACCTGGACATGAGCGGCACGTAATGCTGACGTCATTATAGGCGGCTAGCGGCCGCTGACACGTCAAACTAAAGATCTGATTGGTTGAGCACTATGACAATCAACAATATCGTCCCCATTTACTTTAATCTGCACTGGCAGCAGAGCCGAGTCTGCAGGCCTCTGGCTCTGTTCTTACATAGAGACACTGAGGAAGACAGTAGCTGTGCAATGGGAAAAATATTTTTATAAATTATAATACATGTAGTGCATTTAAGAAAAAGTATTAAATTATAAAATAAATTATAATTATTTTTTTTTTTATATAAATAGCTTTGTGATTCTGTTTAGGCCAGCAGAGAAGGCCTTGCAGGCCCTAACGGCCCGCCACTGATTGACGCTCTGTTTTGCAATTCTTTAACGCAAGTTGATGTTATCTTACAGCTAATGATAACTTCATCAGTTAATTTTTGATGAAGAGAAAATATATATAATTTCTACAGTCTGGCTTCAGTTCACCACCTCACCATGTGCGTCGCCAGTTTCCCGTCTCCAAAATGTTCGTATGCATGAGTCAGTTTCCATACAGGTGCGCACATTCTCCAGTCAGGTTTGTATTTATTGATCACAATTTTTGTCTGGGAAGTGGCATACTGTCAGGATCCCTGTCAGACCAGACACCTCCCATGGCCACACAGCTGCAGATACTTCAGCTAATCACCTCTTGCAGCCTGACACACCAGACTCAGGTTCCACTAATGATTCCCCTGACACGATAAACTCTGGTCCTGCAGCTCGGGGATTGTCAGGTCGTACCGTCTTTCACCCGCTTCAACCCCGTGGTATTGTCTGCCCTCCGTGTGTTAAACGGCCTACACACCGCAGCTCTGCCCTCCTTGGTGGTTACGGACTACACACCGCCGCTCTGCCCTCCTTTGTGTTAAACGGACTATACACGCCGTCAAGCTGCCAGCCCTCCGGTGTCGAGCCACGGGACTCACACCGTCGATCTGCCTACTCTCTGGTGTCGGACCACGGGCTCCACACCTTCCTGTCTTTATTCAGGCTAAATAAAACCTGTTTATATCAACTCCTGTCTCCTGTGGTCTTGCTATTGGGTCCTAACCGTGAACTCCCGTGACACATACTTGTAATGTGATGGTGATAGCGCTGATGAAATATTGATTGGAATTTGAGCCGGCTTATATCTTTTAAAAATTAAAAGATGCTCATGGAATAGTTATGGCAGAAGCACAGACAACACTGCTGGCTTGAATGTTAGTGATACAGTGGATCTATAAGTAACGTGTTATATGAAATTGAATATGTGGGAGCTTCTCAATTTACAATCTGGCGTGAATTCACCACCTCACCGTTTCCTGTGTACTCTGTAAAGGTGCACACATTCTACTGTCAAGTTTTTATAGATCACAACGTTTTGCGTGGGAAGTGGCCTACGCCACTTTTAGGCCCCGTGTTGTGAGTACGCATTAGTTATAAACAAGATCCCAGGCCATGTCTTGTTACAGCAAGACACTGAACCAGCAGTTAAAATATAACCAAGTTAGGCACATTCTTAAAGGACAAATGTCAGCAACCAGCAAGAGGCATCATTTAAACAGTGGGCAGAGTATTCAGCTAAACACTGATGTTTGCTCCCAGTCATATGTAATCAGCAGTGGCTACAAAGCTTAATTAAAAGTCAACAAGTATTGTCAATTATTATTCAATATTTTAACAGAACCGATAAATTAGTTTGTACTTTTTCAGCATTTTAAAATGACTTCAAATGAAGTTAGGCAGTATGAAATTGACAACAAAACCAGTTATGTATCATCTTTCCTAATGGTGTCGCCCCAGCCACAATACCAATTCAACACTCGCTTCTGCCTTATGCCTCCACCATCCAAGACAAGTAAATGGGTCTAAAAAGAATAGCAATTAGCAGCTCCGACATGGAGGCTGTCCCTTTTTGTACTTCTATCAATAATTGTATCTTATTGTTAAACTAGAAAATGCATTTCCTGCTGAAAATGCGTTGGAATGCTGAAAGCTGAAATGAATTGCATAAACATTGCTGAAAGTACAGAAATGGGAGACTACCTGTCTGAAAAATGTTGAAGCCCGAAAGCATTTAAACTGCACTGCTGAAAACCCTTCCAGTTGAAATGTCTAACTATGGTGTCTGTAGCTGAAAGTATGAGGAAGAAGAAGGCTTTGAAAGTTGAAGTAACAGGATTTCAAGATTTTCTCCATAGACATCCCATTAAAAACGTTTAAAGATTACAAATATGAAAAGTCATATCACCCATCTCCTGAAAGAGCTGAACAGTTTCTGTAGCTTAAGAAAATTTCAGAAGTAGTGATATTTGAAGTAGAAGTTGTAGTTGTAGTGGAAGTATTAGTAATTAGAAGAAGTAGTAGTAATATTAGCAGCAGTAGTAGTAAGAGCAGTCCATTATTTCAACAAAAAAGCCGAATTTTGAGCTTAACGTCTAAATACAGTTAATCTATGGGGCTTTTATTTTGAAAGGGTGGGGCTGGGTGGGGGAGAGAGGATGAGGAGACAGAATCAGAAAATATGAAACACACAAACAGAGGTTATTAAATGGCAGGCTTCATCACAAGCATTTCAGTTAGACTTCATTCTGTGGGGCTTTTATTTTAAAATTGTGTGTGGGGGGGGGGTCTATAAAAAGCTCTAAGACCTGAATGACTGAGAGAGAGAGAGAGACTGTCTGTATCAACATCGCTAATTAGCTTAATCAGAAACACCTGTGTCCTTGCAGCCTTTTCATGGAGATTAAACAGGGAAACGCCTCTCAAACAAATCCTCAAAACTTCCATAACCGTAGCTCCTATTGCTCCGGTATTAAAATTGAGAGGAAGGATGACTTGAGAAACAGATCCTGTAAAAATTGTGTCTGTAGTGTAAATAATGTGGCTTAACTGGCGATCTAGAAATGGGGTACCGTGTTCTGTGGAAGATTTTTTTGAAGCAAAATTTAACATTGGTCTCTATGGAGCAGAAAGTTGGTTTTCCTCTCAATTATAGGCTTCTGTGCCAAATGTGTAAATCTGTGGGATCCACAGTCGTTTGTCTACGACAAGGACAAGATTAGCTACTTTTAAATCCAGAAATTATGCATGAAGGAAGATTGTGGACACAGTGGCAAAAGACACAAATCTTTTTTTCACGAGAATCTCAAGCTGCTCTTCACTCTAGCGGTGACATCACACTCTAAGCTGCGCAATACACACCCATTATGAAGTCAGAAAAGGGCTGAAAAAAATCATAAAAGTTAAATTGCTGCAGTTCAAAAAGTATAAAAGATGTCAAAAAGCTGAATCATACTGCAATAGCTCAGGATTTTCTCAACATTTGATAGTTGAAATGGTGTCTGTAGCTGAAAGTATGAGGAAGTAGAAGGATTTGAAAGTTGAAAACATTTAAGAGGATTTGAAAATATTCTCCATAGACATCCCATTTAAAAAGAAAGTTGCAAAAAGCTTAACTCAAAAAGTTTAAAGGTTAGAAATATTAAAAGTCATAGCAGACATGAGCTGAAAAAGCTGAACATTTTGATAGTTGAACGGTTTCTGTAGCTTAAAAAATGCGGAAGGAGCAGAAAGCGTACGGAATAAATAGAAGTTGAATAAAGATTTGAATGCTTAAAAGCATTCCAACAATAATATGAATGTTATATAGCTGTCTATATACAGTAACATCATGCTCCACATACAGAATAAACACATACATACACATCATATAACAATAGTTAAAGCAAGGAAACTTTCACTAAACTAAAGAGTATTTACAGATAGTCTTACATCAGAAGCATGCTGAAACAGCAACTGCACCAGTATCTGTATCCCTCAGGTGAATCTGCAAAAAGTAATTACAAGTTAATTTACAAAACACATGCTTTGATCTCAATATACATCTCGTATCATATCACAACAAATATCCATACGTATATTTAAACTCTTTTGTAAATTACAAAACCACAATTAATATTATGAAAATCCTGACATGTATTCAATCGGTTTACCTAAGAAGGTATGACTCCTTATACATATAACTATTGATAAACATACCCCTCCGTGTTGCCACACGATGAAACTCCTGTCTCATGGAGTCTTGATGGGCCTTCTCCACGTTCAGTCGCGGAGGAAAGTCCAGAACAAAAACCTACACAAAACAAAAGTTAGATTTTAATAAATTAGATTTTTTATTTTATTTCACACATTATTGTGCAGCAGCTCATTCAAATACATGAGTTATATTACCACACACACACACACTACTACAATGAAAATTAAAGCTGCAAGCAGCGATGTACGGGCCCTCGCACCTTGCCGCGTCTCGGCGGGACGCCGGCAGAAGCGGCCAAAAATATCTGCGACCATCAGACAGCGCACCCACAAGTTAGACGTATTTTGTAATGCTTGGACTGTGTGACACTGGAAATTATGTAGTGCAAATAGTCCACCAGTTCCTGTAATCCACTATGTGGCACTAGAGAACACGCGCAAACATTATGTTGCTCTACATCAAGTATAGACCACATCATGTAAATCGAATTCCGTTTGTCACATAACGCTGTCTTCCTGTTGCCAGGAGGTGGCGCTATGACTGAGTGAAAATTGGCTTGTAGACATCCTCTGGCCATGACTGTTATCAAGTATGGCAAGTTTGGGACAGATTTGAGCAAGTCCAGTGGAGTTACATTAGCTTGTTGAATAAATGGCGAATCACGTAAAATCGCCACTACGCCATTCCATCAAACGTAAAGCTTTGAGTAACTTTTAATTGCAACGGTCTTTAGATTAAACTGACCAAATTTGAAAAGGATCTGATAATGTCTCTAGTAGGAGTTCGTTAAAGTATAGCGACTAGAAATCATGGGAAAATTCACACAAAAAAAACAAATGACCGACTTTCTGTTAACTCTAGAGCATGGTCCCAAGAGCCTTTTTTTAAGTCGCCATGTGCCATACATGTGCCTACCAAATTTCATACATGCGTTTTGTAGGGGGCGCTATCGAGGCAATTTGAAATGGTCAAGCCAAAAAGCCATATGAAATATTTATGTTCATCACCTATGACACCTGTGCAAAGTTCCAAGGCTTGTTGAGCATCCTAAGCCACAGAAAAATAAACTTCATTCTTCATGGCGGATGACCCATTGCCACGGCAACAGTGTTTAATGACAACTCACAATATTCATGATGAAGCATCATCATTGTCTTACGGCTTACCTTACCAAATTTGAGACCGATCTGGGCAACTTCCGAGTCGGAGTACATCAAAGTATAAAACTTGTCATTTCCTTTTGCCAGTAGGTGACGCTATGACTGAAAATGTTGGCCTGGACCAGCATCATGCATAACAAGTTTAGGGCAGATTGAATAAAGTACCTTGGAGTTACAACAACTTCCTCTTTCATGGCGAACGGCACGAAATGTGAGTGACATGGGCGCCTCATAAAACGAAGTTCGTTCAATGGCAGTAGACCATTTTAGTAACTTTTCATCATTAATCATCTTGACCAAATTTTGAAGTTGATCGATTCCTATGTCCGACTGCTGCTAAATACAGATTGATAGTTTTTTTTTCTTATCTTTTTTGTGACGAGGGTCCCCTAATAAGGGGACCCTAGACACTGTGTCATTTGTGTCATATTTGGACCATTGAACACATTAATTAATAATGATGTTGCATACCACGTGAAACGTCAGAAACCTGGGATAAAATCGTTTAAAAGACATTTGAACATACTCCAAACACAACTCAGTACTCAAACTTAGCATAACTACAATACCATATTCATATTTCGCCAGGAGTGTACACACTCGGGACATTTCCAGACTTAGCAATCATAGCTTGATGCTAACAAACAAAGCGAGATAGCAGAAAGCAGGCCACGAACACAACGGTTACGGTCATAACCGTAACATTTCTCTCCGTCATACTATCGTTGAGATATGAGCCAACAGACACCAGCAACACAAATCACATTATCGCTTTATGATCATAAATATGACTCACTTTTGACGTTTTGAAGAAGAAAAATTTAATATCCCCGCATTTTTTCTCCAGAAAAGGTTCAATGGACACAGGGGAAGGCGTAACCTGCTCTCTCCCCCAGAACCTGCAAGTCACTATTTTCAGAGACTTGATGATTTTGACTGGCTAACAGTGCTGTCACTCATTTTCAAGTGATTAGCTCAATTCTATTGGCTCTAACGAATATGTTGTGTAAAATAATATGCGTTTTACTTGTATGCTTATATTGCGGAGTTGTGAGGTCACAGTAAGTAGGTCAAATACTCCAGACAAGGCATTCCAGCGCTTGCTTGTACAATAGAAACGGATACTGTGGCCCCTGAAGAGAAACCACCTGCTTACAGCACTAGATTAGGGCAGAAGCCGCCAGCATAGCGTAGGAGAAGAACTCCCTTATCTATTCACACAGAGGCTTCTGCTTAGCTTAGAATTGCACCCTTTCGGCGCCTCGAGTGCTAATAACATGCACATGATGCAGCGAAGGAGGACCAATCGTGAGCCAGTGTGAGTAGGAGATTACTCACTGCTCCAACGGGCCCTCTGACCGCTAAGAACGGAGCCGCCCCTACTTTATATTCCACCAATAGCCTTCTGAAAGAAGAACCTATATAATGTTATGCGCAATGATGTTTACGCGCCTTTTCCTGCTTTTCCTGTCTTTTGTACATTTTCCCTGCTCCTTCAGAGTAGAGATTAGGCCACGTGCACGTTTTGACTGCCGGGCATAATACTCCTGTCACAAATAAACCTTATTGCTTGAATTGAGCTAAATGCCTCGATCTCCATCTGTTCACTCTGAGATTTCGTCTCAACAAATTGGTAGCAGAGGATGGTTTTAATGATCTGGAAAGGAGTATCTCATCGAGTGACGGGACTTTCTCTTCTGTCCACAGAAAGAAAAAAGGGCGTTTTCCCGTGAGGCTGGGAGTCCGGCTGCCGACCGGAGCTATTCTTCTTACCTCGGGAAACTGATCAAACGGCACTGAACTCAAAAGGTGAGCAGAAACCTATTTAAATGAATTCTGCAGATTGGCTGTAGGTACTAAATTGAATTGATCAGGAGTACGGAGGGTGAGTATGAATTGCATTGATTAAATTGATAATGATAAACTACGTAACATTGGGACAGGATTGTTATGCCTGGTAGTGGGGGTTTTAGCATAGAATGTACATGAGCGTGTGTGGATCTGACTGGTGCCTCTCTAAACTGAGGATTGTGAAATTGCATAGGTTGACATTGGGTTCACCGTGTAGGTCTAAAAAAACTGTTCTGCGATTACACCATCGTAACGCGAGTTGCGATACGCTGATCAATGACTGTTTGACGAGACCGAATTCCGGGCCACATGGTTGATTTATGCGACGTAACAAGCTAAAGTTTGGATCAAGTATACAGGAATTGTTGAAGTACGCTGATGTGAAGACTGCACAATTATAACTGTATTTCCTTCGGGACCACGCTCGTGTGAGACGCATACTAGAAAACAAAGATCCATAGTTGGTTTGTGTGCTGGGTCACAGACGTGGCAGTTTAGAGGTTTGAGTGCAGCGTAGATGATCTCTGGGAGACATCGATTCTATTTTAGCACAATATGTCGCCACTTCCTTCGGGACCGTGTTCGCACAAGGCAGGCGCTGTGAAACAGTGATTGGTAACGATCCCAGACGTGGTTAGCGTCTGAGTATTTGTGGAATCACGGCAGTGTGTGGTTGATTGCGTGCCGTGTGAATGTCTCCTGGCCACATCCATTTCCTTCGGGACCGGACTCGTGCAGAGCGTATTCTTTAAAACGAAGATCCACCATAAGTGGTTTGAGTACTGCTGTGACGGCATCGTATGGATGGAGACATCGATTGATGGATGAATGAGTGAAGCGTACATGTGATTGTTAGAGCACAGAATGATTGGAGTTAGAATTTTTCCACTGGGTCAGTGTATTGTCAGTTATTGACGGTCAGTCGAGCGCATGAGACACAAGAATTGCATTCATCACAGAAACACGAACACTAGCTGAGGGTTAATATGTATGTCAAGTTTTACTGGTTGTGTTAGCAGTATTACAGAGTTATTGGGAAGTTGTGGTGGTTAGGGACCGTAAAAAAGTTTGGAACGAAAGAACCACAGGCAGTAAGACTGAAGAAGGGAGTGAGCTTTAGATAAGAAACAGGTGCAGCCGTAGGGAGTGACAGTGTGAGTCTAGTTCAAGGTCAGAAGGGCAGCAGGAAATATGGCCGGGGCCTCGGAGAAACGGTTGGAGTGTTTTTGATTGTATTCGATTCTTGTCAATTTTGACGTTTCTCTTTGTTTTTATGCTTTCCCTTATTAAGTAGTTAGATTGGACATTTCTTCATTTCTACTTTTATTCATTTCTTGACTTATTGATTTATTCATTGATTTCATTAGAATTTATACTGATAGTGTAAACAGGTGGGAATGTTGGGAAAATCTAAATGACTAATTAGTATGCGTATTAATGAATTCTGACACCAGTCTCGTAGCCGGATCGCAATACCTCCACCTCTCTTCAGCTTTGAACCTGAAACCGTGCACGGGGGAGTCCAGGACTCTTGACAAAGACCTCCGCCAGATTCTCACACGAGAATCCTTTGGTAAATTGAGAGGCCAGGATTGTGCTTAAGGGAATGGAGTGACGAGATCCTTTTCTTTTTTTTTAGTGAACCAGACTGGTGAGAATCATTTACTTTGGGAAATCAGAACTAAGGGAGTGGTATTCTTTTTATACAAAAAATCTATAGGAAGCTAAAAGAGTTAGGCCTACTCAATTTCTTCCCTATAAAGTAAAGATAATTAAGACTTTTGAGAAAAATGGGCTAATACTAGCAAAGAGGTTTTAACCAAAGAAAAATGTGGTTATCAGAGGCGCAAGAGCGGAAAAAAGGGAACAGAAAAGACAAAGACTGAAACAACTACAAGACAATACAAGAGACAAGACAATGACAGAAAACAAGAAAATGACAAAGAATGTGAACATAACGTGACTAATTCTCCTGATTTGTATCCAAGCGTACACCTTAGTGAGGTGGTGTGAGGGAGGCGGCCCCTCCGAATGTTCCCCCACCCTCTGCTTCACCTGCGTGACTGCAGGACCAGAGAGAGAGAGTGGACATGGGGAGGACATCGGAAAAGGGGGACGTCTGGACACCACATTCAACGGCAGCAGGTCATGTAAAAACACGCACACACTGATGCCCAGACACAAACTGACGGTAAAGAATAATAGATAGAAATATTAGAACTATATCAAATAAAATTGTGGGGTTAGAGCTATTGACGGGTGTGAAGAGGTATTTTTTGGGTGATTTTGGAGCAGGTACAAACAGAATATCTATCGGTACCATTAAGAGAATGAAAGTGGTTTGAATAAACGATTGACTGTTGTGTGCACGAGGTTTCTAACTCACCAAATTATTACTGCAGTGTTGATAAACTAGGACACGGTCACAGCAAAGGCCGTGCTCTTATCTAAATTTAAACAAACTAAGGGAGACATTTCTCTCTCCTCTGCAGAGAAAGAGGCTTTGAAAACAATTAATGCAACTAAAATAGCTAAATTTGACCCACCAGGGGAAGAATCTTACTTTATATGGATGAACATGATCATTAAGTAAGCAAGAACAAACTCCAGCTTTGGAAAGAAAAAGTAAAATATTTGGGTTATGATTTATCTAAGAATGGCCGATACAAAAGAAAAAGAAGCCATTCTCAAAGTAAACAAAAAGACAAATTAGTAGCAATGACTAATTTCTGTAAAAGTTGGGTTCCTAATTACGCTGAATTAGCTAAACCTTTATCAAAATTGATTTATGATAAACGTAGGGCAGCACACAACAAATTGTGCTGGACTCTTGAAGCAGACGAAGCTTTAATGGTATTAAATCAGATGTTAAGTCCATCAGTATTGGGATTGCCAAATTATGATGAGTAATTTACATGAACAGCAGACTATAGAGGGGGTTTTACATTCCATTTGAAGATGCAGATGTGACTGTTTGTTGATGACTCCTGTAAGAAGAAATTAGATGGTAAAAAATGGAACGGGATATGCAGTAGTGACAAATAAGTGTTAAAATTAGAGTCTCAAACATTTTTTCAGCACAAAGCTGCAGAACGAATTACTCTCACAGAAGGCGAACTGAGAAAAGACAAGGTCATCGCTATCTATACAGATAGTAACTATGCATACTCATGCTTACATGTGTTTGCTCAGCAGTGGGAAAATAGAGAGATGGTGACATCAACTAACAAACCTATTATACATGGAGAATTGATACCAAATTATCTTTTGAAATGTAACATTTAGATCACGAGAGCACAGCAAGAAAAAAACTATTGGATAAAACAAAACTGCAAAATAGACAAACTTTCTGGGAATGACCTGAGGGCAAACTAACATTACCTAAGACCTTATATAGATGTATGGCTCTTTTGAGCCATGGCTTGGACCATGTCTCAACAGGTGGGAAGGTATCTATGATAAAGAGGGTCTTTGAAGCATATGGTTTAAAAAAAAAATTTGTTTTGGGTCTAGCATGCACTGTATGTGCAAAATATAATCCATTTCAACATGTTTGCATGGATTTCATTGAACTAAACTAATATGCAGAGAAGAAATATTGTTTGACAATAATTGACAGATACTTTAAATTGATCAAGATGTTATTACGGAAGCAAAAGCTTTGACTAAAGATAAAGAACATTTTTGAAATACCAGTAATAAATTATTGTGATAATGATATACATTTTGTAAACAAAGTAGTAAAACATTTGGCTGAGGTATTTGGAATAAACATGAAATACCATTGCTCTTATCACCCACAGTCAGCAGGGTTAATTGAAATAACTAATGGTACAGTTAACTAAAAATTGAGAACACATATCTTGCCGAGCCTAAATCATTTGTTGGACAAGATGAACATAATGGGAGAAAATACAGAAAAATGTTAAAGAAAATAAATTGTTGTCTCTTCCACTCGGGAGGATCATAATAGTTTCAAGTTCTCCTCAGCACACCAACAGCTGTCCACATAGCAGAGAAAGAAAACAGAATAGTGGCACTGATAACTCTTAATCATGGGGCACCTGTTCCCTCTGGGTGAGTCTGGAAGAACAGGGATTTGCAGCCTCTGGGGCCATTTGTCTGACCAGTGAAGATACTAACACGCTCAGAGGGGTTGGTGGTGTCTGTAAGAAACAAAAGAGCTCAGTGGTTGACCTAACATCGTGGAAATTGATAACTTTAGACAGCCAGGGCTATGTGGGATAAGGGGAACTATGTTTTGTTTTGCTTTAATCAGAATCGGAAACAATAATAATTAATCCAATATTATAGCGGGAAATTGAGAAGATAAAATTGACAATCAATAAATACAAAAATACAACCAAATGAACATTACACGCTGGGAACAATTCTGTTCCACATGACACCAGAAATTGACCAAACAGGTTTCAGATGTGCCTTACAAATTGTTTTCTCCTCCTCAGACTGTCTATTAGCGGCGGTTGTATCACTCTACACTATCTGTTGCCACTTGATTAAACAAAATGACATCCTGTTTCTCACCCGATGCAGCAAACGATGTAGAACGTCACACAGACAGCTGATGGATATGGACGATGCCCAGGGCTGGCACCTGGTGGTTCTGTGGGGGTAAGCGAAGCAGTGGAGTGGAACTCGTGCGTTGGCACAGTTGGTGAGGTCATTCGATGCATTGACTATGGATATTGCCTCCCTGCGTAACCTCCTAGAGACAGACCATGACCACAACGGTCAGCCCATCTGGCAGTTTCAGTCAGTCTGTGTACATAGATGACATTGGGGTCCCGAGGGGAAATCAAATTGCTGCGGGGTTTGAAACAGTACTATTTTGCTGGGCAACAATATGTGGAGGGGTCAAGACGTGCTGCTGGCGGAGAGAGGAGGGGTCTACAAAAGTGTTTGGTTCATCTTGATTGTACTTTCATACCATGTTTGAGGCGATTACTGAAGCGATGAATTGATGTTGATATGACTAAACACACTGGTGTACTTACAGATCTCCAGCGGGATGGAGAGGAGTTTGAGGAAGAGGAAGAGAAACCAGAGTTGCGTTCATTGACAACCCCCAGTTAGATGACGACACACAGGTCTAAGTAGTTCACACCTAGCAGGTGTGAAAAGGGGGATTTGTTGTGTAAAATAATATGCGTTTTATTTGTATGCTTATATTGCGGAGTTGTGAGGTCACAGTAAGTAGGTCAAATACTCCAGACAAGGCATTCCAGCGCTTACTTGTACAATAGAAACAGATGCTGTGGCCCCTGAAGAGAAACCACCTGCTTACAGCACTAGATTAGGGCAGAAGCCGCCAGCATAGCGTAGGAGAAGAACTCCCTTATCTATTCACACAGAGGCTTCTGCTTAGCTTAGAATTGCACCCTTTCGGCGCCTCGAGTGCTAATAACATGCACACATACTGATGATGCAGCGAAGGAGGACCAATCGTGAGCCAGTGTGAGTAGGAGATTACTCACTGCTCCAACGGGCCCTCTGACCGCTAAGAACGGAGCCGCCCCTACTTTATATTCCACCAATAGCCTTCTGAAAGAAGAACCTATATAATGTTATGCGCAATGATGTTTACGCGCCTTTTCCTGCTTTTCCTGTCTTTTGTACATTTTCCCTGCTCCTTCAGAGTAGAGATTAGGCCACGTGCACGTTTTGACTGCCGGGCATAATACTCCTGTCACAAATAAACCTTATTGCTTGAATTGAGCTAAATGCCTCGATCTCCATCTGTTCACTCTGAGATTTCTCCTCAACAAATACAGAGAGGTATGTACCATGGAGGTCGGCCAATGGGAGCGAAAGTTATTGTTCGGCGTAAGTATAAAACCGAGGAGCACGCTGCCAGCTGCATTACGCACAGCTGCAGCTTGGTCTCGGCTGCCTTTTTTTTAGTATCGTTTGAGTTACTTTTCACCGTTCGTTCACTTTTAGGATTACCGGTAATTGGTAAGATGTCGAAACAGAAGACTTACAAATATAATATAACATAAAATAATATAATATAAAATATAATATATATATTTATTTTCCAAAAAAAGCCAGAAATTGCTGCATTTGGATGTATTTAACACCATTAGTAATTTATAAGTGAAATATGTAGTTTAGTACATGAGGAAATTCAAATGGCACACATGGTGCCCAAATGCACATTTTGGAAATCTTGCCGAAACTTTCTGGACTAAAAATTCTCTCATTTTGTCTGCTTCACTTTATCAAAATAAAACTTTGCAGAGAGACTGTTCACATATATGTGCTATGATTTGGGAGATGTTTTAGGCTGGGGGCTGCATCATTTCAATGAAATGATAACAATGAAGGGGCTTTTTTTTCAGGCGAACCTGAAACTTTTCAATTTGAGCTGTGTGCCATGTTCATTTTCTCTTAACCAGTAACTTATACACTGATATTTACACAGCTGAACAAATCTTACAAGTGTTCATTTATTACAACACACCAATTATTCAAATAGACCTTGTGCTTGCAAAGATGCACTATTTTGAGTATGGGTATGCAATTTTCGAGCAGAGGCCTAAAAATAGGGCTAGGGCATTATTATTATTATTATTATTATTATATATATGTTGTCTAAATGTTTTTATCTATTGCACTGTATTCACTTTATATGTTGGACTGGAGAGAAACGTCTCTTCAACTCCTCTGTATGTTAGGTACCTATTGTGGAATATGTAATATTGACAATAAAGCAAACTTTGATAAATTCTGTGGGAGTTCGTTAAAGTACAATGCCTGAAAACGATGATGCCAAGAAATGGGAGTATTACTGCATCGCCCCCTAGTGGTTGTATGGAATGAAAATTTGGGAGTGTTACAGGACACAATGTGAACATATGCTACAGATTTCGTGAGGATAGGCCATATAGGTTTTGAAGATATATATAACGCCCCTATGAAATTCATTGGTCCATATATTCTTAATGCAATAAGATGTCAACAAGCTTTTCATATATGTTGATGATATAGACCCAATAATGATTCACAGCAAATTTGGTACCAATCAGACCCAGGGTCTACTCTAGGAGAAGTGAATCATTTAATTTTTTTACTGAATTCGAAATGGCGGACAATTTTGGCAGGCGGAGCTTAGGGCCCCAAGAGGATTTTTTGTAGAACTCATTCAGTTGCTCATGTCCGTAACATGTTAAGTAATTTGGACATGCAGGCTGTCGGGGCTTGCCTTTCCAACTTCTAGGGGGCGCTAGCGAGCAATTCTGTCATGCTCGAGCATGGGACCTATAAAATATCAAATTTTCCCGCAGTCTTGATATGCTCGCCAAATATGGGGAGGTTGGGGACATGATAAAGCCCCCCAAAAGACGTTTCATTCGAGAGAATAATAATTAAAGCTGCGAGCAGCAATGATCGGACTCTCGCAACTTCACGCACGTCGAATGTACTAGCAAGACTGGCCATGCATTTCTGTGACCGTCATACACTGCGTGCATGAGTTAAACGGTATTTCCTGGTACTGGCAGGACTCTGGGTGACGCGGCCATGAATTTCTGTGACCATCGACTCTGCGTGCACGAGTGAGATATTTCCTGTGTAGACCAGCAGCGGAGCAAGATCATGTTGCCAGGCCTCAAATGTTTTGAGTGTACCTCCGATAGCTCGTTAACCCGCTCTTCCACTGTGTTTGCCGATAGAGAGATATTGCTGAACAAGCTCTTCTTTTCTGGACACAGAATATCAGCGACATGCAAAGTGCAATCCTTCAGAAACGGCCCTTCGGTGAACGGTATATATATATATATATATATATATATATATATATATATACATATATATATATATATATATATACATATATATATATATATATATATATATACATATATATATATATACATATATATATATATATATATATATACATATATATATATATACATATATATATATATATATATATATACATATATATATATATATATACATATATATATATATATATATATATACATATATATATATATATATATATATACATATATATATATATATATATATACATATATATATATATATATATATATATATATATATATATATATATATATATACATATATATATATACATATATATATATATATACATATATATATATACATATATATATATATATATATATATATATATATATATATATATACATATATATATATATATATATATATATATATATACATATATATATATATATATATATATATATATATAGATATATATATATATATATATATATATATATATAGATATATATATAGATATATAGATATATATATATATATATATATATATATATATATATATATATATATATATATATATATATATATATATATATATATATATAACTAAAGAATTAATTCTGTCACCTGTCCATCACTACAGCCAGATTTTCAAAGAACTCCCCCACTGTAGTTTTATTGAAGGCTCTAGCCCTTCCCAGGGATGTTGCCTCCAGAGTTCGGACAGAGAGATGGGGACGTGCTAGGAAGCTGCCAAACCAAACTCTCCTACTAAAGAGCAGAAAATTAATTATAAGATTTAGCTTTGGGGCAAGATCAGTTGGCCTACGTTAACCTACATAATCATGTGATGTCTTGCACACCCTAGCCTACCAGCACATTGTTTCTCTGTCCAATTGGCAGGGACATAGCTTTTCTCTGCGTATTCAAATGCCAGTTTACGGTACTTAACTGGAGCAAGGCCATGGAACTGGTCAGCTAGTTGTTTCAAGCGTTTGGCAAGCTCCTCCTCCATCTCATCTGTGAATATTCTCTTTGCCTCAGCTACTGCACCCCAGGCTACTGCTTTTACTTCCCCTTTCTCTTTTTAGGGCCCGAGGCCCTATTGATATTGTACCCGTTGGGGTAAACGTACGCATGGTTGGAGGACTTGCCATGCATGAAAACTCACCAAATTTTGGGGACTTGGCTGTATTTACCAGGCCTGACATCTGAAAAATAATGCATCTTTCTGTGTTCAGAAATGGCTCTCTAGCGCCCCCTACAATTCGGACCGGCGACGCCCATCGGCCAGTATGTCCCATTAACTTGAAAGTTGACACATATGTCCACTTGAGCTAGAGCTACAAAAAAGCCAATCAGACCCCCTAAGCTCCGCCTACTTTAGATTTTAGTGTAAAACACATTTCTGTGAACTCCTCCTACATGCTTAGTCCCATTACTACCAAATTTGCTGTGGATCATTACTGGATCTACCTCATCAAACGTTATCAAAAATATTTCTGATACCTCTTAACGTTTACAAGATATGGACCAATAAACGTCTTAGGGGCGTGGCTTAATATCAATACACAACTTCTGAACCGTTTGTCCTAACATTCCAAAATTTGCAGCATGCTGTAACATACCCTGAGAATTGTTTTGCATTCAACCACTAGGGAGCGCTACAGTAAACCCGCGAAGTTGGCCTTTGTCACTTTTTGCCGATTTCAGCCTTCGTATTTTAACGAACTCCTCCTAGGGAATTTATGCGATCAACTTCTCCTTTGGTCAGGATGCTCTTAAGACCTTTGTGATTAAAAGTTATCAAAATCTCGCGCTTTCATCGAAGAACCTTGACGTGGCGTGGCGGCCATTTTGCAAATATAAATTCTTATAAGTTGTTATAACTCCAAGGTACATTATCCAATCCGCACAAAACGTCTTATGCATGATGCTACTTCAAGCTTGAACATATTTCAATTGAAAAAAATTCAATAACTCATAGCGCCGCCTACTGGCTGAAGGAAATGTCATATTTTATACTTTTCTTCATACCTCCTAGCCAGGTGACCTGATGAGTTTCAAATTTGGTAAGAATAGTCTTAAGACATTGATGATGCATCATCATGAATATTGTGAGTTTTCATTGCACGGTGTTGCCATGGCAACGCATCGTTCGCCATGAACAAGGAAGCTGATTGTTTAGTGTGTTGGGATGCTCAAAAAGTCATGGAACTTTGTACATGTGTCATAGGTCATAGGCAGACAGTGTATATGGGTTTTGGGCTTGGCCGTTTTAAATTGCTTCTATAGCGCCCCCTACAATATTTCAAAAGAGCAGCCCCAGCGCTACGTTTTGGCTACATGGATGAAACGTGGTAGGCACATGTATCCTATAGAGACTTAAAAATAAGTCTCTTGGGACCATGCTCTAAACCCTACCGGAAGTCTGCCATTTTCAATTTTGTATGAATTTATACAATATTTAGACGACGCTGTACGTTTCACTATCTATATATACAATTTAGATGTATCACATGTAGACGGACAAAAAAGCCCCTGGAGCTCTAAGCTCTAAACCCAACCGGAAGTCAGCCATTTTGACTTTAGTGGAAAACACATTTTTGCAAACTCCTACACGCTGGCTCCGATTTCTATGGAATTTGCTGTGGATCATAAGTGGATCTAGATCTTCAAACGTTATCAAAATCTTTTTGATATCTCGTTGCGTTTACAAGATATGGACCAATACACTTCTTAGGTGCGTGGCAAAATATCAATACACATAACTTCTCAACCATTTGTTCTAAATTCCCAAAATATTCAGCATATGTGCACATCGCATCCAGTAACATACCCTGAGAATTGTTTTGCATTCGACCACTAGGGGGTGCTACAGTAAACCCGCAAAGCCTACTGGCTAAAGGAAATGTCTGATGTAACTCAGCTGGACTTGTTCCAAACGGTCCCAAACTTCACATGCTTGATAACACTCATGACCTGAGGATGTCTACAAGCTTAATTTCATGAGTACTCACAGCGCCACCTGCTTGCGCAAGGAAATCTGCGTTTTCTGACAAACTGCATCCGATTTACGTGACTTTTACACTACGTGGTTTACGCTTGACACAGAGCAACACGACGCACGCGTTCTGTAGCGCCAGGCAGTGGACGCAGGAAGCGGACTATTTGCAAAGCGTAATTTCAGGCATCAGGCGGTCCACGCGGGATTGAAAATGTCTCGCTCGCGGACGTGCCGTCCGACGGTCGCAGACGTTCTCGGACGTGCAGGCCGGAGTCCCGCCGGCACCCCGACGCGCACATGGCGAGGGCCAGTTCATCGCTGCTCGCAGCTTTAATTTCTTTATGAATCTTTTGAGGGTTGTCTTGTCAATATTTCTATCCCTTCCAGCTTTTCTTAAGGACTTCTTTCCTTGCATGACCTCAGCGGTTGCACTCTCCATCTCTGCGAGGGGTGTTTGGCCCCAGGTTATCTTCCTGGTGTAGTTTCTTGGCATGATGGCTTTTCTACAATGTTTATGACATTAAAAATAAAACAAACAAAATATGTTTAAGACTAAACTTAACTTGTGCTTCATGCAGCATTTGTCTCACTTTACCCCACAGCTACCATTTTAGAAAAAACATCTCTTAGCAATTCAGGCAGCATCAATCACATGGTTTTATATGTTGGAAGTTCATCAACATGTATGATATAAGTTTTTCTACCTGAATCAATTTGCTTAGACACAACAGTTGATTAAGTTCACAGCAAGAAAATTTACTTTTACATGCAAAACACATTTTTGTGAAAAAACACTTACCACAACACCAACTTCTCCTTAATGGCAAGGGGGGAATGGGAAAACATAATAGTCACATGACCACACGTGTTCCTTTGCCTAGATACAGGGGGTGTCTCACATTACCCCGCTCTCCCCTACCATTACATTACAGGTTGGAGTTGTTTTTGGTTTCTATTTTTGTTTGCTTGATGCCCAGTGAAGAGCCTTGCAATTCACATCTCATTGTGTCCTGAGTCTCTGCTCCAATCCTAAACCCACACGGTAAACCGTCAGTTATCATTCTAATTTCATAATTACTTTTTATTCCATTATTTTAAAATCTCCATAAACATTTCCAATGTAAAAACACATTCGGGACACTAGTGAGCCTTCATGATTTAGAACAGAAACGCTCACTCACGCTGTGAGTTATTAACTACGATTAGCGAACGTTGGCATTATATTACGCCAGCTAAACACGTGCTGCTAACAGTTTACTAGCGCTCCTCTGAGTGCTGAGTAGTTACCAGACCAGTGATAGCATTGAACGTTATCTTAACAGCATTCAAAGACTCACAAAGCCACAGTATATACATGAGTAACATCACATTAAGTAGCAGATACTGACGTTAGCATGCTAACAAGCTAGCGCAGCTACCGCTGTCCCCTTTGGAACAGTTGCAACAATCACTCACGTGCGTTCAAATTGGTGCAAACATCCTTGAATAATATCTCAAATCTAATTAGAACCGTCTCTCTGCCTTTGAAAGATGCAAAAGTGACGTTCATACAAGTTCGGGAATCAGCAATCATTTCCTGAGTGGCCGGAAGTTGTCAAAATAAGAGTTCAATTATCTTCACCTTATCCCAGCAACACTTTGCCTTATAAGTCACAACTATAGACTGTATATAACGACTAGACAGTCTTTGACGTTCCCATTTGGTGCCTAATATTACAGAACAAAAAATAACTTGTGTTGAACTCAACTACCTAACACTGCAAAAACATTTCAGTATGAATTGACAATGTATTGTATGATTTAAGATGGACTTCCTGAACCTTGCCACTGAGCTGATATTTTTTTAAAGTCACTGCAGATAATCAATAATACTTTGTTATGACATGTTTTGTCTTCATGTATGATGTATTTACTGTCAACCTGTGGGGTTCTTGCAGCTAAAAGCACTATCTGCTGGCATTTCTAAATGTGAATGGAAATTGCATCTTGTTGAGCATATTCCTTATATTAGTAGTGTTGGGGATTTACCCTCGGGCAAAAAGCCCACCGTATAATCTGACTCCGAAAGACTACACCTTCAGAAGGACCCCGCGCAGATCGTTTGATTGAAATTACATTCGATGAACAGAAGACGGTAGACGATCTACAAGTATTAACAATTTAATAAGTCAAGCATCAAAGCATAAACAACATAGATCTATGGTTTCACAAAACACAAGAATTGATTAAGTATCCCTTGCAACAGACACAAAGTCAGGGCTCGGTCCACGCACCTCTCCTCTCCGTGTTTTGTGAGCCCCGTTCTATCATTTCCCTGTTTTTTTATTCATTCTCATGAGGAGTTGACCTTGTCCTGCACAGGGACGAGTTATCGTCACACACACACACACACGCCAGGGTTGGGGCTACTGTGTGTGGGAGTCCTCATGGACAGAGAAGATGCTGTTCCTGCTTTCCACCTGTTGCTACATAATATCACACGGACTAGCCCGCTTCACAGCACATCTAGTTACGAGTTTAAGCTAAACCACCTGTGTGTCAGAGCGTCTTCTTTGTACGGGAAGCGCGTGAGTGCCTCACCCGGAGATTCAAACCTTTGCTCTATGACACACGCAACACTATTGCAAATGAGCACACACATAATACTTATATGTTGAATGCCTGTAAATACCGTTAGCATATTTCTACAATCCCTCTTTTCACACTGTTTAACAGTGAATATAAATTGCTATATCAGTAGTCATCTTGCAATGTAAGCGTGCAAACAGAGCAAAGGAGCACATCATACAATTATTTTGACACATGTGGAAATGTAACAGTGTGAATTCTAAATTGCTATATCAGTGGTCATTACAATTATTTTTGACACATGTGGAAATGGTTAGACAGTTTAAATGCGCGTTTTTAATGCAGAGTTATTTGGAAGTGGTTATAACAGCAACATTGTTGTAGTTTAGTGGCTGGAGGGGATGGCATTCACCCCCGTCAGCGTCCTGATAGTCAGAGTGTAAGTCGAGGTATCGGTCTGGGTCCTGTTGGGTCAGAGGTTGATACAGTTGTTGGCAGTGAGTGAGGAGCATTTGTCTAGGAACGGATCCCTCTTTTGTCAGTCACATTTTTATTAGGAGTAGGGTCAGTAGTTGTTACGTCAGTGACCTTTGGTAACCCTCGTAAAATAGGATGGGGACAACAATACAGAAGGTAAGGAGTCCCAGTACGCAAGTTGATTCTCGTAACCCACAACCCCACAGACGTCTTTGTCTGGACCTAGGGGGCCTTATTGGCCATTTTCTACAGATGTACACCAAATTAAGATAGAAAAACCCACTAATAACAGAAGCAAAGTCTGCACTGCTATTAAGGCTGATTGGTTTTTACTGAATTGTTTGGTCCTGATATGTCCTGTGTATATAAGTGCCTCATAATTTTCTGGTCATTTTATTCCACAAGAAGGGGAGAGCTGTTGACTATTATAGATACTTTCAGTTGAGCACACACATCTGGGCGTCTTGCCAACACACAGTAGACAGAGCACGAAAGGGAGGGCTATTGCAACAGAAAAAACTAAAACAAAAGAATAAAACACAATAGGCAGTGATAACCTCTCCTTTGAGAGGTCCTGATTTAGTTAATGTTTTATGGATGTTCAAATCAGAGTTCGCCGTGGCGAGTTTTTTTTCTTTTTTTTCTTCCAGTCGGTGCAAATCAAATTTTTAAGTTGTCATTCAGTCCGGGTGCTGGCAGTGCCTGCAAGTCGGCTCTCGTCGCTGCCAGAGATCTTGTCGGATCTTGTGCCTTGGCACACTGAGTCTGATGATACCAGTTTGATCCTTTTTTCTCAAGTCTTACTGAATGTGTGGTGGCAGCCTCTATTTTGTAAGGTCCTGTCCACCTTGGTTCAGTCCATTTTCTTTGAATGACTTTTAACCAAACCCACTCTTTCTTTCACCGGTTCCGCTGGGGGAGCCCGATCCTTGGCTTGCCTCTGCAGGTTCTGCGCCTGTAGAGGGAAGCTACCAATATTGTTAGTGCATCATAGTATACTTTACCCTCTATACTTGATAGCTCTACAGGCTCCTTCAGAGGGCCACTGGATGCCGGTCCTGGCATCCTTCTTCCTGTTACTAATTCATGGGGAGAGAAACCTGTACTGCTGTTTATTGATGATCTAATGCTCATTAGTACATGTGGTAATGCCTCCACCCAATTGAGGCCGGTTTCTCTGCAGGCTTTTGGCAATTTGTCCTTGAGAGTTCTGTTTGCTCTCTCCACCTTCCCCTGGGACTGCGGGTGATACACTGAACCGTAAGAGTGCGTTATGTTTAACACAGCCTCTACCTTTTTTAGGTCCTTGCTTGAAAAATGTGTACCATTATCGGATCTTATCCTCATAGGGAGTCCATGCCTAGGGATATGTTGATTTACCAAATATTTTATCACTGACGCGGCGTCCTCTTTTTTTAGTGGGGACTGCCTCCACCCACTTTGAGAAACAGTCGACTATTACTAACATGAACCTGTGACCCCCAACTCGTTGTTCTTGTCCCATGTCTGTATAATCGATCATTATTTCTTGCCATGGCGCTGTAGGAACTGGATAGCTGCCCATGGTTGGTTTAGCATTATGTTCATTACATATTTTACAATCAATTACATATTGCTCTACCATTGCTTTTAGGTAAGGACGCCACCAATGTAGCTCCATGTTTGTCAATGTTTGTTTTCTTCCACTATGAGTAACCCCATGTGCTTGTTTCGCCAATAGAGGGATAAGTCCTGCTGGAGCTACTAGCCGGCCGTCATGTGCTCTCCACAGTCCTTCAGTGCATATGGCACCTTTCTCTTTCCACTGACTGTGCTCATAAGCACCTGCTTCTTTCTGCAAAGTGATTATGTCGTCTCTGTTCAAATGAGTTTGATCTGGTTGGTCTGATACAACCATTTGATAGGGAGCTTTGTAGCCTCCCTCTGTTTTAGCTGCTTCATCCGCTGCATTGTTACCCACTGTAGTGTCTGAGAAATCAGTTTGATGTCCCTTGCATTTAATTACTGAAACCTTTTTAGGCAAAAGAAGAGCTGCTGCCAGCTCCATAATTGTGCTCTGATGTTTTATTGGTGTTCCAGTTGCAGTTACAAAACCTGATCTGTACCATTTGCTCAACTCATAGTGAACCACTCCGTGTGCATATGCTGAATCGGTGTATATGTTTGCAACCTTGCCTTCAGCTAGTATCAATGCTTCAGCTAATGCTTTAAGTTCTGCTTTCTGAGCTGACATCTGCGTCTCAATTTTCCCTGCAGCTACTGTCACATGTCCCTGAGGTGTCTGCTGAACTACTGCGTAAGAAGCAATAAGTCCCTTTGTGTCATGTCTATAGCAACAGCCGTCACTAAATAGAATTAGGTCAGTTTCGTCATCTGAGAACGGATGGCTCTGTAAGTCATTTCTCAGTTTCACGTCTTGGTCTGTGTGCAACAGTGGAACGACAGAGGGTTCATGTGATCTGCCATATTCACACCTTCATGAGTGAAAGTAATATGCGGTTGTGTGAGTTCTTTTTCAACTCGCCCTTGTCTCAGGCTTGACAGTGTGAACGCGCTGGATGTTACAAAAGCCATAACACCATGCTCAGTCAAAATGACAAGTGGATGGCTCATGACTATGTGAGCAGTTTTCGAGACCGCTTTAGCCATGCCTGCTGCATGTTTGACACAAGGAGGCTGGCTGGATTCTGTAGAGTCAAGTTTTGCACTGTAGTACATTAGTACGTCTCTACCCCCCTCTTTTTTCTGAAACAAAGCGGCATTGACAATGCCTGCTTTTTCAGAAACATCCAAATAGAAAGGCAATGTGTAGTCTGGCACAGAGAGTGAGACAGCATCTGACAAGGATTGTTTGAGTGAAATAAACTGCTGTTCAGCATCAGGGCTCAAAGTCAGCTGCGCTGTGAGGTTGCGATGACCTACAGCGGCGACAAGGGCACGTAATGGAGCTGTTCTGTCTGTGTATGCTGCGATGTAGTTTCTGCTGTAACCAGTCAGGCCGAGAAAAGAGAGCATGTCTTTTACTGTGGTAGGTTTTGAATGGTGCAGGATTAATGTTTTATGGGCACTAGAGAGGCCAGAAGAGTTTTGAGCAACTTCTCGGCCTAAGAAGGCAACAACCTGTCTGCAGAGTTGAACCTTAGTTTTGCTTACTTTAAACCCGCACTCAGCCAATCGTGCGAGCACCTGGTGGCTTGCACTCATGCATGTCTCTGCTGATGGAGCAGCAATCAGTAAGTCGTCCACATATTGAATTAACAGTACGTCCTCAGGAAGTTCAAGAGTTGACAAGTCATGTTTCAAATGTTGGTTAAACAGTCCTGGCGAGAGAACCAAGCCTTGTGGCAGTCTGGTGTATGTGTACTGCTGTCCCTGGAAAGTGAATGCAAAAACCTCTTGTAAGGCTGGGTCAAGTGGAAGACAGAAAAACGCATTTGCGAGGACAATGACAGTGAAATGCGAGTGAGCGGGAGACAATGATGAGAGAGCAGTGTAAGGGTTGGGCACGGACATAGACTGTGTGGTGATTATTTTGTTAATCAACCTTAAGTCATGAACCATTCTGTATTTATCAGTGTTAGGTTTTTGGACAGGGAGAATCGGTGTGTTCCACGGT
The DNA here is from genome assembly GCA_028022725.1 of Lycodopsis pacificus. NCBI lineage: Eukaryota > Metazoa > Chordata > Actinopteri > Perciformes > Zoarcidae > Lycodopsis > Lycodopsis pacificus. The sequence goes on along the minus strand of CM051694.1, from coordinate 1,831,815 downwards.
GAATGGCAAGGAACCAAAACACCTGCTTTCAGGAGGCCATCAATCGTATCTTTGATACCTGCTTCCGCTTCAGGTTTGAGAGGATATTGTCTCCTCCAAATAGGCTGCATATTCGCCTCGAGTGCAAATGAAACCGATGTGTGTGTGTGCAGTGGCCCACATCCGTAGGGGAGGTAGACCAAAGAGAATCAGGGAGTGTAGCAAACATGGTGTCGGTGGTTTGTTCTCTCGCGACCATGAAACCGGTCCAATGTGGTTTGTTGCAAAACTACTGTGTCACGTGTGTGATGCGTAATCTTCCAGCTATTATCCGAAGGTGAAAACATGATGGCAGGGCACTGAGTAGGCTGCCAATCTGTTAATTGAGACATTCTTTTAGTCATTGGGCCCAATTGCCTGGCTTCATGCCTGGCATGCAGAGCCAGAGAGACGTGAGGAGAGCTGTCTTCTGATAATTCATACCATTTTAGCTGTTCTTCTGTTAAGGTAACTGCAGTAACAACACCCTCTTTTCCCACAAACAAACAAGGTGATGCTATGTGGCAAACACCTCCTGCAAGTTCAGATTCAAAAGCCTCTGTGTACAAATCGTCAGGATCGCGTAAGTAATTCAGGGTGACATGGAGGGGATCAGCTGGAGGAGCATATGGTGCAAGTTGTGCAATCCAGGGCTTCCAAACCTGGAAAAGGGAGAAAATGCCTCCTTTCTCACGTGTTTTAGGCTGTAACAGGCCCCAAAAGATTTCTGCTGAGAAGGTGGAAGGCTGCTGTTCAGACTGCAGCAACATGTTCTTTGAGCTGTACATAACATGTTCATTGCAGTGGAGGATTGTACCGTCTCTCAATGTCACTTGTAATCCAAGAGGACCACACAGGATCACAGCACCCATTGTCTGTAACATGTCTCTCCCCATTAAGTTCACAGGACATGCTGGTGAGAAGAGGTACTGCTGGCGAAAAGTCTGAGTGCCCACCTGGGTCAAGAGAGGTGATGTGAATGGTAAACGTTCAGTTTTTCCCGAGAAACCCGATACTGCTGTAGAATCCGTGGACATTGTCATTTTTGGCAAAGTCTTTGTCATCGTAGAGTATCTCGCCCCACAATCAACAGGTGTATGTAAAACAGTACACCTTAACATGGGGTCGCTTAACCCACTTTGTGGAGCGTTGGAGTTGCTTGGGCACCCCTAGTGGTTGCTCTGCCAGGCCTGAGTTGGCACCGCCGCTGGATGAGGCAGGCTGGGCTGCTGTTGGGCAGGTGGTGAGGGATCTCCCCCTCTGGGTTGACCCCAATGTGGCGCTGGGCCAAACTGCTGTTGGAAGGGGTCCTGTGGGCAATCACGAGCCCAATGGCCGGGGTCTCCACAGATGAAACACCCCTGTCCCTGTCCTCCTCCTCCTGGTCTTCCCTCTTGCTGATTTCACATATATCTCCCCCTGCCTCTCCCTCTAAAGCCCTGTGATGGTCTTTGATAGCCCCTCTGAGGCTGCTGCCATTGCTGTGCTTGTGCTGGCGGCGGATAATACTGTTGCAGTTGTGGGAAGGGGAAAGTTTGTGGCTCAGCTTGCTGAACAGGCATTTGTTTAGCATTAGCTGATTTTTTCTTTTCATTTTGTGCTGAATCGGCATCACGAATCTGCGCCTTTAAGAGACGGACTTGAAGTAGTTTAAGCTCTTCCTCTGTCTCCTGTTTCTGCGCCTGAACACGGGACATGTGATGTTTGACATGTGCCAACCAGGGAAGGACAAAAAGCTGATTCAACCAGGTCATCCATTTTAGCTTTTACACTAGGATCAGCACCTCTCAGTACAGCTGCTTTAAACATCATGCGCGTACCTGGATTGTTATCAGGAGTGGTACCAGTCGTGTCGGTCCACTCGGTCACAATTCTGTTGCAGAACTGGTCAGGCGTTTCTCCTGATGTACACTGAAATTTGAGGAGAGCACTAGCCCCCTGTTGACCTGGATACAGGTCTCTCACTTGCTGCCACCACGAGGTGCGGCACTGAGTAAACGGTGTCTCGTCATGGAGACCGGCAGTAATTGCACCTGTGTCAATTTCATGCATTACTCTGGCTGAAGTGCATGCAGCGAAGATGGCCCTCAAGTCTCCCAAAGCCAAATTGTAACCTGTTGTGCGGCCTTCAAAAGCCCTAATCCACGCACTGCCCCCACATGTTAACTCTGGTAATTTTTGCTCTAACATCTGCATGTCTGCCATTCCCCAAGGCTCAAACACTGGCCTTGCCCCCACCGGCCCCTGAACCAATGGCATTTGGTAAGTGAGATCACCTTTAGGGGCTGGATACTGCTTTCCTGATCTAAGGACTTTTCCTGGGGCGGGCATCGGTGATGTTCGAGAGAGTGGGAATGGTCGGGCCGGCCTCTGCCAGCCCTCAGAGTCAGAGTCACTGTCTGGTCCGAAAAGGGGTTTCACAGGTTCAATTGTTACTTCCCCATCCATGTGCACCCTTTGACGGTTGCGATGTTTTTTGTCACGTTTGTATGACCCTCCTACCGAAGAGAGTTCGTCCTCAGTCCAGACTGTGTCTGAGTCCTCGACCAAGTCTTTGAGTTTACCTCGCAGTGCTTTTGCCCTCTGTGGAGCGTCTGAGTCATGTGCATTCTCAACTTCCCTTAGCTGTCTGATCAAAGCCTGTTTCAGTGCAGTTTTCTGATGCTGCCATCTGTTGCTTTTTCTCCTTTCCCATTCTTCCCTTTTTGTCTCATCCTGTTCTCCCTCATTCCTTCTCTTATCTCTCTCACTGTCCCTAGGCGTCTTTCTTCCTGAGTCTGGTCCTGGTCCTGGAGGATCCTGCCTGTCTTCATCTGCTACATGTTTGTAATCTACACTCCCACTAAACTGTAGCTGAGGTGCCTGTACTGGTGTGTGTGTGTGCAGAGGAGGTCGGTCGAGCAGCTGGATACAAATGAGGCGGAGAGGTGATGCCTCCACTCTCTCTTTCTTCTTTCTCAGCTCCTGTCTTTGTTTAGCTTTGTGATTCTCATGAGCTGCTTTGAACAAATTCAGTCCTCTGACAAAAATCCGGTGTTTATTTTGTGCATCGGCCAGAGCCTTCTTGGTTTTACGTTTAACTACGCATTGATTGTCTTTGTGATCTTTTTCTGCCTGCGCTGCATGTGCTCTTTTGATTGCTCATACAGTTTATTCCACATGCCCATGTTGTAATCTGTGGCCTCGTCCCCTGGGAACAAGCCTTCTTTCTGACAATCTTCCTTTAGTTTTAACAACTCCTTTTTAAATTTTTCTTGATTCTCCTGTCTCTCACTATGCTGTGCGAGACAGTGCGAGACCGTACTGCTGCGGCATATATCTGTCCAAAATTTGCCATTATGTTTTATCAAACTATTGTTATCCCTATACACAGAATTATTCACACACTATCTACGTGATCCAAACTTTGACTTGCGATAGTTGATACTCAGTTAGGAAATCACCGGAATTCGACTTTCAGGGTGCAAACAATCAGTGTGTATGGAATACACCCGAGTCACTGATCTGAGCACCCCTGTTAGTCTACACAGTGAGATACACTAGTCAAGTATGTTCCACCTCAATTCTTAGTTTCTGTTAGATCCAGTCATTCACAAGTACAGTTTCATCAATACAGTTTTATCACTACAGTTCTATCAATACAGTTTTATCACATTGCGGGACTCCAACCCGGCCTCTAGTTCTTATTTAGCGTGGGACTCCAACCCGGACAATCAGACGCGGGACTCCAACCCGGACACGGGATTCTAACCCGGTCACGGATCCCAGATCCGACCTCCCAGAGGTTTTTAAACGCGGGATTCTAACCCGGTCACGGATCCCAGATCCGACCTCCCAGAGGTTTTGTTAATGATGCTTACACTTTTTATCGGTTTACCAGGACTTTTCAGACATCGTAACGTAACATCACTAAATTTCGTGTTTCCAATCAGCAGTATTTGGTCACATGACAACAGGTTCTGCTTACCTTTCAGTTGTAGATGGTGCGCACCAGATGTTACGAACGAAATCGCTGGTCCCGGAGCCGTGGGTCGAAAAGATCGTCACCTCAAAAATAAAAACTTGCTCATCGATAACCAATCACGTCGGGGTCACCAAGCTGTTGGGGATTTACCCTCGGGCAAAAAGCCCACCATATAATCTGACTCCGAAAGACTACACCTTCAGAAGGACGCCGCGCAGATCGTTTGATTGGAATTACATTCGATGAACAGAAGACGGTAGACGATCTACAAGTATTAACAATTTAATAAGTCAAGCATCAAAGCATAAACAACGTAGATCTATGGTTTCACAAAACACAAGAATTGATTAAGTATCCCTTGCAACAGACACAAAGTCAGGGCTCGGTCCACGCATCTCTCCTCTCCGTGTTTTGTGAGCCCCGTTCTATCATTTCCCTGTTTTTTTATTCATTCTCATGAGGAGTTGACCTTGTCCTGCACAGGGACGAGTTATCTTCACACACACACACACACCAGGGTTGGGGCCACTGCGTGTGGGAGTCCTCATGGACAGAGAAGATGCTGTTCCTGCTTTCCACCTGTTGCTACATAATATCACACGGACTAGCCCTCTTCACAGCACATCTAGTTACGAGTTTAAGCTAAACCACCTGTGTGTCAGAGCTTCTTCTTTGTACGGGAAGCGCGTGAGTGCCTCACCTGGAGATTCAAACCTTTGCTCTGACACACACAACACTATTGCAAAGGAGCACACACATAATACTTATATGTTTAATGCCTGTAAATACCGTTAGCATATTTCTACAGTAGCAAAGCCATGTTGAGTGGCCTGTGCAGTGATGTCACGTGGGAGGATGTGTACCTGTGTGCACTTGAATGCTGTTGTGCGCATGTGCAAAATAAACTGTCTTGTTGTGTGTTCCCAGACCAAAGAGACATGGCGGTCTGTTCTTTTTCTCCCGTGAATGCTAGCTACTAGGAGCTACTAGCTAACCAATTTGGTGACTGCAATAACGTAGATAGCTGCAGGAATGTCTAACGCTACAGGTTATGGGCCCAGTCAATCAGGCCAAAGGTGGTTCAGACTTTTATTCGACGGTGATGAGAAAAATTACGCGCTCTGGGAAACGAGGTTCCTCGTGCACATGGAGTTATGTCGCCTCAGAGAAGTTATCGCGGAAGACCCGACGATGGATGACGAAGACGCTCTCGCGGAAGACGAGGAAAAGAACGGTGAGGCATATGCAGAACTACTGCAGTGTCTAGACAACAAGAGCTTGTCATTGGTAATGAGGGACGCAAAACGTGACAGAAGAAAAGCACTGAATATTCTTCGCGAGCACTATGCGGGAAAGGACAAACCCCGCGTTGTGAGTTTGTATTGTGAAGTTTCCTCGCTCCATAAGGCTAGCAATGAAACGGTCACGGACTATATTATTCGAGCAGAGACTATATTCACGTCATTGAGAAGAGCAGAGGAGCATATTAGTGATGGGCTTCAGATGGCTATGGTAGTAAAAGGACTACCTGATTCATACAAGCACATCACTCAGACAAGTGACACTGTAACGTTCGGCGAGTTTAAAACAAAACTGCGAAGTTACGAGAGTACTGAAAAATATGGGAAAAGTGACGTGAATGTTGAAGAAGACAACGTGATTAAGACTAGCGGGGCAACGAGGTCACAAGGAAGAGGAAAGAAAATGGACATGGCTGATAGAGTGTTACACGTGCGGTAAAAAGGGACCCATGGCAGGGCATGTCCTGACGGTTACCAGGTGAGGAGAGAGGAACGAAAATGGGACACACCACAGCGAGGAAGGGGACGCAGCCGAGGACAAGGCTGTGACCATGTGAAGAAAGCTGATGGAGAGACTGAGGCAGAGCATACAGCTTTCTGTTTCAGGATGAGTGATTGTCCTGCACAAAGAGGAAACAAGAAGGGTCTCATGGTCGACTGCGGCGCCACAACACACATGATCAACGACGCCACAAAATTCAAAACAGTTGACAAAAGCTTCAGACCCGAGGACCACATGATCGAGCTCGCTGACGGATCCAAGGTGAGCGGGATGGCGAAGATGAGGGGAGACGCCGAAGTCTACTTGCTGGACAGCGAGGGACGACAGGTGAAAACGAGGCTCAAGCAAGCACTCTACATCCCATCGTTTCCACAAAACATCTTTTCAGTCAAAGCAGCGACAGCCAACGGAGCTGAAGTCCGCTTCAAGGACGGTAATGACTGGCTGATCCACAAGGATGGTACCATGTTCAAAATGGACGTGTATGGTAGGCTGTATTACCTTAGCACCGTAGAGGATGAAAATGTTGATTAAGTGTATGGTTGTCATGACATTCAAATTGTAATTTTGATGATGTTGCAAAATTAGAAAAGGTGGTTGAAGGGATGTCTATAAAAGGGAAACATGACAAGTCCAACCAAAACTGTGAGAGAGATATATATATATATATATATATATATATATATATATATATATATATATATATATATATATATATATATATATATATATATATATATATATATATATATATATATATATATATATATATATATATATATATATATATACACATATATACACACACACACACACACACACACACACACACACACACACACACACACACACACACACTTATTGTCACGGGAGTTCACAGTTAGGACCCAATAGCAAGACCACAGGAGACAGAAGTTAATAGAAACAGGAAGGTGTGGAGCCCGTGGTCCGACACCAGAGAGTAGGCTGGTCGACGGTGTGAGTCCCGTGGCTCGACACCGGAGGACTGGCAGCTTGACGGCGTGAGTAGTCCGTAAACACAAAGGAGGGCAGAGCGGCGGTGTGTAGTCCGTAAACACAAAGGAGGGCACGGGGGATTCCCGGACCGACGGACACCGGCGGAAGGCGCTCGAGGCAGGGGTTGAAGTGGGTGAAAGACGGTACGACCTGACAACCCCAGACTGCAGGACCAGAGTTTATATAGTGTCAGGGGAATCGTTAGTTGGACCTGAGTCTGGTGTGTCAGGCTGCAGGAGGTGATTAGCTGAAGTAGCTGCAGCTGTGTGGCCATGGGAGGTGTCTGGTCTGACAGGGATCCTGACAGTTTATAATGTGAATTCCTGTTCATTGTCACTTTTTTTTACTGCTCCCATATTAATTTATTGTTACAGACTGCTGAAGTAACATATCATATGACAAAGCCAGCTTTGAGTTCAATACTTGAAGACTGCTTCAATTTAATATCCTAATTATTGTAAAAACTAACAGCCAAAGGGGAAAATCCTGCCCAATGGTGTACTTTATTAGTCATTCCCTCAGTGCTACTGTGACAACAGTCAAAGTACAGCAAAAGATTAACACTTACCATCCGCCTTGACATTCCAACATTTACATTACAATTATTTAAGGTGTGCACAACTGAAGAACAATAAGATGAATACCAACAACACAAACACCACCACCTGTAACACTTACAGCCAGGAGCTGAATGACCCACCTCCGGGTGCTTCATTGTAGGAAATTTCCCTGGACTTTGCATTTTCTAACAAACATTAGAGAATACACAACAAATCAACAACACACAACATTAATGATTCTACCTTATCGACACAGATTACAGGCAGTGGATACCAATAACGGCACAGGAGAAAAAAAATTTATAATTACACACACACCGCATTATTTGAAAATATTACCCTTCATGCATTACAGCTACACCTGTTGCTAACGGCTGAGTAACTCTTAACTCCACTGATGGTATCTAATTACTTTGTGGTTTCTTGCCTTGTCCAACAGCACAATTAAAACAATGATGAAAAAATAAATGAACTGTATTTTATATATATATATGCTGTGAGCTATTAGCTGCGTTAGCTACGGTTAGCAAATGTTAGCATTATTGACGTGCAGCTAACAGTATAATCGCGCCCCTCTGACTGCTGATTAACAGACCAGTCATAGCAACTAACGTTATATTAACAGCATTGAAAGACGCACAAAGCCACAGTTTATACACAACACACATTAGCAAACACTGACGTTAGCATGCTATCACGCTAGCTAGCGGAGCCACCGCCGCCTCCTTTAGCAGTTAAAACATTTCCAACAATCACTCACCTTGCGTTGAAAATGGTGCAAACGTCCTTGAGATTCAGCGAGTGTCTGTGAGCTTTCACTGAATGAAAGCAGCGTCTTCGCAAGAAGGCGCTTATTGTCAAAGAGAGTTGAGATCCCAGAGAAGCTGCCTTATTTTACATGCATACAGATCAGAGGGGAAGGTTAGGAAAAGGAAGACATAAAGCATATACTCAGAAATCAATAGATAAAGTGTAACCAAACGATAAAGTTTATAATCATGATTAATAACGAATGTTTAATGCATAGAGTGATTTAACAAATGTAAAACTGATTATAACGATGAACTGTGTTGAGAAGTAACAAGGGTATGTGTTAGGACATGTTTTGGGGAAGTGAGATCATATAGGAGTTGTCCGGAAAGTGAGATCAGCAACAGATGTTCGGGCGGGGATCCGCGATGCTTCGGACTCTGTTGCAAGAACAAGGGGCGAAGGGAAATAAGGTTCTTTCCAAGCATACGCATTCACCCAGAGGGGTGGGGGCCCAAGACTGAAGGGAGATCTGGTACTTTTCCAAACATAATCACACACACAAAAGGGTGGGATAAAGATCATGTGTTCAGAATAGGAGGAGGGGGGAACAGATAGCCCAAATCGACAATATAAGGAGACGTCTGCGATACGCAGGCTGGGATTTCTACGCGGGAGCCGACCAAGTGCTCCGAGGAAGAAGATACGGACGATTGATCAACAGAAGTATTCGAGGACTCCGTCTCTGCTCACGAAAAGAAAAGATTACCATTCGTGGACAAAGATTGCAAGACGGAGAGTTTCCCTCTCCCCACTGCTTGACTTTACCAACTGAACAACGGAAGAACACGGCAGCCCTAGAAAGACTTTGTACTGAGCCTTGAGGACTGCTGATCGAACTCCGCTGTGCGAGCAGGAGGAATCCGAGGGTCTGGCCAGACCCTCGTTCCTAACACCTCCAAAAGAACTTTTCCATCGGACCTTTGAAATCCAGCTCCGACCGAGACGAGGCGTCAACCTAACCCAATGAGTATAATCTAAGAAGAAAATTAAATTACGAATCAAGTGTAGTAACAATTTTTATTATGTGAGCTGTAGCCTCAACCCCTGCTAACAATATATATATATATATATATATATATCCTGCAATAAATATCTAATCTGCATTTAAAGTAAAACTCTCAAGTGCATTAATTTGCTTAAAGTGGTAAATGTTCCTCGTGGCAAGTAAAAGGTTAAGTCTATTGTATGTCTTACAACTGAGTTCTGAAAGGTTATCCTAGTGACCGAATCCACTTAACAACCCCTTACGGTTTTAGAAGTGATCCTAGCCGTTAAAACCTAACCTGGCAATTTACCAAGAGCACGGATCCATAAGAGGAAAGCTGCCATAACCGACGCGACTGGTGGGAGCGCCCGGGGCCTGGGTGGCCCCTCGGCCGAGCGCGCACCGACCGGAGGAAGCAGGGTAGACGTCGGGAGTAACGGCAGTTAGCGGAAGCCAGGCGAGTTTCCTCGCAAGAACACCAGCTCGCCAATCTTTTAATAGAGAGCTGAGTCAGTAGGTAGTCCCGTATCGGGCCAAAGAACCCCAGGATCTAACAAAAGTCAAAGTGACGTCCATAGACAAGTTCGTCATTTCCTGACTTGGGGCGGAAGTTGTCAAAATAAGAGTTATTTTTTTGTAAACACAATCTGATGATTTAATAACAGTTAAATTATCTTCACATTATCCCAGCAACACCTTGCCTTATAAGTCACAACTATAGATTGTATATAACAAGGAGACATCTTTGACGTCTGGCCAATCTTTGTTAAGTGAAAATGACAATGAATTATGACATTTCCTGCTGAGTTCAAATGTAATCTGTAAAATAGTGTTGGTGATAGTCTTGAATAAATCCAGACGTTTGAAGGAAACGTTTTTCACATTAATATATAACAGATATGACAGATGTATTAACAGCTGTTTACAATACCTCTAACAATATCTATCATCAATTAGTAACACCAGCAAAAACAAAAATATATCATCAAAGCGACTGTGGCTCAATGGGTTAAGATGCTTGTCTGGGACGTGTCACGTTTCGAAGTGGCTCATGTATGTGTATATGACAATAAAATCCTAACTTTAAGTTATATTTACCCCATCTTTTCTTTTGTGCTGATCCAATCAGTGATGGATCCAAACCATGACTTTTATGATCCATTGCAGCACTAATGTTTACTTGTGCCACATAGTGGATGCAAGAAGTGTTGGACTATTTGCTAAACAGCGTCACTCACTCTGAAATATATCTCTAACTCAGAGACACGTTGTCCAATTGACAGATTCGGACCTTCATGCGCTAAAATAGGTCACAAACTTCCCATGCTTGATAACACTCATGGCCTGATGATGTCTACAAGCTATTTTTCACTAATACTCACAGCGCCACCTACTGGTGAAAGGAAATCTGCGTTTTCTGACAACCAGCATCCGATTCACGTGACTTTTACACTATGTGGTTGACACTTGATACAGAGCAACACGATGCACGCGTTCTGAAGTGCCAGGCAGCGGATACAGGAAGCATCGGACTATTTGCAAAGCATAATTTCCGGCATCAGGCGGCCCACGCGGGATTAAACACATCTCGCTCGCGGACGTTCTTGACGCGCAGGCCGGAGTCCCACCGGCACCCCCGACGCGCTACAGATTGCGAATTCCCGTTCATCGCTGCTCTCAGCTTTAATTTTTCTGGGGATGGAGCTTGTAGGGGTACTTGGAATTTATGAAAACTCACCATTTTTGCACACCTCTCACATCTGGTGGAGAAAGTCTGCTGCCAAAATTTGCATATTTGTGTGTAAATAAATGGCTCTCCAGCACCCCCTACAAATCGGACCGGCCACGCCCAGTATGTCCAATTTACTTGAAATTCAGCACACATGTCCGAATCTGCTAGATCTAAAAAAAAAAAAAGCCTCTCACAACCCTAAGCTCCGCCTACTTAGATGTTCCGCCATATTGAATTTAGTGCAAAACCCATTTTTGCTATCTCCTCCTACATGCTGGGTCCGATTGCTACCAAATTTACTGTGGATCATTAATGGATCTACCTCATCAAAAGCTTTTTGATAGCTCTTAGCATTTATAAGATATGGACCAATACACTTCTTAGGGGCGTGGCTTAATATCAATACACAACTTCTCAACCGTTTGTCCTAAAATTACAAAATTTGCAGCATATGTGCACATCGCATGCTGCAACATACCCTGAGATTTGTTTTGCATTCAACCACTAGGGGGCGCTATAGTAAAGTTGTGCTTTTTGTCACTTTTTGCATTTTTCAGCCTTCGTATTTAACGAACTACTCCTAGACAATTTATGCAATCAACTTCTCCTTTGGTCAGGATGCTCTTAAGACCTTTGTGATTACAAGTTAACAATCTCGCGCTTTCATCGAAGAACCTTGACGTGGCGGCCATTTTACCAAATTTTTATGAAAAAATAAGTTGTTATAACTCCAAGGTACATTATCCAATCCGCACAAAACGTCTTATGCATGATGCTCATTCAAGCGTGAACAGACTTCAATTGAAAAAAATTCAATAACTCATAGCGCCGCCTACTGGCTAAAGGAGATGTTTTATTCTATACTTTTATTGATTCCTCCTAGCCAGGTGACCTGATGAGTCTCAAATTTGGTAAGGATAGCCTTAAGACATTGATGATAAATCGCAGAGAATATTGTGCGTTTTCGTTGAACGCTGTTGCAGTGGCGACCCATCGTTCGCCATGAAAAACGAATCTGATGGTTTTACCAACTAGGGATGCTCAAAAACGCATGCAACTTTGTACATGTGTCATAGGTCATAAGAAGACAGTGTATATGATTTTTTTTAATCGTCCATTTTAAATTGCCTCTATAGCGCCCCTACAATATTTAGAAAGAGCAGCCCCAGCGCTACGTTTCAGCTACATGTATGAAAGTTGGTAGGCAGATGTATCCTATGGAGACTTACAAATAAGTCTCTTGGGACCATGCTCTAAACCCGACCGGAAGTCGGCCATTTTGATATTTGTGTCATTTTTCCATAGATTTTGCCCTATTTCTAGTCGCTATACTTTAACGAACTCCTCATAGGGACTTCATCAGATCCACTTTACATTTTGCCAGTACCATGTCAAGACCGTTATGATTAAAATGTATCAAAAGCTTTACGTTTGACGTAATCGTTTTGCAGCACCTGAACGATAGGCTGGCCGTTGATATCGACCGCGTTCGGTCATTGGAACTGGAGAACGACCGGTTGACGTTCAAAGTGGCCGAGAAAGAGGAAGTGACTACTAGAGAGGTGAGTTGAACAAAAACGAGCCAACTATTCTTTCAGCCGCAGACTCTTACTGTGAGCAGTGGCTTTATTTAGCAATGCAATGCACACATTGAGCTCCGTGAAATATTTTCAATGCGTCCGTCACCAAAATGACTGTTGACGTGCAGAAGGAACTGTAGAATGATTCATCAAAAGACAGGTTTGATGTGCACATAGGCACGGGGGTTCTGTGTTACATTAGTCTGTTGCTGGTTGCACAAAATAGAAGCAGCAGATCTGCTGAGCGTAAATGTGGTTTGGCAGTGACATCTCTCCAATTAGAGACTGCATATTCATGTTGTTGTCCTATTCCTAGCTGCAGCCTATGCACTTTTAATGTATAATATTGAACAGACAAAACAGATGAAATGTTTGCCATGGATTCTGAATTAAAGTCTGTTCCTATCCGCGGGGTAGGGACGCTCTGCCAGCTATTTTGAATGAGACGCAGATGCAGCAGACAGATTTCCTCATGTGCTCTCTCTGGTTTTGTTTTACACAAAGTAAATCTAGCTCTGATGGTTGTTTATTCAGTAGGTAGTGCTTGTATGTTGAATGTGTTAGTAAGGTAGGGGTTAACTGGTGGAAGTGCCATACAATAATTTGTGAATGTTGACAAAACATTCAAAATCATAACAATTTGTTTTGAAGAAGAAGAAGAAAATTATAAGTAAATTCATCGCCAACAGCTTTCAAGCACCGTGTGTTAAGGAAGTAAAAATGTGCTGTACTGTGAGTTATGCCAGCAGAGTTACAGAATTCTCATCTGCTCTCTGTTGATAGAATAAAATCATGAAACATCACGTATTTTGTCATTTTACTTGGGAGATTTTTGAAAGAAACTGCTTTCCAAAAACCCACAGCACTCGCTCTCAGACAGCTGCAGCAGAAGTTCACGTTTGCCAGCAGTTGGTCAGCTAAACAGTTTTGGAAAGTCAGCAAGCAGAGACTAAACCTGCAGGTCTGTGCTGGACACAAACACACAAAGTATGTTCCCACCATTCTCAGTCACCGGGTCTCCAGCACACCTGTTCCTCATTCCCTCATCAGCTCCCTTGCATATACCAGACATCGACTGTAGACTACGTCATCGTGACATCACACTGTAAAATGTAATAAGTTGACCTTACTTAAAAAAAAGTCAGGAAACCGATTGCCTTACAATTTCTAAGTAAAGACGCTCATTCATTTTAAGTTGCTAAAGCTTAAAGTAACAGAGTTTAGGCAACTCATGTCATTGCAGTAAACTGTAGTATAGTTGACTCAAAATTATGAATTACATTAACTATAAATTGTCAATTCAGACAACTTAAAAATCTGAGTTATATTAAGTCAGCAGTACTAATTAAGAACAAGTTATCCTTACAAGTCCAAGCATTCGCATTACTAGAACATTATCAGGAAAATGATTGCCTTAAAATTCTCAAGTAAGCTGAACTACAAACTGTAAGTTGCTGAAACAAAAGATAGACAACAGTTGTAATGAAAGACAGTTTATTGTTACAAAAAACAAATGTCTTTTTGAGGCAGTTTGTTGACTTCAAACTAAGTGCTAACAAAATGCTGGACATGTTGCCAGATTAAGTTATGAACTAGAACAACAGATCTGATGTCGCCCTTATAATGTAAACAATTTAAACAAATGCATTTTTTTGGAACACAGACCATAGTTCACTATGATTAACACAGTTTTGTTAGTCTTTTGTTAGTCATAGTTTAAACTGTCACTATATCCAGACCTTTAAGGCCTGTGATTGGTGGATTTAGTCGTATGACACGTTGTTAGGTCGGTAATAGTCCATTGAAAGCCGTCAGGGGTGTTATTTGGAACGTTGAGGGCGATTAGTCAGTAAAAATCTTGATAAAGTGGGCTCGACCCCCATGCGAAAAACAAGTTGGTCCAGTCGAAAGATCCGCCCCGTTTTCACATGGAATGTCTCAATTAAAATATACCTTGTAGTTACAGAACTGTGGTCTCCTTAGTATGGGTATGCTATTTTCGAGCAGAGGCCTACAAATAGGGCTAGTGTTTGGGCCCTAGCCCTATTTTTAGACCTCGGCTCGAAAATTGCATAACCATACTCCAGAGAGTCCAGAACTCTAACTAGAAGGTATATTTTAATAATTTTGATGGTGTAATACAGGTAACACTTGTGAGATGTGTACACAATTGTGTACACATTGTGTATATGTTACTGGTTAATAACTGATACACTTATGGTACAGCTCAAATTGAAAAGGTTTCAGAATCACCTCAAAAAAAGCACTTGTATTGAACTTTATTTTTGTATAATGCAGCTGCAAGCTTAAAAATACACCACAGACATAAAACAACACATTTTACATCGATTGAGTGAAGCAGGCCAGCATAAATGGTCTGATTCAAGCTAAATTTTGTTTTTCGGAACCAGCAGTTGCATTGCTGCATTATAATTTTATACACTATTGTGAGGGCCAGAACTGCCCCACCGTGAGAGCGAGCCTGTACGCACGCGGTGCTGCAGTCTTCAGCAGCGCCGCATCGCAATAACGTTACCGAAACTGGTTTTCAATTAAAAGGAATTTAATCCTACTGAAGCAAATACAATTATACAGTGAAGTACACTACTTCTATGGAATATTTAAACAAAAGAAAACCCGCGCAAAAAAACTCATCTTTAGCTCTTCAGCCCGTAAAAAAACATGTCTGTCCGCTGAGAGCCACACCAAGATGAGAAAAAAAGACTTTAAAAAAACCTCCCACATCCGCTTTGAAACCCCTCCCCTTTTGTCCATCACAATTCCTATTGGCTAACTCCCATGAACCAGGTGCACTCTGTAATCGCCTGTCTAAAAGTCTCTCTCTGTCCCTACGGTCTTAATACATTTAATGACTGTCTGTTATGGCTCAACCCTTCTATGATAAACATTCCATATAATAGATAAGACTTTGCAACTTTTGGCAAACGCTTCATGTCTCAAATTCTCCTTCTAGCTACTAATCCTAAAACACCTTTATGCTTATCTTAATTATGCATTTCCAAAACACTTATGATAATGACGAATTATGAATTATTAAATATGAATCATTAAACACTTTTTATAACTTCTAAACACACAGTTCTACACTCAAATTTCTTACTCTATATATAACTAAATATTAACTATATATTCACTTTTATTATCACTAAGAGTGTTCAATAATCCTAATAAAGCAGTTTGACACCATTTGGAATAATGTTGAGCAGTTATGAGTGTCATATCTGTCAATCATAAAAATATGAATCATAATTTGTGTCTGTGTGACTGTAGAATGTATGGAAGCCCGTTTCCACCACTGTGAGGAAAAAATAAAGGTCCTGTTATCTCGAAATTTCGAGATAGTAAGTCGAAATTTCGACTTAGTAAGTCGAAATTTCGACTTTCGATGAAGTTACGGTGCTTTTATTCTGAAATTGTATTTGATGTTGCGAACTATTTCCGCTTCCGGTTGCGGTCGGAACTGTAACTCTGAACCTATGTGGCGTAACTGTTCCGTTTGTAGTTGTAGTTAATGTTCTTAAGTGCATTTACTGTCAGTAAGTGTTTGTCATGTAATTAGCAAGTGAATGAGACGACGCTTGGCAGATCAAAATGGACACCATAATTGAAGACTACTTTCGACGTGGATTCACAAATCGTGAAATTTTAGTCGTTTTGGAGGAATCGCATTACATCAAACTATGGTAAACTACTATGGTCCTGAGTGTGTCACTTTAGGTCCAAGTACTGGAAATCAAAGGATTGAACGTTGGTGGTGCACCTTGAGAAGTGAATGCGCCCAGTTTTGGATGGACCATTTCGACCAGCTGAAAGCAGATGGCTATTTCGTTGACAGCTTCATTGACAAATCACTGATCCAGTTTTGCTTCCAAAATACCATACAGGTACAGTATCCTAAAAACCTATTTATACAGTATCAACACAGATGTAGGGGAGACCGGGGACGATTGTAACACTTAGAGCTCTCACATTTGACACAACGCACCCTTATTTGTCTACTACAAATAGCAATATTTCAGCTATGTAGTGAGTGTGATGTTCACAGTAGAACCACGCCACCTTGTGGGTGGAACAAGATATACACAGTCAGTCAGCAAGACCGCATGAACAGCTCGGAATTAAAGCCTGTTGCAGTGCATCAAGTCGTTGTTCGTCTGGGTCATAATTACAATACAGAAACATTACAGAGAGCAAAAAACATGTGTGTGTGTAGTTGTCAATTTAGGGTTAATTAGATTAAAATAATGTTACATCCATCCCCACCCCTGTCAGCCGTATAGCTGGCTGTAGCAGCATGGTGGTTTGAAATAAGCATAGATGAAAAGTGTCACATCTTACCTTAAGTGACTACTCTCTAATCTTAAACAATTCTGACTTCAACAGTATCAGTACTAATCAAAATATAGACTTCATGTCATGTCCACCAAATCTCTTTGTCTTACCTGAAAATCAGTGTTGTTGCTGTAAAATCTGCATACTTCTAGATATGACATTTCATATGCAAAGTCAGGAAAGAAGAAGTCAGATTGATCACATGACTCTTAGGTCATCCCTTCTTGGTGAAAGTGGTGCTGTTAAAACCATCCCTTTGATACAACCATCCCTGGTCTCCCCTAACTATGAGATAATACGCATAAAACGCAAATTATTTTCTAACAAACATTTTCACTCTTTTTCTGTCCATTATAAAGGAGGAGCTTGATGAAGTTGTAACTGCCTGGAATGACCATCGCATAAGAAGAACAAACAATCCCCGGGCTCCTAATGGTCGTCCCTCCATAATGTATGCAGTTCCCAACCTTTATGGGGCTCAGAATTGCTTGCAGCCAGCTGAGGAAAGGAAAATAGAAATATGCCGAGAGGATTGTTGTTTCAAGGACTGTCCTTGTGATGAGGACGTGTTTCACCTGTGTGTGTGGAACTTATGGCAGAGCACAACCTGGCAATGTCTGATGATGTGTATGAAATTACAGACCTTTATCTAAGACTTCGTCAAATGATTACTGATGGGCTGGGGGAATGAAGCTTGTGCTATGAGAAACAGTAGTGTCAGCTAGGTATACCATTGTATATATCTATGTCCTGAATTGTTCATTGTAAATGCCATCTGAAATACAGGCCTATGGAAATGAGATTTAAGTTATGGACAGATGTTTTTGTTGCCCCATGTCTATATAGCCTTATAGCTGCTTCTTACAAGAAAGTGACACTGAAAGCCGCTTTCACAAGCTGTTGTGCTAATGTATGTTGTTATACATTTTTTTCAAGCATCTCATCTCTCTGTACTAGTGCAAATACATAACACAACTGGCACCTTGGAAAATATTGAATTGTTTTTTTTTCAAATAGGATTAAGCAGGGAAATTGGAGCTACAGATCTCTTTACTGACAGTAAATACACTTAAGAACATTAACTACAACTACAAACGGAACAGTTACGCCACATAGGTTCAGAGTTACAGTTCTATGACTTACATCGTCAATGACTCGTCTGATTCGACCGCAACCGGAAGCGGAAACAGTTCGCAACATCAAATACAATTTCAGAATAAAAGCACCGTAACTTCATCGAAAGACTTACTATCTCGAAATTTCGAGATAACAGGACCTTTTATTTTTTCCTCACAGTGGCGGAAACGGGCTTCCATAAGAATGGGCTGTGCTTGCTTGATTCACACAAGAAACAACTTTTTCGATGTGGGATAGTCCAACGGGAGCCATGCGGGGGTGTTTGACAATCTCCTTGTCTGTTTACTGACTAAAAATCGGAAAATGCTGGGCGAACCCCCCTCCCTACATGGATTGGTCCAGCTCACAGTTTCGGCTGCCACTTTCTCATTCATTGAGCCAGCGCATTGATATCAGTCACAGACATGGACCACAAGATGGAGGAAGGATCTGTGCAAAAATCGGCTGGAATAAATCCGTTTTTCATCGCCAAAACCGTCAAAACGTGAGTTTTTTTACCCAATTGTTTTTGTCGTGACCTGTGGCTGATGTTGGCATGTACCCCCATAACTTTTGAACGGTTTGAAAGAGAGTAATTTCGCCGGCGCTGATCGTCTCGGGGTCGAATCACGAGCCTGTTAAATGTATTCATCCGCCATGTGCGAGCTATGGTCCGTGATCAGAGAGCGATAGAGAGAGCATATGTCATCGATTTTTGGCCAGAATTGTGGCAAATCTTCTAGATATCTTCCAGATATGATCTTAGTTCATGTATAATTGTGTTTGCAGTGTTTACAATGGCTGGTATGATGATGTTGCTCTGACGTTTTTTTAATATGTCTGGACAAATAATTATTTTTCTTCGTGAAAAATGCTTTCTACGACACGCTGAGTGCTACACTTTTCTAAAAAAAGACCCCCACCGGGGGCTCTCGGGTAATAAGGGATTGTTAAGAGGTTAAAGATGCAACGTGTAAGATCTGGCCTTACAAATAATTTACAACATTAAAAAAAATAACTAACATTATCAAAAGTTACAATTACTTTGTGCATTGTGCTACACAGATGTCTGCTGCCAACCAGCCCGGTCCAGCCCGTACTTTCTTGTCCTCGAGAAGCAATAGTGAGTCACTGTAGTTTCTTCAACCATGGTCCACCATCCGTGGTCCTGGGGGGTCCAGAATCAGACATTTGTTTAGTTTATGCCACATACAGACTGAATGGAACTAAATGGAACCTCCGTACCAGAGCCGTAGGGGTCTGCACAGTACTTTATAACAACAGCTTTTAGCTGTCAACGTTATTAGTTTTCCTTCTGCTGATTTATAAATGACTAGCGACTATTCTTACACTAGTCACTATTGACATGACTAGCATCAATGCTCCCTGGTCATTTTCTATATCCAAAATGCTCCCACACTGCAGGTTAAAAGCACTTCTTTTGACGGATGTAACGTTGGAATCTCGTTTCCCTCTGATATTTTAACAACTCTTCTTCTCAAGACTTCAAGTGAACATCAAGAATCACACACAAAACGAACCAGTGCGACTGGCGTGAGAGAAGATTTGCGCACACAAACATGTCTGGCAAGACTACTTTTAACAGGGCAACAATGCAGGAATCAGGACACCATAGATATCATAGTTTCTTCAACCCTTACAGTTATGAAACTGATTTATATAACGCGGTTACGGTAAAACCAGTTTATCCCGACATCTGCATCTATGGCACATAGAAAAGCTTTCTATAAGAAATAGTGAGTTGAATTATTTTATAAGTTGGTGCTAGAGTGGATGTTGCCAAAGCAAAAACCCGGGTGTGGGAGGAGTTCTGGGAGACTATGGAGAAGCACTTTTGGTTGGCCTCAAGGAAGTTCTGGCAATCTGTTCTACCCCGGTTCCTCAGCCACTCGCTGCCAGTTCATTGTCGTTTCACCTGCTCGGTATCCTGTCTGTTCTCGGCCGCTCCGTGTGTTTTATTCTGAGTTCTGTTTCTGTTATTCTCACTTTGTCCTCTGCCTTCAGTTTGGTCCATTCTCCCGGTTCCCGAGTCTGCCTGCCTTGCCTTGTCCTGCCCGGTTCTCACCCTCACGCCCTTGGATTCCCTGTTAAGTTTCCCGTTGTGTTCACATTTCATTAAAACCCGTTTTCACTCTGCAATCTAGTCATGTCTGCGTTCGGATCCACCACACCACCCCGTGACAGATCTAGGATGGTAAATGGTAACCTGACTCACCCATTCACAAACACGATCATACACTGCCACCTGCCCATTATGACGAAACTAATTGTCATTCACACCCATTCATAAGCCAAGGCACAGCCTTCGGGGGAAAATTGCTCATGGACACTTTGACTTGGACTGGAGGAATCGGGGATCGAAATCTTTCAATTGGAAGACAACCCTGTCTACTTCAGGAATACGGTGTACCAGCGTCGGTGCAATCAGTCATCTAGATTTTATATAACCAAAGTGAAAGCTGCTTCTATATACAAAAGTTTTAGTTTTGTCAGGGTCTTGTTCACGAGTGAGGATAAATAGAAGCGTGAGAGGGACAGGTAGTACGGTGCGGTGATAACGGTGATGTAGGCATTGTATTGGAACATTGTGGTAAAGAGGGAGCGTTCAAAGCTCTCGATTTACAAGTCCATCTAGGTTCCAACTCTCACCTATGGTCATAATCTTTGGGTGACTAAAAAAGTGAGATCTTGGATACAAGCGGCAAAAATGATCTTCCTTCATAGGGTGGCTGGGCTCAGCCTTTGAGATCAAGATAGGGTGAGAAGCTCAGAGCATCTGATCAGGATGCCTCCAGGACACTTTGCAGTTTCCCAGGCTCATCCAACTGGTTAGAGTAGACGCAGAGATGGGCAAAGATACATCAAAATGTATTTTGATACAAAATACCCCTCAAATAAATGTATCTAAATAAAATACAAAATACTGGTGCCAGAAAATGTAACAAAATACAATACATGTATTTTGTATTTAAAATATAGGAAATACTTTTTTCTGGATTTTCCGTTTTCTCACAATTTGGTATAGCGGAGCATTCAGGTTTGGGCTATAATGTACACAAAGCTCTGGTGAAGCCCACAGAAAGGAAGAACAGTCACAGAATGTCAGTGTAACTAAGCACATCTGTGCTTGTTGATGGTCCTTGAACATCATCTTGCTGAGACATGTTGTCCACCTGGCTAACTGTAGAATGTATGAAGTAATAAAACTAAGAATACTTTCATAATATGCCTTTTAAATAAAATATATTGGATATTCAATGTTTTTTTTAACAAATGGACATCTACTGTCATAGCTAACTGTGAACTATATTATCTGCCAGTAATTGATATGGCATTATGACATTCACATTGAGAAGATACAGCATAACTCAGTGGTGGGCCGTCAGGGCCTAAACAGAATCAAAGTTATATCTATTTTATAATTTAATAATTTTTCTTAAATACACTACATGTATTAAAATTTATAAAAATATTTTCCCCATTATCTCATGTTCTCATTGCACAGCTGCTGTCTTCCTCAGTTGCTCTGCTTCCAGTGCAGCTTGTTTTAAGTAGAGCTTTTATCCAATCAGATCTCACCTCTGTGTCTCTAGGTAAGAAGAGAGGCCTGAGGCCTGCAGACTCACAAGTGAATCCATGTGCAGTTTAAGTGAATGGGGACGATATTGTTGATTGTCACAGTGTTCAGCCAATCAGATCTTTAGTTTGACATGTTGGGCGTATTCTTTGACGTGTCAGCGCCTGCTAGCCGGCCTATAGCTACGTCAGCATTACGTGCAGCTCAGTTTTCATGTGCAGCTCTGCTGCAAGGTGCAGAGTGTGCTGTGATTGGTCAGTGGGCGAGCACGTGACTATCGTGAAACAAAACTTAACAGCAGAGGCTTAGTCGGGTAGTGAATCACATCACGTGATGCAGCTCAGCCAATCAAATATGAGCATTCTGACAAGTTTCCTGACTGGAGTGAGATGTACCACACACCGTGACACAGGGGACTGAGACGAGGAAAGACATTGCAGAGCAGTACGTTCTATGTTCGAGTTGTGAAAGTAAAATCCTAAAACAATTTCGGTGGGTCGCGGCTCGTCATTAAGGAATGACGGTGCATCCCACAGCCAGACCATCTGAGAACCACTGTCCTATATGAGCACAGAAAACATCATAATTTCCTCAATTTAAACTTCTGCATTTTCCAAGCTCTAGTATTATTCAAAGGTATTGTAAGCCTCATACCAAACGGGTTAATAAGACGTATATAGTTACATCCTTAAAAATGAATAGATGTGGCGCCATCATGTGGTTATAAGGTGGTATTTCAGCTGCAGGACAGCAGTGAAGGCCCAGGCATACAATGCACGGCCCACCACTGGCATAACTTGTAATACAGTGCAAGATTAGATGGTCAGACGTCTCTTGATAAGGTTATCATGAACATACAAGCTTCCAATCTCCCACTTCCTATAGCTAGCTACTCGACTGATAAGTCAACTTGCTAAACACTGGCTATGCACTAGCCTAGACAGCATGCTAGCATCATTAGCATGTTAGCATCGATCGCTAGCTTGATATTATAACCATCACCATGTAGATACAATAGGCTATGTAGCCAGACCCAGACATAAATTATACATCAAGCTAGTTGACATCTGTCACACTCAGATAAAATATTTAACTTGACAGACAATCCGTTGAACTGGAAGATCTGAAGACTGAACTCCTGAACTGTTTTTTGATTCGTGGAGGAAGTATTTTGAGTATTTTAAATACAAAATTACTCCACTCTCAAAGTATTTTGTTACAAATTTCGTTCGATTTTTATCGGCCCTATCAAATACAAATTACAAAATACTCAAAAGTAATTGAAATACGTATTTCAAATACAAGTAATATAAATACTGCCCATCTCTGAGTAGACGCAGAGTGATTGCGCTGTTTCAAGATAATTTCAAAGCAGATAATTGACAGCTGCAATAAATTGTCATGTTACATGAGCCCCTGACAGCTTCTTGTTCCCTGTGCAGCTGCACCAGTTGCACTGTTGATATTTATGCCATTGGTTCACATCAGCCAGGACCTGACCTGGTTTCACCACACAGACACCATCACCAAGGCAGAGGATCACCTTCCTTCTCATGTTGAGGAGTTTCCAGGACTCCAGGAAACTCTGACATTTTTACAGGCTGCCTCACCACCTGGCATGGCAGTGGCACCAGGCCTTAATTATAAGGCTCTATAGAGGTGAGAACTGCACAGGACTTCACTAGGATGGAGCTTTCATCACAGAGTACCTCTACATCCAGCAGTGTGGAAAGAAGTCCAGCAGGATTATCAGGGACCCGCACAACCTGCAGCATCCAGTTCTGCACCACCAGGCTCAAGTCTCGGTTATACTCCCAAATGAGCGTGTACACGGACAGCTGCGGACACCACCGATGCACAGTAGTCCTGTTTATACTGTCTGCTTGGAGGACGCATTCCACATGTGCAGTAGATCGCTATGCTGCCACTTCTAGTGTGGACAAGACTGGACACAACAAATTGGCGGTACAACCTCTGATGACAGAGTTTACATTATAAGGACCAGTGGCGGCTGGTCAATAGAGGGCCATGGGGCATGGCCCCACCATGAGCCACACGAAAAAAAAAAAATGAAAAAAAAAATTATAATAATCATAAATTATACAAATTGTCAATATTTGTGTTTTTTAACTATGGAATGTACCCAGTAATGTGTGTACAATATGATATCTGCGCAAAATATATGCTTTTCCTGCTCGTCCTCTCCCCCTGTGTGCTCGTCTGCTCGTGCTCTCTGCCTGTGTGCACAACACGTCTGAGAACGCGCAGCTAGGGGGGCCTAATCGTTTTGGCCCAAAAAAGACGGGTCTATGAAGCAGTTTAGCCAATTGCTGATTCAAGATATAAATGAGTGACATACAATTTAGCCAATCAGCGCTCTTAAATAGATTCAGCTATTGGCCAGAACGATCAGGCCCCCCTAGCTGTGCGTTCTCGTCAGGAGAAGTCTCTACAGGCGCCCGCGCCAGCACGAGCACTCCTCCTCCAAGACCCGTTTGAGAGGAGAACTTTAGCGGAGATTCTGCAGCCAAAGAGCTGATATCAGATCAGCCTGACCTCACAATCAGACAGCAGACTACATGCAAAGCTTCACTACTTCGTACAAGTCAGTCAATCAACTTCCTTTCTTCCGAAAAGTACGCTGATTACTTCGACATACCATACGTATCCACAGGCAGGGGCGGACTGGCCATCGGGGATACCGGGGGAATCCCCGGTAGGCCGACGGGGTTTGGGCCGTCTCTGACATCGCCGGCCCCGACTATATTATATGCTTCACAGAACACATTCAATTTACTCTAATACCGAAAGTCAATAATCAGTAAAAACTGTATCAACAGTATAAACTGACATTATACTACTCCTCGCGATCCGAGGACGCCATAGCACGGCTGGACACTACGGTGCTTTTAAAAACTTTTCTCCATAACCGCGGTGTGCGGTCGTGCCGGGCGTCTGTCGGGGCGGGGCCGGCGGAGGTGTGAATGGCCGCCGTAGACCGGCGAAATACATGCCGTGTATTGAGTGGGCAGCGCGCCGTGTATTGAGTGGGCCGGTCTGACAGTAACTCCCGGGCCACTTTTTTCCCCCTAAATTAACAGTGAAAACTCATCATAGCTTAATTTAACATCAGTATTCATAATTACACTTCATGTTTACTTCTCCTGATCTTTACCTCCTATAACAAGGTCCATAGGGGCATCTCAACAAATAAACATGTTATATTATATTGTATTATATTATATAAGTGTTATTTACTGCTTTTTTTCATGTTGGAATAAATGTTAAATATTTAACTGCCAAGTAACAATGCGTGTTTGATGCTAAATTGTTTTTGCATGAAATCATACTGGGATGTTTGCTGAAATTGATAGGATGGCCCTACCTAGAACATTTTCCACCAGCCACCACTGATAAGGACCCTTGCGTACTCGCGGGCACAGAAAGTATAACTTCGGCTTCAGGGACAGCTTTATCCCTCAGGCCGTACGACTTTGGAACTCTTGAGCTCCTGAACTCATCACTTGACTCTTTACCTCATTACTTCTTATTAGACATATACATTTACTAAGTTTATTCATTTGCAATGCTGTATACCACGAATGTCTATTTATTCATTTGTTCTACCGTACTTTCCGGACTACAGAGCGCACCGGTATGTACGCCGCACCAGCTGATTTTTAGGGAAAAAAAGAATTTGTCCACAGATTAGCCGCACTAGTCTATAAGCCGCAGTTGTCGCCGCAGTTGTCCCCGCTGAACAGCAAGATGCTTTTAACAGTACTAAAGTTGTCTTCTTCTCTGAACATCATAACTGTGTAGCTAATTTTAACATTACGGCTGGCTCATAGCGAGTCCGACATGAAGTGGTGTGTTCAAGGACCGAAATGCAGGACAGGACAGCATCAGGACAGCAGAGTTAGATTGCAAACCAAGATGGTTTAGTTATCTCACTCAAAAACACACACAAAAACACGCAGGATCGCTATTGATCGCCCTCCTGTGAAGTCCTCTTCTTCAGTGTCGGAATTAAACAGCCTCAGAATTGCTTCGTTCGTGCTTGCAGTCTGTGTTTCGTCTGCACCATCAGTGTCACTTTGCTCTGTCTGCCAGTGGATCCTAACAGCTCGGATCAAAACAGCTATTAACAGTGTGAAAGAATCTACCATAAGCAACGGGTTCCGAAAGGCTGGGATACCACGAGATTAAGGACAATGTTTAGAAAAGTGTTTGAAAGCATTTGTCACGGAGAAAAATAGCGTAAATAGTCCAGACATATTAAAAAAAAAAGTCCGCGCAACATCATCATACCAGCCATTGTAAACACAATTATACATGAACTAAGATCATCTTCCCATCATCATCAATCTTCTAGATATCTTCCAGATATGATCTTAGTTCATGTATACGGTAATTGTGTTTACAATGGCTGGTATGATGATGTTGCGCGGACTTTTTTTTTTCGGACTTGTATGTCTGGACTATTTCGGTATTTTTCTCCGTGACAAATGCTTTCAACAACACGCTGAATGCTACACTTTTCTAAACATTGTCCGAACTGTACCCCCCCCACAGCATGCGAGTAATATGTGTGTTTTTATAGGCTGCTTTATCTCAGCAATTCGTTGTTACGGTATTCAGCCATGAAGTGGTGAGTTCAAGGACCCAGAATCAGACTCAGGACAGCCGCGTTATGATGATTTTATTTCTCGCACACAAAAACACGCATTACGCTGTCCCCTTAATCTTCTAGTATCCCCGCCTTTCGGAACTCGTTGCTGATGGTCGATTCTTTCACACTGTTAAGAGCTGTTAGGATCCGAGCTGTTAGGATCAACTGGCAGAGTTGAGAAAAAGTTGCCCTTCACATGCAGCGTGTCTACGTAGCTAGCTCTGAGTAGCATTTACGGCTACCGGTAACTGGCTTGGCGTGTTCAAAGACCCAAAATCAGACTCAGGACAGCAGAGTTATATTGCAAACCAAGATGATTAATTTCTGTCACTCAAAAACACCCACACAAAAAAACTCTTGAACAAGTAAGAAAGTGTAGTGCTAGTAAATGTTGTGTTAGACCGGAACCGGAAGTTGCGGTTGTTGTTGTGGCGGAGAAAAGCTACAGAAAAATCCACAGATAAGTCGCATGGGTGTATACGCCGCAGTCTCAAAGCGTGGGGGAAAAAGTAGCGGCTTATAGCCCGGAAAGTATGGTACATTATATTCATGTTTCAATTGTAGCCCTATATTTTAACCTGCTGTCTGTATCTTATATTCTCATAATGCCTTTAATTGAATGATTGTCGTTTTTTTAAATACATATTTAATGAGCACAGATGGAGGGAGCCTGAGATCCAAGATTTTCATTGCCAAAGACTGCTTCTCTGCAACAGTTGTGCATATGATAATAAAGAACTTGAATCTTGAAGATATAGCGTTATTATAATTCCCTCTTCTTTCTCAGCCCAAACATCCATCAGCTCTCTGTCTCCTCTGACTGCACTAACTCTCCTCACAATGTGTGGGTGGCCTCCTCAGCTCTGCTGCATTCCAGATCTCATTCTGTCTGTGTGTTTGTGTGTGTGTGTGTGTGTCTGTGTGTGTGTGTGTGTGTGTCCCTTGAGAATGAGCAGTCATGAATCCAGGGCATTTATTAGCACAGGATGTGTAGAAATATGCGCCTATGTAATTGGATACGAGTGTGGTTTCTCAATCAGAAGCTGTGTTAATATCAGGCTCATCGTTATGAAGGGCACGCTAACATCTTCAACTGCCAATCACTAGCTTTGCTAATATTTCACCCGTGAAGAGTGGAGGCCATCAGGGACCGTGGCTTTCCTGAATGTCAATGCAAACATACATGTATGTTTTTAATATATACAGTATGTTCACATAAACACACGCACAATGGTAAAAGGTTTAAACCGAAGATGAAAGTGTGCAGATACTCCCGCGGGCCATGTTTCAGCATGCAAAGACGCCTGCCCACCCTCGTATTTACATGTTTCATTTACATATTCAAAGCTCCTAGCAAACAGCGGGTGGACCATATACATTAGAGCACTTTGATTCCCTCCGGTTCCTCTGTTGGAAATGGCGGACAGAGGGAGATGACAGAAGAGGAGCGTCGAGAAGGAGAAGAGGGAGGGATGGCAGGGACCAGAGGGAGAGCTGGGGTGGGCTGTAATTGATGTGTTTGCGTCTCTGGAAGCAAAGGAATTCCACTGCAGTTGATCTCATTTGGCACTTCTCCAGAGGACTAGACATTCACACAATGAGGGATTCAAAGACCAACCCTGTATCTGATTCTCAGAACACGCTGCACACACACACACACACACACACACACACACACACACACACACACACACACACACACACACACACACACACACACACAAAGACAAAGGCATGCATACTGATAAACTCTCTCACTCAAATGCATTGAAATGGTTTTATGTTGGACTTCAGAATTGTTGAAAGTATAACCATCCTTGTATAATCAAAGGCCACTTTGTAAATGGATCCTATTTTTGAGTGCTTGATTAGTGGAGTCAACTTCCTTACATATTACAATTTTACCGCACTAGTTATGTAATGTAATCAAAGAATACGAGGGTATCATATTAATAAAATGACATATTGCTTTGTAAATGTGTATTTCTGCTGTAACAAAAGTTTCAAAATATGCTTTAAAGGATAATGTTGGATTCAGTTTGTCATTGCACTCACACATCGTCGTATTCACAATACAGTTAAAAATATCATTAAACGCAGAAGAACCACGAATCTCAAATATACACTGTTCAAATTCTACACAATGTGTTCAACATATGTGTTGATTCTGTTGACAACAGCAGTCGTGTTTCCGAGCAGCTGTCTCAATATATAGAAATAGTTGCAGCAGTGTCATCTTTTAATTATTGTCTGTTTAAAGATGAAACAAACAAGACCTGAAGTGTTTATTATTTACCGTTAAAGCTGTTGCTCGGTGTATTTTTAAACTTTGGATAAAGCTAGGTTAGCTGTGCCGCGCTGCTTTCAGTCTTTATGCTAAGCTAGGCTACACAAGTACAGACTCCAGCTCGGTAATGTACACAGACATGAGTCTTATGAATCCTCATCTGCCTCTCAGACAGAGAGGGCAGCGTAAGTCTGGCACAGCTGATCATGTTAGCGGGTTAAAGTGACACACGCCACATGTGTAACCATAGTAAGTCTACACAGCTGGTCAGAGCGCAGGTCTGGTCAGGGGCGAGTGAGGCGTTTGAGGTACTGGTGTGCTTGTAGTTTGAAACGTTCTACCCGTCATGATCCATCTCCCCTCCCTGGACAGACACACGTGCACCTGGTCCAGGGTTGTTTGACAGCATTAATTAATGTATGTGCCTGTCGCTGTGAAACGTTTGCACCTGTGTGTGTGTGTGTGTGCAGTGCATGCTTTTTCTGAATACAAAATTCAAGAAATACAGCTTCACTGCACTGTGCAATATATGTGGAAAAAGAAATGAATCTGAAGGAATTTACAGTGAATAACTTGATAATATGCCTTAATGGTCTAGATCAGGGAGTCAAGTCCAGTTAGAGTGTCCTCATGCAAGGGTCATAATAATGCTTGTGCTATGATTTAGTTCCATTCATATTGAAGTAGCCTCGTAGTTGTATCAACATCTGTATGTAGTCAACAACTGACTGTCAATTAAAAAAAATAATTTTCAATTGAATAATATCCAAACCATATTTATAATATTGTCAGATTTCATATTGAACAGGATGAATTATAAATAATACATACTCTAATAATAAATACATGCTCTACTGTCATTTTAAATAAAATGACAGGATTAAAATACATAGTTATAGAGGAAGGAATTGCTTCTTTTCCCAATTGGAATAATTGGGAAAACCCCAATTATTCTCCTTTCATCTTCTATTTGATACATTTTATAATTCTCAATGTTAGGTAACAGCTCCAGGTCCTGTTAGTGACCCCTGGTCTAGATTGTTAGCATTAAATGATGCTCATATAATGTAGCATGTGTCATTTATGTATTTGATTTGTTCTCATTGAGGCATTTCAATCTTCCATATGTTCTCACTTACTTTTATTCAATCTTGTCAAGTGTGTTTCCTGTTCCTTTTAGACTTTAAATGTCTGCGGAGCAATTTGAAAAGGCCTTGTGAATGAATTGTGCTGTGAATAACGTCGTCTTTACTTTGCTGACTCATCGAAGCCTCTCAGCCCGAGTTCAGTGCACAGTCATGCTCACGCTTCACACAGGTGGCCGTGCAGCGGTGTGGTGTAGTTACGATAGCGGACAGACTCATTGAAGACTTATTTAATGCAACTGTTACGCGGTAGCATTGGAACTAGAGGCTGTCTGAAGGAGAGAGATCTATTTTGACATTCAGTAGTGGTGTAAACTATGCCTGAGGAAAAACATGTTTTCTGCAATACCTTCAACAAAGCTGATAGTAAAGGTCTGAATAAGACGCATGTGTGTGAGTGTGTGAGTGAGTCAGGGATGATGAAGAAAATGTTTCTAAACTGTAAGAGCAAAAGACAGAGGTAAACAATAGGACGCATCGCCCACCATCGCAGCAGGGTCTCTTTCTTACTGTGATTGGCATCTGAAGATGAAAAGATTTGTTTTCAACAGCCAACTCTCACATGTCAGTCGCCTCTGCATTTTAGAGAGAACCTGTATCATTCAGACGGAGACAGAGAAGTGAATCTACTTCACAGCACTGGCCCTGTGCAACTACACACCATAACTCATATTTTGAGTCAGAATTGTGGCGTTTGTTGTCCAAGTTCATTTCAGTTCTCATGCATACATCACATCATCTGTATTCTTCTGATCATTGCATGAAACAGGTCCCTGTAAAGTTCTGTTCATCTTATTGTGTGTTGATGAATAAACCTGTTATGTGGTCACCACTGTCACTCTCGCCCGAGTATGGACGCTCCCCTCAAAGCAGCTTTGCAAGAGTTAAGATACGTTCATGAAGAAGACCTAATGGTGTGAATCAAACCAAAACGCAAAGTCAACCTTTCATGCTGCACGATGACATACAGAGTCAACATATTTTAAGAGCAGGTCTAGGACATGGGTTTTTACTCAAATGGCAGTGTAAACAGGTGGGTTTTGAGCTGTTTTTTAAAAGTATCCACAGTATCTGCGAGGCCTGGAGGTGCAGGCAGAGCATTCCAGAGGCTCGGGGCCACTGCCGCAAAGGCTCGGTCACCACGGGTCTTAAATCGTGTGCGTGGGACTGACAGAAGACCTAGAGCGTTTGACCTGAGAGTGCGGGCGGGTGAATATGGGTGAAGTAGATCAGCTACATAAGCCGGAGCCTGACCGTGAAGTGCTCTGTAAGTGATGGTGAGAATTTTGAAGTGTATCCTAGATGCTACAGGAAGCCAGTGGAGAGATCGGAGTACGGGGGTGATGTGAGACCGTCGATTTGTCCTGGTGAGTAATCTGGCGGCAGCATTTTGGATGACCTGCAGACGGTTGAGAGCAGATACACTGAGTGATGTGAAAAGCGAGTTGCAGTAGTCAATGCGTGAAGAGATAAATGTGTGTATGATCATCTCTAATTCAGGTGTTGATACTACAGATCTCAGTTTACTGATATTTCTTAGATGGAAGAAACATGACCTGGACAGCTGCTTAACATGAGGGTCAAACGACATGGATCGATCAAAGAAAATCCCAAGATTGCGCAGGTTGCAATGGGCAGCAGAGGAGAGTGGACTAATCTGCCTGATCATGGGGACAAACTCCTCTGGAGCAATAACTAGGACCTCCGTCTTAGTGTCGTTGAGTTGTAAGCAGTTTTCTGCCGTCCAGTCTCTGATGGCATTGACACAGTCCAGGAGCCTAGTTAATGTGAAGGCCTCGCTGGGTTTGAATGACAGATGGAGTTGGACATGCGCTTCATTCCTGCATCTCTTCTCGTGTCTTCAGTGGGAGGAACTAAGATTCAAGGCAAAGACACAAGTGAGAAGATGTGGATGCAGTTAAGGGAGTTGGGGAACCATCCACTCTAAAAAGCCCAACTTCAAATTTGTTGTACGAACACTTTTTTTAAAGTTGAGTCAACAAATCCCTTTGGAAAAAGTTGAGCTAACTCAAAATGTCAACTTTACTAATAAGGAGTGCAGTCCACTGAAACTTTTAAGTCGAGAAAACTTAGCATGGTGGTTTGGGCATCTGCGGAGGTAACTAAGGCCACTCTGTGCATGGGTAGATGTTTGTAAATATATGCATGTACATATATGTATGTATGTATGTATGTATATATATATATATATATATATATATATATATATATACACACACTATAATTATATATTTTAAATAATAAAATAAAATAAATAAAACATTATTTTCTTTAGCCCCTCTTAAGATACCATTATGTTTAGATACCTTATTTTTTTAGATTTTATTTGACTGACATTTACTTTTCATACCTAAATCTTATTTGTGTAAGAATGTTCATGATCTGCTGAATGTCTGTTGACAATGTTCAATGAAGTTCAACAAAGAAAAAAACCCGCCAACCACCACAAATTCAGGAGAAGAAGAAGAAGAAGCAGCTGCAGCTGTAGCTAACTTAGGATACGAAGTTAACTCAAAGTGCTATTTTAAGTTTCTCAAACTTATTACTATTCAGACCTACTTATGTACTTAAGTTAACATAACTTAAAATATTGAGTTTGATCCTCACGTCTACTCGTGTACTTAAGTAAAGGACACTTGAAATATCAAGTTTGAGAAACTTAAAATAGCACTTTGAGTTAACTTCTTATCCTAAGTTGACACAACTTAGTTGAGTATACTCAAAAAAGCCTTTGCAGCTGGTTGCTTAACCTTTTTAAGTATACTCAACTTAAGTATACTCAACTTTTTATATATATATAGACATGTATACATAGAGGCCACATTGGCCTTTGGAGTTTACATCAACGGCACCGCCATATTGGACCTGGCAACTTGTTTACGTTCGCCATGAAAGCTGAAAGTTGGTTACTATTCATCTATTACTCTTAAAGATATGCTCAACTGTTTTTCTGTGCAATCAGCCTGTTGTGACTGAACTGTATTGGTCATGTGACAATAAATATATAAGAGATCAGCCTCACTCCAATGTAATGTAACCTGTTTTTATATTCGCCCGGACACAAATATATGAACTTAAATAATAAATCACATGTTTAAGCAGTTGAGCTCCTTCACAATCGTTCCACGTACCCCTCGGCAGTGTTGGAGGCGAGATCGGTCTTGGTCTCGGGACCACTTTTGAAGGATTTATCTCAGTGTCAGACGAAGAGGACTGTGGATTATATTTTAAAACCGGTCAAACCTTTTGATTATTCTATCAAGACATTTCTCATAGATACACACACATACAAGAGGTGAATGAAGAGGAATCTTCAGATGTTTTTATGGGAATGTGGATCTTCCAGTTGATTGTGAAGTGTTGCACATTCAACAGTTTATCATATGTTTATCATGGTCTCCTGTCTACAACTCTGCTTCTTGCAAATGCAAAAGAACTTCCTGGAACACATACACTGAGTCAGTCACTATTTTATAGAATATAAAAACAGAAAAAGTCAAAGGTACACAAACACTTTTTTCTGTAGGCGCGGTACATGTTGTACTTTTACCAACATGTGAAAGGTTGTGTCTTTCGGCATGTACAGTATATCTTCTCTGTGCTGTAGCAGCAGTCGGTGCACAGTTAATGGAATCTGCAGCGGTGTGGTGCAGACACACTAAGGCCTACAGTCTAGTCGGTGTGGTAATTACTATGGCACAGCCGTGATTGGATCGGACATTTCTGAGTAATTGCTTTAACCCTGACAAGAGCTGCTCTTGTTCATGAGTCCCCATGTAGCAGGAATGCACACCTGCATGTGTGTGTATGTGAGAGTGGTTGTATGGGCTGTTTAAGGGAATAAGGGTGCAAAAACAGCACGTGTGTGTGTGTGTGTGTTCCTACCTGGCTGTGAGAGTGTGAATTAGGATCCCAATATAGTTCAGGCTCATTAAAAGGTTCCGCTGCAGTTGGCAGACTCCTGTTCTTCCCATCCAGTTATCAGCCATGCATGGGGAGCTGTGTCTGCATGGAAAAGTAGGATGATATTTACTGATGACGATGATGATGCTGATGATCAGTGGATCACAGTGTGAGCACCCACACGCCCTGCTGGTTTTCACTATACCCCCACCTAATCAGGAAGTGATTTTCACCTGGGACTCCGGATGATTGCGGCTAACTAGCTAAGCGCGGTGGTGGAAAACTTTTCTTTTTTTTGTCCTTCAGATTTATCCTAAAAATGTAAATGTTCCCTTCGCTGAGTGTTTCAGGTGGTGCGCCACAAGAAGCACCTTGAATTGCAGAAGGAAGGCAAAATAATGAGCTTTCAGTCACAGTCCAGCAGGAATACAGAGCAGTTGCCGTGGTAACGCTGCTCTGGCTAAGGTGAGTCAAATCTTGATTGCACTCTAACTCGCTACTGTTGTCACGCTTCTGTAGTGCGGTTCGTAAAAAACGCAGGCAAAACTGGAGCGAAGAAACACAAAAGAAACATTGATTGCAAAGTAGAAATGATCCAGTCTCATCTGGAAGCTTCAACTCTCAGATGCAGATTGTTGGTGTGCAGGTCAACACATGGTGCTCGTCTTGTCCAAAGGCTGCTTGTGGGCGGACGTTCTGTGCAGAGCTTGTGTTGACCTCCAGTACAGAGCACCAAGAGGTTAAAGCTGCAGACCACGGAGAGACATAACACACTCCCAGTGAAGAGGCTCTTCATAAGAAAGACAGCAAGACTTAAAAGTGCATCCATTGATTCTTCTTCGGCCACTTGAGGGCAGCGAACAAGCTGTAAATATTACACTGACACGTTGGGCCTTTCAGGAGACAGAACGCCAAGTTCTAACTAACACATAAGTGTAACCATCTTCAGGCTACTGTGAGATCTGAAGAACAGATGTCGTTCAACCTTGTTAACTCTTTGTAGTTTATTAACAGTAAAAATAAATCTAATATAATTCACACTACCTCTATACATACAAGAAGCAAGAAGAGGAAGTACTAATGTGCAATTAAAAGACCAATTAGAACCATTCACGGAAACCATGCCATCTGCCCATTTGGCTGCAATAATTTATATATTTTAACTCTGAGACCAATGATTATTTGCAAAAGTTATAATATCAGATACTAAAATCACACAATGAAATAATTTACTAAATCACGAATCAATTACTAAGGTGTTATTACGACGTATTAGGGCTATTATAGGTCAAACTGTCAGGATCCCTGTCAGACCAGACACCTCCCATGGCCACACAGCTGCAGCTACTTCAGCTAATCACCTCCTGCAGCCTGACACACCAGACTCAGGTCCAACTAACGATTCCCGTCTTTCACCCACTTCAACCCCATAGGTTCTTCTGCCCTCCTTCGTGTTTACGGACTACACACCGCCGCTCTGCCCTCCTTCGTGTTTACGGACTACACACCGCCTCTCTGCCCTCCTTCGTGTTTACGGACTGCACACCGCCGCTCTGCCCTCCTTCGTGTTTACGGACTGCACACCGCCGCTCTGCCCTCCTTCGTGTTTACGGACTGCACACCACCGCTCTGCCCTCCTTCGTGTTTACGGACTACACACCGCCGCTCTGCCCTCCTTCGTGTTTACGGACTACTCACGCCGTCAAGCTGCCAGCCCTCCGGTGTCGAGCCACGGGACTCAAACCGTCGACCAGCCTACTCTCTGGTGTCGGACCACGGGCTCCACACCTTCACACACATTCTAAATAAAACCTGTTTCTATTAACTTCTGTCTCCTGTGGTCTTGCGTTTGGGTCCTAACTGTGAACTCCTGTGACAAAACTAAAGTAATTACGGCATCGGGGGAAGGTGTAATATTCCTCGAAAGGAGATTAAAGTCTGACATTTATGGAAAAAAAACACGGATACGTGGAGATTAGTCGCAAATTTACAAGAAAAAGAGAACACATCTGTGAGATCATAAAGAGAGTAAGTCATAATTTAAAGGGTAAAAAAGTCGAAAATATACTGATGGGCAGAACTGTGGTAATGAAGTTGTCAGGCTTCAAGTGTGTATGGTCAATCAGGCAGTGAGGAGCTATTGGCTGAAGAGTTTAGCTTAGATGCTGAGATAGCAAGAGTTTGATTGACATATTGTTTATCCAGTAACCTGCCGCTTTGTTTCTTAAAGTGCCTGCCCTATTCCAATTAGTCTTTAATGACGGCCTATCAGATGCTTCTGTGTAACAAACCATCTGGTAGGTCAAGGTTAGTGGGGACGGTGGATAGGACCGGAGTTCTTGTGTTAGTAGCCATGATCCTTCATCAACCACAACAATGCATTTAATCATATTTTATTTGCCATAACCACAATCTTTCCCCTTAACTACACCAGCAGTCTGCGGTTGATCTCAGTAAATGGACCAGGGTTGATCCTTCCCTGCCCAGAGGTTTGCAAAGTTTGGGTAAAGAAGAGCAGCACGTTTGTCCACAATGTAATAACTCAGCAGATAATGACAGAAAGGTGGGAATCAAATCCACTCAGGTTGTTTCCCTGATGTCCACGAGCTCAAGTCTTGTTAAAGAACTCTTGGTACCACAGTAGAGAGTGAATTAACATAAAAACATATTAATTGTATATAAATATATATGAATTGCTGCTTAAGGTCACCGTGGCTACCATCGAGCTCTTGAGACGTCCCCAGAGAGAACTTGTAACAGCCCACGGCGGCCCAATCAGATCTCTATGCAAGTTTCGTCAGGCCCCACAAAAATGTTGATGAGCTGGGCATACTGGGCAATATGGAATATTACATCAGTGAATATTATGAATTCAACCAAGCGATAGTATAGCCATTTGTTGCTATGGCAAGGGTGGCGCATGCACGCTGAGGCCGGTGGCTCCCGTGGATTTCACTACATTTTTTGTCTTAATTTGTTGTTGTTTTTATGTGAATTACTGGAGTACTTAATGAATGTATTCTGTCATAATCCTTAACATCGAAAGAGGAAGCGTGGGTTATTGGAGTGACTGCAGCCAGACCTGCCGGACCAGCACCAAACTGCCCCAGGGAGGAGAGGGAGGTGGAAGCTAAGCTAACCCAGCTAGGACCTGAGGCTACTCCACAACCCGGCCTACTGCTGACTATCTGACGCCCGGTAGCAGAAAAATAGGATGGATGAAATAAAACTCCAGGGGATCCCAGCAACGGGAGGCTGGTGACTGTTTAGCCAACATCTTTACACAGACCTGGCTCCATCGTGGCCTTCCAGATCAAGCTGCACTGTAAGGGGGGGGCCGTAGGACAAAAAGAAGGACTCTGTGTTTACATCATGTTCAAGATATTATCTTACCAGAGATCTGTTTTTGTTGCTGCTCTTCACATTCCTCCTCATGGACATTCAGGAAATGCTTTTGTCATGCTGTTCTTGTGTAGCTAATATGCTACAACTGCATTTCATTGTGCATTCCTGGGTTGCATAATGACAAGGAATGATCTTTGAATCCTTCAATCAGTGGCGGCTGGTCAATAGAGGGCCATGGGGCATGGCCCCACCATGAGCCACACGAAAAAAAAAAGAAAAAAAAAAAAAAAATAATAATAATCATAAATTATACAAATTGTCAATATTTGTGTTTTTTAACAATGGAATGTGTATGTGTGTAATGTGTGTACAATATGATAGTAATGTGTAATGTGTGTACAATATGATATCTGCGCAAAATATATGCTTTTCCTGCTCGTCCTCTCCCCCTGTGTGCTCGTCTGCTCGTGCTCTCTGTCTGTGTGCACAACACGTCTGAGAACGCGCAGCTAGGGGGGCCTGATCGTTTTGGCCCAAAAGAGACGGGTCTATGAAGCAGTTTAGCCAATTGCTGATTCAAGATATGAATGAGTGACATACAATTTAGCCAATCAGCGCCCTCAAATAGATTCAGCTGTGGGCCAGAACGATCAGGCCCCCCTAGCTGCGCGTTCTCGTCAGGAAAAGTCTCGACAGGCGCCCGCGCCAGCGCGAGCACTCCTCCTCCAAGACCCGTTTGAGAGGAGAATTTTGGTGGAGATTCTGCAGCCAAAGAGCTGATATCAGATCAGCCTGACCTCACAATCAGACAGCAGACTACATGCAAAGCTTCACTACTTCGTACAAGTCAGTCAATCAACTTCCTTTCTTCCTAAAAGTACGCTGATTACTTCGACATACCATACGTATCCACAGGCAGGGGCGGACTGGCCATCGGGGATACCGGGGGAATCGCCGGTAGGCCGACGGGGTTTGGGCCGTCTCTGACATCGCCGGCCCCGACTATATTATATGCTTCACAGAACACGTTCAATTTACTCTAATACCGAAAGTCAATAATCAGTGAAAACTGTATCAACAGTATAAACTGACATTATACTACTCCTCGCGATCCGAGGACGCCATAGCACGGCTGGACACTACGGTGCTTTTAAAAACTTTTCTCCATAACCGCGGTCTGCGCCGTGCGGTCGTGCCGGGCGTCTGTCGTGGCGGGGCCGGCGGAGGTGTGAATGGCCGCCGTAGACCGGCGAAATACATGCCGTGTATTGAGTGGGCCGGTCTGACAGTAACTCCCAGGCCACTTTTTTCCCCCTAAATTAACAGTGAAAACTCATTATAGCTTAATTTAACATCAGTATTCATTACACTTCATGTTTACTTCTCCTGATCTTTACCTCCTATAACAAGGTCCATAGGGGCATCTCAATAAATAAACATGTTATATTATATTGTATTATATTATATAAGTGTTATTTACTGCTTTTTTTCATGTTGGAATAAATGTTAAATATTTAACTGCCAAGTAACAATGCGTGTTTGATGCTAAATTGTTTTGCATTAAATCATACTGGATGTTTGCTGAAATTGATAGGATGGCCCTACCTAGAAAATTTTCCACCAGCCGCCACTGCCTTCAATAAATAGTATTTCATTTCATATTTAATTGAAAATATATGAGGGAATCTGGCGAAGCCCGTTTGAATGGGCCTGATGCAGCTGATCCAGTTATTAGTACACTGGGATGTCAGGCGTGGCTCCGTGGCTCACATGTCGGGTAGGAGGGCCCCTTAGCAGAATTTAGTTTATAGGGCCTCAGAGAGATCAGGACGGGCTCTGAAAACACAAAATAATGAAGGCCAACACACAGCCATCCGCTGCGCCATCTTGGAACAATCCATACTCAACGAGGATCGCGGCGAGCAGAAGGTCTGCAGGGTGATTGTTTATGTTCATTTATGGTGTCTTCACTCTCAACAAACTCCAACGACATCACAAACATATCAGTTAAAACACACGCACGTACTTTTGCATTCGCTATCAATCCAGCTTTAAGACAATGAGGAGGTCAGGTACCGATTGTTCTGTGGCTGATGTCGTTACTGTTGATTAGTTGCTTTATTCTGTAATGTACAGAGAGTGTGTTTGGTGAGGGACAAGTAGGATCTAAAGAGATGGGCCACATCTAACAGGGTGGGCTTCGGGCCTGTGTCCACATTGTGCCTTTTTCTGAGCGCCAGCTTTTTTTCCAGTTGTTCCCAATGAGGAGAGAGCGTATGCGGCCGTTCCCAGCGCTTCCAGTTGAAAATCTCGTAACCTTTCAGAAAAGTGCTGGTGACGTCAGTGTAGTAAATAGATGAGAAGCTTGTTTTGTCTTTTTATCCTCAGCCCTATATTTTGGACACACACTATCATGACAAAGACTTAAAACTCACAGAGCAGATCGGCTGGGCGGACATTGAATGTTGCATTGAAAAACTATATAAAACAAATGTGTATTGGCCCAGATAGATAATAAACCCACAGGAGTAATGCTAGTATATCATACAACAGTAATAATATGTTGTCAAGATATTGTTGTCATAGAAACAGAATAAACGCTCAGAGCGTTTTTTCGTTAAAACGCTGCCCAGCACTCTGCGGCCGCCCATCTGACAGAAAAAGGTTCGTACTCTGACATCCACCTGTTGCAGCCTTAATGATCAGGTGCTGCACATCAATTATCATCAACTGCAGATTGCTTCGAGGTGTATGCATATTTGATACACTGAACATTTTGTATGTATTGAGAACTACATGCAAAAACAGCTTGTTTTCTTTGTGATGGCTTTCGAGCCCTGAAAGTCTCCAGGCCGTGCGGGCAGTGAACACTTTAGCTTCACATATGAAGATCATTTAGAATTCAAACCCATCTCTGAACGCTATGTTGTTAAGTCGGGGCCCAGACGAGTGTGAAGCGAAGGATTCTTGGTCTACCAAGCAAAGACAAGTGTGCGGAAGAAAGGAGGGAGGAGAGGAGGGAGGGGAGGATGGAGGTAAAAGTGGGGAGAAGACAGAAAAAGAGGCTGGAGGGGAGACAGAGAGAGTGGGTGAGGTGAGAGTGAGCGTGGGGCACATGTAGAGGATCAGAGCTGGCCTCCCACTGGGGTTGTTAACCAGACGACAACAGTCGCAGCCAATTATGTAGAAATTACAGAGTTAGCATCAGCCTGGTGGAGCTGTGGGGACGGGGTGAGGGTGGGGGTGCAGTCTAACTTTGTCTCCTGCTTTGGGCCCATCTCACGCTCATGAATGATTCATCGATCCTCACCAATCATATCCATTTCCATTCATCTCCAGCCCCACTCTCAGCCAAAAATACCCTAATATTATTTGACTTCATTGTACAGTCACGCCGAGCGGCTGCTGTAATGTCTCAGATGATATTCCGAGGCTGCTGGAATCAGTCTTGTCTTCAACCAGGCGTCAGTCCGGCGCCATGGACCCAGACTCATAGCTGCCATCAGTTTAAATGCTCTGCTGTAAAGCCTTAGGCCTCACTTAATCTGTTAGACGTTATTAATGACCTGCTTACTAATGCAATCACTGACATGAGGTGGAATTAGTCCAACAGAGCGTAATCGCATTACTTTCAGACACGATTACAATTTCAATACAAAATTTAGCTGCAAGTGAGTTGTAAGGGTCGGAGCGTAATACATCACTCTGACTGAACGGGACGTTTACCTTATTTTATACTTTACTTTTAGGCTTGGAGAACTGTTCTGTTGCCTGTTGACGTACGTTGTATGACATCAAGTATTTTCAACTCGCAGAGAGCATGTCCGACTGAGCATTTCAGATATTTGGATACAATGTCAGCGAGCTGCACTGATGTAAGAGACAGTCTGTAATATGAGACCACTAAAATATGCGTTCTGAATGAGGTTTTACTTTTCAGCTGATAAATTATACATGCAGCAGAATTTCAAGGTGATGACTTACTGTCGAAGCGGTGCCTGAACCTGGCAGATGGAGGGAGAGCTGAGGAGGAGCCGATTTAGAAATAACAGGTGCTACAAAATGTTGTCCTGGAAACAAATACGTAACTAAGCGACGTAGCCTCAAACAACGATTCCGATATCTTACGGAAAAAGTCCCATTTTTGGGGCGTTTCCCTACGAAAGCATTATTTGTCATTTTCACAATACATGCATAAACATGTCTTCACAGGAAACAACTTAATGAGGTTTAGGGAAAGATCATGCTGTGGGTTAAAATAACTATGGAAGTGGCGACTCTTAGGCACAGAAGTTACATGACAAATACATCAACGTTGGCCTCTCATTCCACGCGGACTCTTTTTACTTCCTGGTTCATGATTACGTGGATTTTATATGAATTGATCAGGGACGTGCGGTCAGGGGAGGCAGAGCCTCACCTGTCATCATGAAAAGTAAAAAACAAATAATGATAAAATAAAATAAAAATGAATATGTATCTACTGATCTGTGCTATAAATGTAATTTCTGTATGATTCCCATCATTTCAAGCACTTTTGTAATCAAAATCGCTGAATTTGTGCATTTCCTGTTCAAACAGAGGAGACGCGAGGTGAGGCAACGACGAGCTGTGCCTCACCTCAGATTGCGCAATGCCTCACAAACTGGGTTGAGCGCGTGGCTTTTGCTTTCTTATTGTTTGTCACAAGTGTAATATTTGTTGACACTTGTATTATATGTCCTTTCTTTCCATAGAACAGGTCATGTATTTCATGTATGTGTAGAACATATTTAGTCTTGCTGATCTGACAAACCGCAGTGAAAAAGCACAGAGGGGAGGCAACCAGTACCTCTGCCTCAATGAAGGGGGCGTAAGAGAGCCCACTGGTCGGCTTTATGCTTGTGCTGAGCACGCTCTTCTTCTACACTTCTCTTCTTCGTCGTTTATTTAGCTTTGACCGCAATAATGGAAGAATCTATAGCTAAGCTTAAACATTTTTCAAAACTGGAGTTTCAATCGAAACGTGAACTGATAAATGATGGGAGACAAATACCGGAGCGAAATGGTTTGCTTCAAACGACGGGACAGAAGATGACTCGCTCTTTTCAAACGGAGTGGTACGATCGAAAAGACTGGCTGTGCTACAAGAAACCGCCTTTACTGCTTTCCCTGTCTTCTGTTCTCAACATGTCACAATGTCTGGACTAAATCAGGATTTTGTGACTTGAACAATCTACCAAGAAGCCTCAGCAAACATGAAAGATCTACTACTCGCATTCAAAGCCAAATTGCTTTGAAAACTTTTGGAACCTTGAGAATAGATTTGGCTTTGGACGAACAGCAGAGACTAAATATTAGCATCCATAATGCTAAGGTAAAGGACAACCGAGAGATTTTAAAAGACCTCATTAATGCAACCGAACAGGAACTGGCATTTCGTGGTAACGATGAGAGTTCAAGCTCTTCTAATCGTGGCAACTATGTAGAACTCTTACATGCCTTTGCTGAGAAAGATGAAAGATTAGCTCGACATTTGGAGACATCCACTGTGTTTTCTGGCTTGTCAAACAGAATACAGAACGATTTAATCGAAGCAGTCAGTGAGGTGATTAGAAATGATGTCAAAAAGGAGATTACTGCCGCCTCATTTGTTGCTGTAGAAGTAGACGAGACAACGGATGTCACAAGCAAAGCCCAGATCTCTGTCATTTTGCGTGATGTCGCTAAAAGGGAGGTGGCCTGTGAACTGAAGGAGGCGTTTTTGGGATTTGATGATGTGAGTGATGACAGACGAGACCCTGCTATAGCCGAGTATGTCTTGGGAGTGTTGGAGAAATACAAGTGTGTCGAAAAGCTGGTAGCTCAGATTTATGACGGAGCAGCTGTGATGTCATCAGAGCTTAATGGGGTGCAGGCCAGGATTAAAGAAAAGGTGCCTGAGGCCTTGTTTACTCACTGTTACGCACACAAATTGAACCTGGTGCTCTTGCATTCAGCAAAATGCATGCCGGAGTGTAGAACTTTTTTTAAAACACTTGAGGGACTAGCGGCATTTTTCAGTCAGTCCACGAAGCGCACCCACTTATTGGATGATGTTGTGAAGCGACGTTTACCAAGAGCAGCACCCACGAGATGGAGCTCAAAGTCAAGACTGTTGCAGACAATAAGCATGTACCAATATGATCTGCATGCTGTATTCCGTATTATGAGAGAAAATCCAGATAGTTGGGATAATGACACCCTAATGATGGCCGCTGGATATGAGCGGAGGCATCAACGTGCTTTTTCATTATTGCATATGAGGACATTTTCAGTGCAACCGATGCACTCTTCAGAGTGCTGCAAAACAAAGTAATGGACATTGGATTTTGTTGTGCACGAATCCGCGACAAAATTGGATTTGTGGAACGCCAGAGACAAGAGTTTAACAGTTTCTATGAGCATTTTGAACAGAAAAGACATACAAATGTTTTCTCACATTCTGTAAGTGTTCAACTGAAAGCTAGGTTTGATCATTTTGGTGAGCTAGCTGTCCTTGGTTTGGTCGATTGTACAAAATTTAATGAAATGTCACAACATTCTGATGACACCAAACTGCAGAGCCTGTCAAAATATGCCAGGTTCTTTGACTTTGTGAGACTAAAGGCAGATCTCATCGGACTGTATAGATCACAAACAGTGAGGGATGGATGTAAATCCCCTGGACAGCTTCTCAGCTTTTTGGCCCAGAAGGATCTGATGCAGACTGTTCCTGAGGCAACAAAGTTACTCCAGCTGGTGCTCACTATACCGGCTACAACAGCGGCTGTGGAAAGGTCATTCTCTGCTTTGAAAAGACTCAAAACATACAGTCGGAATCGGACTGACCAAGGACGACTTTCATCCCTGGCAATGATCTCCATTGAGACGGAGAGACTTCGAAAACTGAAAGAAGATAAGGAGGACTTTTACAACTAAGTCACGGAGATTTTTGTCCAGAAGGATAGACTAATGGACTTCATTTACAAGTCAAGGTAAGACCATGCATACGTTGCAGTAACCTATTTTTTATTTGTATTGAATGAGTATGAATTGTGGAATTCTGATGGCAAATTAAAAGCACACGGAGGGTGCAGAGGAAATGCGCTCTCTGAGCCGAGTGCATCGGTTGCACTGAACATTCTTGTTTATTATAAATATAAAAACAGTAGTCAATGTGCAAGCTGCCAATTGAATGGTGATTTAAGCTACTCTATTGGGTTCATATATTTGTAAATCTGACTCTGAAAGAGTCAGTGCCTCACCAGCCACGAACCTCACGTCACTGGAATAGATCGTGTGGGATATGCACACTGTATGAGAACAGCATGAACTAGGTGTAATAAACATGGGTAATAATTTAGAACAATGATTTATAACTTTACCAGCATTCAAAAATGTACAAAAACAGAAAAGTGCAAAGACTAGAGTGCAGATCTCCACCAGGTGTGTCTCCCTCTCTCTCCCAAACAAAGAACAGTTGAATCTCACCGAGTTGACCCTCCCAGCTTCTTACATTCATGATGACGGTGAAGAAAACAAAAACATGGATTTTGTTTCCATCTCGCAGTGTGCCTTAACTTTAGAGGATCTTAACTCGTCAGGTATGGAATAAATCTGCAGATGTTACGGTTTAAAACGAGGGCAAACTTTTCTATAGATGTCAATTGTTGAGCCAAAAATAAAACAGTCAATAAAATATGTATTTCAAAAATTGTGAATCACCAAGAACACAGGAGGTCATGGGTATCGAGTCATAAATGAGCACACAAATATCAGGTTTATGGGTCTAGTCTGTGAGATTAGGCTTGGACAGACAGAGAGATACACACAGCCGAACACATTATCTCTCCTCTTGTTGATAAATAACACAACAGCACCGGGTTTCCAGTTGTCATAGTGACGCAAAGGCACTTTGCGGCATATGAGTTTTCCAAGTACTCAGCAGTCAGAAACAGTGACTTCATGAAAACATATCTCTGACAGAACTCAAAGACATGCTGATACAGCCCTCACCTCAGTCTGAGCCAGCCGAAAGAGCTAAAATCTGACTTTTCTTA
This sequence comes from Lycodopsis pacificus, assembly GCA_028022725.1. NCBI lineage: Eukaryota > Metazoa > Chordata > Actinopteri > Perciformes > Zoarcidae > Lycodopsis > Lycodopsis pacificus. The sequence goes on along the minus strand of CM051694.1, from coordinate 1,786,843 downwards.
CAGCTTCGTGTGGAGAGAGGAAGCTAACTATCACACCCTGGAACCTCTCATCTGCAGGGAAACACTTTGAAATGTGCCAAAGACGCCGAGTAAGCTCAAGGGACATCTCAAGACAAAACACTTCTTTGGAAAGCGAAGACGCTGAATATTTCCAGCAGATTAGAGCCAATAGAATCAAAGTGTGACGATGTGTGTTAATTAAGTTATTCAGAAGCTAAACCCAAAAATGTTATTTTAATGCAGTTTTCTATTTAAGGTGAATGAGCACACAGGAGCAACAACATTTACCAGTTGCACTATAAAGCATATGTCTTATGTTGTAGTCAGTTCATAACAATCATCACGACACAACCATCAACTTCAACAGAAGCCCACCACTGACAGGAATGCACACTGGGCCGTGCTGTACATGATGCAACACACAGAGATGATCACGTTAAAAATATTACATTACATTAATATCAGAAGAAACATCTACTAGCTGGTCCTAGAAAAGCCAGACAACAAGAGACACTTCATGGCAGGAAGAGTTATTCTTCCTCGGTGCGTACTTGCAATACTATTCAATACCACCCAAGTGTAATGCGCCCTCTAGCGGCCTGGGTTGGAAATAGCAGTGTAGTGATTTAATATGCAATGAAATTTCCTGAGTGATGAAATTAACAGAAATAAATACAAAAAAATAAAGAATTTCTCTCTTGCATTCATCTTACCCATTCTACTTATTTTCTCTCAATTAATTTGAAGTTAGCTACTTTCTACCCTGTACATTTGCATAGTACGTACATGTGTACAGATTGTAAAGCCCTCTGAGGCAAATTTGTGATTTTGGGCAAAATAAATTGAAAATGTAATACATTTGCAGACAAAAACCAGGCGGCAACCTCCGGTTCTGCCGAGTAAAGCCAACTTGCCTCTATTGACCACCAGGGGGCGACTCCTCTGGTTGTATAGAAGTCTATGAGAAAATGACTCTACTTCTCTCTTGATTTATTCCCTCAGTAAACATTGTAAACATGAGTTTATGGTCTCAATCTCTAGTTTCAAGTCTTCTTCAATACAGCATGATGTTCATTTTGTACATTGTGGTCCATTTAGTGTCAAACAGACCATAAAGCAGGGGATGCTTTAGGGCGGGGCTACTGTTGGGTCTGGAAACAAAGGATGAAGCGCTGCGAGGCCGCAGAACCTCCCCTCTGCTGCGAACTTCTTACAGTGCGCACACAGTGGAAAAATGAGCTGGAACCGGTTCAAAAATTAACAACAATATTTAATGTACTACATGAAATTCACTTATAAGCTGCATTAACTATCAATAGTAATATTCTCGAGAATAGAGACCACACGCACGCATCCCACTTCTGAAAAGCGAGGGCGGATGTGGTCTGAGGAATTCTCTCAGAACAGTGTCTTATATGTCCAAACAGTCATAACTCATCGGACTGACCCTCCGTGGCCATCCGTGACTGGCTCCATTTGAATTCTGTCTCCTCCCTGGATCGATTCTTTAGCGAAACAGCTTTGCTCCTTGCAAAACATCTGTCTTGACTCCACCTCTGGTCAGCTTGTCCTTCTCACTGATCCCATCCTCCACTCTGCTGCATGTCCCACTCAGAATCCATGTCTGACCCTCAAACTATTCTTAGTGTTTTAATACCTTTAGTGACTGTACTTTTATGATTTAATACATTCAATTAGTTAATATACTGTAACACATAATATCTTCTATATGCAAGAATATTGTAAACATATTGTGACTAACATTATTATTATTGTGACACTTCTACTCATCACTAGGGGGGTTATTTAATCTTACTTATAATGCGTTTAATACTGGAATTCTCAACACTACTATGATTGAAAACCGACAAACTCAAAACAGCAGTCCCCAAACCAATGGGTGACGTCATGACTACGTCTACTTCTTATATACAGTCCATGACAGAAACACACCTGGCTTCCTTTGGCGCTTCGCTGATTTGCGCTTCCGTTGCTGTTTTTAGGGTGTTGGACCGTGTCTAAGAAGGTTGTGGCAATGTCTCGCCGACCCCCCTTCTTCCCCTCAAACAAGCGTGTGCCGAGACTCAAGTTGTGTCTGTGCAGGAGACCAGAGAGAAAGACGTTTTTAAAAGTCTCTGTGTGCCTGGCTTCCAACCAATTCCTCGTGGTTTAAACGTCTAATATCCTGGTTTGTACTTTCAGATATCTGCTTTAGATCAAGGTTTCGCTTTCAGCTGTACTGAAGCTGAGTTGCCGCCAATGAAAACCTGACATTTTCTGATTTTGCTGCTTCATAATAGGTCGGAATCAACCTTTCTGACGCTAAAGTAGAGAGGGCAGTGTCCAACCACTTCTGTCATCCTCTGAAACGATTCATTATTCAGACAACTTTTCAACGGAACAATCGAGTGCAACACGACTGTCTGAGAATATTACTATACTAATTCTCCCCCCTCTCTAAGCTAGCCAGCTTATCACTCCACCTTTCATCGTGGAAGTTCTGATCAGCTGTCAAGAGTTTATGGCCTTTTTTTGTCCCAGATCTTTCCAGATTTGCTGGACTACATCAGGCTGCATTAACCCCAAGAGGCAACCGCCGGAGCTCAAAAGTAAATCCAACGAGGAAGTGCCACAAACTGCCCTTCGTTAAATGGCCACTCGAGGCTGGCTCCAAAAGCGGATCAATCCCCATAGACACACACAGTTAGAGACAAACTTATCAAAAAGTGGAACATCTAGAGCAGGGGTGCCCAATACGTCGATCGCGATCGACCAGTCGATGGCGGAGGTAGTGCGGGTAGATCACATGCTATTCAATAAAAATGAGATGTCCTCGTGGCATTTGCCACTTGATGTTCTAACACACGGGTCACCACGTATGCGCAGTCAACCACGCGAGCTACTGCAAAACTCCGGCGAGCTAATTAGTTAGCCTTCCAATTTATTTCTACTAAAGAAGCTAAAGCTGCAGCGCCATGATTTGGGAAACTTCCAAAACCTGGCGTCAGAACTGGAGACTCAGCGGAAGGCGTGTGCGTAACTTGACAGTGCGCGCTACACAGAGCAGGTTGACAAGTGTCTGTCAGAGTTTGACAAACGCTTTCCAGGCTTTGCTTTACTCAAGCCAGTTGCTACACTTATGTGCTGCACATTTGGGGAAGATATTGAGGCTGATTTACTCTCATCAAAATGCAACGCTGTTTCACCTGAACTCGTCTGGAGTGGAGGATGAGATGTTGTCACTGCAAGCTGACATTCAGCTGAAGTCCAGGGCTCATGGACAGTTTCCTCACATATGAAAAGTCCCCAAACATGAGGACATGTGATACCTTCTTGACTGCATTATTCGGCTCTACTCATTTATGTGAGTCAGCCTTTTCCCACATGAAGAACATTAAGTCCAAACACCGTTCCACCATGACTGATGATCATCTGAAGTCTGCTTGAGGCGGCTACCAGCAGCTACTGCCCGGACTATGCAACTCTGGCCAATCCCATTCAGTGCAAGTCATCAGAGTAAGGTAACGACCAGAATCTACAGAATTGTATTGTGCCATAAGGGTTCATGCAGTTATGCAAGGTACGCCAACATATATTGTAAATATAAAGTATACTCAGTATATATATATATATATATATATATATATATATATATATATATATATAAATAGATATTCAGCATTTTTAATGTGGGTAGATCATTTTGACTTGGTCATTTTAAAAGTAGCTCGCAAGCCGAAAAAGTGTGGGCACCCCTGCTCTAGAGAAACAATGACTTCATGAGAATGTTACAGAAAGTTGCTTTGTGTCTGTTGAATGTGTAATTAAGCAGCTACTAACAAGTTCACCGTACCAAGTTTATAATTAATAATATTTTGATGTATTTGCTGCGCCTATAATGAATTCATTCATCTTAAAACCATCCAGATGGCCTATTTGCCAGTATTCACTTGTTAATTTATCACCTGACAAAAGTTATATGGCAGCTTTGTATTTTGAATTCCTCCAGAGTGAACTGCTTCATGTCTAGACTTCCCTAACATGCTGCTCGAGCTGCAAGAGCTTCACCTTCATCTCTGCCACTGAACGTGCCCTATTTGACTTTTAGAAATTCTGCCTGTCCCTGGGCGAGAATGTAAATCTGCCCCCCTCAACCATAGCTGCTATGTTGATCAAAGCATCTCGATGCTACATACAAATACGCTCACAGTCTGGCTTAGCGGCAGGGAGAATCAACAAGATGTCAGGAGTTCAGCGGCAGCCCATACTGTCGCGGAGGTACTTTTCAGTTTGCGGAGGTAGATTCAGATTTCTCTGGGAAAAAAGTGGGGGGCTGAGGATGATGAAGAGAAGATCGGCACTGAATAAAACATCACATTCACTGGGACACTTTTCCCTGCATGAAGAGGATCTCTTGCTCTCCTCTTGCAGCGAACCGAGTGAGGACAGAAACACATGCTCTAGTTTCTCGCCTTTTCAAACATTAAAAAAAGAAAGTCAACTTCTGCTTTTAAAACATTGATAAGAAGCGCCCGGAGGAAATCAATGGCAGAGTGATATTAACCTAATTCTCTCTTACAGAAACCCTCTTTGCAAGAGTCCTTCTGTTCTCCAACTCCCTCAACACAAGTCAAACTTCAGGCTTCTCACAGACATCACAATTGCGTGGTTTTGGAGGCTGGATAAAAGCCGGGAGTCCGTGAAACAGAATAGAGGTGTTTGATGTGAAAAATATTAGCCGAGTGAATTCAGAGCTGCTTGTCTCTGACAGAGCTGTTGCTGTAGAGGCTCGCCCTCGTCTCTGGGTGACACCGCCGCGGTAATGAAGGCTGATACTCTTCAGCTCCCAGATGACCCCACTGTGCAGCATACGGTGGCCCTCGCTGGGGCCCTGGTGGCTGCTGCTTGTGGCAGCATGTCACCAGGCCGAACTGGGAGGAGACGGTCATGTGGGAAATATTGGGGTTACAGCTGCTGCAGATCTGGTCATCGTCGTTAAAATGTGAAGCACTGTCTTTGTTTGCTGTTACATGTGCTTCTGAGAGACGACGATGTTTAAATGGGTCACACAACACTCCAGTGTTTTGTCCTCAAGTCTCAAACATGAAAATGCAAATGTGAGGCTCAGACTCAGTATTCTTGCTCTTTAAAAAAATTGTGATATCACTGTTTAATATCAAATCAAAACAATAATTGTTGTGAATTTTCGTTGGGCCTACCTGCTTATTCCTTTAGTGTCATTGGAGCAGCTAGCCGTCTCAATTCCTGTCCTGCAAGTTTATAGAAAAAGAAAGGTGAGGCTGCGAAGAAACAATAGTAAACCTGCAAACTTATCTTAACTTACTTAGCATACATTCCTCGTCAGCCTGTCCAAATAAATTGGGCAAAGAAAGCTTTAACCACATTAAACTTAGCTTTATTAAATGTCAGGTCTCTCTATTGTTAGGCACAAACTGGACATTTTGTTTTTAACTGAAACTCGGTTAAATCAAGATAACAGTGCAGCTGTTCTTATTGAATCAACACCTCACAACTTCAGTTTCATGAGTGAAACAAGAGCGCATAAGAAAGTAGGTGGAGTTGCTATTTTATTTAATGATTCTCTTCAATGCAAGCAGATGTCCTTTGGTCATTTTAGTTCTTTTGAATATGTGACTCTGAATTCCACTCGAGCTTTATTCCTAAACATTTACAGACCGCCTAAATACTGTGCAACCTTCTTTGATGAGTTTACTGAACAGCTGTCTGTAATCTGAATTGATTTTGACTGTGTTGTTATTGTTGGTGATTTTAATATCCATGTTGATAATCCCCAGGACAGAGGGTCTATAGAACTATGTGGTGTCCTTGATAACTATGATCTGACTCAGCATGTGACAGGATCCACCCACAACAGGGGGCACACTCTGGACATAATCATCACCAAAGGTGTAAACATTTCCAAGGTTGCTGTGACTGATGTTGCACTCTCTGATCATTTCTGTGTTTTCTTTGAGAGTGCAATCTCCTTGCACACAAATGTCCAAACCAAGGTTGTGACGAAGCGTTACATCTCTGAAGACACCAGTGAACTATTTATTCAGAAGTTCTCCTCCACACCAGCCCTCTCTGCATCTCAGTCAATGAGCTTGTAGATGGCTTCAATTTTAAAGTTAAAAATATTATTGATGCCATTGCACCCACTAAAGTGAAGGTTGTCTCGGGTAAGCAAAGATGTCCTTGGAGAAATGCTACACTGGTCAAAATAGAGAAACGAGAGTGTCGGAAAGCTGAGCGCAGGTGGCGAAAAACTAAACTCCAGGTTCACTGTGACATCTATAAAGAGAGACTTCGCAATTATAATTTGGAACTTAGAAATGCAAGGCAGTCGTTCTTCTCTGACATCATAACCAAAAACAAGAACAATACACACGCCTTAATTGCTACCGTCGACAGGCTAACAAACCCTCCAGTGTCGGTAGCTGCTGAGCTCCAATCCACCTGGCATGCAATCAATTTGCCTCCTTTTTTACTGACACAATTCAGAAAATTAGACAAGCAGTCAGTGCCTCCACACCAACCACAGGATATGTGTTGTCCCGATCTCTGAATAACATCCATTCAAATATCATGACACAATTTCATTCAATCGACCGTAGAAGCCTGGAAGACATTGTACAACATCTGAAGTCATCCTCCTGCTGCTTGGATATTCTACCAACACACTTTTTCAAAAATATTTCAAACTGCATGACCACTGATCTTTTACAAATTGTAAACACATCCCTTCTCTCAGGTGTCTTCCCACAAGCCCTAAAAACTGAAGTTATCAAACCACTCCTAAAGAAGGCTAGTTTAGACTCCGCAACAATGAAAAATTATAGGCCTATATCAAACCTCCCATTTTTAAGTAAAATAATTGAAAAAGCGGTTTTCCAACAGCTGAACAACTTCTTGGCCGTAAATAACTGTTTTGATGTTTTCCAGTCAGGCTTTCGACAGCACCACAGCACTGAAACTGCTCTTGTTAAGGTTTTCAACGACATCCACTTAAACACAGACAATGGCAGAAGTTCAGTCTTAGTGTTACTGGATCTCAGTGCTGCATTCGACACGGTCGACCATGACATACTACTAGAAAGACTAAAGATCTGGGTGGGACTCTCTGGCACAGCACTTAACTGGTTTGAATCCTACTTGAAAGACCGAGAATACTTTGTGTCTGTAGCTAATTACACATCAGAGCTGACTAAAATGGCATGTGGTGTTCCCCAAGGTTCAATACTGGGGCCTCTTCTGTTCAACATCTACATGCTTCTACTAGCTCAGATTATGGAAAACAACAAAGTGTGTTATCATAATTATGCAGACGACACACAAATCTATATAACTATATCACCAGGGGACTATAATCCCATAAAAGGGCTGGGTAACTGCATTGAACAAATCAACAACTGGATGTAACAGAATGCTCTTCAATTAAACAAAGATAAAACAGAAGTAATTGTTTTTGGTACCAAGGACGAACGATTGAAAATCACCGCTCAGCTTCAATCACTGATGTTAAAACCCACAAGCCAAGCCAGAAATCTAGGTGTAGTTATGGATTCAGACCTCAACCTGAACAGCCATATCAAGACAATTACAAGATCAGCCTCCTATCACCTGAAGAATGCATCAAGGATTAGAGGACTTATGTCTCAACAGGTAAAACGTGTCCATGCATTTATCTTCAGCAGACTGGACTACTGTAACGGCGTGTTTACAGGTCTCTATAACAAGTCAATCAGAAAGCTGCAGCTGATTCAGAACGCTGCAGCTCGAGTCCTCACTAAGACCAGGAGGGTGGATCACATCACCCCAGTTCTGATGTCTTTGCACTGGCTTCCTGTCCAACAAAGAATTTACTTTAAAATCCTGCTGTTGGTTACAAAGCACTGAATGGTTTAGGGCCAAAACACATCTCTGATCTGCTGCTACCTTATGAACCATCACGACCCCTCAGGTCGTCTGGGACCGGTCTACTTCCTGTTCCCAGAGTCAGAACTAAACATGGAGAAGCAGCATTCAGTTCTGCAGGTCTGCTGAGACCCTCAACTCCTTTAAATCAAGATTGAAGACTTTTCTGTTTGCTGCCTTTAATTGAACCACATTCAATTCATATATTAATCAATTTCCTGCATTTCACTACATTTTATTTCTTACACTGTTTTTTAATGTTTTAATGCAATGAATGTTCTTAATTGTTTTTAAATCTCCTTTTCTTTTGCCTTATGTTTTGATGCTTTTAATGGTTTTATGTGAGGCACTTTGAATTACCTTGTTGTTGAAATGTGCTATACAAATAAACTTGCCTTGCCTATGTCTTGTATCTCTTGTTATTTCATATCAGCTTCTCATGTTCCCCCTCCACTCCTACAGACTACTTGGAATATTGACTAATATGTAATGAACATTAACCCCACAATTGTTTATTTTCCATTTACTTTGAGCAAAAAAAATGTATTTGTATTTTTTTGTGATTTTCATGTTTCAGTATCATGTTTCATTTGATCTCTTACGTAGCAGAAAATGAGTACCAGCATTAAACTGTATTCAAAGCGCTCCTGCGAGCTGGGCCTTCTATCTGATGCTGGTGCAGTTTTCAGTGAGAGCCTGGATGTGTGCGTCTCCATGCGGGGCCCTGAATGCTGGCTGCCGCCCTGTATCGCCTCGGCCCAGCCTGCTGGAACAGCTTTGCGTGGCAGCCGCTCCTGACTGATTGCGCTGCTTGTTAGTCTGTCTTTGATCATTAAGCAGAGCGATGTCACCGCCTTCAGTGTCATCAATTATAATTTTGCTTGTGTCACTTTGATCTTAACAAATATTATCCCAGTTTTTTTAAAGCTGTTTGTTGGGCCTGCGTGCCGCTGACTTCCAGCTTCCTCTGTAAGATGCAAGGCTTGTGATGAATAATTTACCTGAGTGGATTTCTCTCTCCTGCATGTTATCTCTGCTAAAGCCCAGATTACACAACCCACAGCCAGGAAGTTAAGAGTGAATGAGAGAGTGAGCGGGTAACATATAAATAGCTCATCGTGTCCCCTTGGTGGGGGCACCTACATCTGTCCAGTCCATACGGCACTGTTAGTCAGCCCAGAGTCCAATTTCCACTGAGTCAACACTCAGTGTGAATATTCTAATTGGTTCTAGCGGCTGAGGTCTGTTCAGAAAGTTACTGTATAATCACCACACATTAATGTAGGACGACTCAGCTGGGTGTATGACAAATATACAGTGGTGTATAGTAACGAAGTAGAAATACTTCGTTACTGTACTTAAGTAGTTTTTTTGGGTATCTGTACTTTACTTTACTACTTATATTTCTGGTGACTTTTTACTTTTACTTCACTACATTTTGCAAAGAAAACCGATACTTTTACTTCACTACATTTCCCCTGAAACCTTCGTTACTCGCTACAAAATCAAATCTATCTTTTGAAACAAAATGAATCATGAGAGCAGCGTCGGGGACTGTGGTGGAACACAGACTGCAAGCAGCAGGTTTGGTGAATCAGTGGTGCTAGCAGCAAGTTAAATCATTGGTTAATGACGTTAATGCACAATTGCAAACAAATGCTCTCAAAGCCGCGGTGTTTTGATTCCCAGTGATGCCCAGGATGCTATATGCTAAATGTGACAACTGGCCAGCCAGCGTTTCTCCGATTGGAGTGAGACGAGGAGAAAATGTGATGTGGTGATCTTCGCAATAGAACATCTTTGATGTGTCGAGTCTCGGCCAATCAGAGTTCAGATGTGTACAGCGTCTTCATTTCCCTCAGTTAAAGTTTAAGTTACGTTGTGTTCCGTTACCTGTTAACGTTCCTCATAATCGCGATTTAGAAGGAAAAAACGTAACGTGATGAAACATGCAGCCCCCCCCTGTGTTCCGGTTCAGTTCACGCGGTCACTCGTTAACGTTAAACCAGAACACCGGCGCATCTGGTTGCAGGTTGTTTGTTTTAACTCAAAGTAGAATGAGGCGACTTCGTGGTCAGAATAACTTTTATGATAACGAAACATGAGGCCCAGATACTGATGACATGATGAGGCCAAAGAGCTTCAGGGAGAGGAGGCTGTCTGTAGCGCAGCTTGACGCAGGGCTGAGCTGTGAGTGGAGCTGGGCCTGGATAAAGGTGGAGGTGGGCCTGGATAAAGGTGGAGCTGGGCCTGGATAAAGGTGGAGCTGGGCCTGGATAAAGGTGGAGCTGGGCCTGGATAAAGGTGGAGCTGGGCCTGGATAAAGGTGGAGGTCTAAACAGACGTGAGTACAGCTTCCTACTGTCACAGTGTTTTAAATACATTGATAAGGCAGGGTATGCTAAATGCAGCCTCTGCTCCAAGGAGATGAACTACAGCAACAAGGGCTCACATGTCCTCTCATCACACTGTTCACACTGTTCACTGTGATGACCACAGCCAGTGTACTAACAGTCCCAACAGTCCCACGTTGCTCCCAAGAACCCTGAAGTAATGAGAGAGGGTTAAGGTGCCTGTATCTTCATTTCAGCGGGTTAATTTAAATAATTGAACTGGATTGAATGCATATTAATTGCAAATATAAGATAGGCCACAATTCTAACAAATGTACAGTAACAGTAGAAGTTAATATTAAGCCATACAGTAACAGGGTTCAATGAAAACGAATCACTTTCTTTGTACAGGCGATGGTTCTCGCTACTCTTGCTATCTTCGTTTTTATTTGACCAAAACGTTTGAAAATGAGACCTCGGTCTCAATGGATTTTGTCTAAATAAAGGTTAATATTAATAATAGAGCAGAAATACTGATTAATGACTGAATAATATATTAGTTTTTTGCTTAAAGTAAATGTCTCATCACTTAATTTTCTTCTCAGAATATACCAGAATGCTACATTTTAAACCTCATATTTAAGATCAATTTTGATATTTGAGTCATGTTGTGGCTGATCAGATGGAGTTATGATGGTAGCAGTCGCCCAATTGCAGATTCAGCTTGAGCAAAACCTTTGCCTATTGTGTTCAAATCAGGCCCATAGGAGTTTAAAGGAGTTGGATATTTTTTGCTGAACATAATATTATGCATTGGCCTCTACATCCTCTAGTCTAATGAGCATACTTATAAACGCACTGTTACAACTCCTTCATAGTGTCATATTGCTTTTCGGAGAATTATGATGATAAGTTCATAGTAGATGCAAAAGTATACTCATGTACAATATATTATGTTGAACATTGTTGCTCCTGGATGGATCACAGCCAGCCCAGTTATGTTCAACACAGCTCCATGTCCTTGGTCATGGTGCCACAGCACTTAAAAGAATAAACTTCATCATTCTCACAATTCTGACCCTTTGCTTTTTTATTAACAGCATTTACTTGTACTTACTTTTACTTTCAATGAACAGGTTATGATGTTCATTTAATGTTCAGGTTATGATGTACATTTAATATCAGAAAAGTACTTTTGTACTTAAGTACAATAAATATCAGATACTTTAAGACTTTTACTCAAGTAGTATTCTAAAAGGTGACTTTTTACTTTTACTTGAGTAGTTTTCCAGTAAGGTATCTTTACTTTTACTCAAGTATGGCTTTTGAGTACTTTATACACCACTGCAAATATATCACTGTGGTTGATTCAACACAATGCCAGTTATATAGATAAAGAGGAGGTGAATATCTGTACGAGACATGTATTGCCGGCCTCAGGCCGCGGGGAACCTGGGCCAGTGGAGACACACACGTTGAGCTGCGGTACACTTCACGGCAGGAAGATTCATTCTTCTTAACAAATCATACTTCAGGTATAAAGCACAGCTTTTGTAAACTAATGGCCTTACAGTTCCTTTTGTATAAAATGGCCATTTAACAACACAGGTTCATTTACGAACAAAATCAAGCTCAGTGTTTTTGGGTTCCAACCCGCTAGTCCACACTACACCAGTCCGCTAGCATTAGCAAGTTAGCCTACAGCTATCTCTATTTACAGAAAGTTCTCTCAAACATATCAATTCTATGGCAACACGTGCAAACAATATCATAAGTTACATGGTCAACTCGTAAGTACACTAAATTTAAGGCATATTTACCGACCTGTGTCAAAGAATAGAGGAGACACACGGGTTGAGGTGTGATATACTTCACGGTAGGAAGATTTATTCTTCCTCGGTGTGCCTGCAATACTATTCAATACCACCCAAGCATAACATGGATTGGAAATAGCAGTGTAGTGACGTAACATGTAAGTACATCTCCTGGGTGATTCAATTAATTTAAATAAATAAAAATAAATAACAGGGGTGTCTGTCTTTCTCTTGCAATAATTCTACCCATTTCCCTTATCTTATTTGTGAAGTTAGCTGCTGTCAACCCTCTACACATACTCTGAGTAACAGTAAGCTAATTATCCTGAGTGTTGGACCTGTACACAGGGGGAGAATAAATAGTTCATAGTGAGGTCTATGCCCCTTAGCTTCAGTAATGTGGTTCAGCCAAAGATATTGATTCCAGCATCACATGCACGGAATAAAAGTCTCCTATTTCATTTCTAGATCCAGGCTGATGTTCAAGTTCTCTGTGCTGTTCTCGTGTCCTGTACCTCTAGTCACGTGAAAGACTGAGTGGACTGGTTACAGTGGGACAGATAGACGGAGTGGACTGGTTACAGTGGGACAGAGAGGACTGGTTACAGTGGGACAGAGAGACGGAGTGGACTGGTTACAGTGGGACAGAGAGGCCGAGTGGACTGGTTACAGTGGGACAGAGAGGCCGAGTGGACTGGTTACAGTGGGACAGAGAGGCCGAGTGGACTGGTTACAGTGGGACAGAGAGGCCGAGTGGACTGGTTACAGTGGGACAGAGAGACCGAGTGGACTGGTTACAGTGGGACAGAGAGACCGAGTGGACTGGTTATAGTGGGACAGAGAGTGGATATTTGTAGTAATAGTAGTAGAAGTTGTAGTTGAAGTAGAAGTATTATTAGTAGCATTAGAATAAGTAGTAGTAGTAGTAGCAGTAGTGATATTTGTAATAGTAGTAGTAGAAGTCGTAGTAGAAGTATCATTAGTAGTGGAAGTATTAGTATTTAGAAGAAGTATTAGTATTCAGAAGAAGTAGTAGCCTAGTATCAGTAGTAGTAGTTGTCGCAGTATTAGTAAGAGCATTCATTATTTCAACAAAAAAGCCTAATTTTGACCTTAACGTTTAAATACAGTTAATCCATGAGGCTTTTATTTTGAAAGGGTGGGACTGGGTGGGGGAGGGAGGGGGAGAGGAGACATAATCATAATGTTTGACACACATAAACAGAGGTTATTAAATGACAGGCTTCATCACAAGCAGTTCAGTTAGAATTCACTCTCTGGGGCTTTTATTTTGGAAATGGGGTGTGGGGTATGGGGGAGAAGGGGAGAGGAGACAGAATCATAATGTTCGATAAACACAAACCGGTTATTAAATGACAGGCTCATCACAAGCATTTCAGTTAGGATTCATACTGTGGGGCTTTTATTTAAAAATGGCGTGTGTGTGGGGGGGGGGGGGGGGGGAGGGTGGAAAGACCTCTAAAGATCCCTAAGACCAGAATGACTGTATGAGAGACACACACACAGAGAGATAGAGGGAGAGGAGTGTATGTGCGCGTGTGTCTGTGAGTCTGTGTGTTTATCAACATCACTAATTACTGGCTCAATCGTGAACACCTGTGTGCCTGAAGCCATTTCATGGAGATAAAACAGGGAAACACCTCTCAAACAAATCAACAAAACTCCCATAACCGTAGCTCCTATTGCTCCGATATTAATAATTGAGAGGAAGGCTGAGTTGAAGAACAGATCCTGTAAAAATTTTGTCTGTAGTGTAAAAAATGTGGCTTAACTGGCGATCTAGAAATGGGGTACCGTGTTCTGTGGAAGATGTTTTTGAAGCAAAATTTAACATTGGTCTCTATGGAGCAGACAGTTGGTTTTCCTCTCAATTAATGGCTTCGGTGTCAAATGTCTAAATCTGTGGGATTCTACAGTATTTTTTCTACGACAAGGACAATATTAGTTACTTCTACATCCAGAAATTATGCATGAAGAGTGAAGATTGTGGACACAGTGGCAAAACACAAATGTTTTTTTCACAAGAATCTCAAGCTGCTCTTCACTCTAGCGGTGACATCATGCACTCTAAGCTGCGCAATACACACCCATTATAAAGTCATAAAAGGGCTGAAAAATCATAAAAGTTAAATTGCTGCAGTTCAGAAAGTTTAAAAGATATCGGAAAGCTGAATTATGCGGCAATAGTTGAGGGTTTTCTCAACATTGGAAAGTTGAAATGGTGTCTGTAGCTGAAAGTATGAGGAAGTTGAAGGATTTGAAAGTTGATGAAGTTTAAGAGGATTTGAAAATCTTCTCCATAGAAACCCATTCAAAAAAAAGTTGCTAAAAGCTTAATTATTCAAAAAATTTAAAGGTTAGAAATATGAAGAGATATAGCAGAGATGAGCTGAAGGAGCTGAACATTTTGATAGTTGAACGGTTTCTGTAGCTTAAAAAATGAAGAAGAAGAGTTTCAAAAAAGGGGGGACGGAAGAAATAGTGGAACTAGAAAAAGCATTTCCTGCTGAAAATGCGTTGGAATGCTGAAAACTGAAATGAATCGCAAAAACATTGCTGAAAATAGATATCCAATTCAAAAACAAATTGCAAAAAGCTTAATTCAAAAAGTTTAAAGATTACAATATGAAAAGTCATATCACACCTCTCCTGAAAGAGCTCAACATTTTGATATTTGAACAGTTTTGTGGCTTAAAAAAATTCATCAGTGGTGATATTTGTAGTAGTAGAAGTTGTAGTAGAAGTATTATTAATAGAAGTATTAGGAGCATTAGAATAACTACTAGTAGTAGTAGTAGTGATATTTGTAGTAGTAGTAGAAGTTGTAGTTGTAGTAGAAGTATTATTAGTAGAAGTATTAGTAGCATTAGAATAACTACTAGTAGTAGTATTAGTGATATTTGTAGTAGTAGTAGTAGAAGTTGTAGTAGAAGCATTAGTAATTAGAAGAAGTAGTCGAAGACGTACTATCAGTAGTCATAGTAATAGCTGTAGTATTGGTCGTAGTATTTAATATCACAGTAGTAGTAGTAGTAATAGTAATAGTAATGGCAGTAGAAGATGTAGCAGTAGTAGTAGTACTAGTAGCAGTCGTACTAATAGCTGTAGTAGTATTACTACTTTTAGTAGCATGAATAGCAGTAGTAGTAGCAGTTGTCGTATAAGTAATAGTATAAGTAGTAATAGCAGTAGTGGTAGTAATAATATTGATGGTAGCAGTAATAGCAGTAGTAGTAATAGTAGCAACAGCAAAAGTTATTGTAGAAGTAGTAGTAGCAGTAGTAGTAATACTATATTAGCAGCAGTAGTAGTTAGAGCATTCATTTTTTCAACAAAAAAGCCTAATTTTGAGCTTGTTTAATACAGTTAATCCATGGGGCTATTATTTTGAAAGGGTGGGGCTGGGTGGGGGAGGGAGGGGGAGCGGAGACATAATCATAATGTTTGACACACATAAACAGAGGTTATTAAATTACAGGCTTCATCACAAGCGGTTCAGTTAGAATTCACTCTCTGGGGCTTTTATTTTGAAATGGGGTGTGGGGGAGAAGGGGAGAGGAGACAGAATCATAATGTTCGATAAACACAAACCGGTTATTAAATGACAGGCTCATCACAAGCATTTCAGTTAGGATTCATTCTGTGGGGCTTTTATTTTAAAATGGCGTGTGTGTGTGTGTGGGGGGGGGAAAGACCTCTAAAGATCCCTAAGACCTGAATGACTGTATGAGAGACACACAGAGAGAGAGAGGGAGAGGAGTGTATGTGCGCGTGTGTCTGTGAGTCTGTGAATCATCCTTATTAGTGTTGGAATGCTTAACAGCATTCCAACACGAATAAGGATGATTATAAGAAATGATGATGCTGGGGGAGCTTTTCCAGGACATGAAGAGCCATCGACTGGATGCTGAACATGAATTGGCTCAAAAGTTGGATTAGGTGTTGGACTAACTTTTGACTTCTACTATCACAGAATCTTTGCTTTCAACCCACGGCACCAGAGTCTGACTGAAGCTGGACAGACAGGCTTGATTTCTAAGGTGGGTAAATGTGGCAAATGGCGTTTGCTTGAACCAAACAGGTTTGGTATGAATTCACCGCCTCGAAAGGTCTTTCTGGTACGGTGCATTTGTGGTGCAACACAAACCAAACCAACCACAAGACATGGGATAGTAGATGTATCATTTTAGCGTGACGTCGAAAGCTAAACAATGATTAAATGCTTGGGCTGCCTCCTCTTAGTCCGTTAGTCGACTAATCAATCTTTTGGTCATAACTCGACTGAGATTTCTTCGTTTTTCATGCAGACTCACTTATCTGAGAACGTTAGCACATCGCTGGTAAACAAGCTGTAAAGTGGGGCTTTTGTGTAATTATCTCTGCAGAATCTCAGATTTACAGATCTGTCGTCAAAATCAACTTGTCGATTAGTCGACAAAATAATCATATTAGTGTCAGCCAAACAAGAATTTCATATCCGTTGTGTTTCCCTCTGTCATGCTCTTGGTTTTGATCTTCCCTCCTGTTTTCTGTGCAGCACCTGTGTTTGTCATGTCTCGTCATTTTACTCAGTTAAGTTTCTTTTTTTTTTCATTTTAGTATTTCCTGTTTTATTTTGTGTTACTTATCGCGGCCCAATCGCCAGACTCACGGACATTGATGCTCCTGTAATGTCCGTGAGGGTTTAGTTCTGTCCCGCTGTCACATCATCGAGTGTTTGAGGCTCTCGCAGACATGTTGAGCCCTTTATGAACCCTTTCCATAAGTCAGCATGGTGCTGACTTTGCCTAATGGAATTACCCACTGTCAAAAAAGAGTTGAGTTCCCAGGACCAGCCTAAAATGAGGAATACATGGTAGGCCTGTAAATTAGGTTAAAGGGACACAAAGCGTAAAATTAAGAGTTAAAAGATGAAATAGAATAATTATTTTAAAGCAAGCAGGTATTACATAACAAATATAAAGTGATTTTAACAAATGTCAGCCTGATAATAATAATAATAGGTGTATCAGAGTAAGAGTGCAGACTGAGTGAGAGTGAAAGTATTGAGAAAAGAGGAAGTGAGCTGGGTGCAGGCCTGAAGAGATGTGGACATAACTGCTGCAGAGAGAGAATAGGAGGAAAAGCTAAAAATGATTTTAAAAGCAAGCGTGTGCTGAATAAAGCGTATAACAACTGTAACTGATCATAACAACTGTAACTGATTAATAACTGTAACTGATTAATAACTGTAACTGATTATAACAATTGTAACTATGATTAAGATAACCAGTCTGAGTTAGAAATGTGAGTGTGTAAAAATGAAGAGACGTTAGGATTGCAACATCGGGCCTAACGGAAGGCAAGGTGATGTCCACACGTCCACAGTACAAGCGCACACACATTATGATGAGGGATGGATCAGATGCCGAGTGAGAAAGGAGGGGCGGTCAAGATAACCCAAAGGAGTTATAAAAGAAGTGACCCGCTAACGGACGGGAGGATAACGTCGTAAGAGCCAGTCGAGTGCTCCACCTGAGAGGACCCTGGACTCCGCTCTACAGACGCAGCAGTGGACTTCGTCTCTGCTCAAGAATGAAGAAAAGAAAGAAGAAAAGAGGAAGAAGGCCCTTTGTGAACAAAGAATGAAGAAAAGAAAGAAGAAAAGAATCGAGAAGCAAGAATGAAGAAAAGAAAGAAGAAAAGAGGAAGAAGGCCCTTTGTGAACAAAGAAGATTGAAAGACGAGAGAAGCAAGAAAGAAGAAAGACGAGAGAAGCAAGACGCGAGAAGCAAGAAAGAAGAAAGAGAAGAAAAGAAGAAAAGAGGAAGAAGGCCCCATGTGAACAAAGAAGATTGAAAGATGAGAGAAGCAAGACGCGAGAAGCAAGAAAGAAGAAAGAGAAGAAAAGAAGAAAAGAGGAAGAAGGCCCTTTGTGAACAAAGAAGATTGAAAGACGAGAGAAGCAAGACGCGTGAAGCAAGAAAGAAGAAAGACGAGAGAAGCAAGAAGGAAGAAAGACGAGAAAAGACGAAAGAAGATGACGGCCCTTTGTGAACAAAGATTGAGAGAAGGAAGAATCCAACCGAGAAGGAAGAATCCAAGTGAGAGGGAAGAATCCAACCTAGAAGGAAGATCCAAGTGAGAAGGAAGAGAGACGAGAAAAGACGAAAGAGGAAGAAGGCCCTTCCATGAGCAAAGATTGAAAGACGAAGAACCACATATCCTCCCTGCTCCACTTTAACAAGATCAAAGATCGCTGAACGAACGTCGTTTGCAGAGCAGGAAGGGGCGAGGAGGGTCTGGCCAGACCCTCGCCCCTGACAACTCCAAAGAAAAATAACTTTTCACCGCACCCAAAGCCAGCTTCAACCGAGCAGACTCGGCATCTAATCATGAGTATAATCAAAGAATTGAAAGTAAAAAATCATGTGTAGTATTATTATTTTATGTGAGCTGAAGCTTTGCCCTTGCTAAATATATTTTGCAATAAATATCTAACCTGCATTTAAAGTAAATTTCTCAAGTGCATTAATTTGCTTACGTAGTGAATGTTCCTCATGTTAGTAAAAAGTTAAATCTATGTGTGTCTAACATCTGAAGTTCTGAATGGTTATCCTAATGACATCCACTTAACAATCCCTTACGGCTTTATGAGCAATCCAAGCCGTTAAAACCAAACCTGGCAATTTACCA
This sequence comes from Lycodopsis pacificus, assembly GCA_028022725.1. Classification (NCBI taxonomy): domain Eukaryota; kingdom Metazoa; phylum Chordata; class Actinopteri; order Perciformes; family Zoarcidae; genus Lycodopsis; species Lycodopsis pacificus. The sequence continues at coordinate 1,768,062 of CM051694.1, read as the reverse complement.
AGAGCACGGATCCAAAAGAGGAAGCTACCATAACTGACGCGACAGGTAGGTACGCCAGGGGCTAGGGGGCCCCTCAGCCGAGAGCGGACCTGCAGAGGAAGCAGGGATGACGTCAGGAGTAACGGTAGTTAGCAGGGCCAGGCGAGTTCCTCAAAACCACACCAGCTTGCCAATCTTTTAATAGAGAGCTGAGTCAATAAAAAGCCCTGTATCGGGCTGAGAAAAACCTCCGGATCTAACACCACAAATCATTGCAATGTGACGTTAAACACGGGGTAACCAGTGGACGCATGGAGACGTAAAAAAAAAGGTAAACAAAGAGGACGGCTCACGTGTGTTCAGCCGAGAGTATTAAATGTACTCAGAAACATTAAGGGATAAAGATGGAACAAAAAAACATGAAATCAGAAGATATTTATTTATTTATTCATCAAATATTTGATTTTGTCATTGAAGCTGTTTTGACAAAAACGAGTAAATAGATTATATGAAGTTAGATCTCATCTTGTGAGGAAAGAGCCTGAAGACATTCATATCAGGGAGTACAAAGTATAAAATAAATACACACAATTATACATTATATTGTTTGTCGTCATGGTGATATGTTGCAGCAAAGTGCTGTCCCGTTCATATTTACACCATCTCCAGCCCTCACAGTCTCTCACACTCAGCCACTCACCAGGTGGCGTCAGTAAGTCCTTGAGGGTTCAGGGTTTGAGGGTTTAGGGGGGACACTGGGATTACATCCCAAGTCTCATAATTGTCATTTCCTCGATCCTCACTTGAACGTTGTTCTGCTCCTCCATATTCACGGCCGTCCCAAAGCTCTTATTTCTGCTCTGAGGATCGAGGACACACAAGAACAGACTACAGTGGTGATCACTGTCTTTATTAGTTATTAGTATTATTAGTTACTGTTATTAAGTACAGTGATCATGTGACCAGACACAAGCTTATCAAAAGTCTCTCCAGCTGTTAAAGCCGACTGACAGCTGATCCAGCTGTGATCAGCTGATCCTCCGTCATTAGAAACAGACGTCGCTTCACGTGACGCAACAGAGGAAAGGACGTCTCATGTCTCTTAAAACATGTTTCCTCTTTCCTCTCTCCTTGCATGGTTTCCTTGCGGCTCTCCATGCATCCCTGGTGGGAGGGACTAAGATGCAAGGAAAGGACCCGAGAGAGGGAAACAGGGATGCAATTAAGAGACTTGGGATGTACCCTGGGATTGGACCCTCATGTAATTTTGCCTATATAAAATCTATATATTCTGTTTTATGATTTAAGTTAACCATTTTAAGTCAGTTATCCTAAGAATTTAAATATAATTTTTGAATATAACAGCTCTTATTTTTCTATAGGCTACCAATGTGGTTATTTCTTATTAGCCTGACATCTCCTTCACTTCATTTCATATATTTTACAGCATTAGTAGGGTAACAGACTTCAGACTGAATTTCCCAAATTGAGTTCTGTACATAGTTCTTCATGATTTCATTCTCATACGCATGAGGATTCATCTATTAATATGAGTGTGAATGTTAGCGTGTGTGCATAGAGGCCTAATTAAAAGATGATCATTTGTTTAACCAGTGAGCAGCAAAGGTGTTTGCCTTCACACTACAGCTGTCCCACTCACACAACACATTCACAACAACCCTGGCAGGAGGTGCATTCCACTATATCCAGTATAAGATACTTTAGGGTCATGCAGCAAGCGATCTGCATCAGAAGCTCTTGAGTAACGACACTCTGTAGGCAGCGGTGAACTTTAGAACTTTGCTTCATGGCTCGGGCTGACTTCGGGTTTTCACACCTAATAAATACTGAGGAACAGTTGGTGAAATGGGCCCTGAGGTAAAACTGCAGTAGACCTTTGAGGGTGCATATTGTTTCGGTGTGAAGACAAGCTAAACCCGCCAACATGGCACAACCAGCATTTGTTAAAAAGGTGCGTTATTATGCGTTCCCTTTCTGCTCTTAAAAACAGACTCCTCCTCGACAGTGTTAGTTATTATTGACTGAGAGGCTTCCTGGCAGGCTTTTGTTTTACTCATTGGCCATCAGTTGGTGAAGACATGTCTGATGATTATGGAGGAAATGTGTTTTTTAAGCCAGTTGGAGCTGCTGTCAACTAGGAGAGCCAAATGGAGTTGGAGTACCTTTAGTTCAAAGAATCCGTGCACATTTTACATATTTTTGCCCTACATGACATCAGAAATTCTGTGTATACTATTACGGACTGGCTCAAGGAATGTGAAGGATATTTTTCAAATGAGAATAATGTATTTAACTTAAAGTTGACTTAAAACAGAATGTGTACCTCAGAAATACAGTAATGCTGAGTTTGGCCAGGACAGCCTTCATGACAGTCACACTAAAGAAAGAGTTATATCTTACAAGTATGCAATGTTCCTCTGGGGTACGGGTGATGTCAATTTCGTCATCATTTGTTGTGACCACACGGATGTATCTGGACTAATCCACTCAGTCACTTCTCTAAAAGTAGTACTATAGCGATCTACTGCACATGAGTGGAACACATCCTCCACTACGCGTCTGTGATGTCAACAGCGTTCGGTTAGACGTCTGTTTGGGAGAATAATTGAGGCTTAAATAGTCCAAAAATGACAAAACTAGTGCATAGTAACATTTTCTGTAGGTGAATAGATGTTTTTTTAAAATATAGATTACTGTGGTCAACAGGAAATTAGGTTCAACCCCTGACCCAAAGTACACAGTATTGAAACCCTGAGCTCAGAATGAGCACCAGAGCTGTGACTCACACAGTGGCCTGCAGCAAGAAAACGCTTTAAATTCACTACACTCTGCCCTCAAAATTAAATTCCTGCAACCAAACAAACACAAGCAGCAAAACCAAACATCTTCTTTAAAACAAAGGCTAACCAACCAAATCAACCAAAGACGCAAAACACAAAGAGGAAACCAAGCTACAATAGCATAAACTGTGACACGTTGTATTAGTTAAGTAAATAAGTAAGTAATTAGTATTACTATATTGGTAGTCTTGCATAGGCAGACCTGGTCTGGCTCACCCCATTATCATTCTGGTACAGGGGCTTGTTTGCATTTCTTTAAACCATTGACAATCGTCCTGGGCGGATCAAAGTACAAGATGCAAAGATGGAGCCTTTGCAAAATACGGAGCAGAGTACGTAAAGGGAGGAGAATGGCCAATGGCAGGCTTATACCTACAGTCTACATCCAGTCAGACTACTATATCAGCAAACCTACCGGGCCAAGCAACCAGGTTGCAGACACCAACAAAACATGACAGTTAACAATGTCCTCGATGCCAATAATGTACTTCCTTACCTAAGCATGTTCGAGGCCATTTGCACTACATCCCACCATCAAGAGTAAACAAAAGGCACTTGTTTTACTCCATTAGTCACTCTGTCTTAGGTTACAAACCTACACCACACAAAAAGCCTCATGCATACTGGAACACAAGCAATGGTAAAGTTGCAGATAGAGCCCAAGCTCCCCAGCCCTATCTAACTCATTCCATTCACTATCTAACTCGTCTCAACCCTAGTCCTCAGACAGATTAGACTCCAGCCAAACAGCAACTGTCCGATAAGCAGGGAAATGCTGTCTAGACTATTGTCTTTATCCCACATTCTTCGACACACTAATGTGAAAACAGAGTGGTTGGTCTACTGTTGGGATCAACTACTTTGGCCTAAGAGGAGATGCATGGCTCCTACAAACTAAAATGTGACCATTCTCACGCAAAAGACATGATTATTACCTCTCATTGCAAACTCTGTAAATACCTTGTGTGATACTCTTCTAAACCACAATGCTTAACACCAAAGGTGCTTTCCAAAGTTAAAGGACAGATAAACTTGATTTAGCAGTAACAAACTACAAGGATCATAAATCTGATTGGTCGAACATTCCAACAATTAAGCCTCCGTTAGTCACAAACTGGCTCAGGGAATGTGACAAAGAAGGAGTCCACTCTTAAGAGATTTACTGAACGACAAGTAGAATTTATTCAATATAAAGTGGAGAAATGGACAATGAAGTGTGGAAATCAGCAACATCAACATTCAGGAAAGGACTGGCCATCGAGGAGTTCGGGAACGGGACTCCAGAGGGGCTGAATGGTCGTAGAGTTTTTATTTTTTTATTTCCGATGACAGCACAGAGCGCTGCCTGTCAGACTGACGACTCATAGGTTGAAATCGTGACTTTGACCAGGAGGAGTCGGAAGACAATGTGCTTTGGAAGTAGTGTAGCTGTTGAGTCGCCAGCATATTTCACGCAGCTCTTACTCGTGGTGGTACTCAGTACTCAGACCTGAAATGTATCACTACAACAATGTAAAAATACTCCTTTCTAAATAAGTCAAATAATGTCAAGAGACGTCTAAAATTCCCCTTAATCTTACATGAAACATTTGTCTGTCCCCTTAATGATTTATCACTCTGTAAAACTCTAACGCAGACATGCAGTGGGCGTCGATGTAGAAATACTACTCAGGGCTAATAATGAGCTCTATAAGCCAACTGCTTAAAATGACACTCATTATGTTGTGTACTGTAGTTTAGTTCTTCAGACCTCAGCCTATGGAAATGCTCACATGCAGACACCCCCTCAGACTCAAGGCTACTGGTTGAAGGAGACAAGGGATTGGAGGATTCAGCCAGTAAGAGCTTTTTAATCACATTCACACGGTGTCGGAGACGGAGAGGCTGCATGTGAGTGGGTGTCATTATTAGCACTTCTGTCACAAACACACCATCTCATTAGACACAACACTCATCTGTAGCCTTTTTTTGTCCTGCAGGTCTATTTTAGAGGCATGTGAGAGCTTGTGTGGTGCGTTTTTCTCCACAAAGTCCAAGTGAACAGTGATTTCTGTTTCAGGGCTAATTTCGGGCTTCAACACCAAGTTCTGCTTTTCTTTTCCTAAGCAGGTGACGGGTGGGGGTGTGTGGGTAACAATAGATCAGTGCCGGCACGACGTTAAGACGTCGAGTGGAGCAAAGCCATCATGGTGAATAACAACTGTGTAAAACATGTTTTATGTAGTTCGACCGGACATCTTTGATCTGAGTCGTGGAGCGTGGCTGGTTATGAAGGTGTGGAGGCAGTCAAACTGTAGCAGGGCCCACGGTCTCTGTGAGGAGATTCTAAAGGTCTCAGTGTGTTGTCTGTCGCTGTAGCAACGCCTTCTCACCCCCAAACTCGTCAAATAATGCAGCTGTGTCCGTGGCATAGACTGTGTACAAGAAGTGAACATAGTCATCGTGACATCACCCATTGGTTTGTGGACTACCGTTTGGAAGACTCGAGTTCTACGCTTTGGCCATCACAATCTTGGATTACGGCAGTCGTCATCTTGGCTTTTTTGCAAACAATGAAGGGATGTGAGCATATCTGGATGGCAGAGGAGTGACAAAGAGACGCTGTATTCGGCTCTGGTAGGGTAGCAACCTGTCAATCACAGTAAACCAGCCCTACAGCATACTCTGCTTTATGGTCTATTTTAGTCTAAATAGCACCGTAAATTACTAGATGAAAAAACTCACGGTTACTCTTCCCCATACTAATAAAGGTGATTTTACTATACACAGGATCAACAGATCGTCGACTAACTTGGAGTTTTGTTCCACTCCGAAGTTTCTGTTTTTACTATTTTCCAACAAAAAGCTCCATTATAGTGCTTTAATCTATTACACACCTTCATGTTGTGTAGGAGACTGATTAGTAAGAAATGAGTTTACTCCCACACACTGCCAACACAAAAAATAATTATAGAAAGCCAAAGGTTTGGCCATGGAACTTCATCAGCTTTTAGACATGTAAAACGAATGTGATCGGGGTGCCTCCTCTTTTTGGGATCCTCACCTTTAGTGGTCCACCTCGCCACTGGTAAGCTTCAGCCCCGAACATCTCTTTTAAATAAGTGTAAAGGGCTTTTATTAGTAGTTGGTGTTTAAAATGATCCTTGATTGAACCACTGTTTTTGAATGTTTAATGTAATAACAAAGATGAATTGTTTGTAATAGAACCACATCTCCTGCTCATCAGTAAAATTAACCTGAGTGCCTTAGAAGAAACCATTTTTATTGTCATATACATATACATGAAATTCGACTTCTGCATTTGACCCATCCCTGTATATAGGGAGACTCAGGGACACTTCAATGCGTGACACGTCCCAGTCGAGGATCAAACCGTTGACCCTACGGTTACCAGACAATCCTCTTAACCCAGTGAGCCACGGTCACACCTTATGAGTTCTTGATACTTTGTGGGCAAAACTTATTCTTTAGGTGAAATTCCGAAAGGTGGCGTTGTTGTGCTCTTACTAATACTATTGGTTAATATCCTCGTAAACCACACCCTCTTCCCACCACAGGAGGATCACAAAAAACAACCTGGGACACCCAGATAGCTCACATGGTAGACCACCCCTTGCACCAAGGCTGAGTCTTACCTCAGCAGCCCTGGTTCAAATCGAATCGGGGCCCCTGACTGAAAGTCATCCCCTCTTTCTCTCCTCTTCCCCCCTCAAAGATGTGTGCAGTCCGAGCACGGCCATCAGCAGTAGGTGGGTAAGAAGTGGTGAATGGGTCATTAGCACAGCCTACTTTACACCCCAGCCTGATTAATGTTCGGCCTGTGCAGAACATCGACTACATTCAGAGGTGATAATCAACCCACAAGCAAACATTCTCAATTATTATTGATCAGCTGTGAGGGCTTTGACGGGACCTTTGTGGAATGGAAGGTCAACATGTAAGCAGGGTTTGTGTGTGCGGCGCTCCAAAAACATCCAACTTGAGTTATTTTGATTATTACCTGGACTTTTAACTCATTAGTTGTGTCATCCCCAGCAATACCGTAGCCGTGTATGTATGGTTAAAAAAGAAAAGCAACTGCCATGCCCCTCGCAAAAATGTGGGCCAACTTTTTTGAAAAATCCAAAATGGCTACCATCATCAATGTTAGAAATGATCTTAGCAATGGTTTAGCCGGCCATAGTAGCAGGTATAATTTCTGAGCTGTTTTGACAGAGTTGACTCTTACAGGATTGAGATTTGTTCAAATAAAGATGCAGTAATTGTCTGATAAACATCAAGTATTAACACAGAAAGGACATGAACTGCTTTGGACATAATAAAGTCTAGATATGGCCCATGTTATCAGTTTGTCCTGAGAGAAACCACAGCCCTCCAGAAGGCTGATGAGACTCTAGAACAAAAAAGTACATTTCCGAACTAAGAATTGCCGACCATCTTGGATTTGAAGAAAAATAGGTGAAATCATCAAAAATCAATGATGAATTCCTTGAACCAAAAAGTTCCAGACTGCCACTGTGCAACATTGTGAGGCTAAACCGCTGGAGAGATCATTTGCCACATGTCCAATAGCAGCCATTTTGCATTCACATTTGATCTACATTCGTTTTTTAACCTTCAGAGATGACAAATCCACTAAGAAACGAACTTCTGCTTTCCACGGTCATGGAAATGCAGTCATGGACACAATGTGCCTCTTTTCTTTAACGATGCTAAAAAGTTCAAAACACTATTCATCTGATGGATAAAGACCTAACTTTAAAAAAGATTAAATAGAATTAAAGCTGCGAGCAGCAATGAACGGGCCCTCGCCATGTGTGCGTCGGGGTGCCGGCGGGACTCTGGCCTGCGCGTCCGAGAACGTCCGAGAACGTCCGCGACCGTCGGACGGCGCGTCCGCGAGCGAGACGTGTTTAATCCCGCGTGGACCGCCTGGTGCCGGAAATGACGCTTTGCAAATAGTCCGACGCTTCCTGCGTCCTCTGCCTGGCGCTACAGAACGCGTGCCTCGTGTTGCTCTGTGTCAAGTGTCAACCACGTAGTGTAAAAGTCACGTGAATCGGATGCCGTTTGTCAGAAAACGCAGATTTCCTTTCGCCAGCAGGTGGCGCTGTGAGTACTAGTGAAAATTAGCTTGTAGACATCCTCAGGCCATGGGTGCTATCAAGCATGAGAAGTTTGGGACCGTTTGGAACAAGTGCAGTTGAGTTACATCAGCTTTTTTCATGAGGAATCACATAAAGTAATCGCCCGCTACGACTAAACGACTCCGTCAAACGTAAAGCTTTTGATATCTTTTAATCACAACGGTCTTGACATGGTACTGGCAAAATTTTAAGTGGATCTGACGAAGTCCCTAGGAGGAGTTCGTTAAAGTATAGCGACTAGAAATAGGCCGAAATCGGTGGAAAAATGACACATAAATCAAAATGGCCGACTTCCGGTAGGGTTTAGAGCATGGACCCAAGAGACTTATTTTTAAGTCTCCATAGGATACATCGGCCTACCAACTTTCATACATGTAGCTCAAACGTAGCGCTGGGGCTGCTCTTCTTAAATCTTGTAGGGGGCGCTATAGAGGCAATTGAAAACGGCCAAGCCAAAAAACCATATACACTATGTCGTCCTATGACCTACGACACATCTACAAAGTTTCATGAGTTTTTGAGCATCCCAACACACTAAACCATCAGCTTCCTGTTTCATGGCGAACGAAGCGTTGCCACGGCAACAGCGTTCAACGAAAGCGCACAATATTCATGATGATGCATCATCAATGTCTTAAGGCTATCCTTACCAAATTTGAGACTCATCAGGTCACCTGGCTAGGAGGTATAAAGAAAAGTATAAAATATGACATTTCCTTTAGCCAGTAGGCGGCGCTATGAGTTATTGAATTTTTTTCAATTGAACTATGTTCAAGCTTGAATGATTATCATGCGTAAGAAGTTTTGTGCGGATTGGATAATGTACCTTGGAGTTATAACAACTTATAAGAATTCATTTTTTCCAAAACAGTGAGGCAAAATGGCCGTCACGCCACGTCAAGGTTCTTCGATGAAAGCACGAGATTTTGATAACTTTTAATCACAAAGGTCTTAAGAACATCCTGACAAAAAGTGGCAAAAAGGCCAACTTCGCGGGTTTACTGTAGCGCCCCCTAGTGGTTGAATGCAAAACAATTATCAGGGTATGTTACAGCATGCGATGTGCACATATGCTGCAAATTTTGGAATTGTAGGACAAAAGGTTGAGAAGTTATGTGTATTGATATTAAGCCACGCGCCTAAGAAGTTTATTGGTCCATATCTTGTAAACGCCAAGAGGTATCAAAAAGCTTTTGATAACTTTTGATGACGTAGAACCAATAATGATCCACAGCAAATTTGGTAGCAATCGGACCCAGCATGTAGCAGGAGATAGCAAAATAGGTTTTACACTAAATTCAAAATGGCGGAAAATCTAAGTAGGCGGAGCTTAGGGGTCTGAGAGGCTTTTTTTTAGATCTAGCGGATTGGGACATGTGGGTCAAATTTGGCGTGGCCGGTCCGATTTGTAGGGGGCGCTAGAGTGCCATTTTTTTACGCACACATATGAAATTTAGGGCAGCAGAGTTTCTACCTCAGATCTGAGAGGGGTGCAAAATTGGTGAGTTTTCATAAATTCCAAGTACCCCTACAAGCTCCATCCCCACAAAAATATAGATCAGAATAATAATACCCCATACAATTTCAATAGGGCCTTCGCTGGCCCGACGTTGTCTGTGGCTCGGGCCCTAAAAATGGCAAAAAAATCAGACGTATGTAAAGAGTTGAAGGATGGCAGTAAGTCAAGCTATTCTCCCTCCTTCTCAGTGCCGTCTGTGGAGCCCTGAAAGCAAGAGAAGATGACTGTGTGCCATTGTACATCTGTCTCTTGTGTGGTGCCAGTTCTGTAGCACAAGGTTTGTCAACCACACATTTAAATAAAAGCTTGACATTCCTTTCAAAGAAATGTCTGCCTTTTCTGTTATGAAGTCCTTTGTTGCTTGTTTGTATCGTGGAATTGCTTTTAAAGTGCACAAAGGCGGAAAGCTTAGACACAACAAAAGACCAGGCTCCTCAAAGGCTGATCGTTGCTCTCGATCTCTTCATCTTTTATACCAGATGCGTGGGGACGTGTATTTTCAGCAAGGGGGGGGGGGCGTCCTGGATACTTGCATGTACGCAAAAGGTTAGACTCTCATGTAGTACATCTTCTATATCTACTGTGAAACTTGCATGGATTTAAAGTACAGTGTTGTAGAATAGTGGCTCTAAAGCAGGGGTCTCAAACTCATTTTCACTCTGGGGCACATCAGCATCACGGTTGCCTTCAAAGGGCCGATTGCAAATGTAAGACGGTGTAAATGTAACGACTCCTAACATATTTAGTTTAGTTTCCCGGGATATCTGACTTCCACAACACGTACTAAGCAGAAATAGGTTATTTTTTCCATGGATAATGGCGGACAGTTGAACGGCTTTCAGGGCGATAAGCCCCGCCCCCTCTCCTGCGCGTCCAGTGCGAATGAACACAAATAGCCCCCGGCGAGACTGGCGGCACGAATGGCTCAACTCAACTTATTTTCTCCGCGACTTATTGAGTGGCGTAATAATCGCGCGACACAACGAATCGATAATGAAATTCGTTGCCAACTCTTTTAATAATCGATTTTCATCGATTTTATCGATTCGTTGTTGCAGCCCTACAGAAAATTGGAACAGCAGCTTACTTGATGACATCACCACCTCAGCTGGTCTCATGAGTTTAATCCGTTTTTTTCTGTAAAGTATTTTTACAATCAAACTAAATATGACAACCCTGCCGTTTTCATTTTCATTTAAAATCAAAAATGATGTATTATTATTTACATATATATACATACATACAATTATATATGTATATATATATATAAATAAATATATGTATGTGGATCAGATCCCGCTAGCAACACCTCACATCTCCGAAATCGTCGGAGCAGATTTTTAAATCGCCTGAATCTTTACAAACCGATCACAGATTTGATGCTTAAACAACTAACTTCTCGCCTCAAAACATCCTAAAATTACTTTCTGTGACTTAACTAACAACAGTATGTGGCGAGAGTCGGACGGGCCGTCACTCAAAGTTCAGTGAACAGCCAATAGTTAGAGAGCACAACAACGCCACCCTAGGAGTTGCACCTAAAGATTCACTTTTCCAAAGACACTCAGGTTCATTACACAAATGAGCGTGAGACGTGGTTCCAATACAAAATAATCTTTATTCTACTAAAAAAATGCACCGTTACAGTTTATACACGAAATTCTAAAAGAGCCGTTATACATTTAAAAAGAGGACTGCGGCTTACCAGTGGCGAGGTGGGCCAGTACAGGTGAGGATCCCGAAAAGAGGAGGCACCCCGATCACCCGTGTACACAACACTCACACACACAACCACACGTGAGGGTCTCAACCCGGGGCACACCAAACGACACAGCACACAAAGGGAGACACCACCACCTGGAAGCACCAACCCCACCACCTTGGCTTAGCAGCTCCTACAGGGACAAATAAAACAATTACAAAAAGCTCTGGTTCGTAGGAAAAGAAATCAAACAAAGGAAAAAATAAGCAAAAGAGAAAACAACAAAAATAGCTTGGGTTGGCTGATCAGCCAGGGGGGGTGATCAGTAACCCAATCTATACACACTAAAAGCCAGAGTGAGCCTTGACATCCCTTGGTCAGAATATACAAAATGAATGGCTCAGGCTAAAAAATAGGTTGCTTTCATTAAAACCAGGGTGCTGCTGACAACAGCACGAGACAGGGGCGCAGTGCTGACAATAGCAGCGTCAGTAGCCTGTGGCAATACAGCGCAGGTCAGCTTACACGAACCCCGTCGGCCAAAGCCGTTAGTTTGAGCAAAGGCCGTAGACAAAACACCGGTAGACAAAACAGCAGCGTCCTTAATTTATGCTGAGTTAGCTGTAGCCGCTTTCTGGCGGCGTTCTGCTCGAACCCAACCAAAAGTCCCCGATCAGGCAATGTGCGTCGGCTCCAGAAGGGGGAGGAGGGCATGTAGCGTAGCTACCGGCAGCTACAAGCAAAACATGGTCACTAACAGAACACACGCTTATACTTAAGTCGGGACCCAATTGACACTCACCGACAGATCCGCAGGTGAATCACCTGTGCAGGACGAGGGGAGCCCCAGAGATAGTCTGCACAGCGGCGGATGTCCGGAAAACCGGAAGCGGGACACGCGTTTGACGTCAGGAGGGAGCAAAGGGAATCCCTGGCGCATTTATGCGATGCCCGCCCACCGCGATTGGCCTGGTAATGAAAGGGACACCGAGGCCCTGCGAATGGTAATGTTCCCTTCTGCTACAAGTAGTATTTCGAAAGTTTCAACTTCCAGTTGTGTGATTTCTCCTCCGCCATTGTTTCCTGTTGCTGGTGCAAAATGCATTCTGGGATATTTGGGTGTCCCAAGTACAGACAAGTCACCTCCGATGCATCCCCGGTAAAATGGGCGGAGCCACATCCAGGCATTAGGACCGTGCTTGGCTCGATGTAAACTTTGAATTGGAACAGTACTTGGGCTGAGACTGATGACGTTTCACAAGTCCACGAGTTCACAAGTACAGAGAAGTACGCATGTTGAGAAAGCCACGATCACTTGTTGTAAATCCTCTTTATAGGTTGTTGCATCTCCTGTCCACCTGTTGTGATAGTTTTAATGTCGGCATACAGACAACATGCTATCTCATAATTTCGACCATGGGGATATTTTTATTTTCAAATCTAACTTTTAATAATTTTTTTGCTGGCCACATAAAATGACGTGGCGGGCCGGATTTGGCCCCCGGTCCTTGAGTTTGAGACCCCTGGTTTAAAGCAACGTCCGTCAGCATGATTGAGACAGCCGACCACTAGACTGTTGATGTAAGCCTCACACGAAGCACGAAGCAGTACGAAGACACTAAAGATGTAAAAAGACTACGTCACCTCAGAACTATGAGGTAGACATCTTTCCACACACAAATCAGTACTAAGTAAGGCAAACAGTCACTGGGTTTTATACACAGAAAGTCATTGCAGGATCATTTGTGGTGTACAGCTGAAGCTCCATTAGCAGCCAAACCATACCAAGCTAACAGTAAAGCGTAGCGTCGGCACTGTCTTTGATGCTAAAGATTTTCCCTCAGTTATTCAAAAAGCAGTTCAAACATAAAAAACGATGTCAGAACTCTGAGATTGACATCTTTCCACACATGAAGCATGAAGCACCAACTAAGATAAGATAAGATAAAATAAGATAATCCTTTATTAGTCCCTCAGTGGGGAAATTACAGGATTACAGCAGCATTGCTCACAAGTAATACAATGAAGATAGAAATCAAGTAATATAAATAAACTAAACAGTAACAGTAATAAAAATATGACAGGAAAGAAGAATACAAAATATACCAGGATATACAGACGGAGTAAAATGTAAAATGTAAGATAATACTTAAAATGTAAAAAATAAGATAATACTTAAACGTATTGGATATTGCACGGGATATTGCACAGGATTGCACGGATTAGATATTGCACCAGGTGAATGAATTAAAGTGTTCAGAAGTGTTCATATCAATGTTCAAGTGAATTAAAGTGTTCAGAAGTGTTCAAGTGTTCATGTTCAAGTCAAATGACAGCAGCGGGGAGGAACGACTTGCGGTACCTCTCCCTCAGACACCGGGGATGGATCAGCCGGTGACTGAAGGAGCTGTGCAGAGCTGCCAGAGTGTCCTGCATGGGGTGGGAGGCGTGGCTCATCAGGGATGAGAGCTTCGCCATCATCCTCCTGTCTCCCACCACCTCCACAGTATCCAGTGGACACCCCAGCACGCTGCTGGCCTTCCTCACCAGTTTGTCCAGTCTCCTCCTGTCAGCTGCCGCGATGCTGCTGCTCCAGAAGACCACTCCATAGAAGATGGCTGATGCCACCACGGAGTCGAAGAAGGTCTTCAGGAGTGCTCACTGCACCCCAAAAGACCTCAGTCTCAGCAGAAAGAGTCTGCTCTGTCCTTTTTTATAAAGAGCGTGAGCGTGGTCAGTCCAGTCCAGTTTATTGTTCAAGTGAACACCCAGGTACTTATATGAGTTCACGACCTCAATGTCCAGTCCCTGGATGCTCACCGGTGTCGGAGGAGGGCGTTTACCCCGGCGGAAGTCCACCACCAGCTCCTTGGTCTTGCTGGTGTTGATGTGGAGGCGGTTCCGCTGTCACCATCCGAAAAAATCCTGGTTTAGTTCCCTGTATTCTCTGTCATCATCTGCGGAGATGAGGCCGACGATTGCAGAGTCATCAGAGAACTTTTGCAGGTGGCAGTTGGCAGAGTTGTGTTTGAAGTCCGAGGTGTAAATGGAGAAGAGGAATGGAGCCAGAACGGTTCCCTGTGGGGCCCCTGTGCTGCAGGACACCCGATCTGACTCACACTCCCGTATCCGCACATACTGTGGACGGTTGGTGAGGTAGTCCAGGATCCATGCAGTGAGGTGGTGGTCCACCCCGGTCTGCTCCAGCTTGTCCCTCAGAAGCAAAGGCTGGATGGTGTTGAAGGCACTGGAGAAGTCGTAGAACATGACTCTCACAGTGCTTCCAGTCTTTTCCAGGTGAGAGGGCATCTCTGCAGCAGGAAGATGACGGCGTCATCCACCCCGATGCCGGACTGGTAGGCGAACTGAAGAGGGTCCAGGGATGAACTCACCAGAGGGCGGAGATGGGCAAGGACCAGCCTCTCCAGGGTCTTCATCAGGTGGGATGTCAACGCCACCGGCCTGTAGCTGTTGAGGTCCTTGGGCCGCCGGTTCTTTGATACCGGTACCACGCAGGATGTCTTCCATAGCTGTGGTACTTTCCCCAGCCTCAAGCTCAAGTTGAATAAGTGCTCCGCTATCCCGCACAGCTGGTCTGCGCAGGATTTGAGGAGCCTTGAGCTGATGCCGTCCGGACCTGTGGCCTTCCTCGCCTTGATCCTCCTCAGTTCCTTCCTCACTTGGTTGAGGGACACGCGGGGGGGTGGGGTGTTGGAGTGGGGAGGTGTGGAGGGGGGCCGAGTGCTGTGGGAAGGGGGGGGGGGGGGTGGAGGGGGAGTAATAATCCACAGGGGATGCAGATGATGGGGGTTGCAGCAGCAGGGAGGTCTGGGTGGGGGGAGGGGTGAATGGCTGGTCAACCCTGTTAAAAAATAAGTTCAGCTCATTCACCCACTTTTTGTCCCCCTCGGGCTGTTGGTTGGGCCCCTTGTACCCAGAAATCGCCTTGAGGCCTTTCCAGACCCTGACAGTGTTATTCTGCTGCAGCTGGTCCTCCATCCTCATCCTGTAGACATCTTTCCCCTCCCTGATCTTCATCCTCAGCTCCCTCTGCACAGTCCTCGGCTCCTCTTTGTTGCCAGATCTAAAAACCCTCTTCTTCTCCTTGAGGAGGGCCTTTATCTCCGGAGAGATCCAGGGTTTACCATTTGAGAAACACCGTACAGTCCTGGTGGGTACGTGTTCTCAACACAGAAGTTAATGTAGTCCGTGATGCAGTCGGTGAGACCGTCGATGTCTTCCCCATGTGCATCACTGAATACCTCCCACACAGTTGTCTCAAAACAGTCCTTCAGAGCCTCCTCGGCTCCATCGGTCCATCGTCTAACTGTGCGGGTCACAGCTGGCTGCTTCTGTGCAAGAGTTGTGTACACAGGCAGGAGGTGCACCAGGTTGTGGTCAGATCTGCCCAGGGGAGGGAGAGGTGATGATATGTATGCCTCCTTGGTGTTGGCATAAAGAAGGTCCAGTGTTTTCTTGTCTCTGGTGTGGCATTTGACATACTGGGTGAATGTGGGCAGAGTGGAGGACGGAGGGGCATGATTAAAGTCCCCAGAGAGAAGGAGGAGGGCATTGGGGTGTTGTGTCAACAGCCTGCTTGTCGCCGAGTGGATGACGTCACAGGCCGCTTCGGCATCAGCAGAGGGGGGGATATACGCAGCCACCACAATAACGTGCGAAAATTCCCTAGGCAGATAGTGTGGCCTCATGCTAACCGCTAACAGTTCAATGTCCGCTGTGCAGGTCTGCTCCTTAACAGTGATGTGTCCAGAGTTACACCATCTATCATTTACAAACACTGCCAGGCCTCCTCCCTTCCTCTTACCGCTCTCCGTTGTCCTGTCCGCCCGTATGATGCGGAACCCGTCCAGAGTAGCGTGTGTGTCCGGTGTTAGCTCGGTTAGCCACGTCTCCGTAAACACCATGAGGCTAGACTCCCGGTATTCCCTCTGATGGCGAGTTAGCGCCGCTAGCTCGTCCATCTTGTTGGGCAGAGACCTCACGTTTCCCATGATGATGGAAGGGAGAACGGGTGTGTAGCGTCTTCTCCTGGCGCGACGTTCTGCCCCCGCACGGCATCCCCGTTTCTTCCTCCTCAGCTCGCGGGGAACAGCGGGTCTCTCGTCGGTTAGCACCGCCGCGTCCCGGAATGCTAACAGCTGGTCCCTAGCGTAAACAACAGGACCATGGCTGCACGCTGGGTCCCCAGACACAGAGATGTGAAAATAGCAATAAACAGCAGGTAGACCACGACAAGCTCGACATGTCTAGCTGCCATAATGCACCGATTAAGAACGGTAGCTGGTATAAGAAAAAAAGAAGCGAAAGAAGTACAAAAAAACAACATAATATAACAGGGGCTGTACCGAACGTCTTTTTCTAGCTTCTATTGAGGCTTTTGAATGAAGCTGTGAACGTCTGTCCTCATATTTTATGACGACCTCACTGCAAAAAACTGAATCCTTAGTTTGAAAGTGGATTGATCTTTTCTATAACGAATAGAAGTTCTCCGTGTGTGCCTCCCTTTATGTCAGCAGGAGAGTGGACATGTTGGTTTTGAAAGACTAAACTACAAAAAATGTGGATTGAAGCAGAATAGTTAATTTAATGAAAACATGTTGTAAATTCATGAAATGATAACCTCAATCTTTTTTCATTACATTTTGACTTTTTGACAACGCTTTGAAAGTATTGGAAATATTTGGATCACACAAGTGAGAAACAATCCTACGCAGCCACCACTGCAATCTAATCAAACATAGTTCAATACTAATCGTATAATACTCATAACATTAGTGTGGCCTGATCTTTACCTGACACAGTGCAGACATACCTGCTTTAAACACAATGAATAGACAGTATTTAAATGTTGATTTTGAATTTAAATGTCAACGTTATGAATGAAGCTTTGATGTAAATCTAAAAACAAACTCTATTACCATGTTTTATACATAAACTGATTGCAGGATAACGGTCTACATTTGAAGCTGCTACAACCCGAACAGAGGTAACAGTAAAAATACACATGATTCTCACAAGTTTTGTTATTCTTCATATTTTTAACCTAAGTTAAGGTTATTTAGGTGTGATTTATGAGTATGTTTACCAGTTGTGAGGACAGTTGGTCTACTCCCACAAGGTGTACAAATGGGGTGAACATGGCTGAACATACAATGGGTGTAAGTAGGGATGCCCCCGAAACCCAGTTCTAAAGGGAACTGGTTCTAAAACAGTAAAAACCAGAGTTTTCATACGGTCCAGAGTTAACGGTTCTGCAATTATTCTGAATTTCCTAATAAATTATGTTTGGTTATCAAGCAGCTAATAGCAGCGTTGCAAACCTTCAGCGAACAGCAAATTGTTGCAAACAAGCTAAAACCAAAGTCACCGTCTCCTTTTCTTCTCCTCTTAACTGCTGAGTTTGCAAATTCCTGTAAACAGCAGCCCCCCTCCCTCTACCAGCGGTACCTGCAGACAGTGAAACAGCAGACTGGAGGAGACTGGCTGAGGTGGTCTTTATTCTAAAGTACACTCAGGAATGTTATTTATTTTAGTCACATTTTACATCAGTTTCCAGTGAGATAATAATAACTTTATATAGTACCTTTTTTGTTGTAAACATTACTGTTGCTTCTCCAGAAACAATATTTAGTCATTTTTCAAATGTATAATCCTGTTCGGAATGTTTTCTTTTTTTTAAATAATATATTAAAAAGCAGTTATTTGGTAATGAAAACAAACTGACAAGAGTATCCATAAAGACCCAAACTCCAAATAAGGAATATCGATAGAATAAACTCCGAATGATACCCATCCCTAGATGTCACAAAGATACTATCTGTGTTTGTTCACATCAGAAAAATACCTATAGTCAGGTTTCACCTGAAGTGGGAGGGGCTTAAACTGGAAGCTATTAGAAAGTGTTGGATCTACTTTATTTTTCTCATTATTCTATGTTTGGCAGCCAAAAAGACAATGTATTTCAGCCATATACCTGAATCATCGAAAACAGATTTGATATTTGTTGAGTGTAATGAAAGCTGTGTAACTGTTAATGTTTCCCGTTGGATAACAAAAGTAAAAATAGAGCAGGAGGTTAGTGTAAACTACAGAGCCAGTTAATTTACAACAGGAGGTTTGAATTATATTTAAAAAATCACAACTGTTGAAAACAATCTCAAAGGCTCCTTTGGGCCACTTGCTTTGAGAGGGTCTCTAACTTCAGTTCCTGGGTTTCCTGTCTTTAGTGTCAGACTTCAAGAGGAAAACCAAATATAAAGTTAGTTAGCTGATTTGGCTATTAGCAGTTCCTGTTTGCACTGTACATATACCAACTAGATGGATTACTCTGACGCTAAAGAAGGGGTCTGGGTTTTATGATCATGACACAAAATGTGATTAAGTTAAGGAGCAGCTGTTATTAACATGATCCTGATGTTTTTGGTCTCTTTTAATTTTCAATTTGAATATTGAATCCGTATTCGGTTACACCCCTAAAACCAACCAGAAACTAGTGGCTTTTTAAATTTACATTTGACAATTTGCTATTTCTCGCAGTACTGTTTTCATTGACCTTCATTTCAAAACAATCAATCAGAGCTTTGTAGGTAGGATTGACATTGGGGACATCATATTTGTACATAGCTATAGGTAGCTATAGCTAAAGAATGGAAAATTAGCCAGATTTCCATAAATCCCCAGGTAGAATGCTTTAAAAGCATTTAGAGATGGTGTCAAGATTAAATATCATGTAGACCAGTGATTCTCAACTGGTGGGTCGCGACCCAAAAGTGGGTCGCGGACCCGTTTTCAGTGGGTCGCGGGCCTTTGCCTGACAAAAAAAAAAGAAAAGTTGTGATTTTATTTTGAAGGGAATTTTTTTATGCAGCGGAATTATTCCAGCATTTACGGGACTTGTTCAGCGGTGCAGGAAAAACACCGACCTATGCGTTGTGAATCACATCACGTGAATATATATGAGTATTTTGACAAGTTTCCTGACTTGAGTGAGATGTACAAACACCGTGACACACGGGGAGAGACGAGGATACAGAGAGCAGAGCAGGACTGTTGTGTGGGTTGTGAAAGTCAAATCATAAGACGATCTCCAACAGAGAGAAATGTCCGGAGAGACCAGAGTCATTAGACTCTGACTGGACAGACTCATAGAGGTGAATTCTTCAAACACTAATTTCTCTTTTTAGAAGATGAGAAAAATACAATATTGTGGCTTTTTCACTTCATCCTGAATGAACTGAATTTAAAGCTGCAGGGCAATTCAGTGAAAATAAGTTTTCTAAATTGAATTTCGTTAAGTAATTTATTTTTTAATCCAGCCGTTATTTTACTTGAAATGAGAAGAACATTTATTCATGTATTTCTATGTATTATTTATAATCCATCCAGTTAAATTTGAAAAATGATTAATATTTGTTAAAATATAATTGATGTGTACTTTCTTTATTTGATTTGACAGTTGTTTACTACAAAGAGACGTTACTACTACTAGACTTCTTGAATATAGATATACCCAAATTTTATACATATATATATATATATATATAACATTTGGGTAGTGGGTCCCGGCTTGTCATTAAGGGGTGATGGTGGGTCCCGTAGCCAGACCAGTTGAGAACCACTGATGTAGACGTCAGTGTAGAAGCTGAGCGTTTTAAAAACAGTTGGTAACGGCAAAGTCATGATGACATTTCACTCAAGTTGAAAAGAGGAGACAAGTTCCAGAGAACAGGTAAACGCTGAAGAGAGAGATTTGAACTATAATATTCCCCTCAGAATCCGTCAAGATTCAGCATTCTTTCAGCTTGAAAAGAGAGCCCCCGATGACTACATTTCAAAGCGCCGATCTATTTTATAGGCCATAAGGTAAAGACTTTTTTTGTTTTATCCCATTCCACTATAGAGGGCACTAAATCATTTCATGTAAAAGATCGATTGGTTTTGAGAGAGGAAAAAAAAGTTCTCTTTGTGTCATTCTGCAGTTTTTTCTTCATTTGTGTTTAAAGTCAGCAATACTTCCTCCCTTGCATATGTAACAGAGTTACAATTTGTGTGTGTTGTACTGTTTTCTGCAGCAAATACATATTGGAAAAGCACCCTCAGGTCGTATACCACCCATTTCTAGCTCCCTCTGTCCCAGAGACATCTCACCTTGCAAAGTTTTCCCCAGACTTCATTATCAACCCAGGCACATTCATCCCTCCATCCCAGCATCCTTTCCTTTTCTCTTGATTCTGCCTTTCATGTCCCGCCCACCTCGGCCAACTTTGGTCAACTCCTCTGACCTCGACACCAGCTACCTCAGCTGCAAAGACCGCTACAACAACAGGGATCAACGGTAGGTAAATGGCGCAACTACGGGATCAGCTTGGGTTTGGGTGTCTTGCCCGCATCATGGTGGACCGGCAGAGCTGGGTATCGAACTGCCAATCCTCTGTTTGGAGGACGGCCACCTTAAATGCTCCCCTTTTTTCCACAGCTCTGCCAGCAGAGTCGCATCCGCTCGACCATCCTCCGCATAGCACTCTCAGGCAACAGATTCTTGATGGTAACTACATCGACCTCGCTCAATTAATGAATCCATCCACACCCAATCCCTCTCGGCCGCACTGCACACAGCCAAACCTTCCCCACAATCCAATCAAGCACAGCCAGTGGCTTCACCTAATTCCCAGCCCGGATTACTCCATGCAGTACATAAGTATCGATCAGGCCACATCCCCCATCTGAAAATGTATCTTTTGGGAATTCGGCAGCATCAGAGCTTTCGAAGAGATAGTCCCCACTCAATAGTCTCCACTTCCCCAGTTCCCACCAGCCACCGGACGTCAGCGGTCCATCATGGTTCTCCATCTATCATTCCATGACCCTCTTTACCCTCCTCGTTTCTTTACCCTACACCCTTTCATCCCTTACCCTACATCCCGCGACCCTAATCCCTACATCCCTTCATCCCACGACCATCATCCCTTCATCTCACGACCCTCATCCCTTCATTCCGCGACCCTACATGCATTCATCCCACGACGATCCCATGGATTGTGAGAGTCTGAGAATAGCGGCTTTCACTCACCTTGCTACAGGCGTTTCAACGGGTCACACAGCTTTCTGAAGTCCGAAATAGATGCAAGTCTATTTAGTATATAGTGTATTTGTAAGGAGGACAAGCACATTATCGTGGGAGGCAAATGTAAGAAGGACCATCTGTCACAGGTATTAGAGCTCTAGCACTGACGTAGCATTTAAGTCAGTGTTGTGCACATGCACACCATTACAGAGCTGAAAGCGACATAATCTGTCTGCGGCGTTTGACACGGTGAACCACCAGATCCTCCTCTGCACCATCGAGGGGATGGGCGTCTCAGGCTCTGCACTCTCCCTGTTTGCATCCTACCTGACAGGTCGATCCTACCAGGTGCCATGGAGGGGGGCCGTGTCGGAACCACGCATGCTGACTACGGGGGTTCCACAAGGTTCAGTCCTGGGCCCCTTTCTCTTCTCGCTCTACACAACATCTCTGGGTTCTGTTATTCGCTCGCATGACTTATCTTACCATGGTTATGCCGATGACACCCAGCTGGTCTTGTCATTTCCCCCCGGTGACACTCAAGTGGAGGCACGCATTGCTGCATGCTTGGCTGACATCTCAAAGTGAATTGTGACACACCACCTGAAGCTCAACCTGGACAAAACCGAGCTACTGTTCCTCCCGGGGAAGGGTTGCCCGCACCGAGACCTGTCCATCACCATTGATGATACGGTGGTGACGCCAACTCGAACTGCGAGAAACCTGGGTGTGACCCTGGACGACCAACTGTCGTTCTCAGCAAACATTGCATCGGTTACACGCTCCTGCAGATTCCTGCTCTACAAGACTTGAAAATAAAAGTATCCCCATCGTCGAAATTATGAGATAGAAAGTTGAAATTGTGAGATAGCATGTTGTCTGTGTACCGACATTTAAACTATCACAACAGGTGGACAGGAGAGGCAACAGCCCGAAAAGAGGTTTTCCAACGATTGAAAAAGATCTACAAATAATCCCAAAATGTCCATGAAGAGAAAAATTGATGCAGAGGGAAGAAAATGTAATGAAAGATGTGAAAGAGAATACATGTTTGTGCTTCAAGGAGAAAAACGGGTCTGTCTTCTGTGTTATGAGGCGTGTCGGTGATGAAGGATACAATTCACGTCGGCATTTTGACACCAAACACGGAGCTAAATTTAGCCTCCAAGAAAAACATCAAATTGTCCAAAAATGAAAATTCAGACTGCAATCACTGCAGAATATATTTACACAAGCTACAGCCCAGTGCATGCTAAAGGTATGTGAGCAGTTCTCCGACCAGATACAGACTTTTACAAATTTGTGAAGTTTGTGTGAAGAAACACCATCGCAGACCGAGTTCATGAACTAGCAGCAATCTAACAACACAGCTAGCTAAGAGACGAGCAGGTACTTGTGTTTTTAATGAACTGTTGATGAAAGCACAGACAACACGGATACAGAGCATCTATCCATGTTCATCAGACCTGACTCTCAGTGAGCAGCTCTTGGATGTAGCTGCCATGCACAGGACGATGACAGGGAGGAACATTAGTGATGCAGCGAGGTGACAAACAGCTTTGAACAACGTTGATGTAATAACTTGTGTTTGATATTTGTCTTTGTTATTTTCTTTAATAGTTTGATCTTTGATAGAGTAATGTGGGTTTCTTAACCCTCAATTAAAATGATTTATGTTATAATAACAGAAATGTGTTTAAATATAATTTTTCATTTATATAACTGCATGTACAATATTTTTACACTTAAATAAACAATAATCAAATGCAGAGAGAGTTATTTAACAATATGTTAGGAGAAGTTAGTTATACAGTCTTACAGTTACAACCGGCCCTTTGAGGGCGACCGTGATGCTGATGTGGTCCAGAGTGGAAATGAGTTTGACACCCTTGCCCTAGAGAGCTGAAACACAAAAAGCACAAGTAAGGTATATTGTTTAAATACTAGATGTACAAATAAACACAGCACAGTGATTTAGTGTGCTAGCAGATGCAACTAAATGCTGTCTGCATGGGGCATGTTGATGTTGTTGGAAAGTAACTGAGAACATTTACTCCAGAACAAATCTGAGGTACTCTTACTTTACCAAATTCTTTTCATCTACTTTCTACGATAGTAGAATATATAAATATAAAAAATCTACTTTTTACTCGACTACATTAATTTAACAGCTTCAGGTGCTAATTATTTTACAAAGTATTCGTGTTTTGGGCAACAGAAGAGAAGTTGTCACTTTGGGCTCTGGGTAACTGGGACCGCATTTATTTTCACAAATTTACAGTGACGTATTTGGTACTAATTGCTTTAGTTTAGTGAAGGATCTGATGACTTCCTCCACCACTGCTGATGACAAGCGGGGTGATGAACAGTAGGTCATCAGACTTCATGTCTTTTGTCATTGTTGAAGCTTTGAGAGCAGAAGCCATTCTAAATTCCATTTCAGAGCAGATCACTGAAGAAGGTACTGATGTTATGCTCAGATGTGGTCTGGTGGGTCGGGTTACTGTAATGGGTCTCAGCTAAGAGTGGACATATAAACGGAGCTTAGCTAAAACTTGGTGAGAAGTATAAGCATGCTGTGTATTGTATTGTATCACTGTGCAAGTCCCAGCTTTGGAACAAACGCTGCAGAGTTCAGTCAGAAAAAAACTGTTTTGGAAGAATATCTGAAATCTGCTACTTTTTCCATGACTCAGCTCTCCGATCTACATACCTGAGAAATACAGACACCTCAGCTGGAAGAAATTGGGTTTGGCTTGTTGTGTGAATGAGACGGGCAGACCTTCATGAAGCCATCTTCACATTCAATGAACCGTCCCTAATGCAGAGGCAGTTTGCAAAGATCCTCTAGGAAGCATCTCCCAAAGATGCCGCTGCACTTCTTCCCAAATACACTCCGACTCCTTTGCATCTTGACAACACTTCCAATGACGGCTGCTCATGTTTTTCAACACTTGGAGTCTTTTCACATCTGAAAATCGGAACCAAGGTTCACTTTACATTGTATATCCGATCGGGTTAGTTTTAGATTCGCCGTCGGTCTCTGCCGTCCTCTCGGATCTTTTTTTCAAGTTTTTTAGAGTTTTTTTCCACCTGACTCTTTATAAAGGCAACTTTACTGCGTTCATTCAAGGTCAAGCTGAAACCTAAACTGTTCATTTATTGTTACTTTACAACTTCATGTCCATTTTCTTCTCTACCCCGATTGCCAACATCTCTCTCTCTCTCTCCTAACGATGGTTCTGTATGACCCGGACAGAGACCACTTCTTCTCATCAGACTAAGGTGCACTGCAAATGAGGGAGGAAATGAGACCTCAAGCGCACACACAGTGTGTTTTGTTGAACATAAGTTCTGTATGTTTAAAGAAAAGTCCACAGGGTCCTCAAACAGAACATTATAAAAAGTGCATCTGTTAATTTGTTTGTTCACTAAATAAAGAAACTTTTTATTTCTAATGAGACTGTGACTGGCCTATAGTCTGTTGGTGATCAGTGGGAAACACTGAAGGCTCTAACACGACGACTGCCGTCTCTGCTCTGAATCAACAAACATTTCATCAACACAAAATAAATCAGTCTCGAACTGAACTGTTTATCAAATGGTGTGTAGCCAGTGAAGGAAGTCTGGAGATAGGCTTGTGTGTGATAATGACCATCCAAAGGGCAACGTATCGATTGGTTCAGTTGCTTTTACTTCCTAGAGTAACTGTCACTACCGGCTTTACAAAGATGATGTAAGATAAATAAATACAAGAACAACTTTATTCATCCTCAGGGAAATTGCTGGACTTTATTTGAATCATATAGCATTCAGAGCATTGATTTTGGATAGATGAAGCCTTATTTATTCTTGACAATGCTGCCAGCCTTATCATTCAGTCGAGTCGATCCAGACTTAGGGCAGTATTTCATCAAGCAACGCGAAGTGCAAAGCAGCTTCGACGTACGGTCCGCGTGCCTCACCTGCTATTGTCATACATGTATGTGCAGCAGCACAAAGTGCATACCCGCGGTGTGAATATAGTAATTCATATTTCCCCTCTCAGCCAGTCACATCACTGGCCTCATGGCTCTGAAACAGCAAAGCTAATCAGTGCGATGGATGACAACAGCTCAGAAAATAGAGAATCGCAGTCTTCAGGAAATCAGGGACCTTAACAACATCAGGCTCGTTTGAGATGAGCTGTGACTCGCCTTGAACGTGGACGAGAGCAGGCGGTAGCAGCAGGGGGCGTTAAGTCGGACAGAACAAAGAGGAAGTCACAGAAACACTACTTCCTGTTAGGTCCAATCTGTAGGCTACATGTAGTTTGCAGACCTCATTCGGATTCATTCATATCTGTAAATATGACCAATCGACTACTTCCTGGTGGGATTCACCAAAAGAGACTTTACACAGAAACACAGAAACTAAGCAAATGAACACATTCGTGTAGATTCTCATAATGATGAATTCAAATAGCCTTGCCTGTTCTGAAATCCAAGATCATCCTCACCTTTCCCAATATTAATTTCAGGAATCTAGTGTCTATATGGCCATATAAAGTTGACAGTGTAACAGTGCAATTTCTAAATAGCTTGTGTTTTTTTTTTTTCTTTCGACACAACAATGTCATAATATTGCAAAAACGCAAAGGTCTTCCCCAACTCGTCAGGGATATAAAGATGGGCATCAACCATAAACAACGCATTCTATGCTGGTGTCATCGTCAACAAATCCTGTCAAATGACCAAAACCAACAATGTTTTAGTTTGTCTCTAAATATTTAAAAAGAAAAAAAAAAGTTTCCAGACCGTCAAAAACATCTTTTATTTTAATTCTATTATCAAATGTCACTCAGACAGGAGGACTATTTTCAGCAGCGGATTATTCCACAGTGAGTATTGGTGGCAGCAGGACGGTGTGTGTGTGTGTGTGTGTGTGTGTGTGTGTGTGTGTGTGTGTGTGTGTGTGTGTGTGTGTTCATATTGAAGGAACATGTCACAGTGAAACAGTGAGCTCACTCATGTCTTTCATGCGCACACAATAAATGTAAGCACATGTGTTCATTGTAGGTTTGGCTCTGCACATAGAATGTGATGAAAAGAATAAAAATATCGAATATCACAAAACGATATATTAATTACATATAAAAATATTTATAATGAATTCAATTATGCCATGATCAACCATCTTTATCATGTAAGTTATATGAGATCCACAGCTGTAAATCATTACATGACGCTCACCAAGATACAGGAAGTTTAGTAATTATTAATGCCGTCTGCTGTGGTTGTAAAGATATGGTGTTCGCTCACATTAATAGAGATTTTGATTTGAACATTGGGGTGGTGATGCAGCTTACCAGCCCAGTCGATGCCCAACACGTCACATGCTACATGCTGCATGCACATGCGTTGTGGCAAACGGCAGAGGGAAAACAGAAATGTAAAGACTTCAATAACCATAATTCCAGAAGGGTAACAACACAAAACTGCCACAGCTCAGTCCCTTTCCTATTCTGACTCATCAGCTCCGGGAGCATAGTGAGATAGCAGGACTTCATGTGTGTGGGAGGAATGCGTGGTGTATGTGGGATGAAGGAGGCAGCATGGACGGAGCCGGATGCTGTGATTTGGAATGATAAGAAAGCTGCGACTTTATCCCAAAATCTTCCCGAGCACGGCTTTAAACTGCGTTGTGAACAGGTGTGTGTGTGTGTGACGGTGTTGAAGTCAGCATCAGTCACAGTGTGTGTGTGTGTGACTGTCGGCGTGCTGCCAGCAGGCTGCTGAAGTGGAAAGCTTTCACTAAGCGAGGTTGCAGCCCAGCACTGATCACCGCACTCCTCCGTCCTCCACTTCACTCGCTCCTCTCATCTCTCTCTTCCTCTTCACTGTCTCGCTCCTCTCATCTCTCTCTTCCTCTTCACTGTCTCGCTCCTCTCCCTCCCATGACCCGGCTCTCCCTCCTCCATCGTCTAACCGCTGCTGTTTCATATTGTCTCTCTGTCCATCTCGGTTTGTTTTCTCTTTGTCTCAAACATCTACTCCCCCATCTCCCCTCTGTCCTTTTCATTTCTTCAGCCTTCACTCTCTTGAAGCCTTTTTTCTTCCCCATCGTTCCATTTCCCCTCAGGCGTCTCTTTCTCTTCATCTCGACACGTCTATGCTCTCTCCATCGCTCTACTTCGATGTTTGTTTTTCGCTCCCTCTCTTCTCCACTAACACTAACATGTCTCTCCCGTCATCCCTTCAGCTGCAAACACACTTTACGCTGCTGCTTCCATGCAATGCCAGTAATTGGATGTATATATTTGTAGGCTGCATGGTATGGTGGTGACATTATATCGAGGGTTCTTTGAAGGATTAGGCACGTATCATTTCATGTGTGTATTATGATTAAAAAGCAGAGACAAGGACAGCACTTCAACACGGATGTTTTGGAGAAGACACCATTCTTCGGTGTGTATTCTGGTAATTTCACAATCAATATACACAGAAGGGGTTAATTATAGGTGACCGCAATCCAGGCAACGAATCCATACCAACGGGAGGAGCCACCACCTTTCCAAGCACATCACATGATGAGCAATACTCTATATGGAAAAAGGGTAAACTACATAATTATAATGACTTTATTTGAATTGGGAATGAGGGTTTGTTCAATCCACCTCCCTTTGGACAAGGATGCTGTCCCTATCACCAGCTCTCCATGGCATCTTCATCCTCTCTATCCTCACCTCCTTTAGTTCACTCACACTGTGGTCCTGGCTATTATAAGTGCCACATCACCAATGATTCATCATGATTATGAAAAGAACACTTTTGTTCACAGTTCATGGTTTTCCTGGTAATACAGTTAAAGAAGGGCGCCTTGCCCTTGCAAAAATAAAAATTGGAGTTCAGTCTTTTTTATTATCATCGACATTAAGGATCCCGCATGTGGTCTTCAAGGTCACGATCATGAGTTGGGCGTGTTGTGTCTTAAAGTATTTATTATAGGGCTGTGCAAAAATATCAATATATCATACAAACGCGAAAGAAAGAAGTTTTAAACTGATTTAAAATGTCCTTTAAATTGCCACGAATCCCTGTGTGTGAAAGAACCTCCTCCTCCGCTCCTGTAGCGCTCGATCTCGCTGCCTATTTCCTTCTAAGCTAAGGCCAGTGACCTCCAGACCTGTCACATGATCCGGCCAAAATCACAACATGGCGTCTCACAAGCAAGCAACCGTTTACCGCGTAGAGTATACTGTGTGATCCTGAATCGCTCCTGCCGACACATGATGGATGGAGCGGTGCAGTGCCCAGGATTTACCAAGAGGTGACAAAAAATGTCAAAACATGGCTCCCCCTGCAGCGAGAGCAGCCCTGACGTGAGATGACTACTAGACCACTGAGTCTACCACATCACGGCACCGCAGCACGAGAGCAGTACAGGCCAGTACTCTTAAAGTGTTACCGATACCATACAGATACAACAGAGTACTTCCTTCGAAACCCATCCTGTGAATGGATGCTGTGTGTGTGTGTGTGTCGCCCACTGGCTAGCAAATTGCCACTGCACTGTACAGCTCTCATACAGCGGTAACCGCCGACAACGCCGTCCCATCAGCCACACTGGCGGGGCTGCAATGTCGCAATAAATGTAACGCCCACTGTGTCTCCCCCCCCCCCAGGTTAGCACTGTTGCCATTGTTAGCTCCTTGCACTGTTAGCTCCTAGCCAACGGCTCAGACGTCTTAATGTTCCCAGCTGTTTGGGTTGTAGCTGCTGCAGCAGTGGGCCAATCACACGTTGCATTAAATCGAGAATGCTTGCAGTGATTGGATGCGAGCAAAAGCATACAAGTAGTCATTTCTTTCTCCATTTAGACACCAAAATATTATCGATTGCAGGTATCATTTGCCTGGAAAAGTTGCAATACTACCTGGTGCTAAGAGTTATTTGGGCATCAAGCACACCAACGCCTGTGTCAAAACGTGATCTACCTCCACCATAGAGCTCTATTGTTGTTTTTCCAAGAGGACATAGCTGGTTGAGTGATCTCGTGGTTGGGGGGTACAATATTATGTCGATTTTTCCATCAACTCGACTGTAAACCATTTCAGGCCCCTTGGGAAAGATCACTGTTTGATGAAAGTGCTCATGGACATGCCATCTGTGACAAGGAGTCACAAGTAGACCTTCCCTTTTATTAAGGGTTCGGGTTACACTAATAGTACAACTACAGCCCCCTTAGGTCACCTTCCACCAATCAAACCAGCCGGTTGAACCAAAAAGCACATCCAGCTCTCCAAATCAGGTATGTTCTCTCTGCCCGCGTCTGAATCAGATATCAGACCAATTTTGACAGAACATCTGGTGTGTGAACGGGAAGTGCTTATCGACGCCCAGGTTTCCTTATTTGTTATCTATCTGTTATGAAACCAACTGTGTTTTTTTCAGCACGGTTATATGATGTCTTTCTTCAACAGATACAAACAGAAAAGCTTGGGACATGTCATCACCCTTTCATCTTGTTTAATGTAAATGCAATGGTTTCATGAGTGAGAAAGAAGATATGAGCCTATCATGTAGCTCTCATTAGTTTCACAATGCTTCTGATATGTATACTGTGAATACCTGTCAATAACATAACTGACAGCCTGACATGGCTCCCAGTATGTGTGGTCCTGCTTGAACCAGTACATCAGTATGTGCTCTGACAGGAAGTGAACCTGTGTCACAGCCCACTCAATCTGCAGCATGGGTTTTAGTTTTTTGGCAAATGAAGAGCTTCTAATTCTGTTCCAATCTCTCTCATCTGCTTCTCGAAGGGGACTCAGATACTGTCGAGTTGAATATCTTCCTCCCTCGGCTTTCATGTTTTATAGTTTGCCTTCTCTCTCTCTCTCTCTTATTCTCTCTGCACTTACCTCCTCCTCTCGCTCTCGTCTGTCTCCTTGATTACTCGTCTCGTTGCTCTCATCCCGACTCCTATCTGCCAACTTGAATTAGACCACAATCTCAGCTGATGGGCTGGGTTTGTACACCCTGATGTAGTGTGTGTGTGTGTGTGTGTGTGTGTGTGTGTGTGTGTGTGTGTGTGTGTGTGTGTGTGTGTGTGTGTGTGTGTGTGTGCATGGCAATGACACATGCCATGAAGGATGCTTGAGGCTGGACAGAGTTCCATCACATAATGTTGTTCCACTTTTATGAGAGGAATTATGGAAAGAAACATGAACCAGTTCTCAGCCAAACACTCTACATGCAGATGCTAATGAAGCATCAAAATCATTGTTTTATGATCACCCATTATGATAACAGCTGCCTGAACAAATAACCTGTTGATTTTGCATTTTCAGATTCAGCATATATTGTCACTGTTTGCATATTCTGTGTTCTCTGGGTTTGATCCCCCCCCCCCCCCCCCCACAGTCTCATACAAATCACAATGTTATATTATTGTTGGAATGCTGTTAAGCATTCCAACAATAATAATAATAACTATAACTATTAACAATATTATAACTAATAATAATAACTATTGTTCTTCGAATCTTTATTCCACTATTTCTTCCGTCCCCCGTTTCGTCGGCACGCTTCTTCTCCTTCATATTTTAAGCTACAGAAACCGTTCAACTCTCAAAATGTTCAGCTCTTTCAGCAGAGGGGTGCTATATCTCTTCATATTTCTAACCTTTAAACTTTTTGAATTATTAAGCTTTTAGCAACTTTTTTTTGAATGGGTTTCTATGGAGAAGATCCTCTTAAATCCTCAAATCCTCTTAAACTTATTCAACTTTCAAATCCTTCAACTTCCTCATACTTTCAGCTAAAGACACCACTTCAACTTTCAAATGTTGAGAAAACTCTGAACTATTGCCGCATAATTCAGCTTTCCGATATCTTTTAAACTTTTTGAACTGCAGCAATTTAACTTTTATGATTTTTCAGCCCTTTTCTGACTTTATAATGGGTGTGTATTGCGCAGCTTAGAGTGCGTGATGTCACCGCTAGAGTGAAGAGCAGCTTGAGATTCTTGTGAAAAAAACATTTGTGTTTTGCCACTGTGTCCACAATCTTCACTCTTCATGCATAATTTCTGGATGTAAAAGTAGCTAATATTGTCCTTGTCGTAGAAACATGACTGTGGAATCCCACAGATTTCCACATTTGACACAGAAGCCATTAATTGACAGGAAAACCAACTTTCTGCTCCATAGAGACCAATGTTAAATTTTGCTTCAAAAACATCTTCCACAGAACACGGTACCCCATTTCTAGATCGCCAGTTAAGCCACATTTTTTAAACTACAGACACAATTTTTACAGGATCTGTTCGTCAACTCAGCCTCCCTCTCAATTATTAATATCGGAGCAATAGGAACTACGGTTATGGGAGTTTTGATGATTTGTTTGAGAGGTGTCTCCCTGTTTTATCTCCATGAAATGGCTTCAGGCACACAGGTGTTCACGATTGAGCCAGTAATTAGTGATGTTGACAAACACACAGACTCACCTCTCTCTCTCTCTCTCTCTCTCTCCAGAGGTCTTTCCACCCTCCTCCACCCCCCCCCCCACCCACACACGCCATTTTAAAATAAAAGCCCCACAGAATGAATCCTAACTGAAATGCTTGTGATGAGCCTATCATTTAATAACCGGTTTGTGTTTATCTAACATTATGATTCTGTCTCCTCTCCCCTTCTCCCCCACACCCCACACCCCATTTCAAAATAAAAGCCCCAGAGAGTGAATTCTAACTGAACTGCTTGTGATGAAGCCTGTCATTTAATAACCTCTGTTTATGTGTGTCAAACATTATGATTATGTCTCCGCTCCCCCTCCCTCCCCCACCCAGTCCCACCCTTTCAAAATAAAAGCCTCATGGATTAACTGTATTTAAACACATTCGACTCAAAATTAGGCTTTTTTGTTGAAAAAATGAATGCTCTTACTAATACTGCGACAACTACTACTGCTGCTAATATTTCTAGTATTACTACTACTACTGCTGCTACTACTTCTACTACAACTTTTGCTGTTGCTACTATTACTAGTGCTATTACTGCTACCATCAATATTATTACTACCACTACTGCTATTACTACCACTACTACTATTACTTATACTACAACTGCTACTACTGCTATTCATGCTACTACCAGTACTAATACTACTACAGCTATTAGTACGACTGCTACTAGTACTACTACTACTGCTACTTCAAATACTGCCATTACTTTTACTACTACTACTACTACTACTGTTATATTAAATACTACGACCACTACTACAGCTATTACTGCTACTACTGACACTAGGCTACTACTTCTTCTGAATACTAATACTTTTTCTAAATACTAATACTTCTACTGCTAATGATACTTCTACTACAACTTCTACTATTACAAATATCACTACTACTGCTACTTATTCTAATGCTACAAATACTTCTACGACTAATAATACTTCTACTTCAACTACAACTTCTACTACTATTACTACAAATATCACTACTTCTGAAATGTGTTTAAGCTACAGAAATTGTTCAAATATCAAAATGTTCAGCTCTTTCAGGAGAGGGGTGCTTTGACTTTTCATATTTGTAATCTTTAAACTTTTTGAATGAAGCTTTTTACAATTTTCTTTTGAATGGGATCTCTATGGAGAAAATCTTCAAATCCTGTTATACTTCAACTTTCAAAGCCTTCTTCTTCCTCATACTTTCAGCTACAGACACCATAGTTAGACATTTCAACTAGAAGGTTTTTCAGCAGTGCAGTTTAAATGCTTTCGGGCTTCAACATTTTTCAGACAGTCTCCCATTTCTTAATTTTCTGCAATTTTTTCACAATTAATTTCAGCTTTCAGCATTCCAACGCATTTTCAGCAGGAAATGCATTTTCTAGTTCCACTATTTCTTCCGTCCCCCGTTTCGTCGGCACGCTTCTTCTCCTTCATATTTTAAGCTACAGAAACCGTTCAACTCTCAAAATGTTCAGCTTTTTCAGCAGAGGGGTGCTATATCTCTTCATATTTCTAACCTTTAAACTTTTTGAATTATTAAGCTTTTAGCAACTTTTTTTTGAATGGGTTTCTATGGAGAAGATCCTCTTAAATCCTCAAATCCTCTTAAACTTCTTCAACTTTCAAATCCTTCAACTTCCTCATACTTTCAGCTAAAGACACCATTTCAACTTTCAAATGTTGAGAAAACTCTGAACTATTGCCGCATAATTCAGCTTTCCGATATCTTTTAAACTTTTTGAACTGCAGCAATTTAACTTTTATGATTTTTCAGCCCTTTTCTGACTTTATAATGGGTGTGTATTGCGCAGCTTAGAGTGCGTGATGTCACCGCTAGAGTGAAGAGCAGCTTGAGATTCTTGTGAAAAAAACATTTGTGTTTTGCCACTGTGTCCACAATCTTCACTCTTCATGCATAATTTCTGGATGTAAAAGTAGCTAATATTGTCCTTGTCGTAGAAACATTACTGTGGAATCCTACAGATTTCCACATTTGACACAGAAGCCATTAATTGACAGGAAAACCAACTTTCTGCTCCATAGAGACCAATGTTAAATTTTGCTTCAAAAACATCTTCCACAGGACACGGTACCCCATTTCTAGATCGCCAGTTAAGCCACATTTTTTAAACTACAGACACAATTTTTACAGGATCTGTTCGTCAACTCAGCCTCCCTCTCAATTATTAATATCGGAGCAATAGGAACTACGGTTATGGGAGTTTTGATGATTTGTTTGAGAGGCGTCTCCCTGTGTTATCTCCATGAAATGGCTTCAGGCACACAGGTGTTCACGATTGAGCCAGTAATCAGTGATGTTTACAAACACACAGACTCACGCGCACATACACTCTCTCTCTCTCTCTCTCTCTCTCTCTCTCTCTCTCTCTCTCTCTCTCTCTCTCTCTCTCTCTCTCTCTCTCTCTCTCTCTCTCTCTCTCTCTCTCATGTAGTCATTCAGGTCTTAGGACTCTTTAGAGGTCTTTCCACCCCCCCCCCCCCCACACACACGCCATTTTAAAATAAAAGCCCCACAGAATGAATCCTAACTGAAATGCTTGTGATGAGCCTATCATTTAATAACCGGTTTGTGTTTATCTAACATTATGATTCTGTCTCCTCTCCCCTTCTCCCCCACACCCCACACCCCATTTCAAAATAAAAGCCCCAGAGAGTGAATTCTAACTGAACTGCTTGTGATGAAGCCTGTCATTTAATAACCTCTGTTTATGTGTGTCAAACATTATGATTATGTCTCCTCTCCCCCTCCCTCCCCCACCCAGTCCCACCCTTTCAAAATAAAAGCCTCGTGGATTAACTGTATTTAAACATTAAACTCAAAATTAGGCTTTTTTGTTGAAAAAATGAATGCTCTCACTAATACTGCGACAACTACTACTGCTGCTAATATTTCTAGTATTACTACTACTACTGCTACTACTTCTACTACAACTTTTGCTGTTGCTACTATTACTAGTGCTATTACTGCTACCATCAATATTATTACTACCACTACTGCTATTACTACCACTACTACTATTACTTATACTACAACTGCTACTACTGCTATTCATGCTACTACCAGTACTAATACTACTACAGCTATTAGTACGACTGCTACTAGTACTACTACTACTGCTACTTCAAATACTGCCATTACTTTTACTACTACTACTACTACTGTTATATTAAATACTACGACCACTACTACAGCTATTACTACTACTACTGATACTAGGCTACTACTTCTTCTGAATACTAATACTTCTTCTAAATACTAATACTTCTACTGCTAATGATACTTCTACTACAACTACGACTTCCACTATTACAAATATCACTGCTACTACTACTTATTCTAATGCTACTAATACTTCTACTACTAATAATACTTCTACTTCAACTACAACTTCTACTACTATTACTACAAATATCACTACTTCTGAAATGTGTTCAAGCTACAGAAATTGTTCAAATATCAAAATGTTCAGCTCTTTCAGGAGAGGGGTGCTTTGACTTTTCATTTTTGTAATCTTTAAACTTTTTGAATGAAGCTTTTTGCAATTTTCTTTTGAATGGGATCTCTATGGAGAAAATCTTCAAATCCTGTTATACTTCAACTTTCAAAGCCTTCTTCTTCCTCATACTTTCAGCTACAGACACCATAGTTAGACATTTCAACAAGAAGGTTTTTCAGCAGTGCAGTTTAAATGCTTTCGGGCTTCAACATTTTTCAGACAGATAGTCTCCCATTTCTTAATTTTCTGCAATTTTTTCACAATTAATTTCAGCTTTCAGCATTCCAACGCATTTTCAGCAGGAAATGCGTTTTCTAGTTCTGCATATTATTCTGCAAGGGTAAATACTTCTGTCTGGACCAACATTTTAAGTACTTCTCACTAATATGTGAGTGAAGCATAAGTCATAAGAATCAAGTGAATTTGCATAACCAATTAATCAGGTGAAATTGCCAAAAATTACGGGTTTGAAAAAATTGCCAAACACAAAATGTAATGCTTGGTTTAATGGTGAAGACAAGAACAGACAAAACCCTTCATGAGCTTAGACTCAGTCACTGAATGGTTCCATGACCATGATGTAAATCTTTTTGTGTTTTGGCCCTCAAGGATTCAGATCATAATGCACTTGAGCAAGATGTTAGAGCGATGCCGTGGCCAGTGTCCTGGCTGTCTGATGCCCGGTCGCAGAAAAATATGATGGATGAAAGCAGCGGGAGGTCGGTGATTGTTGAGCCCACATCTTCACAGAGACCTGACTCCATCGTTCATCCCGGATCAAGCTGCACTTGATGGGCGTACAACAGGACAGAGAGCTGGACTCTGGTGCTGCGAGAGGAGGTGGACTCTTATGGATTTATAATGTGAATATGTCGGCTATATTATCTGCAGAGAGAATATGCTGCTGTTTACATTCCTTCCGATGCAAATGTAATACATGCACTACAGGAATGTACGACTGTTTTTGTTTTGTTGTTTGTTGTGTTACTAATGGGCTATAACACAATTTAGTTGTGCATCCCTGTGTTGCATAATGACAATAAATGATCCTTGAATCCTTAAATCCTTGAAATCAGTGTGTAGTGGTGTTATGCCTTTGATTCATGATATAGGATCATATCTGCTGTGTGCCTCCCTGCCTGAGGGTGGTGCTGTGTATTGTGACCGTTTCTTTGTATCCTCGTAAATGACAGGTGATTGGACTGGGGACTGATGAGGCGGGACATCAGAAGGCACCTGTGGAGGCTGGCCGGCTCTCTCTTCTCCCCGGCTCCCAACCGGACCGTGCTGCACAGCAACAGGGATCGCTGATCACATTCTATAACAGTCCATGTGGTGGTCGGGGTGAGCCGCTCTTTTGTTGTCTCCTGTGTTGGGTAGGGAGCTAGGTAAGCTGCCTGTCTTTTGTTTTGTTCAGTCTGGGAGTAGGTCAGGTAGTTGATTAATAAAGATTGTTTTGGGCCAGGCTCACCCTGACGTCTATAACTACAAATGGTGTGAATAATAAATATGATGGACTGTATTACAGCATAAATGGTCGTTCTTGGGAGTGGCAGAGAGGGGGGAGACTTTATATTATGCTGCATCCAGGTTCCCCTAGACCGGGCATAACAAGTTGTTTCCTCTTATATAAAATCAGTGTGTAGTTGTTTTATGAAGGCAAATCACTGTCAAAATCCATGCACGCGCGAAAATGAAACAGCCGTGCGCGTATTTTACTTTGGCGAGCACTTTTCCATCACTCCACGAACAAAATTACGTCTCGCGCAGGCAAACGTAGCTCGCGAAACTTTAACCTGCTCACTGGCGAGTCGTTTTTCTTTGTGACAGTGAGTTGGCAGACCCAGTCGCCATTGTATCTCTACATCTAATTGGTTACAATCCTCGTCTTTGGATAAACCGGATATCACTCTCACACAGACGCTCGAAACAAATACTTCACAAAAATAAAAGATCTATTTCCAGCACAGTTTTTTTGCAACACACACTTGGAAGGAATGAGAGCGAACTGATAATGAAGTGGTTGACTACAGGCTGGCTCCAGATTGTTGTGCTTTTTGCTTTTTGTTACATGTGCAAAGAGCTTTCTGATCATTTCATCATAAAAATGATGTATGTTCTACACCAAAATGTTGACTTAACAAAACATAGGTAAAAATGTTTGATTTTCTTGATAATTTATTTTTAGCCACTGCCACCATTTTGTCATTCCTCACATTTTATATTATTTTCTTCTTTTCCTGGCAGAAATGGACTTTTATAGGTTGGCCTCTGCCACAACCACACCATCTCTCTCCAATGGTTGATTCACTTCTGTGTAACACCCGTTCACCACGAGAGTTCCCCGATGCCTTTGCACACGGTCACAGGGAGATCTGTGATTCCACTGAAATCTCTTTACACGTTGCCCTAGTTTATCGGAGAACCTGTTGGGGTTACTGCGCTAAATGGTTAACCAGCCTCAAGAGATGAGAAGGCTGATGACTAATCTTGCCTCCAGGCAAGGTGCATTTATCAGCCGGGAGGAGCCGGGAAAGCATTCCGACCGTCTAGTCTGTGTGCGCTCTAGGAGCAGCTGAGCACTGCATGTCAGACAAAGAGTCAGAGCTCAGCCAGAACCAATGCATGGGGGGGTTATTTTCATCGAGCCAACACTTTGCTTCGATGGGAGGTATAATGCTTTGGACTGGAGCATTTAGCATCCCGGCTGACCAAGGAGCCTCGCCATAGAAAGCTTATCTTAATGTACTGTATGGTCTGCTGCTCGTGTAAGTGGCCAGAGCACTTAAACTTGATCTGACACTGAATAGCTTCTAATCGGGGTCTGGGGGTATCGCTGCACCGTTAAACTCTCATCCACAGCCAGCTATGCTAGCAACTCTCATCTGTGGGAGACAATTCCTCTGACGAATGCTCAGCTTTCAGTTAAAGCAGTATGATAGAACATGATCAGGTCAGCCCGCGGTGGCCTCCCAGTGTGGTCCGTTGTGTCCGTGTAGCTCTTAAGGGCCACACTGACACTTTAAATGTGAGTTTAAATTCAATTCCAATTAAAAAAGCCGAAAGTCCTCCTGCAAATCTTTATGTGAAAGCGGTCATAAAATACCATGATGGGATTTAAGGGAACACCACAGTAAACAGCCCACACACACACACACACACACACACACACACACACACACACACACACACACACACACACACACACACACACACACACTTATCCAGCAGACAGACTGCTAACCCTGTTCTTACTGTAGATAAACAGTATGAAGAAACTAAAGTAAATACTTTTAATAAATCAACTTAACATGCACTCATTATTGTGCACAAGCACAAAAACAACAAACCCAACACTGACGCCTTACTGTTCTTGAACCCTTTTGGGAACAGACCTGAACCTGGTCTCTACGAAAAGGCTCTCTGGTCAGGATTAGTTTACATGACACATAACCTACATGTTTTATCTTCGTTCCATTTTGGATTGGAAATACATTATTAGTGATGCGTCCTTCCGTGTCGAGGCTTCGAAGCGTCTGTCGAGTAATTCAGGAAGACTTTCGTGAAGCGCGTATCGAGGCTTGTGTTGATGGCGTATGTGACGACGTGTGTGGCGACGTGTGTGGCGACGTGTGTGGCGACGTGTGTGACGACGTGTGTGACGACGTGTGTGGCGACGTGTGTGGCGACGTGTGTGGCGACGTGTGTGACGACGTGTGTGACGACGTGTGTGACGACGTGTGTGACGACGTGTGTGACGACGTATGTGACGACGTATGTGGGGCTGGACACGTGCTGTTCCAAAAATATGATGGCACCTCTAAAATTCAGCATTCAACTGGTTTGGGCTGGACCGCAGCAAGGCGAGGCTAGCCCTATGGAGTCACTGACTGAGGGATGAAGCTACACCATTGGCCAGTCGGGTGTTGTTGTTTTCCCACTGGCCGTACCTCTTTAAGGGGAATAGGCCAGGTGGCAACCTTCAGGTCTGAAAAATGAAGCCATTGTGGAAGTTCTGTGTATGAGAAAATGACTCTACTTCTCTCTTGATTTATTACCTCAGTAAACATCGTAAACACTTTCACTTCTAGTTGCAAAAGGCCAAAATGGCGAAGGAGAAAATGTTGAACTCGAGGCTTCAAATCTGTAGTCCACAAAGCAATGGTTGACATCACGGTGAGGACTTCTTCTGTACAGTCTATGAAATATGCAAAAACCCCTCTTAACGTCTTTACCTCTGCAATAAATCATCTGATCAGATTCCTCAATACATATGCAGTTGTTATTGCTAATCCTATATTTGTATGGTGTTGACACAGTTTGATGGATATGTTGTAAGAGGAACAGCTGTTGGCGATCGGAGCAGAGAAGAAATGAACAGTGCAGTTGTGAATGAACAGTGCAGTTGTGAATGAACAGTGCAGTTGTGAATGAACAGTGCAGTTGTGAATGAACAGTGCAGTTGTAAATGAACAGTGCAGTTGTGAATGAACAGTGCAGTTGTGAATGAACAGTGCCATTTTCAGGCTGTCTCTGAATGAATGCGAGAGAAAAGAGAACACTGTGATCTGAGAGGTCCATCACCAGCTGACACAACTTCAGTTTGCAAGAAAGCCTTTAGCGACATGATCGGGACCGTTTACATCAAAGTCAAAGTTGCTACTTTGTGCATTGTAACCAATTCATGAATCTTTTCATTTTATTCTCTATGAATAAGGTGCTATACTTAAGGAGGGCTTTTACTACTAAAGTTTTAAATCTTTAAACTACAACATGTTTTAATTTAGAGATATATAATAATAATACAATAACGATGTAGTATTTTACAAAGGATTTATATAATAAACTGGTAATATAGCAGACTTATTTGATCTCATGCATGTAGAAGGGTGAAACATCCTGAACATCAACATGTGATCCTTCATTACAGGTCTTAAATAGTGACTGGAGGCAGCACAACACATTTCTTTGTATTGTTGCAGCTTTGACAAACATTTTACAGCATGAATATGACAATAAGTGTCTGAGAGTAAACTGTGAGACATGGACACGGCGTTATCTCAAGATCACAAGTTAATTATTGGTTATCTTGAGAAGACAAACTTTGTTATTTTGAGGAAAGAAAGTTTTAGCCTCTTATTGTAAATGCATTCAATGGGCCCAGATTGAGGTGAACATTGACTGTGAAGAAGTCTTTACCAGACCCGAACCTTAAGCAGTGTCTGACATGTGCACTCAACACAGTCCAGTCGAGCAGCTGCAGCTTCACCTGTTTCTGATGCTTTGACCCTTTAAAGCAGCTTGACTTTAGACTTTACTCTCTACATCTCAGAGAACACGGATATGTGAGTTATGTTCAAAACACCAGGAGCAATTTAAATGAAATCACGTGTTATTGATGTGAATCGGTGGCCCATTCAAAGAGACTTCACCAAGCGACAGACACAGAGAGGAGTAAATCATTCCTACATGTGCTGCCTCAGCAGAGTTCAATGAGAAGAGTCCATCAGGACAATGAATATTTGAAAGCAACACAGAATGACTGAGAGCCATACTGCGTTATAATCCATTATATTTGGAAACTTTGAGTTGTCACTTGCGGCCTGAATATTATGCTCTCCTTAACATCAATTTTAAAAATGTGGGTATGGAAAATGTCACCATATTGCAGGAAACGAAGACCCTCCCTTCACATGTCCCCCCCATGTTGCAACATAAGCTACGCCTTCGTCTCCATGTTTGTTCCTGAACGATGGAGAGTATTTGTACAGTTAGTACAGTGGTTGTTTACCTGTTGTGCTTGCTGTAAATCAGAGCTGACCTCAGGCAGCCGGGGCCGAGGGGAGACGAACCACCGCCATGCAGCAGAGAGTGATCTCGTGATTCAGTTATCTAGAATGGCAGCGGGCTCGGATTAAAAGCTCCAGCTGCTTGACGGACACAACCAAGCTTTTCCCACACTTGTCCGGAGAAAGGCATCCTGTTAAAGCTTCATCAGCGGTTCCCACCGGGTCCGCTCCACGCTACCCGTTTATTATCTGTGATCTATGTGCACGAGAGCTCCAAACTCAGGATAAATGCTCCACTCACAGCAGGTGACAGAAGGAGCCCTGAGCTTCTGAGCGAATATGTCTTTTTGCACTTGTCGGGCACCTATTGCCCTGGAAACAGACAACAGATCTAGGGTTTTGGTATTAGTCAGTGGCAGCTGGTGGATTTTTTTTGGGTAGGGCCATTCAATCAATTTCAGAAAATAGTATAATTCAATGCAAAAAAAAAAAAAAAAAGGTATCAAAAACGCATTAGTACTTTGCAGTTACATTGTTATCATTTATTCCAACACTGACATAATAACGACATCTTATTCATACAATTCAGTATATTAATATACATATATAATAATATTCAGTATAATATGATATATAAATACCATATAATCATAAATATACAATATAAATATCATGAATATATTATAATAAAACATAAATATCACATATAGTCTAGGCAAGGCAAGGCAAGTTTATTTGTATAGCACATTTCAACAACAAGGTAATTCAAAGTGCTTCACATAAAACCATTAAAAGCATCAAAACATAAGACAAAAGAAAAGGAGATTTAAAAACAATTAAGAACATTCATTCATAAAACCATTAAAAATCGATGTCTCCCAGATATCATCGACGCTGCACTCAAACCTCTACACTGCCAATTCTGTCAGCCCACACACAAACCACCTATGGATCTTTGTTTTCTAGTGTGTGCCTGGCACGAGCTTGGTCCCGAAGGAAATACCGTTATAATTGTGCAGTCTCCACTTGTACTCCTTTCACATCAGCGTATTTAAAAACAATTAAGAACATTCATTAAAACATTAAAAAAGTGTAAGAAATAAAATGCAGTAGTAAAATGCAGAAATGCAGGAAATTGATTAATATATTAATTGAGTGTGGTTCAATTAAAGGCAGCAGCAAACAGAAAAGTCTTCAATCTTGATTTACAGGAGCTGAGGGTCTCAGCAGACCTGCAGCTTTCTGGGACTTTGTTCCAGATATGTGGAGCAGAAAAACTGAACGCTGCTTCTCCATGTTTAGTTCTGACTCTGGGAACAGAAAGTAGACCGGTCCCAGACGACCTGAGGGGTCGGGATGGTTCATAAGGTAGCAGCAGATCAGAGATGTATTTTGGCCCTAAACCATTCAGTGCTTTGTAAACCAACAGCAGGATTTTAAAGTCAATTCTTTGTTGGACAGGAAGCCAGTGCAAAGACATTAGAACTGGGGTGATGTGATCCACCCTCCTGGTCTTAGTGAGGACTCGGGCTGCAGCGTTCTGACGGACTTTTTACAGAGACCTGTAAACACACCGTTACAGTAGTCCAGTCTGCTGAAGATAAATGCGTGGACAAGTTTTTCCAAATCCTGTTGAGACATAAGTCCTCTAATCCTTGATATATTCTTCAGGTGATAGTAGGCTGATTTTGTAATTGTCTTGATATGGCTGTTCAGGTTGAGGTCTGAATCCAGTGAATGAAGCTGAGCGGTGATTTTCAATTGTTCGTCCTTGGTACCAAAAACAATTACTTCAGTTTTATCTTTGTTTAATTGAAGAAAATTCTGGCACATCCAGTTGTTGATTTGTTCAATGCAGTTACCCAGCCCTTGTATGGGATTATAGTCCCCTGGTGACATAGTTATGTAGATTTGTGTGTCGTCTGCATAATTATGATAACACACTTTGTTGTTTTCCATAATCTGAGCTAGTGGAAGCGTGTAGATGTTGAACAGAAGAGGCCCCAGTATTGAACCTTGGGGAACACCACATGTCATTTTTGTCAGCTCTGATGTGTAATCAGTTACAGACACAAAGTATTCTCGGTCCTTCAAGTAGGATTCAAACCAGTTAAGTGCTGTGCCAGTGAGTCCCACCCAGATTTTTAGTCTTTCTAGGAGTATGGCATGGTCAACCGTGTCGAATGCAGCACTGAGATCCAGTAACACTAAGACTGAAC
This sequence comes from Lycodopsis pacificus, assembly GCA_028022725.1. Taxonomy (NCBI): domain Eukaryota; kingdom Metazoa; phylum Chordata; class Actinopteri; order Perciformes; family Zoarcidae; genus Lycodopsis; species Lycodopsis pacificus. Next base: position 1,724,745 of record CM051694.1, on the reverse strand, counting down.
TTCTGCCATTGTCTATGTTTAAGTGGATGTCGTTGAAAACCTTAACAAGAGCAGTTTCAGTACTGTGGTGCTGTCGAAAGCCTGACTGGAAAACATCAAAGCAGTTATTTACGGCCAAGAAGTTGGTCAGCTGTTGGAAAACCGCTTTTTCAATTATTTTACTTAAAAATGGGAGGTTTGATATTGGCCTGTAATTTTTCATTGTTGTGGAGTCTAAACTAGCCTTCTTTAGGAGTGGTTTAATAACTGCAGTTTTTAGGGCTTGTGGGAAGACACCTGAGAGAAGGGATGTGTTTACAATTTGTAAAAGATCAGTGGTCATGCAGTTTGAAATATCTTTGAAAAAGTGTGTTGGTAGAACATCCAAGCAGCAGGAGGATGACTTCAGATGTTGTATAATGTCTTCTAGGCTTCTACGGTCGATTGAATGAAATTGTGTCATGATATTTGAATGGATGTTATTCAGAGATCGGGACAACACATATCCTGTGGTTGGTGTGGAGGCACTGACTGCTTGTCTAATTTTCAGAATTTTGTCAGTAAAAAAGGAGGCAAATTGATTGCATGCCCAAGTGGATTGGAGCTCAGCAGCTACAGACACTGGAGGGTTTGTTAGCCTGTCGACGGTAGCAAATAAGGCGCGTGTATTGTTCTTGTTTTTGGTTATGATGTCAGAGAAGAATGACTGCCTTGCATTTCTAAGTTCCAAATTATAATTGCGAAGTCTCTCTTTATAGATGTCACAGTGAACCTGGAGATTAGTTTTTCGCCACCTGCGCTCAGCCTTCCGACACTCTCGTTTCTCTATTTTGACCAGCGTAGCATTTCTCCAAGGAGATCTTTGCTTACCCGAGACAACCTTCACTTTAGTGGGTGCAATGGCATCAATAATATTTTTAACTTTAAAATTGAAGCCATCTACAAGCTCATTGACTGAGAGGCAAGAGAGGGCTGGTGTGGAGGAGAACTTCTGAATAAATAGTTCACTGGTGTTTTCAGAGATGTAACGCTTTGTCACAACCTTGGTTTGGACATTTGTGTGCAAGGAGATTGCACTCTCAAAGAAAACACAGAAATGATCAGAGAGTGCAACATCAGTCACAGCAACCTTGGAAATGTTTACACCTTTGGTGATGATTAGGTCCAGAGTGTGCCCCCTGTTGTGGGTGGGTCCTGTCACATGCTGAGTCAGATCATAGTTATCAAGGACACCACATAGTTCTATAGACTCTCTGTCCTGGGGATTATCAACATGGATATTAAAATCACCAACAATAACAACACAGTCAAAATCAATACAGATTACAGACAGCAGTTCAGTAAACTCATCAAAGAAGGTTGCACAGTATTTAGGCGGTCTGTAAATGTATAGGAATAAAGCTTGAGTGGAATTCAGAGCCACATATTCAAAAGAACTAAAATGACCAAAGGGCATCTGCTTGCATTGAAGAGAATCATTAAATAAAACAGCAACACCACCTCCTTTCTTATGCGCTCTTGTTTCACTCATGAAACTGAAGTTGTCAGGTGTTGATTCAATAAGAACAGCTGCACTGTTATCTTGATTTAACCAAGTTTCAGTTAAAAACAAAATGTCCAGTTTGTGCCTAACAATAAAATCATTGATTGAAAATGTTTTTCCTGACAGAGACCTGACATTTAATAAAGCTAAGTTTAATGTGGTTAAAGCTTTCTTTGCCCAATTTATTTGGACAGGCTGACGAGGAATGTATGCTAAGTTTGATAAGTTTGCAGGTTTACTATTGTTTCTTCGCAGTCTCACCTTTCTTTTTCTATAAACTTGCAGGACAGGAATTGAGACAGCTAGCTGCATACAGGGCCCCGACTTTTCCTGGAGAGAGTCATTGGTGTCATTAGCCTTGTAGCCTGGACCCAGAAGATATCAATTATTTCCTTTATCAGGTAGGGGAGACAGAGAATGGTTAAGGAACCGTCGAGGAGTGGGGAGAGGAGTGTGTTTGGTTCCAGCAATGACCAGCTCTTTCATGTGTTCAGTAAACTCCAGGTGGGGGGAGGATGGGGAGAGTGTGAGAGAGGAAAGGGACCTGGATGGAATTTGGGGGGTGGAAGTAGGTGCTGGGGAGGGAGGTAAAGACTCCTCGTCTAGGAAGGGTAGGGGAAGTGGGAGATCGGAGGCGGTCCCTGATGATGAGGTTGGAGACTCCTCCTTTTGGCTGTCGTTAGGCGGGGGCATCCTACCCGTATGGTCTCCATGGCGATGCTGTGTGGTTATCTTTTGTTTAGACTCCTCTCTGGTCTTGTCCTTGGCAGTAGGGACAGACGGGTGACGCAGGGAGAAAAATAGGTTAGAGGTAAACAGTTTTACCCCTGACTTGTTCAGGCAAACTCCATGCGCTGTAAAAAGATGTCTACGCTCCCAGAAAAGGTCGAAATTGATCAAATGTACTGAATGGTCAGTACATGCAGTTGACAGCCATTCGTTCAGTGCAAACAGCCTGCTGAATCCTTCAACTCCTCCTCTGACTGGTGGAAGAGGGCCACTGATGAACACCTCAGCCTTGACAGAGCTGACTGTGTTTAACAGATCAATAAAGTCTCGCTTCAGAACTTCAGACTGTTGTTTCACAATATCACAGCTTCCTGTATGCACGATGATGTTTTTCGCTGTGGGATAATCAGCCACGATGTCCAGGATTTTGTCTCTCATGTCAGAAACCATATCTTTCGGAAAGCAGAGTATTTTGGTATTCTTGCTGCACAGTTTTCTGACATCTTTTACAGCATAGTCACCAACAATCAGAGTCTCAGGCCCAGTCATTAGCTTTGACTGCGGCCTTTTACTCTCACATTGACTCTCAGTTCTTACCCCGCTTTGAGGAGATAGCTGCTTATCCAGGTCATCAGATGGAGATTTCTGATCCTGCGACAATGGAGAAAATCGGTTTTGAAGTTGTAGGCTTGGTTGTTGTGGAGGTGTTTTGCAGGTTTTACTTTTCTCAGCTGTCCTTGGCTTTGTCCGACTGGGTGCAGGGGTTGAGGAGGAGTTCTGCCTGTGTGCTAATGCAGGCCAGCCAGTCGCATCACAAATCTCAGGGCGCTGGGCTCTGGCTGTTAGTCGTCCTCCCACATATTTTCTCTTCGGCTTTGCACCGAGAGAGTTCCAGGGAGGACTACCATTTGAAGATTCATTATCTGCTCTCTCCTCCTGTTTCTTGGTAGGCCTGGTTGTGCTAGTTAGCTGTGTCTTAGCTTGCCTTTGTCCAGTGTTTTGAGTCCATGGTAAAGTGGTATCATTCCCACACAGTCCATTTACCGCCACGTTTACTTCTAGTCGGTGGATTTTTGTTTCCAATAGACTAATAGTCTAATAGAACAAGTATATTTTAAGATGCCCCTATGAACCTTGTTTGTTGGAGAAACACCCAATCAGTGCGGTGAGGAAACCTGCATGTTTTTATGACAGTTATTTGTAAAGGAACTTTGGTCTTCTGAGTGGCAAACCTCTCAATGACCTTCTTCTTGAAGTCAGGCATGTCCCTGACAAGTTCCTTCTCCATGGAGAGCATAGCCAGAGCATTACAACGCTCTGGTACGTTACCGTTAGCATCGAGTGGGTGGAAATGTCCGTCGTCTCGTCTGCTTGAATGGCGATAAAATCAGCGTTCTTTACTTCCTCCAGAATGTAATCCCTTACAACCGACAGCATGCAGTCCAACCGCTCATTTTGTACAGTCTTCGACGTCCCTTTAAGAACACTGGCTGTCTCCAGGTGCTCCTCCAGCACACCGTCGAGGGACGTAACAAAATCCACCAGTCCCTTGAACACGCTAGGGTTGTCCGAGGAGTCAGTCTCGTCATGCCCACGCAAAGCCAACTCAAAAGCCCCACAAAACTTGACACAATCAATTATTTTTGATAAAATGTGCCGGTTTTTATCCACCTCCTCATTGTGTTTCTTTACCGCAAGCCGGTGACCGTCGTCCAGCTGGGTAGCGAGAACATGCGAGATGAGAACTAGACACGGGCACTCCGGGAGAAAAAGACTTCCGGGAGGGTCTGGTCCTCCCAGAAGTCTTTTTTAGGGCGCTGATTGGCTAAATTCTAAGTCACTCATTTATTTCTTTAATCAGTGATTGGCTAAGCTGCTTATTAGACCAGTCTTCCTTGGGCCAAATCGATCTGGCCCCAGCACGTGCACGCGCAGTAGAGACGTGCACGGGGACAGCTGAGAGGTGCACCAGCGGAGAGGACAAGCAGGGAAAAGCATTTATTTTGCGCAGATATCCTATTTTACAAATATTACTAGGTATATTACATAGCTCAAAAACACAAATATTGACAATTTGTATAATTTATTAATATTATTTTAAAAAAAAATTTATATTATAATTATTATTTTTTTGTGGCTCAAGGTGGGTGGGGCCAGGCCCCGTGGCCTTCTATTGGCCGGCCGCCACTGGTATTAGTAAAAAAAGACTTTGGTCTCAGCAAATAGTCAAGTAAAGTGGTGACTGTCTTTGCTCGTCTGTCCCGTCCACCTGCTTGCTCTGGCCAAACAATGACCAGTGATGGTTCAGATAGTAGGGAGTTACTGACCTGAGTAACTTACGTAGGTTACTATCAGCAACCACGGATGCATTTGTCCAAGTCACCAGTTAACACGATCACTTGTTAAACTGAAACAGTTGTTGCTCTGAGACTTCAGAGGTAAATCTGCTGTTTGACTATTGATTTTGACAACTGAACATGTAACAACCAGACATGTTGATGCTGTTAACGGGTTTAATTCAATGTCTAACGCTTGTTCACTCATCGGGATGGCTTCTGTTGCCAACATGTGCACGCATATTATTGGTGGTAGTGAGGTCGTCTATAAAAGGGTTTATAAAATGCCAGTGGCGGGCCGTGCATGTTATACCTGGGCCTTCACTGCTGTCCTGCAGCTGAAACACAGCTACGGTTATTGTTAGTTTTGTGTAAAAATGAAGCCAACACCTGTAGATACACTAACTGCTGAGAGTGCGTCTCCTCTCTGCTCTGACTGCAGCGCGAGGCTTCTGTGGGCGGAGTGGGAGAGGCTCACGGCAGCTCCCGCTGCTCGTTCACAACAGTGCAGAACGTACGTGCTTTAACGTCAAAACACCACAAAATTCTCCATTAACACCAGAACAAGTCTCTAGATTTGTCACTCGTAGCTTTTGACCAAAAAAAGTATCCGTGAGGTTTTGGAAAGTCATCAGATTTAGCGAGAAAGTGGCCAAGTTGCCAGCACTGGCACCTGCTAAATATGTCCCCAGTGCATTTAACTTACCAGAGCTGCTGTTCACTATTTAAAGACAAAGTCCATCCTCCTTTCTTTGTTCATAAAGAGTTTAATCTCACGGTTGTTTGGTACATCCGTGTGTTTTAGTTCCAGTAAGAAGTCCTTCTCCATTCATGGACGCCAGTGAAGACAGTCGAGTCCCCAGTTGTATTTCTTGAATACGTTTTAATGCGTTTGAGGCTGAAAATGTCCGCTCGGCAGAGGCAGCAGATTTTGGGATTGTCACCGCCCAACATGTCACACTAGCCCACTGACCAATCACATACTTGTAGGCCAGCTAGCAGCTCTGACACGTCAAAGAATACGCCCAACATGTCAAACTAAAGATCTGATTGGTTGAACACTATGACAATCAACAATATCATCCCCATTCACTTAAAGTGCACATGGATGCAGTTGTGAGTCTGAAGGCCTCAATCAGCAATTGGCTAAACTGCTTTATAGACCCGCCTCTTTTGGGCCAAAACGATTTTGCCCCCCTAGCTGCCCGTTCTGAGACGTGTCGTGCACACAGGCGGAGAGGACGAGCAGGAAAATCATATATTGCAGATATCATATTTTACACACATTACTGGGTACATTCCATAGTTCAAAAACACAAATATTGACAATTTGTATAATTTATGAGGGCCCGAGCACCGACGTAGTCGCAGTGGAGGACCTATTGTTTTTCTTATGTTTATTATTAGGGCCCGAGCACTGAGGTCCCTATTGAAACTGATGGAATTATTATTATTCTCTCGAATGAAATGCTATTTTAGGGGCTTTATCATGTCCCCAACAACCCCATATTTGGCGAGCATATCAGGATTGCGGGAAAATTTGATATTTTATGGGTCCCATGCTCGAGATGACAAAATTGCTCGCTAGCGCCCCCTAGAATTTGGAAATGCAAGCGCCAATATTGTCCAAATGACTTCAAATTTTAGGGACATGAGCAACTGAATGAGTTCTACAAAAAGTCCTCTTGGGACCCTAAGGTCTGCCTCCCAAAATTTTTTCCCAAAATGATGGATGCACAGCTGCGGACAATCTGGCTCGTTACCCGGCAGCATATCAACCCTGGTCTTGCAGGCCTGGGTTGTCAGTCCGTATTGTCTTCTGCCTCGGTAGCCTCCGCCGCCGTTCCGTAAGTTGAACCCCGGTGTATCTTCCCGAACTAATCTCTCTCCTCTCTGCTACGGGTGTAGAATACTGGTCGATCTGCGTACTGTCCGGTGTTGAGCCATGGGACTCACACCGTCGATCCGCCTGCCCTCCGGTGTTGAACCACAGGCTCCACACCTTCACACACCTTCAAAATAAAATCTGTTACATCAGACTCTGTCTCCTGCGTTTGGGTCCTACCCGTGAACTCCCGTGACAAAATCGTCCTCACACGATAGACGATGGGTTCCGAGGTTGCATTTCGGTCAAAGACTCATGGAAAGACTTTGACCGAACATGATGAACACTTTTCTTACATGTTGGGCCTTTCCTTTATCTAACTGAGCCTCACTCTATCTATCTATCTATCTATCTATCTATCTATCTATCTATCTATCTATCTATATATATATATATATATATATATATATATATATATATATATATAGATAGAGTAACAGGTAGACTGCATATATATGTGTATATACACAGTGGCGGGCCGTGCATTTTATACCTGGTGTCAGGATCCAGGATCCCTGTCTGACCCGTTGTGTGTTTCCCCTGATCTCCTCTCCTCATGTGTCCTGTCATTCCCCTGTTTGTTATTGTGTGCCATGTGCTCTGTGTTTGTCCTCTGCCTCCAGACACCTCCCATGGCCACACCCTTGATTGTGCACAGCTGAGGACACTCCAGCCGATCACCTCCTGCAGCCTGACACACCAGACTCAGGTCCCACTAATGATTACCCCGTCTCTATATAAACTCTGGTCCTGCAGTCTGGGGTTGTCAGGTTGTACCGTCTTTCACCCGCTTCAACCCTGTGGCATCCTCTGCCCTCCTTTGTGTTCAACGGACTACACACGCCGTCAAGCTGCCAGCCCTCCGGTGTCGAGCCACGGGACTCACACCGTCGATCTGCCTACTCTGGTGTCGGACCACGGGCTCCACACCTTCACACATTCTGAATAAAACCTGTTGTATTAACTTCTGTCTTCTGTGGTCTTGCGTTTGGGTCCTACCTGTGAACTCCCGTGACACCTGGGCCTTCAGTGCTGTCCTGCAGCTGGAACACCTCCTAATAACCTCATGATGACGACACAGCTACGGTTATTTGTTTCTAGAGGTGTAACAATACACGTATTAAACCATTTTGTATGAGGCTTATGAACAGAACAATGCCTTTGAATAATACTAGTGCATTTGGAAAATGCAGAAGCTTAAATTGTGGGACATATATAGTTTAATATAATACAATGGACTCTGTGACCTCTGAACCCAGAACAGAAAAATGAAAACAAAAGACAGTTGAGGCACCGCACTTCTGTGAGGCTACGCTAACTAGTTTAACAAACAATAACTCCGTGCATGACTGTATGCTTCGTAAGTAACTGACAATGCACACTGTAAACCGGAATTTATTTCAAATTAAACTTTTCAGTCGTCATTACCTATACTTGCGTGTTTTGTAAAACAACTGTGTCATTACTAAATCTATTTAGTAGTTTGCACTAATCAACTGAAATATTGAGTGCACTGATCATGTTTAGCAGAGATAACTTGGTAGGTTACGTTTCTGTAAGGGGGGGGAGGGGCCCGTTTGAATTTAAGATAAGATAAGATAATCCTTTATTAGTCCCTCAGTGGGGAAATTACAGGATTACAGCAGCATCGCTCACAAGTAATAAATGAAGATAAAAAATCAAGTAGTATAAATAGACTAAACAGTAGTAAAAAATATGACAGTAAAGAAGGATACAAAATATACCAGTATGTACAGACGGAGTAAAAATGTGAAATGTAAGATAATACTTAAACGTATTTGATATTGCACAGGATTGACAGTAAAGAAGACTATTAAATATACCAGTATATACAGGCGGAGGCGGAGTAAAAATATAAAATGTAAGATAATACTTAAACGTATTGGATATTGCACAGGATTGACAGTAAAGAAGACTTAAGTATACCAGTAAATACAGACGGAGTAAAATGTAAGTGTAAGGTAAATACTTAAACGTATTTGATATTGCACAGGATTGCACGGATTAGGTATTGCACCAGGTGAATGAATTAAAGTGTTTAGAGTGTTCATGTTCAGTCCAAATGTTCGTGTTCAAAGTTTTCAAAGTGTTAGTGGTCTCCCGAGAGCAGCTTGTTGTGCAGCCTGACAGCAGCGGGGAGGAAGGACTTGCGGTACCTCTCCCTCAGACACCGGGGATGGATCAGCCGGTGACTGAAGGAGCTGTGCAGAGCTGCCAGAGTGTCCTGCATGGGGTGGGAGGCGTGGCTCATCAGGGATGAGAGCTTCGCCATCATCCTCCTGTCTCCCACCACCTCCACCGTATCCAGTGGACACCCCAGCACGCTGCTGGCCTTCCTCACCAGTTTGTCCAGTCTCCTCCTGTCAGCTGCCGCGATGCTGCTGCTCCAGAAGACCACTCCATAGAAGATGGCTGATGCCACCACGGAGTCGAAGAAGGTCTTCAGGAGTGCTCCCTGCACCCCAAAAGACCTCAGTCTCCTCAGCAGAAAGAGTCTGCTCTGTCCTTTTTTATAAAGAGCGTGAGCGTGGTCAGTCCAGTCCAGTTTATTGTTCAAGTGAACACCCAGGTACTTATACGACTTCACAACCTCAATGTCCAGTCCCTGGATGCTCACCGGTGTCGGAGGGGGGCGTTTACCCCGGTGGAAGTCCACCACCAGCTCCTTGGTCTTGCTGGTGTTGATATGGAGGCGGTTCCGCTGGCACCATCCTAAAAAGTCCTGGTTTAGTTCCCTGTACTCTCTATCATCATCTGCGGAGATGAGGCCGACGATTGCAGAGTCGTCAGAGAACTTTTGCAGGTGGCAGTTGGCAGAGTTGTGTTTGAAGTCCGAGGTGTAAATGGAGAAGAGGAATGGAGCCAGAACGGTTCCCTGTGGGGCCCCTGTGCTGCAGGACACCCGATCTGACTCACACCCCCGTATCCGCACATACTGTGGACGGTTGGTGAGGTAGTCCAGGATCCATGAAGTGAGGTGGTGGTCCACCCCGGTCTGCTCCAGCTTGTCCCTCAGAAGCAAAGGCTGGATGGTGTTGAAGGCACTGGAGAAGTCGTAGAACATGACTCTCACAGTGCTACCAGTCTTTTCCAGGTGAGAGAGGCATCTCTGCAGCAGGAAGATGACGGCGTCATCCACCCCGATGCCGGACTGGTAGGCAAACTGAAGAGGGTCCAGGGATGAACTCACCAGAGGGCGGAGATGGGCAAGTACCAGCCTCTCCATGGTCTTCATCAGGTGGGATGTCAACGCCACCGGCCTGTAGCTGTTGAGGTCCTTGGGCCGCGGGTTCTTTGGTACCGGTACCACGCAGGACGTCTTCCATAGCTGTGGTACTTTCCCCAGCCTCAAGCTCAAGTTGAATATGTGCTCCGCTATCCCGCACAGCTGGTCTGCGCAGGATTTGAGGAGCCTTGAGCTGATGCCGTCCGGACCCGTGGCCTTCCTCGCCTTGATCCTCCTCAGTTCCTTCCTCACCTGGTTGAGGGACACTCGGGGGGGTGGGGTGCTGTGTGTTGGAGTGGGGAGGTGTGGAGGGGAGCCGAGTGCTGTGGGAAGGGGGGAGGTGGAGGGGGAGGGGGGGTAATAATCCACAGGGGATGCAGATGATGGGGGTTGCAGCAGCAGGGAGGTCTGGGTGGGGGGAGGGGTGGATGGCTGGTCAAACCTGTTAAAAAATAAGTTCAGCTCATTCACCCACTTTTGGTCCCCCTCAGGCTGTTGGTTGGGCCCCTTGAGCCCAGAAATCGCCTTGAGGCCCTTCCAGACCCCGACGGTGTTATTCTGCTGCAGCTGGTCCTCCATCTTCATCCTGTAGACATCTTTCCCCTCTCTGATCTTCACTCAAGCATTAGTGCCGTGTGCAGCGCAGTGACGAGCCCAGAGGAGTCTGCTCGTCCTGCGTCTGAGCGCGACACCTATCCTGGCTTTGACGGAGCTGTGGGACTTGTGCAACAACTTTGAACCAAGTGGAATGGTGAGTGTGTAACTCACCATATTGACTGTTAGATATCATTCTGGGAGCATTTATTTCAACAAGTAAGCTAAACGCTAACGTTAGCATGCTAACGATTTTCTGTGGGTCGTTTATAACTTTAACACATGTTTGCATGTGCTGTGTATTAAACTAGCTGACGATAACGTTACATTAGCTTTTCAAAATGGTGCTTGGTTAGGTTGCACAGGGGTTATTTATTGCATTTATAGCAGTAACTTAGGTAGCTTCTCAAGGCACGAGGTCATTAGTTGGTTATTAGCAGAGGCTGGGTAACGTTTTGCAGTGGAGTTAATGTTACTGGAACTGGGTTGTTGAACTGAAAGTTGAGCCAATAGTTTTCTTCTTGTTTTCACAGGTTCTTGTGAAGATGCAATGGAAGTGTACATATTGTGAGTTCATAAGTCGACTCAGGTCGCCCCCGGATCGCGCACCGTCAAACAGCGGACGATGTGCGGACACCGGGGTATCCGCACATCAAACGCGCCTTTTTCCCCCATTCAAATACTGCAGGCAGGTAACAGGCAGCCTACCATTAGGACCCAGGCAACAGGGGGCATACAATAGGGTGGGAGGTTCACCTTTCCTCCTGAACTCAGACAAACCTGAGAGAGCAACTGATCTACCTCGAGGCCAGCCTTTGTTTGGTAAGTTCTCTTTCCTTTTTAAATATGTTTACAGAATGTTTTTTCTACAATTTCACTCTTAAAATCATGCTTTTAAAGTGTTAACAGTACTTTTTTGAGCCATTTTAGATTTCCTCCCTGGCAACCATCGGAGGACATGACACAAAACGGGTTACATGGAACATCCTTGCCCGCATGTTCAACGGTGATGTTGGGAAGAGAATGAACTGGAAAGGGATAAATGGGAAAAAGTCCTTCAGCCAGATGGAGTCGAAGACTTTGCTCCTGTGTAAGTAACTAATATTTAATGAAAACAATTTGAAGTCACCCAGAGGTCTTAGGTAGTGTTCAAACTTACAAATTCTCTTTGCAACTTCAACTTCATTCTCTGCTCAGGTAGATATTACTCGACTATATCTTCACATAATAGTTATATGATATATTAGCTCTGAATATAGCATAGCAAACCTTTACATGCCAGACAGCCACTAGCTTTTAGACTGCATGTCTGCTATATGTTCCACTGAGGGCTCGTGGGATTTTGTATGATCTGCTTGTGATTTCAGATGCCGTCGAAATAATCATGTCTCACGTGCCGCCACAGATGATGAGTGTGAAACAGCAATGAGGTGGTTCAACCTGGCAGCAGACAGGGGAAGCTCCAGGAGGCGTGCCACAGTCAGCACCCCTACTGAACAAGCCTAAACATGTATGTGTTATACATGCGATTTTTTAATACTATTCATTGCAGAGACACCTTAACTGGGGTCTGCTAGCCTGTCCAAACCAAACCTCACATGGTTTTAATCCCCCTTTGTCACCAAAGACTCTCAGGAAATGTTTAACTACTAAGATACTTATTTTGAATTATGTTATAAGTTTGTTGAATGAGGAGTAGGAATGTTCCACCACTTGTGTTTTACAGTGTATGCTCAGGACTGCATATTGGTGTTCAGTTGTTTCGATATGTTTAACCCAGTTCCTCTGTCCTTATCCAGTCAAGTTGAAATGTCTGCATGTGAATAGCCATTCACATGGCAGTTACTGTGTAATGCTGCATTTCCGCAATGTTTTGAAAAAATAAAACACATTGGAACATTCAAATGTATTGTTTAATTTCTTTCCTTCTGTACAATTTTCTTGAAACAATACATTAAATCTCAAAATCAAATAGTATAATTAATTTAATTAAAAGTAAAGACATTACTTAAATAAACGAATGGTCTTAAGTAGCAATAAATAATGTTATATTAGTGATTTGTTTATATATGCTTATGTATGTTGAACTTAAAATACCACTGACCAATCACAGCGCATGCTGCACCTCACTGCAGAGCTGCATCTGGAAACTGAGCTGCACGTAATGCTGACGTACTTGTAGGCCAGCTAGCAGCTCTGACACGTCAAAGAATACGCCCAACATGTCAAACTAAAGATCTGATTGGTTGAACACTATGACAATCAACAACATCGTCCCCATTCACTTAAACTGCAAAGGGATTCACTTGAGAGTCTGCAGGCCTCTGGCTCTCTTCTTACCTAGAGACACAGAGATGAGATCTGATTGGATAAAAGCTCTACTTAAAACAAGCTGCAATGGAAGCAGAGCAACTGAGGAAGACAGGAGCTGTGCAATGAGAAAATGGGGAAATATAATACATGTAGTGTATTTAAGAAAAAGTATTACATTATAAAATAGCTATAACTTTGTGATTCTATTTAGCCCAGCAGAGAAGGCTTAGCACGGCCCACCACTGATATATGTAAAGACTGCTAGCAAGCTACTCAATGATTTTGCGATACACTCTAACATTTTCAGACTCGTGATGGAAAGTTTAATAAAAGGATAAAAATCCATGCAACAGATCCAGAGATTCCTTGTCAAAACCCTGCACCTACATTACCCACAATGCAACTCAACTACCAACAAGGTTGGGGTGCGTTATGCTAGTAATGGCTAGCCTGTAGCTTTTAGCCTGAAGCAGAGATGAGCAGCTATAGATGTTTAGTGAGCTCACTTCTTTCTAACTACACCAACGCTGACTCAAGTGACATCACTTGAGGACATGTGGCAGACTTCACACAGCTCCCTCTGGAGACACTTTTAAAACACATGCAGTTGTTCTCTGCAGCACCGATATAAAGAACTGTCGCCGTTTGCCCTTCCTACAACAAACAGCCTCGTTCAGTAGACTGAATGGAGGCAGTAATTGTTTTTCCCCCGGAGGGGCCTGGTTGTAATGCATTTTAAAAGCATGATGACTCATCCCTGTCAGTGGCATCCAATAAAGTTTATTTTTTCAGTCAAGATAATATAGCTGCGTGTCCTTACAAATTTGACAGTCAAATATGCAAAGAACTGGATTTTGTTCAACAGCTAAACTTTTCTTTGTCCTTTATCTTCGAGGTGATTTTTATTCTCATTGATTTTTTTCCCACTTTTTCATCATCCCCTATGAGTCTTTGCATTACAGCTCCAAGGATATATTTTCTGCTTCCCCCTGTAGGCAGAGAGCCTCAGCCGTGAGCGATCACAGGCTTCTGCGCTTGCTGAGAATATCACAGTATTTCGATGCACATGTCCATGCCTGATGACAAATAGTCCCACATCAGAGTGATTCTCTTTCTCCTCAGGCTCCTTTTCAACCAAACACGAGCTTCCTTTCAGACTGTCTCAACTCCACGATGCAGATTATCCCCCGAGGCCTTTCCTTTGTTTCTTGGCTGTTGGTTTTGCCTAAATCGGCCCGTCGGTAATTTGCATGATTGTTCCAGATGAAAGATTCCCAATTTGAAGTGCATTTGTGGTCCAGTCTGCTCAACCTGTGGAATAGAGACTTCGACTTCTTCTGTTCTGGCTTCGTTGAGATGTCCTCATTAAAGCGGCCCTTCAGAGCTTTACTAGATGGAGGTGTGGATAAATAAATAGTATCCTCTCATCTGCCGAAGAGTTTGATATTGTTATATCAGGTAAAATAGCAATAAAATGTCAAGAGTTGTCTTTATTCTAGTTCTATATTTTCATAAATACAACAAACTAGTTTTTGAATAAATAATAACTATATACAAAACTTGATAAGCTGTGATATCAAATGGCTCCAGACAAATTTTATTTGGTGGAAATTAGAAGAAAATGTCTCTTTGGATAGTAAAGGTTGCCGACCCCTGGGTTAACCCAACTCATCGTACTTTTGTGTTCACAGCTAACCCTTCACTATCATGTCCAAGGATATTAAATGGATTCAAGGATTATGCAACACAGGGATGCACAACGAAATTCAGTTGTAGCCCATTTGTAACACAGCAAACACAAACAAAACACATCTAAAAGAGTAGTCCGTTCCTGGAGTGCATTTTTTGAATTTGCATCATGAGGAATGTAAACAGCAAGAACTATAACAATTCTGGGCTCCTGTAGAAAGATGGTGGTGCAACATGGAGGACCCTGTGAAGAGGACTCTGTAGATATGAAGGGCTCAAGTCCAGTGCTCTCTCTGGGGTTCCAGCTGTCAGTGAAGTGTCCAACCACAGGTTCAGGTCATCAGGATGATCGAGGTCACCTGTGAGATTCTCTTCACAGCCACTGTGCTCCCTCAGGTTCCTTGACCCGGGGACTAACAGTGAAGAAACACACACCAGCTCTCCAGGACCAACATGGATGCTTTCAAACTCGTGCCAATCATTAAGTGGGTGAAAGTGGAACTGGGGGAGAGTCCTGTACATGTTGAATGTGTATCAGAGGTGCTTCTTGCTTCTGTGTTAAACGATGTTCGAGGACCGTCGGTGCTCCTGTCACATGATGCTGAGGGTCATTATTGTGCAAATGAAAGCGTTCGTTCTGTTCCTCTGTCATCGCTCCACCTCCACTAAATACTACAGTGCTATGAAGCCTTCACACTAAATGTGACGTTTGTACTTCTTTTTGTTTTTTTGACATATCCTAAAACAAGTTGTTTAAACCCTAAATAACCCGAAAACCATATCAAATACATATATATGTCACACACTGTATTTGGCTTTCATTTTGAAAATAGAAAATGACAAATGTCGTGGGTGACTGAAGTTGAAACTCTGGCTCCACACACCAGAGGTGCACATTTAAAGTGCTGGTACCAACTGAGCACAACACAGGTCGCTCCGAAGGGAAAGCAGCAGGACATTGAAGCTGCCAACAAATATGGAGGCCCAACCGTTTGATGTGCTGACCTGCAGTAATGTGTGAGGACTGAGCTGGGTCATGGATTTAGAGGGAACAGCATGCAGGACCAACTGGGCCAACAGTTGAGCAGCGGTGGAATATAACTCAAGCTTTTCTTTTCTCGACTTTCAATCAGTTCTGATCCAAAGCTGGAAACTGAAAGGATCAGGAAGACATGCATGGAAGGTGTTGTTTCTCAAGAACGTCGTCTAGTCTCGCTCTGCTCGTACAGTCACACTCCCCCTGCCTGGTAGTGACGTCCAAGTGATGTCACTTGAGTCATTATCTTGACAAAGTTCCTTCAATGCCACAGAAGACACCCAACTAGTATCCCGCTACAATGTGTCTAAAATGCCTCTGTGTTGAATATGACTGTTTTCTTCAGACACCTCACACCATGTTTTTCAGGGTTCTATTTGCTTACAGCTTCCATACTTCGCCCACTGTGTTGCTGGAGACACAGAGTCAGCTGAATATACTTACACATGTTACCTTTCATGGCAGCTGGATTCTCACGATGTCACGAGATCACTGGAGAATCAGCCATGGACAGCAAAGAGAAGCAGCGGTTCCTTATAAAAAACAATGGCATTTCCATATTCCAGTAAACCCATCAACTTGTTCTTCAAAAACACTTTGAACAAGTATAAAAACCTTTTATTTATTAATTTATAGAAGTATTATCCAATTCTGCCGTTTCTATACAGCTTTTCTGATGCGATACCTGCGAATGTTAACGCAGCTCCCCTCAGTGGTTGAAGCTTCTGCCTGAACAAAGATGTGCGTCTGAGTGTGGAGCTCTCGTCTCACTGTGGCTCATTAAACCGAGCGAGATGGAGGAGCTGACCGGCTCCAACAGCTTTGCAAAGAATTCCTTATTTTTCCACTTTTGCTGTCAAAGGTTTTACAGACGTGTAAAGTCAAATCTGAGATGTATCTCAAAACAAATTGTGCAGTTAGACGTTTTTTCGCAATTTTTTTGTTCAGGATGTTTTGGGCAGACGTGAAAGCATGGCTCGATGACGCACCGGAGCCGTGGTTATCATCACCCCTCCCCTAACGCTTTCACTACTAGAGCACATATAGAAGCAGCTTGGCTGCTCAACCCTGGACACATGCACTGCCTTTCCTTTTACTTATGAACCTGAGCCCACTCTTTTAGGATGTTGAATAAAACTCACAAAATATCCTGAACTTTTAGATAAGGCAGGTCTGAAAGTAACTGCAGCAGAACTATTGTTTTGTATTTTTAATAATCAGCTCCCATGGGAAGCTGCTGCTCAAAATCAGCTTAATAGGGATATATGAGAGTATAATGCGGCTGCATCACCACCTGGTTGGCA
Organism: Lycodopsis pacificus; assembly: GCA_028022725.1. Taxonomy (NCBI): domain Eukaryota; kingdom Metazoa; phylum Chordata; class Actinopteri; order Perciformes; family Zoarcidae; genus Lycodopsis; species Lycodopsis pacificus. The sequence goes on along the minus strand of CM051694.1, from coordinate 1,708,090 downwards.
GTTGCACGACGTTCTAAAGAGGTGAGAACCGCACAGCGCATCATCCACAGAGCCGTCCACGGAGGACCAGCAGCAGTGCAGCAGGATGGCCATGCATCAGAGACCACCACGCCAAAGTGTATATGGTCACGTATTACCCCTCATTATACACACGTATCCCTGATCACATTGAGTTTATTATGATCTTGTTTTATGTTCTGTGTTATATTCCATCTCTGTATTTTAACATTGCACTATTTTATTTCTTCTATTCACTTTTTTTTCACTGACGTGATTTTCTTAATATTGAATGAGCATCGTTGGACGGAGCCTGAGATCTGCTCCTCATAACTGCTGCTGCATGACAATACAGACCTTGAGACCACTAGAGATCACTTGGTCCGTGCACCGGGCTTATGTTATCACTTTATGTTCATATTAATCCCCTTGTGGCTGAAGCTTTAAGGATATCAGGAGCCAGTGCCTGACAATAACCCATCAGCGGAGAGGAAGCCTCCGTCTGTGTAGCCGGGCTCAGTGCTCCCGATCCCCGCTAGAGGGCGGCACCGAGGCGGCAGGTGGTGAAAGACGATCCGGGCAGGCTGGAGCACCGCTGCGCCGGGTAGAGCAGCCAGACACGGTGGAGAGCTGGTGGAGGGAGGAAGGCTGCCTCATGCCGCCGGGGTTTACCGGGAACTAATCACCTGACGTCCAGCGGACTCTGTCGGTTCCGGAAAGGGGGAATTATACCACAACACAAAAATGCATCTTTTGGGGATTTGGATGCTGATTGCGGCTCTGCAGGTAAAAAAAACAATCATTTTACACAGAGACACAGCGGAACACAACGGGACACAACGGTCACAATGCGGCTGCCTTCGCTTCAAGCTTAGTTCGTTATATTTAGACGTTGTGTGTGTGTGTGTGTGTGTGTGTGTGTGTGTGTGTGTGTGTGTGTGTGTGTGTGTGTGTGTGTGTGTGTGTGTGTGTGTATATGTGTGTGTGTGTGTGTATATATATATCACAGAGCAACTGGCAGTACAATGCTGCTGATCCCAGACCTGCTCCCGATTCCCGCTGCACGCTGAGTAATTTATCAAACAAACGAGGAACGCGTTGGAACCGGATGGGGTCCTCTGCATGATCGAAACCACCGAAATGCGGCGGTATAGGAGGGAGACGTGAGAGCCGAAACAACCGCTAATGAACACCCACTCACCCGCCGGTGACTGCATGTCATCCCGTCTCATCCGTGGCACAATGCACGGTGCTTTTCTGCTGGAAGCAGGTGCTTGACTCTTGGTCGGGCTGTAGTCCAGTGTAGCCGAACTGAATCAAGCCCCGATGCGGAGCGTCTCGGTGAGCACATGCCAATGTCCATTTAAAAAAATGCAATTTTGAACGTGTCCTCTTCTGACGTTAACCGGGCACACGGTGCTGGAGCAAGCCGTTTCTGAGTCGTGTCTGCTCTTCTATTGGGCGTCCTGTCTAGTCGTAGCGCGTGCCGCGTCTGTGCCCTGCAATGATTCCACTCCTTGATTTGTATAACTCTGCTCCTGTATCGGCCCTCTGGCCTGTGTGCGTCGTGCTGATGTGAACATGTCTGTGAAAGTGGACATGGTGTGATTTGAGATGACGTCTTGCACCACAACACCATTTTTCACGTCTCACATCGTGTTTCCTGGCGGGTTCAGCATGAAGCCAGAACAATTGTCACATTTTTGAATAGTTGTTCAGGCTGAGGAACAGGACACACAAGGGGTGGGGGGGGGCTCCCAGTCCAGACATGGTGTTTGGGCCAACTGCTGTCAGAAGTAAGACTAGAACCGTTAAAGGACCACACCAGCGTTGTTCATGGTTTGTTCTGTTCACTATATCTCTGGTGGAGCTTCTATCCTGAGTGGACTATTTAAGATAAGATAAGATAATCCTTTATTAGTCCCTCAGTGGGGAAATTACAGGATTACAGCAGCATCGCTCACAAGTAATAAATGAAGATAAAAAATCAAGTAGTATAAATAGACTAAACAGTAAACAGTAGTAAAAAATGACAGTAAAGAAGAATACAAAATATACCAGTATGTACAGACGGAGTAAAAATGTGAAATGTAAGATAATACTTAAACGTATTGGATATTGCACGGGATTGACAGTAAGAAGACTATTAAATATACCAGTATATACAGGCGGAGGCAGAGTAAAATGTAAAATGTAAGATAATACTTAAACGTATTGGATATTGCACAGGATTTACAGTAAAGACTATTAAATATACCAGTAAATACAGATGGAGTAAAATGTAAGTGTAAGGTAAATACTTAAACGTATTTGATATTGCACAGGATTGACAGTAAAGAAGACTATTAAGTATACCAGTAAATACAGACGGAGTTAAGTGTAAGGTAAATACTTAAACGTATTTGATATTGCACGTATTTGATATTGCACAGGATTGCACGGATTAGGTATTGCACCAGGTGAATGAATTAAAGTGTTCAGAGTGTTCAAGTGTTCATGTCCAGTCCAAATGTTCGTGTTCAAAGTGTTCAAAGTGTTCAAAGTGTTAGTGGTCTCCCGAGAGCAGCTTGTTGTGCAGCCTGACAGCAGCGGGGAGGAAGGACTTGCGGTACCTCTCCCTCAGACACCGGGGATGGATCAGCCGGTGACTGAAGGAGCTGTGCAGAGCTGCCAGAGTGTCCTGCATGGGGTGGGAGGCGTGGCTCATCAGGGATGAGAGCTTCGCCATCATCCTCCTGTCTCCCACCACCTCCACCGTATCCAGTGGACACCCCAGCACGCTGCTGGCCTTCCTCACCAGTTTGTCCAGTCTCCTCCTGTCAGCTGTCGCGATGCTGCTGCTCCAGAAGACCACTCCATAGAAGATGGCTGATGCCACCACGGAGTCGAAGAAGGTCTTCAGGAGTGCTCCCTGCACCCCAAAAGACCTCAGTCTCCTCAGCAGAAAGAGTCTGCTCTGTCCTTTTTTATAAAGAGCGTGAGCGTGGTCAGTCCAGTCCAGTTTATTGTTCAAGTGAACACCCAGGTACTTATACGACTTCACAACCTCAATGTCCAGTCCCTGGATGCTCACCGGTGTCGGAGGGGGGCGTTTACCCCGGCGGAAGTCCACCACCAGCTCCTTGGTCTTGCTGGTGTTGATATGGAGGCGGTTCCGCTGGCACCATCCTAAAAAGTCCTGGTTTAGTTCCCTGTACTCTCTATCATCATCTGCGGAGATGAGGCCGACGATTGCAGAGTCGTCAGAGAACCTTTGCAGGTGGCAGTTGGCAGAGTTGTGTTTGAAGTCCGAGGTGTAAATGGAGAAGAGGAATGGAGCCAGAACGGTTCCCTGTGGGGCCCCTGTGCTGCAGGACACCCGATCTGACTCACACCCCCGTATCCGCACATACTGTGGACGGTTGGTGAGGTAGTCCAGGATTCATGAAGTGAGGTGGTGGTCCACCCCGGTCTGCTCCAGCTTGTCCCTCAGAAGCAAAGGCTGGATGGTGTTGAAGGCACTGGAGAAGTCGTAGAACATGACTCTCACAGTGCTACCAGTCTTTTCCAGGTGAGAGAGGCATCTCTGCAGCAGGAAGATGACGGCGTCATCCACCCCGATGCCGGACTGGTAGGCAAACTGAAGAGGGTCCAGGGATGAACTCACCAGAGGGCGGAGATGGGCAAGTACCAGCCTCTCCATGGTCTTCATCAGGTGGGATGTCAACGCCACCGGCCTGTAGCTGTTGAGGTCCTTGGGCCGCGGGTTCTTTGGTACCGGTACCACGCAGGACGTCTTCCATAGCTGTGGTACTTTCCCCAGCCTCAAGCTCAAGTTGAATATGTGCTCCGCTATCCCGCACAGCTGGTCTGCGCAGGATTTGAGGAGCCTTGAGCTGATGCCGTCCGGACCCGTGGCCTTCCTCGCCTTGATCCTCCTCAGTTCCTTCCTCACCTGGTTGAGGGACACTCGGGGGGGTGGGGTGCTGTGTGTTGGAGTGGGGAGGTGTGGAGGGGAGCAGAGTGCTGTGGGAAGGGGGGAGGTGGAGGGGGAGGGGGGATAATAATCCACTGATTTAGTATTTAATTTAGTTTTGATTTATTTGATTTAGTATTTAATCAAGGTTTCAGTTAAAACGTGTTTTGCTAACACTAGGGTTCTGAAAAATGTCCAGTAACAATATTAAAGGGACAGTTCAGCCCCAAAATGTATCTTTCCTCTCACCTAGTGCTACATATCAGTCTCGATTGTTTTGGTGCCACTTGTCTAGTTTGGGAGATATTGACCATCAACTGTATATAAGAAGTGTACGTGGGCATCGTGACGTCACTCATTGGTTTGTGGACCAATGTTTTGAAGCCTTGAGTTCGACAATTTTGCCATCACCATCTTGGATTACGGCCACGCCATGTTGTGTTTTGCACAATCAATGAACAGAAGTTACCATATTTGGAATGCGGATGTGTGACATAGAGATGCCGTATACTCCCTGGTAGAGACCTGTCAATCACTGTGTAGCCCCGCCCTAAAGCATCCCCTGCTTTATGGTCTGTGTGACTCTAAATGGACCATAATGTACGAAATGAACATCATGCTGTATTGAAGAAGACTTGAAACTAGAAAAAGCATTTCCTGCTGAAAATGCGTTGGAATGCTGAAAACTGAAATTAATCGCAAAAACATTGCTGAAAATAGATATCCAATTCAAAAACAAATTGCAAAAAGCTTAATTCAAAAAGTTTAAAGATTACAATATGAAAAGTCATATCACACCTCTCCTGAAAGAGCTGAACATTTTGATATTTGAACAGTTTCTGTGGCTTAAAAAAATTCATCAGTGGTGATATTTGTATTAGTATAAGTTGTAGTAGAAGTATTATTAGTAGAAGTATTGGTAGCATTAGAATAACTACTAGTAGTAGTAGTAGTGATATTTGTAGTAGTAGTAGAAGAATTAGTAGCATTAGAATAACTACTAGTAGTAGTATTAGTGATATTTGTAGTAGAAGTTGTAGTAGAAGCATTAGTAATTAGAAGAAGTAGTCGAAGACGTACTATCAGTAGTCATAGTAATAGCTGTAGTATTGGTCGTAGTATTTAATATCACAGTAGTAGTAGTAGTAATAGTAATAGTAATGGCAGTAGAAGATGTAGCAGTAGTAGTAGTACTAGTAGCAGTCGTACTAATAGCTGTAGTAGTATTACTATTATTAGCATAATCCTAATGTTCGACACACATAAACAGAGGTTATTAAATTACAGGCTTCATCACAAGCAGTTCAGTTAGAATTCACTCTCTGGGGCTTTTATTTTGAAATAGGGTGTGGGGGAGAAGGGGAGAGGAGACGGAATCATAATGTTAGATAAACACAAACCGGTTCTTAAATGACAGGCTCATCACAAGCATTTCAGTTAGAATTCACTCTCTGGGGCTTTTATTTTAAAATGGCATGTGTGTGTGTGTGTGTGGGGGGTGGGGGGGGGGGGGGGGAGGTGGAGGAGGGTGGAAAGACCTCTAAAGAGTCCTAAGACCTGAATGACTGTATGAGAGAGACACACACAGAGAGATAGAGGGAGAGGAGTGTATGTGCGCGTGTGTCTGTGAGTCTGTGTGTTTATAAACATCACTGATTACTGGCTCAATCGCGAACACCTGTGTGCCTGAAGCCATTTCATGGAGATAAAACAGGGAAACACCTCTCAAACAAATCATCAAAACTCCCATAACCGTAGCTTCTGTTGCTCCGATATTAATAATTGAGAGGAAGGATGACTTGAGAAACAGATCCTGTAAAAATTGTCTGTAGTGTAAAAAATGTGTAGAAGTTTAAGAGGATTTGAAAATCTTCTCCATAGAAACCCATTCAAAAAAAAGTTGCTAAAAGCTTAATAATTCAAAAAGTTTAAAGGTTGGAAATATGAAGAGATATAGCAGAGATGAGCTGAAGGAGCTGAACATTTTGATAGTTGAACGGTTTCTGTAGCTTATTGTTGGAATGCTGTTAAGCATTCCAACAATAAAGATTCGAAGAACAATAGTTGGAATGCTTAATTCCAACTATTGTTTCAAAGACTTCTATACAACCAGAGGAGACGCCCCCTGGTGGACACTAGAGAGAATGCTTCACTCTGTAGAACCAAAGGTTGCCGCCTGATATCGACCCTTGAGATATCTGCCTTCTCTCCAATATAATGGGACTATATGACTCTGCTTTAGGTTTGAAAAACTTGAACAGCAATGTCTCTTTCCAGAAATGTGGACCAACCTGGTCCTGGACCAACTGAAGATAATCCACAGTGAGCAGTTTGATGTCAGAACTATTTGTATATTTTTTGTGCTTTGAGCACCAAAAGCCAAGTGACATACAGTCCCATTATGTTTGAGAGAGGTCAGATATCTACGGCCGATATCTCCAACACTTAACTCGCACCAAAACAATGTAGATTGATAAGGAAAAAAAACGTCATCTTGATTTCGGAGTGACTGTCCCTTTTAAAGAGGCGTGATTCAAATGTATCCAGAAAACACAGCCAGCAAACAAAAAGGAGCGTGTAAATGCCCCTCGAGTAGGAGCCAATGTCGACTGAAAAAGAGGAGAAATCAATAGAGCACAGTGCTGTGTCAGGTGGGTCAAAGGTCAGGTCCTAAACAAATCCCATCACCAGTGCCCTGCTATACCTCCAAAACCCGCAAGGTCAGCAGTCTCATAGGCTTACCTTACATCCCTTAAAGGCTTCCAAACATTTGTCTCTGTAGCTTTTTATAATGGCTTTGATCATATGTTTTATACGTGTACCTGAAGGCACCTTTACCGTATGTGGTTGTGGCTTGAGTACATATCAAGTGTCGTAATATGGTTAGTGATTTACTTCCACATATCTCTGTGTCTCACCGTTCACTGAGATAGCCTTAATTCAGTTAACAGCACTGGGCAGAGCATCTGGAGAGATAACTATCCCCCATTTCCCAAATCCTTTAGTTAAATCAAGGGAAGACAATGGCAGTTGATAAGGTTTGATGTTTATTATCCTCTCTTCTGATCACGACCCGGTCGGTTGACTTTCCCCCGAGAGGGCCGGTTGAGGCGAACTTCTTTCATCTGACTTGATGATTATATTGATGAGTTATTTTGATCCCAGAAAAGTGTCATTAATTTGTCTCACTGGAACAAATTCTAGAAAACATGCTATGCTATGAATGCTGGAATAGAAAAGTCATATAATGAAACATGAGGTCTGGGTAAGCAGCTGGACCGGATGTCCATGTGTGTTTAACTCACTGCCTGAATCGTGAATATCCTTCTTATATGGTTGGAAAGAAAATCTGCAGAACTCTTGGCTCCCTCTGCAACATGTTTCAGTCATAAATCTCCATCAATTTTGATAATCGGAGAGGTAGAAAACACCAGAATGACTGAGTGCTAACAATAGAGAAATCAGTAGTTTTTGTGTTTGCTATCCCAAGATGGAGTCCACCCATTTGCTAATAGCTAATTGTTGGAATGCTGTTAAGCATTCCAACAATTATTATTACAATATTATTATGATTCTGTCTCCTCTCCCCTTCTCCCCCACACCCCACACCCCATTTCAAAATAAAAGCCCCAGAGAGTGAATTCCAACTGAACTGCTTGTGATGAAACCTGTAATTTAATAACCTCTGTTTATGTGTGTCAAACATTATGATTATGTCTCCGCTCCCCCTCCCTCCCCCACCCAGCCCCACTCTTTCAAAATAAAAGCCCCATGGATTAACTGTATTTAAACAAGCTCAAAATTAGGCTTTTTTTGTTAAAAAAATGAATGCTCTAACTACTACTGCTGCTGCTAATATAGTATTACTACTACTGCTACTACTGCTACTACTACTTCTACTATAACTTTTGCTGTTGCTACTATTACTACTACTGATACTGCTATTACTGCTACCATCAATATTATTACTACCACTACTGCTATTACTACCACTACTACTATTACTTATACGACAACTGCTACTACTACTGCTATTCATGCTACTAAAAGTAGTAATACTACTACAGCTATTAGTACGACTGCTACTAGTAAGGCAAGGCAAGGCAAGTTTATTTGTATAGCACATTTCAACAACAAGGTAATTCAAAGTGCTTCACATAAAACCATTAAAAGCATCAAAACATAAGGCAAAAGAAAAGGAGATTTAAAAACAATTAAGAACATTCATTAAAACATTAAAAAACAGTGTAAGAAATAAAATGCAGTAGTAAAATGCACAAATGCAGGAAATTGATTAATATATTAATTGAATGTGGTTCAATTAAAGGCAGCAGCAAACAGAAAAGTCTTCAATCTTGATTTAAATGAGCTGAGGGTCTCAGCAGACCTGCAGCTTTCTGGGACTTTGTTCCAGATATGTGGACCAGGAAAACTGAACGCTGCTTCTCCATGTTTAGTTCTGACTCTGGGAACAGAAAGTAGACCGGTCCCAGACGACCTGAGGGGTCGGGATGGTTCATAAGGTAGTAGCAGATCAGAGATGTATTTTGGCCCTAAACCATTCAGTGCTATATAAACCAAGAGCAGGATTTTAAAGTCAATTCTTTGTTGGACAGGAAGCCAGTGCAAAGACATCCACCCTCCTGGTCTTAGTGAGGACTCGAGCTGCAGCGTTCTGAATCAGCTGCAGCTTTCTGACGGACTTTTTACAGAGACCTGTAAACACACCGTTACAGTAGTCCAGTCTGCTGAAGATAAATGCGTGGACAAGTTTTTCCAAATCCTGTTGAGACATAAGTCCTCTAATCCTTGATATATTCTTCAGGTGACAGTAGGCTGATTTTGTAATTGTCTTGATATGGCTGTTCAGGTTGAGGTCTGAATCCATAACTACACCTAGATTTCTGGCTTGGTTTGTGGGTTTTAACATCAGTGATTGAAGCTGAGCGGTGATTTTCAATTGTTCGTCCTTGGTTCCAAAAACAATTACTTCTGTTTTATCTTTGTTTAATTGAAGACAATTCTGGCACATCCAGTTGTTTATTTGTTCAATGCCGTTACCCAGCCCTTGTATGGGATTATAGTCCCCTGGTGACATAGTTATGTAGATTTGTGTGTCGTCTGCATAATTATGATAACACACTTTGTTGTTTTCCATAATCTGAGCTAGTGGAAGCATGTAGATGTTGAACAGAAGAGGCCCCAGTATTGAACCTTGGGGAACACCACATGTCATTTTAGTCAGCTCTGATGTGTAATCAGCTACAGACACAAAGTATTCTCGGTCCTTCAAGTAGGATTCAAACCAGCTAAGTGCTGTGCCAGAGAGTCCCACCCAGATTTTTAGTCTTTCTAGGAGTATGGCATGGTCGACCGTGTCGAATGCAGCACTGAGATCCAGTAACACTAAGACTGAACTTCTGCCATTGTCTATGTTTAAGTGGATAGTACTACTACTACTGCTACATCTTCTACTGCCATTACTATTACTACTACTACTACTGTGATATTAAATACTTCGACCAATACTACAGCTATTACTATGACTACTGATAGTACTTCTTCTAATTACTAATGCTTCTACTACAACTTCTACTACTACTACAAATATCACTAATACTACTACTAGTAGTTATTCTAATGCTACTAATACTTCTACTCATAATACCTCGACTACAACTAGGGGTGTCACGGATCACAAACCTCACGGTTCGGTTCGGATCACGGTGCAGGAGTCACGGTTCGGATCATTTTTCGGATCAACAAAGAAAAGGGGAGGAAACAAATATAACTTTGCTTTCCATTTATTAATTAAAGAACTTCAAGAACACTTAAAGCAAAGAACTTTGGGCTATAGTCTTACATGAAAACAAAAATATTGAAGATGTCCAATTTGAAACAAAATGAAATAAATAAATAAAACATTCAAGAATACTCAATTCTGATATCCTCGTCCTTTCATCAATACTGAAAGAAAGAAACAGCCAGTGAGCTAGCTTCCACTGTTTACACTGAACTGCTCAGCAACAACTTGGGTCTGTGTTTACTTCCTGTCAGGTTATGCCATTCAAATACACAATAATGTTTACCATTACTGTGACATTATTTTCAAAAAGATGAGAATATCTCCATTGTCTGGGGAGAGGGTCGACCTTTCTGTGGTGACTGGAATATTATTGGGCCTGTCTAGCTTCACTCTGATACTTCTGTCAGCACCTGAACCAGGTGTGTGTCTGTGCGACTCTCACAGAGGGGGCGTGTCTACAGCACCTGCCCCAGGTGTGTGTGTGTGTGTGACTGTCACAGAGGGGGCGTGTCTACAGCGCCGGACTAAGAATCACTCCGCCATGGTGAAAGCGGTCACAGTCTTTTCCTACTCATAGAGGTCTGGAACAGCTTCATACTGAAGTGAGTGCGTGAGTGGACTTCGTAGCGTGGCTCAAGCATTTTAACCAGATTTAGAAATCCTTTGTTTTCTACACTGGAGTGTCCCCGTCGCCGAGAGACGGGATGGTGGCTGTTCATATGTGTGGACATGCCGATGTTTTGCCGTTGTCGTGTCTCTCTTTAAATAACGCCTACATACCGTAACGGTTTCGTCCACCGCCCTCATCCGTTGTTATACGTTACAGAGAAGACAAAATGCTCCCAAACTTGCGACTTAAATGATGCCGCGACTTCTGACGTTCCTCCGCTCGCCATGACTTCACCGTTAAATGCTTCTAAGCTGCTCCGTTCACGTGAACACACTCCTGCTTTATACCTGTTCACTGACACTCTGCATTGATATTCGGGGACTTGTTACTTGAAAAGGAACAGCAACAGTAGAACTTTATTACACACTATGATGATTACACTGTAAAAAAAATAAATAAATACTCTCTGTTGATCCGCGGTTCACGAGTGATCCGAACCGTGAGGGCTGATCCGAACCGTGAGGGCTGATCCGAACCGTGAGGGCTGATCCGAACGGATCACGGATCGATCCGTGATCCGTGACACCACTAACTACAACTACAACTTCTACTACTACTACAAATATCACTACTACTACTACTAGTAGTTATTCTAATGCTACTAATACTTCTACTAATAATACTTCTACTACAACTTCTACTACTACAAATATCACCACTGATGAATTTTTTTAAGCCACAGAAACTGTTCAAATATCAAAATGTTGAGCTCTTTCAGGAGAGGTGTGATATGACTTTTCATATTGTAATCTTTAAACTTTTTGAATTATTAAGCTTTTTGCAATTTGTTTTTGAATTGGATATCTATTTTCAGCAATGTTTTTGCGATTAATTTCAGTTTTCAGCATTCCAACGCATTTTCAGCAGGAAATGCTTTTTCTAGTTTCAAGTCTTCTTCAATACAGCATGATGTTCATTTCGTACATTATGGTCCATTTAGAGTCAAACAGACCATAAAGCAGGGGATGCTTTAGGGCGGGGCTACTGTGATTGACAGGTCGCTAATTTTTGTCTTTAACTGTGTTTTCAGTTCATGAAAGGTAATTGTGACAATTTAGTTGCCTAGAAATGTCTTATTCAGCATTATAATTAGCAAGTCACTTGTGGTTGCAAAAAACCAAGATAGCGTCAAAATGCCGAACTCGATGCTCAATGCGGTAGTCCCCTTAACCAATGGGTGACACCATGGTGACTACGTCCACTCCTTACATTCAGGCTATGACCAGCACCAGCACGTTAGCAATGTCTCTGGATGTTATGTGGTGCAATGTTCTGGAAGGTTTTGGACAATTTCACACAAACCGTTGAAAGCAGAAAGGCCTGTTTTTGGGTCAGACAGCTCTCTGTCTGCATACATATGTCTGTTAGCTGAACACTGGTCAGACTGTGACCGACGCGTCGCACGTCATCTCCAGGTGTGTTTACGTTGAGTTTCAGCGTGTGACTCTGTGTCAGCCGTGGTGCTGTTCTGTGTCACCGTGTGCTCTCCATGGTTTTGGACACAAGATGTTCTCTATGTTCACGTGTTCACTGCTTCAGCTGCCGCTTCTCACTGGAATATGTCAGTATTGCTAACCAAATGATTTTTATTATAAATGATCATAATTAGTTTACTTGAGGAGATGAATGTGATCATTGGAATTTCAATTACGTGAAATGGATGGAATATTCTAATTTGACCTCTGAGCAGTTTTTGGGATTATTTAATACAATTTAATATTTAATTCAATAGAAATCATAACTGTGGTTTACATTAAAGTCTGAAGAGTTTTCAGGTGAAGCTGAAAGGGATTTTATTTTATTGCAAACACAATATTTCTTTTACCGCATATGTAAGATGATGACTTCCTCTCTCATAGAACACAATGCAGCAGAAACAGGAGTAGAGAAGTCAGATGGTCCTCAGAGACGGTCCTAATTATAGTACACGAGGTCATTGTGTGTGTCGGTGTCATGAGCGTACACATGGTTGAATGCCATCCTCTGGGCTCAGTGGGCAGCCTGTGAGATGATTTGTTGGTGGAACTTATCAACGTATTCTAAAGCGATGTTCAGTGTACAAACTCTTCTCTCAGGGTCTCCATTCCACCGTGTTCTGCTCTGTCAGCTACCAGGTGAGGGTTCATGACATCATTCACATGTCCGGTTATCAGGCACATGACAACACGTTTATTCTCTTCCCAGAGCGTGTTGGTGGGAGCCCGGCCTCGGCCGGATGTTGAAACTCTGTTATCATTGTGTCCACACATGATACACGGAGGAAAGGCCTTGTCTCACACTTACTGTGGGTGGAAATACTGTGTGGTCCATCCAGCGGTACGTGTGGTGACATCAGCAGCTTATGGTGGAGATCGCTCTGGATTCTCTAAGGAGAGCAGGAGATCCTCGTCGCATGGGACTTTCACCCAGGAGACCATTGTTCATGCCTCGTGTGGAACCACTGACTAACCTAACTAAGTAGTTCTCTCGCCTAAACGTCATTGAGAATAACTTTTTTAAAACGACCAAAGTGTGAGCGGTGGAAACGCTGATCACACGTTTGTTGACATGAAACACATCTTTGGTTCAGAAGTCAAAACCACCGGCCGAAGCAATACAGGCCATAAACCAGAGCGCCCCCATCATTAATTATAAAGGTGTAGAAGGAATGCACTATGTGCTTTGATGTTCTGTCTCAGACAAAAACAAGACTGAAGCAGGAATGTTTGTTTTCAGCTGATTTGCTACCGTCATTTCCAGACTATAGAGCGCACCTATATATAGGCCGCACCTGCTAATTTCTAAAAGAAAAAATAAATTGTACATAAATAAGCCGCACTTGTCTATAAGCCGCAGGTGTCCCCGTTGAAACATGAGATTGTTATGATGTGGTATGTTCAAGGACCCAAATGCAGACTCAGGACAGTAGAGTTCTATTTCAAACCAAGATGATTTATTTCTCTCAGACGGGGGAAAAAACAGGAAATAGTAAAAGTCAACTAGGAGGCGTCTCCACGCGCTCCGCACAGGTCCAAGCCGGAAAGTGGCTGAATCCTCTGAGCGGCAGACGAAGCCGACAGGGAAACAGTCACGTCAAACACAGAGGCGCGTCCTCGCGCTCCGCTCTGATCCGAGCCGGAACGTGGCTGGCAGGCAGGCTGGATCAACTGTGTGATACCCGAGGCTCGACACAGGACAAGCCTTCACTCTTGATCTCCGAGGAACGAACTGGAAGGCTTCTTCGTGCTGGTGAAAACCCGAGGCTCGACACTGGACGGGGTTAAATGTGTTGGCGGCGCAAAGCTAGTTAGCCTACGAAAATCCGTCAATTAGCCGCATCGTTGTAAAAGCCGAAGTCTCAAAGCGTGTGAAAAAAAGTAGCGGCTTATATGCCGGAATTTACGTAATTACATCCTCAAAAATCTGAGAAATGATCTATGCCTATGAAATACCAGAAAGTAGTCAAACTAAGTACTGCATCTTAATGATATAAAATAACAAAAAGTAGCTATTTGATACTTTAATTATCACGTTATTATTGTATCAGTTGATTGTTTAATTACTCCTCAGTAGCTACTGAGTGGCTCTGGTGGTGAGCTTGTTTTCTAATACTACTTCCAAGCTCAGCAGTGGAATGTCCCGTTTCCCCTGAACGTCCCCGCCGCAGCCTGTGCAGCGTCACGCAGAAGCACAGCATCCGACCAGAGTGTCTCTCCCCATTCCTTCTGCTCAGAGGGGACGAGATGAAAGCCAGACGTGCTACATCCCACCTCCTCCCATTTTTATGTTCCCTTTGATGCGCAACACTTCTTCTTCTGCTTCACTGCTGCAAAGTTTGCACAACAAATGCCAAAAAACCATGTGGCCGCCTAATGCAGTCGGTGCTGATAGCTTCTGTCCTGGTTCTGTTCACCCACAGGGTTCTGTTCACCCACAGTGATGTTCAGCCCTCTGCTGGACCTACAAAAGGAAGATTTGTTGTATTAGTGTCTTTACATTTCAGTTTTGAATGAGGTTGATGAAAAAAACCTCCTCACGGCCGACAGGAGGAAGAGTCAAACTTCAGACAGAATCATTAAAAGTCAACAAAAACATCAGAATCACGATGTCGCGACACCAACTTAAATGCATTCAAATATGAGAACATTTTCTTCATTCTGCCTCCAGCTGGTTGCTCTGGGAGGTGAGGCCGAGCGCCCGCTGTCAAGAGAGCTGGGGTCGCTGCCGTGCACGAGGTGCTTCACTCAGCAGGAATACGTCATCGAAGTGGACCAGGAGCTGGCAAAGGGACAGCCCGTCTTCAACGGTCAGTGCACGCACGCACGCACGCACGCACGCACGCACACACACACACACACACACACACACACACACACACTAGTAATCCCCTGCTGTTGGGTGGGGGTTGTTTAAGAGTCCTGCTGATGTGTGAACCATGATGCAGCCTGAAGAGCACTGAGTGAGGAGATGGATTAGACTGGACGTTGACCTGATTACTACACTTTAGATGTTTCTGTGTTTCAGTGAATCGTGCAGCCCTAGTAACGGGTGGCTTTACATGCAGACCTAGTGAGGGTTGGATGACATGGACAAACTATTCTGTCTCGTCATCGGTCATTTCATATTTCCATAACCATAACTATAACCACATCGCATATGTTCTGGTCTTTATGAAATGACCACATGGTGAAGCCTAGAGCGCTGTGTGGAATTTAACACTTGATGCATGAAAAGTATTTTCTCAATTTTGAAAGAACTTTAGTGTACAATAGACATAACAGTTTTAAATATAGTTATACAGAGAAAATTAATAAATATTTCCAGCTGTACACTGATTATATTTACACACATGCAGAGTCATCAGATTGAGACCATAGTTGATTTAATTACACTGCGGTCTTCCTGTAAGCACAATTGTTATCAATTCCGATTTATCAAGTCCGTATGTGCTTATTATCAATTTGAACGACGTAATTGTGCATCGTGATATCTGGATATGTGTTTCCATCACAGCATGATTCCACTGAAAGACGTATATCCTCATACTGAATCATCAGCCAGCCCGACACCGCGGTGGATATCTACATTATATGTAAACACCTGTCAGAGTACAGTCAGTTCAGTATATACTGCACAGCTGCTGAGACTCACGTGTGAACTGATATGTACGTGTTACAAAAAATACTACATTTAACAATAAAATCTGAGATACAGGCTGGTTGGCTCCAATGAGTCTCTCTGCAGTCCTGACTGTCCGCTGTAGTCTGGTCCTGTTTGTTGGCTGGATCCAAACCACACCGTGATTGATGAGCAGACCGAACTATTATCGCAGTGTAGTGCCGGATCAACAGGAAGCGCGTCGTCCGCTGGGCCTAAATCCCAGAAACCCAAAGGCTTCCACAGCAGTCCGCTGTCCTCGCCACAGCTTTAACGGCGTTCAGCTCCGGGGTAGTTCTGACCACGCCACAGGAGGCCCGTCTCCGTTGTGTCGTCCGCCAACACCCAAAATGGGTGTTCACAGCCTTACAAAACCATCTTGTACGGATCTTAATATTTAGTAGAAGAGAAGCTAGCTAAAATAGTTTTGGATGCAGTTTAAAACATGTTCTACAGAGGGCCATCAATAGTCTGACTAATCTGCATCTGGTGTCTCCATGTGTCTGCTGGAAGAAACGTGTGTTAACAGCCAATATCTCCACACCGATGTGTTAGCCGGCGGATGCCTCCGCTCAGGAAGTCCGTTATAAGACGTCCGCTACGGGAGGTTCTCTACGGGAGGTTCTCTACGGGAGGTTCTCTACGGGAGGTTCTCTACGGGAGGTTCTCTACGGGAGGTGCTCTACGGGAGGTTCGCTACGGGAGGTTCGCTACGGGAGGTTCGCTACGGGAGGTTCGCTACGGGAGGTTCTCTACGGGAGGTCTGTTATAAGATGACATTGTTTTTGGAGAGCGATCGTGTTGCCAGCGCCGAACGCACACCGTTCAGCTCCACTCCGCTGCCATTACAGTTTGTGTCGTGGCTTTTTGGACTTGGAGGTGTTGCCAGTTTGAACCCTGGGACTCTACTTCCTATGGCGAGATGCTCTGTAGTTTAACAGAAGGAGCCTGTGGTCGTGCGGGGCAGCTAACCAGTGTGAGCATGTGACAGTGGATGAATATTAAGCAGGCTTTTGCTGTCTGGAGAAATAAAAGGTCATCTGGTGGACTGGAATCACTTTGTTGCTGTTTGTTTGTCGATTTTATTCTGAATGAATGCAAAACAAAGAGCTGACCAGCCCAACAGGTGTTTACTGACCACATCAGTGTACCGTGTGTGTGTGTGTGTGTGTGTGTGTGTGTGTGTGTGTGTGTGTAAATCTCACTGGAGTTACGACGTTTTCGGAATACACATATTTGATTGGCTGAGCAGCATCACGGGATCCGATGAACAACACATGTGTTTCTTGGCCGTGAAGGCTAGAACAGCTGTGCCGGTTTCAATAGAAGCACTCCGTTAAAATGTAATAATTCTCTATTATCTATGCCAGGGGTCTCAAACTCAAGGCACGTCATTTTATGTGGCCCGCGAATCCGCCAGCAAAACTAAAAAAAGAAGTTAAAAAAATAATTTAAAGTTAGACTTGATAATACAAATATCCCCGTAGTCTAAATGATTCGATAGAAAGTCATAATGATGAGATACTTAAACACAGTCCCAGAAGCAGCTCTTTGGCTGGTTACTGTACACTCTACATGACATGTATTGTGAGTAGATTGAAGACTACTTTAAACGTGTCTTTACAACACATGAAATACTTCACGTGGGATTGTGCAAACGCACCCTTGAAAGGATTTTAAGCTTTGAAAAAAGTTATTGTAATAACTTGTCTTTGATATTTTATTTAATAGTTTGATCTTTGATAGAGTAATGTGGGTTTTTTAAAGATTTAAGTTATAATAACAGAAATGTGCTTAAATATATTTTTACATTTATATAACTGCATGTTCAATATTTTAACATTTGACTAAACAATAATCAAATGCAGAGACAGTTATTTACCACTATGTTCGGAGTAGTTACATTTACACAGTCTTACATTTACAGCCGGCCCTTTGAGGCGACCGTGATGCTGACGTGGCCCGGAGAGAAGATGAGTTTGAGACCCCTGCTCTATGCGGTTATAGGTCCAGGTCCGGATACAGCGGTGTCTGTTAGTGACCCTGCTCTTGAGCCAGTGTTTGGTTTGTCCGCTCTGGGCTACTGTAGAAGCAATGTGTAGATATGAAGGGCTCAATCTAAGCAAGTTTGTCTTAAGCTGGTAGTGTGAAGACATTTAAAAGTGGAAGTTTGGCTGAAAAAAAACAACTTGTTTTGAAGCAAAAAATTAAAGATTTCTACGGTAAGGCACTGAAAACTCATCATTAGTATTCAAATTCAAATATTAAGGCCAAATCTCCAAAACTAAACAACTCACACCAAAACAATCTTGACTGATCAACAGCACTACAGGTAGGAAGAACAGTTAAAGCTCACATTGTCATCGGAATACAAACGGTTCAACACTTCACTGGAAACTGTCTGAAAGCAGCGGTGAGTCAGGTCTGTCTGTGGGAAGGAGCAAAAACAAGTGTGTGTGTGTGTGTGTGTGCGCTGACTCTCTGTAAAGAAATACATGTGGTAGTCTGGGTGTGCTTTTCTAGCATGATTGGGTGTTTGTGTGGGTCCTCTTCCTGTGTGTCATCGTGGGTTGAGATGTGTGTGTACAGTTGAGCTCCAGTGCTGTTTTCTGCTGCGTCTGCATGTGTGTGTGTGTGTGTGTGTGTGTGTGTGTGTGTGTGAGAGAGAGTCAGACCGAGGTCAGCGGCCATCCTGTACTTCCTGTGGAGCGCAGCAGGGCTGACTGCTCTGACCTTCCCGTTTTCCCATCCATCCTTCCTATTCATGCGGTTAGTGTGAGCAGCGATGCGGCTGCAGGTCAGCGCTACCACAGACACGGCCGTGGAAAACCCCATCCCATCAACAAGCCAGCAGACACGGGGAGCATTCATGCTCCCCGTGCAATCTCCCCCACGTCCTCTCTCTAGATCCCCCTCTCTTTTCTGTTTTTCCCTCCCTTTCTTTTCCCGTTCCGTACTCTTCTCTTGTCATGCAGGGGATTGCCCTACTTTATTCTAGTCTCATATAGCACTGTCTAACCGCGCAGCCGGATTCGGGAAAGGGCGGCCAATATACAGAATCCACCCCCCCCTCTATTTGAATCAGTCCCGCTCTTCTTAATTCCCCCCCCCCCCCCCCCCCCCTCTGTCAATTGACTGCTGCTCTTGCATTGTTTTTCCTCACAGGGGCTGATTAACGTCTTAGCAGTGGGATGTTCGTTGCTGTTGTTGGGATCAACAGGGGGCGTGTTTGAGTTATCAGCATTTAAGAAACTGAATTCTGGACATCAATAGAATTATTAATGTGAGTAACAATTATTAATGATTATTAATAATAACGGGGCACCACCCTGCGAACAGGGACCGATAACCAAACGATAAAACTAAGTCTCATAATTAGTGTTCACTCGTAATGTCGATAGTCGGGTACGACTACACATTCAGAGTGACCGTGAAGGATTGAGTCCGTACACAGGCTACTACATACAGGCTTATTACATACATATGCACCATTAATCACAGACGACTGCTCTTTAAAATATAACAGGGTTTATTACATCAGAATAATAAAAGATCAGATCAATTACCATCACAATCAACAAACGCCATCATACAATTTTATGTGCCTAATATCTAAAGAAATGAATAAAATGGGGAGGAGGGTGTGTATATAAGTGTGTGTGTGTGTGTGTGTATGTGTGTATGTGTGTATATAAAAGGAAGGGGGGTGGGGGCCCTTAACACTCACAGTCAAAGACTACAAAGATGGCCGCGTCGAATGACTTAGCCAAACTAGCAGAGGGGGGGGTTGAGACTGTGGGTCAGAAGGGAGAGGGCTTAAGATACTACCGCTGAACACCACCAGATGGCGTAGTCGAGGGACTTAGACAAACTGGGGGATGGGCCTTAAGATACTACCGTTGAACCACCACCAGATAGCGTAGTCGAGTGACGTGGGCAAAATGGCGGAGGAAGGGGGGGGGTAGTTGTGTGTGAGCGCGTGTGGCGAGACAATAGGCGAGCGTTTCACCCGCCCTCAGCCGGAGCTTTATGTGTATGCAAGTTTATCGAAAAACAAGAGGAACATAAAAGGCAGAGAGAGAGGAATCAGAGGTTCTGCGTGCGGGGTCGCGTCGTAGTGAACGTGTGTATCGCTGGCCTCACATAAGTGGTCGTATGTCGCCTCGCGAACTCACGACACTTATGCTGATAGCCACGGATCTACACCTCACTCACAGAATTGATTCAAGGAAAGAGAGCAGTACAAATGAAATAAAACAATCCCAGAGGACAAAGAGAAACAGGAAGCGGACAAACGCTGCGGGCTCGGCGGTCCGTCAGCGATTGCGCAACACGAAAACAATGACTTAAACACGACAAAACACGGGAATAATAACATAAATGAAATGACCTGAATTAAACTTAGGTTAAATTAAGCTAACTTATGCCCAGACACCATCACTCTTACTGTTTGAAGCTTCTTTGCGACGATGAGTGTTCATGCGTTGATGAATGAGTTGCTTGTCGGGAGGAAGAAAAAAAAAAGTCTTGAGGTGAGGCGCTGCTGTTGAGCACAGCGGGGCAGTGTTGCTGTTGCGAGAGGCTTTTTCACTGCAGATGAATAGGCCGGAGTTTCAACATCGGCTGGAAAACGTGTCGAATCGTATCTGCCGGTAATGAACGGTGAAGAACGAGGTGTTCTCGTTCTGGTCCCGTAGCGTGTACACGAAAGGCGGCGGAGCGGATGCGGTTCTCGCGGGCTCAGGGCCGTAACTCAGAATATACGTGCTTGGTTTCGGCCGGCGAAAAGGCACGTGGTCGTTGAGTTGAGGGTGACTGAGGGTGATCGGTCCTCGGGGCATCTTCATGAGGTACCGGACGGAGTCCAGAACGAAGAGGAAGATCTGTCCTGTGTTCTGGCTTATAAGCGGCTCAGTCTGCACAGCGGGAGGCTATTTGTCGGCCAATGGAGGCTCCGGTTGAGCGGTGACCGAGGCGGGGTCAGCTTAAAGGGGCAGGGATCAGAGTTCGGGTCAGATGTGTACAGGACGGAGCCTGTGAGGGGGCTGAGCCAGCCTGATGATGGTGCCAGAGCCCAACACTGTTATGTTTCCCCTTCTGCACCTGATGTAATGTTGAATTTTGTAGCAGAAAATACTGAATTTGTACCACTCTGAGGTGGTAAATGATTCATTTGATTTTGGATGGATGTCCGTTCTATATCAGCAGCTCTTTCAGATCAAAAATATCTTGATGACCAGTTCGGTGGTGGGTAGGAGGATAAAAGCCATCATTCATTTTCTGGAAATGCTGTTGATTTATAGGTAATATAACCAGATCTGCATAATATCTGATAGACAGGCGCTTCATCACATTGCTGCTGTTAATGCAGTGTTGTAAAATAGTCCATCTCATTGCTTTGTGATGCTAGCTGCCTGAACGATGCTCCAGGGATGGCAGCCACAGAAGGACGAGTGTAAATCTCCACATGAGACATGCCGTCACATCGCTGCCCTCACTGCCAGCCGGGGGGGAAGTTGGAAGTGATATGGATTCGTTGAGGATCAGAGCACCACCCTGAAGACAAACCGTCAACTTTATTCAAAGAATTGTATCACACTTGCACACCGGACACCCAGTGAGATGAGCTTATTGATCTTTATGACCCTGAGACTATCTGGTCAAAGAACACAGGCCAAGGGCTGTCACAAGCATCCGTGTTCGGCCCTTTGTGTTGGAGTGGTAATATTGTTTCGATTTGATATAAGTGACGTTCTTTCTATTTTTTCTATGCAGATGATAGTCTTTTATAAATGGTGGAGGCTAGTGTTTGTAAACGGAAACACATCCAACATGCTAACGCACATTCGTCGGCATTAACCAAACGAGCTGATTACCAGGATGAAGAAGTGTAGTGACATTAGTATCTACTTTCACAGCATAAGAGATGCTTTCCAGTCTTTTAGCTTACTGTGACCTGCTGCCTCTTGGAAGGTGTTTGTTCAGTGAATGAAGTATTCATTTCCTTATGATGAAAATAGTTGCCAGTGGGCAGAACGTTGCCTCAGCCCCAGCAGGAGGATCGTGTCTGTCTTTGACTGCTGTCTGTGCAAAATGAATGAAAAGGAACCACTGTACGGAGCTCCCACTGAACCCTCAGCGGGTGCTGTAGTCCTTTCCCCAGTAGTACTCTAAGAACAGCAAAACATTCATTGTATATATGTTAAATGTAAATTTGGCCAATGTTTGGCCTCAAAAGCTGCAGCGAGACCGTTTTCTCCCATTTTGTACTCATGAAGCTCATAAATTAATAAAAGCTTAAGAGAACTTTTGGACATTCACTGCATTGCAAAGTACAGTAGATTTGATGAATTGAGCATCCATTGGTAATAAACAATGTTACATAATGGAGCCGTCAGTGAAATGGTTTGACTTCATGTTACATTTTGATCCACATCCCAATATCTTTTTGAAGTTCCAACTGACCTTTCCATCGAGTTGAGCATGTGATGTTGTTCAGGTGCTCCAGGAACAAAGCTCCTTCTGCTGCTGCACGCATTGGGAACGCCTCTGGATCAAAGAGCCGTTAAAGTGACTAGTGCTTGGCACTGCATACTAACCGGGAACCGTTTTGTGGTCATTCGCGTGAATCGCGTCATTCGCGCCAGACGTGCCAGACGTGCCGGAGAGGGGGCGTGGCTTATCACCCTGGAAGCCGTTCAACTGTGCGCCATTTATTTCTGCCATTACCCATGGAAAAAAGCCCCTCTATTTCTGCTTAGTACGTGTTGTGGAAGTCACAGATATCCCAGGAAACTAAACGCCGTCATGTCTGGTTCATAATATTGTTCAGAGGAGCTCCGTGGATTTTATCGAGCTGTATTTACTGTGTCTAGCAAGCCACACGTCGCTGTTTACTACAGCTGTAGGAACACAAATAAAGTGATTTCGCTGTGATTCAACGGCAATAAACCGACAAAAAGGGACTCCGAAATAACTACGTAATGATGCCGATTTGTAGGCTACTTGTCTTCTCAATGGAGCTCTGATGGATCGGTGCTAGGCTATGCTAACATCGTAGCAGCTCCACCAGCACTCAAAATAACGTCATGTAGACGTAAATACGGCAGCGTCTATTCATTGTTTGTACCATATGGTTTACACACACACATGTATACACATCGTTTGGTCCGGTCTCTGTTGATATGAGGTATCGTAGAGCTCTGGGTGAACACAGACGGCTACAGTATTTATTTCCTGATTCAACAACGGCAGGAAGTCAGTGATGACAGGTGGAGCATCTGAACGCTGATAGGCTATCGCGCCACAGCGTCACGCGATTTTTTTTTCACCATCGCACGTTTGCGTCACTCCAGTCTCATCGCGTCTGTGTACAGAATTTGTATGTAATCTACTCCTGCGAATAATTGGCGCCGCATTTGGTGTGAACACACCATGAACGAAGTAAAGGGACCCGCTGACGGGGAGGCGGGAGGCTTCTGCCAGCACCAATCAGCAGCGGCCGTTTATTTCAACACCATTGGTCAGAGAGGAGGGAGGAGGAAACCTTCTGTCACGGCCTATAAGGGGTCTATTCATGGCTCTGTCCCCCCCATCATCATCATCATCCAGATGAAAATGTTGTCAAAATCGATATATGATCAAACATCACAGAAGCTTGTAAATGATTCTATTCTCCCCAGTGAGTGTCTCTTCCCTGTGGTCTCTGAGCCGGACCGCTGCAATGCAGAGGTTGTAAACACAACCTAGCAACCAGGAATTACCCACATCCCAATCCATGAGGAAGCAACACGGCCACATTTGATCTTGTTTTTACGCTCATCACTTCTGCTGTTTCTTAGTTAATTTGCGTGTGATGGGGGGATGGGAGATTGATATCGCAGCTAGAATGTGAAGATTTACGAGGACACGTCTGCCATAACACGATGAAATGACAGAGTCCAGGTCTGAATGAGCGACTGAATGAGCGACTCTCTGGTTCCCCTGGCTGTGTGAGTGAGACGTCAGTCAAGGTCAGAGAGGTGTGTGTGTGTGTGTGTGTGTGTGTGTGTGTGTGTGTGTGTGTGTGTGTGTGTGTGTGTGTGTGTGTGTGTGTGTGTGGTGGAGCTGCAGGAGTGTGTGTGTGTGTGTGTGCGTGCGCGTGTGTTTGGTGCAGTTCTGCGTGTGTGCGTGGTGGAGCAGCGTTAGCACTGTTACCATGTTACGCCTGGGAAGATGATGCGTTCGGTCGTGTGTGTGTGCGTCTGTCTGTCCACGGCTAATCTCACATAATGCTAGACCCATAAGCCTGATGGTGCTGACACAGTGCTACGCAACACTAGTCCGTTGCTTTTTTCCCGTGACACCTGACCACATCTGTGTCATCATTTTCTCAACAAATGCCATGCAATAATTAATAAGCTGTCCTCAATGATAAATGCATGTTGAGGGAACATCATTTTATTTTTCACTCTGAAGTTCATTCTATTCATCAAAACTTGCATTAAAACAGTGAAAAGCCAGCTAGAGACAGCGATGGACCAGAGACTAACCACGCAGTGTAGACAGAGATACCCACTTTCTCCTAAACTTGTGTTTATGTACTGTATTTGTGTGTGTGAAATTCCGGGTCTGGCTCTCATTATGACGTCTGTATGTTGAACTGACAAAAGCCAGGCAGTGCCACTCTCAGCTCCGCAGATATGGCTGGAATGTGTGCGCCGTGTGTGTGTACTCCCACGGCTGCTCTTCCAGTTGTGGTTGTTCATGTTCCACTAAATCCTGTCCTCCCATTTATCTTTTGCCTGCTCCCCTCCCATCTCCCCTCTCCGTCTCAGTCTCCCAGCCATTTTCTGTTAAATGAATGATGGCTGCATGCCTGACCTCACATCTGACTAATGAGTGTGTGTGTGTGTGTGTGGGAGTGAGTGAGTGAGTGACTGTGTGCATGTGTGTGTGTGTGTGTGTGTGTGCACGTATGAGTGGTGGCGCTCAGGGTTGTGTGTGTTCCTTCACTGTTCGTATGAAGGGGGGATGCTGTTCATCTGCTGTTTGCAGAAAAGATGGATTTCCCGACAGCTTAAACACACGATGAGAGGAATAAAAGGATTTAAGTAGAGCTTCAGAACACTGAATAGACTGACAACTTGACTGGCGTGTTTTCTGAATTAATAAATGGCAGTACAGCATATGCAGAATCCGTTGCCACATAGGGTTACTGGTCATCAGTTTTTAGCCACACTAGCGTTGTTGCTCTTGGGATGGCAATGTTGCTCGGTCCATCACTTTGGTGCTGACTAAAACATCTGACTTGAAACATCTGGCCGGGGACAGCAGATGGAAATTAGCCTCTCTGGCTAACTCTGGCTCACTTACAGTGTAACTGTTAATTAGTGTGCATTGTCCCTGAAAAATAAATAAATAAAAAATATCTAGATAATAATGCTTTATTGGTCCCCAGGGGAACATGCAAAGGCAACACAGCAGTACGTAAAATATATATCCATAAATTAAGATGAGCCCCACCCTTACCAGCTGCAACATTAAAGCGACGGATGCATTAATGCATCAATAATTGTAGTCCAATGATGTAATATTATGCAATAAAACTGGCAGTGGGTCTCCAGGTGAATCTCTCCCTATATATATATATATATATATATATATATATATATATATATATATATATATATATATATATATATATATATATATATATATATATATATATATATATATATATGTTGGGAAAAGGTAAATTGCTACGTTACCACGCAGGTTGGTCTCATCCAGCATTCGTAGCAATACCTACGCAATACCTAATATTCATAGATATCCACAACATTTTTTTTGTATGTTATATTTGTACAGCACATTTCAACAACAAGGTAATTCAAAGTGCTTCACATAAAACCATTAAAAGCATCAAAACATAAGGCAAAAGAAAAGGATATTTAAAAACAATGAAGAACATTCATTGAAACATTAAAAACACATTAAAACAATCGAAAGCAGTGTAAGAAATAAATACAGTAGTAAAGTAAAATGCAGGAAATTGATTAATATATTAATTGAATGTGGTTCAAGTAAAGGCAGCAGCAAACAAAAAAAGTCTTCAATCTTGATTTAAAGGAGCTGAGGGTCTCAGCAGACCTGCAGAACTGAACGCTGCTTCTCCATGTTTAGTTCTGACTCTGGGAATAGAAAGTAGACCGGTCCCAGACGACCCGAGGGGTCGGGATGGTTCATAAGGTAGCAGCAGATCAGAGATGTATTTTGGCCCTAAACCATTCAGTGCTTTGTAAACCAACAGCAGGATTTTAAAGTCAATTCTTTGTTGGACAGGAAGCCAGTGCAAAGACCTCAGAACTGGAGTGATGTGATCCACCCTCCTGGTCTTAGTGAGGACTCGAGCTGCAGTGTTCTGACTGACTTGTTACAGAGACCTTTAAACACACCGTTACAGTATTCCAGTCTGCTGAAGATAAATGCATGGCCACGTTTTTCCAAATCCTGTTGAGACATAAATCCTCTAATTC
Source organism: Lycodopsis pacificus (assembly GCA_028022725.1). Taxonomy (NCBI): domain Eukaryota; kingdom Metazoa; phylum Chordata; class Actinopteri; order Perciformes; family Zoarcidae; genus Lycodopsis; species Lycodopsis pacificus. The sequence goes on along the minus strand of CM051694.1, from coordinate 1,682,009 downwards.
TTGATATATTCTTCAGGTGATAGGAGGCTGATTTTGTAATTGTCTTGATATGGCTGTTCAGGTTGAGGTCTGAATCCATAACTACACCTAGATTACTGGCTTGGTTTGTGGGTTTTAACATCAGTGATTGAAGCTGAGCGGTGATTTTCAATCGTTCGTCCTTGATACCAAAAACAATTACTTCTGTTTTATCTTTGTTGAATTGAAGAACATTCTGGCACATCCAGTTGTTGATTTGTTCAATGCAGTTACCCAGCCCTTGTATGGGATTATAGTCCCCTGGTGATATAGTATGTAGATTTGTGTGTCGTCTGCATAATTTTGATAACACACTTTGTTGTTTTCCATAATCTGAGCTAGTGGAAGCACGTAGATGTTGAACAGAAGAGGCCCCAGTATTGAACCTTGGGGAACACCACCTGTCATTTTAGTCAGCTCTGATGTGTAATCAGCTACAGACACAAAGTATTCTCGGTCCTTCAAGTAGGATTCAAACCAGTTAAGTGCTGTGCCAGAGAGTCCCACCCAGATCATTAGTCTTTCTAGTAGTATGTTATGGTCGACCGTGTCGAATGCAGCACTGAGATCCAGTAATACTAATGTGGAGAATTTCAGTATTAAACGCATTATAAGTAAGATTAAATAACCCCCCGAGTGATGAGTAGAAGTGTCACAATAATAATAATATGTTAGTCACAATATGTTTACAATATTCTTGCTCATAGAAGATATTATGTGTTACAGTATATTAACTAATTGAATGTATCAAATCATAAAGGTATAGTCACTAAAGGTATTAAAACACTAAGAATAGTTTGAGGGTCAGAGAGAGGGTTCACAGACATGCAGAATGGAGGATGGGATCTGAGGAGGACAAGCTGACCAGAGGTGGAGTCAAGACAGATGTTTATCAAGGAGCAAAGCTGTTTCGCTAAGGGATCGATCCAGGGAGGGGACAGAAGTCAAATGGAGCCAACCACAGATCACCACGGAGGGTCATTCAGGTGTTAATGACTTTCGGACATTTCCGACGTATAAAAGACGGTTCTGTAGAGAATTCCTCAGACCACATCCGCCCTCGTTTTTTCAGGGGTGAGATGCGTGCGTGTGGTCTCTGTTCTCGAGAACATTACTGTTGATAGTTAATGCAGCTTATAAGTGAATTTCATGTAGTACATTAAATATTGTTATTCATTTTTGAACCGGTTCCAGCTCATTTTTCCACTGTGCGTGCACTGTATGGAGTTCGCAGCAGGGGGGAGGTCCTGCGGCCTCGCAGCGCTTCATCCTTTGTTTCCAGTCCTAACACTAAGACTGAACTTCTGCCATTGTCTGTGTTTAAGTGGATGTCGTTGAAAACCTTAACAAGAGCAGTTTCAGTGCTGTGGTGCTGTCGAAAGCCTGACTGGAAAACATCAAAGCAGTTATTTACAAGAAGTTGTTCAGCTGTTGGAAAACCACTTTTTCAAATATTTTACTTAAAAATGGGAGGTTTGATATTGGCCTATATAATGTTGCACGGTGTATCGATACTAAAAAGGTACCGCGGTACCCGTACGTTAAAAACGATACGATTTTGCATGTTTTTAGTATCGATACTTTATTAGAATAGCGCGCAATCAGAGCGCGCTCGCTGCTCCGCTCCCTGTCATGCTGTCTGCAGGCATTGGCTGCAAGGGGGCGGGGCTGCCCAGCGCTCACAGAAAGTGATCACAGGGGAGACATGGCAGGAGCTTTTACCGACCGTCCTCGGCTTGCTGGAAAAAAAGACGCCAGAAGTGAAATCTGGAAGTACTTTGTCTATATTGCAGACAGTGAAGGAAAGCCCACTGACCTACAGAGACCCGTCTGCGAAACGTGTTTCAGACCAAGTGAGGCAACACGTCTAACACGGAAAAGCACCTTTCAGACAGACACCCCCAACCTTTTAAAGAGTTCAAAGAACGACGGGTAAACATGAACACCCCCAAGCTCACCCATAGACAGCTAACATGAGTAGCCTTAGCCTAGTTTGACAACAAGCCTATATGATCATGATCACAATGCACACAAACGTGCACTAAATGAAACACAATTCATGCAACATGGATCCATGCTGGTGGAGCCTGAGGGTGGATCTTGAGCTAATTATTTTTAGTTCAGGAAAAATAATTATTCCATGAATTAAAATATGAAGTGAAAATATCAAACTCGCTATGCAAGTAAATTAAGCATTGTTTATCCACCCACTCCCACAGACAGTCAGACAGATGCCGGCAGAGTCGGCAGCAATCATGGCACCATGTAGTTTCATTAATATCTTGCTGTAGGCTAATACTAATATTAATGCCATTTGGTAAGTGTTCAAAAAGCTGGGCAGGAGCAAGCTGGTAAAAAAGGGAACCGTACAGATGATTTATTTATTACTATTATAGATAAATATACCAGTATCGTATCGTATTTGTGGTATTGTATCGAATTCTGGTATCGTAAGTATCGGTATCGTGATACTTATGGCAGGTATCGTATCGAAGTCATAATTTTGGTATAGTGACAACCCTAGGCCTATACTTGTTCATTGTTGCGGAGTCTAAACTAGCCTTCTTTAGGAGTGGTTTAATAACTGCAGTGTTTAGGTTCTTGTGGGAAGACACCTGAGAGAAGGGATGTGTTTACAATGTGTAAAAGATCAGTGGTCATGCAGTTTGAAATATTTTTGAAAAAGTGTGTTGGTAGAATATCCAAGCAGCAGGAGGATGACTTCAGATGTATAATGTCTTCTAGGCTTCTACGGTCGATTGAATGAAATTGCGTCATGATATTTGAATGGAGAGAAGGGGACAACACATATCCAGTGGTTGGTGTGGAGGCACTGACTGCTTGTCTAATTTTCTGAATTTTGTCAGTAAAAAAGGAGACAAATTGATTGCATGCCAGATGGATTGGAGCTCAGCAGCTACCGACACTGGAGGGTGTGTTATTCTGTCGACGGTAACAAACAGCGTAGGATATCATACGAATGGTTGTATGATGTAGTATCATGATGTGTTCAGATGTAATCCTTAAAAATTGCAATGCATGTTGAAATACATGGTATTTGTTTTTTGTATTGTACCATTGTACCCATCGAATTGGGTATCAGGATTTGTGGAATTTCCTTGTTTTTGGTATCTATTTCTATATTTCTGGTATCCAGACATCCTCAGTGGTGGTCGATGAGACGTGTCCACACAGTCCTGCGTGTTCAGGGACTTCTGGAGGGGATGATTGACTGTAGTTCTCAAACGGCGTTGGATGAGCTTCCATTATTTTCTGTGAAGAAAAAGTTACCTACAAAAACAAGCACAATAAACTGCAAAATGCTCTGCCGGTGTAAATGGCTGCTTGTGTGTCCCATCCTTAAGTCTATTCTTTTAGCACGGGGACATGGAGGCCGTTCCTCGTAAAGCCTTCTGCGTAGAATACGCTGACGCTGAGGAAAACACACTCCTCAGCGCTTTGCTGACTCCGCCAACACTCTCCATCACGACCCACTGGTGTTTACAGTTCTGCTACGTCGCATCCCGACACCTGAAATTTAGGGTGATGCCCCACGGCAGTTATGGCATTCAAAACAGCTCTGCCTGACTGCGCTGTTGGATAAAGATCTTAGACCACAACAAAAGAGAGTCGGGTCATTCTTTAGGCAGACAGTGAACTTCACACAATGCAGGATTCATACATACATTTTTCATCCTGCCAGAAGTACTAACAGCCAATCCCAATCTATCTGCAACCATTCTTTGTATGTGTTTTGTCCTCATGATACAGCCTAGCAGTGCACTGTTATGCCCCTTTTACACCATAATGACTGCCTTCATGCAGGTTCTTTAAACACCAGAAATCCAATTAAAAATAGGCAATAGAATCCTCTCTCAGTGCCGGTAGATGACTGTTTCTTTCTCTTTGTTTTTTTGGGTGTGTTGCGTTCAATGTCGCAAAAGTGTCACAAAACAGGGTTTGTAAACAATAGAAAGCAGCCCAGAGGCCTGTGAAAATATTACCCGTTCCTTATTTAACCTCTCTTTAAACTCGGTGGCAATCATTTATGATGTCCAGGCGCTGCTTTGAGAGATGAGATGACAATGAGTTGATGACAATGATGCCAGAAGTTGTGCCGTCATTGAGTGTGTCCACTCATCTGTCATGTTTCTATCACTGCAAATCGGAGCTGGAGCCGATAAATACTGTGACTACTGCGGAGGGATTTGTCCCGGGGATGAATGGTGATTGTAATGTTTACCACTGAGGACAAAAGCTAGATGTTAGTGGGTGTTTGTAGCTTTGTTGTCCAGTGGGGAAAAGGCAAGGCTGGGCAGTTGCCATTGTCAATTATTTTGAGGAATTTCCAACCATTTCTTGGCTAACATATAAAAGTAGGACGAGCAAACGGCTCAAAGTTTTTTTTTTTAAACCTTTATTTAACCAGGTAGTCCCATTGAGATGAAAAATCTCTTTTGCAAGATGGAAGTAACAATACAAGCTGTAAGCAAGATCTAAGTAACAATACTACATAACATTAAGGAGCAGTTTTTGTTTTTTAGGCTTATGTGTTGCTAAGAAGACACCCCAGAAGATGGGTCACTCAGGTATAGTTCCATCATTGTTCAAAGTCAAAGAATAACTTTATGATGTTAGTTGTAATGAATAAATATATTTTAAAATCAAGTACATTTCTCTGGCATTTATAGTTTTCTACTGTACCGAAACGTACCGAACCGTGGCTCCACTGTATCGTACCGAACCGTGAGTTTTGTGAACCGTTACACCCCTAATATATATATATATATATATATATATATATATACACACACACACACACACACACACACACACACACACACCAGTTTTCTTCAAGGGTTTTTAGCTTTGGAATGTGGAGGAGTGAAGTATAGATGCAGTACACGCCTGTCACTCACAGTAAGCCCCGCCCTAAAGCATCCCCTGCTTTATGGTCTGTGTGACTCTAAATGGACCATAATGTACGAAATGAACATCATGCTGTATTGAAGAAACTGGAGATTGAGACCATAAACTCATGTTTACAATGTTTATTGAGGGAATAAATCAAGAGAGAAGTAGAGTCATTTTCTCATAGACTTCTATACAACCAGAGGAGTCGCCCCCTGGTGGACTCATGATAAAAGGTGTCGGCTTCCACGTCAGCATCAGTGAGGGGATGACTTTGTGTGGTGTTGGAGAGGGGAGCAGACGGAGACGGACTCCATCAGTCCTCTGTGACCGGACCTCCGTGTGTTCACAGGTCTATCTGTCTCTGTGCCGTCACTGATGGCGGCCGTCTGGCCCGCCGGCCTCATAGTACCGCTCACCCTCCCTAATGCATGTGTGCGCTCCCTTGTAAACCCAGGAGAACAGGTGTGTGTGTGTGTGTGTGTAATATTGTCAGCAGAGCCTGTCACGTTCTGTTAGGGCTCTGCTGCCATCATCCGAGTCATTGTCCTAAATTAAAACACGTCAGCACACACACAAATACATACAGATGTTATACACTGGATATGATTATGTAATGTTCACAGGTGTGTTGGAATAATGCTGGCATCAATCAGAGGTATGAATACAGGAAGTAATATCTTCACTCCAATTTGTAAAATGTCATATAGCAGTTCTGGAGCTTTCACACTCATCTTTTAAGTCTACAAAATTACAATAACTGTGAAAGTATTTATGTTGAAACATTGCTGAATAGTAGCTCTGCACATTGTGTTTTTTTATTGCCATCAAGGTATCAAGTTGCTCACTAACACGTCTCAAAACACTTTGTATTGAATCTTTTTAACTTCAGTTCAGTGTTCTTTATTTTCAAGTCATGTTGGAAATCATTTCTTTTCATTTTTTAATTCAACAAGCTTTTTGCTAAAAGGCTGTCCTCAACCAGAGAGATCGTAGTCGACTAATCCAGTAGTTGCTTTAGTCAACAGATAGAATCACACTCTACTTTAAATCTTGTGTTTACCACGGATCACAAACCTCACGGTTCGGTTCGGATCACGGTTCAGGAGTCACGGTTCGGATCATTTTTCGGATCAACAAAGAAATGGGGAGGAAACAAATATAACTTTGCTTTCCATTTATTAATTAAAGAACTTCAAGAACACTTAAAGCAAAGAACTTTGGGCTATAGTCTTACATGAAAACAAAAATATTGAAGATGTCCAATTTGAAACAAAATGAAATAAATAAATAAAACATTCAAGAATACTCAATTCTGATATCCTCGTCCTTTCATCAATACTGAAAGAAAGAAACAGCCAGTGAGCTAGCTTCCACTGTTTACACTGAACTGAACTCCTCGGCAACAACTTGGGTCTATGTTTACTTCCTGTCAGGTTATGCCATTCAAATACACAATAATGTTTCCCATTACTGTGACATTATTTTCAAAAAGATGAGAATATCTCCATTGTCTGGGGAGAGGGTAGACCTTTCTGTGGTGACTGGAATATTATTGGGCCTGTCTAGCTTCACTCTGATACTTCTGTCAGCACCTGCCCCAGGTGAGTGTGTGTGTGTGTGTGACACTCACAGAGGGGGCGTGTCTACAGCGCCGGACTAAGAATCACTCCGCCGTGGTGAAAGCGGTCACAGTCTTTTCCTTCTCATAGAGGCCTGGAACAGCTTCATACTGAAGTGGGTGCGTGAGTGGACTTCGTAGCGTGGCTCAAGCATTTTAACCAGATTTAGAAATCCTTTGTTTTCTACACCGGAGTGTCCCCGTCGCTGACAGACGGGATGGTGGCTCTTCATATGTGTGGACATGCCGATGTTTTGCCGTTGTCGTGTCTCTCTTTAAATAACGCCTACATACCGTATCGGTTTCGTCCACCACCCTCATCCGTCATTATACGTTACAGAGAAGACAAAATGTTCCCAAACTTGCGACTTAAATGATGCCGCGGCTTCTGACGTTCCTCTGCTCACCATGACGTCACCGTTAAATGCTTCTAAGCTGCTCCGTTCACGTGAACACACTACTGCTTTAACGTTATATCTGTTCACTGACACTCTGCATTGATATTCGGGGACTTGTTACTTGAAAAGGAACAGCAACAGTAGAATTTTACACACTATGATGATTACACTGTAAAAGAAATAATAAAATACTCGATTGATCCGCGGTTCACGAGTGATCCGAACCGTGAGGGGTGATCCGAACGGATCACGGATCGATCCGTGATCCGTGACACCACTACTCATTATGGTCCCTCCAGTTCTCCTGCTTTAACCCTTCGCTGAGCCTGATGGAGAGACGAGCGGTTTAGAACACCACTGCAGTACGTCTGTATGCAAGCTGCCATCATCTGTTACAGTCGGTGTCTTGAAATCAGACTTAAACAAGGAAACATTTCCCAGGGTGAAGGTCACTATTGGGGGGGAAATAGCTTTATTATTTCCCCAGACTTGACACAGCTCCTCCGGAGCCACAGCAGACTACTGTTTCTGTGGCTGAGTGGCACCACTGCACTTCATCTGTGAAAGTGGAGGTCTGAAATTGAAAACCGGTGCTGTAGCAAGCAGGGACGTCAGGCAGAGCTCCTTGTCCTCACTGCTTCTTTGTCGAGTTTGCTGTTCTGGTGTTGTCGGAAGAGTATCGTTTCTGTGCGTCCAGCAGCTGAATGGACCGGGTCTCCTTTCACGTTCAAGCCTCAAACACGACGTGCCAATTATGATGATGTCATGAAATGTTCAGTGGGAAAAAGGGCATCCAATGAATTACAGAATGTAAATCAATGTGGATGAAACGAGTGGGCCCATTTGTTCTGACATGGGCTCACAGTTTGAGACCGATGTGGACACTTCCCCCTCATCTTCACTCACACATCCTAATGTACCCAACTAGAACACAAGTGGGACCGGCTTCTCTTCCACACTTCAGGTTAAAACCTTCTTCTCACCTCCATCATTTTGCTCGACATGGCATCTGCCCTACATGTTGGTAATTCAATACCAGCTGCTGCCCGGGGGGTTTGTCACTGTCATAGTTATGCTGCGTCACATCCACGGCTTCTAACCTGCCCAAAAATAACACGAGGGATATCTAATCCACGCGAAAAGACAAAGCAAACGCGTTGCCTTGATTTGATGTGATGCTTTGACACGTGACTCTCGCTGATGGAGGCTTCAAGCATCAAATGTTTTGTCCCGGTGTCCAGAGCAGCGAGGCGTGGTCCCATCTCTGGGGGGGTCGGCCTGGCAGCCAGCATTCATTATGTTGGGATCAATAGGGGGCGTGTTTGAGTTATCAGCTTTTAAGAAACTGAATTCTTGACATCAATAGAATTATTAATGTGAGTAACAATTATTAATGATTATTAATAATAACGGGGCACCACCCTGCGGACAGGGACCGATAACCAAACGATAAAACTAAGTCTCATAATTAGTGTTCACTCATAATGTCAATAGTCTGGTACGACTACGCATTCGAGGTGACAGTGAAGGATTGAGTCCGTACACAGGCTACAACATACAGATTATTACATACATATGCACAAGTAATCACAGACGACTGCTCTTTAAAATATAACAGGGTTTATTACATCAGAATAATAAATGATCAGATCAATTAATATTGCAATCAACAAACGCTATCATACCATGTTTATGTACCTAATCTCTAAACAAATGAATAAAATGTGTGTATGTGTGTGGTTCTGTGTGTAAAAAGGAAGGGGGGCTCTTAACCCTACAGTCAAAGACTACAAAGATGGCGGCGTCGAGTGACTTAGCCAAAATAGCAGAGGGGGGGTTAGACTGTGGGTGATGACGTGTGTGAAAAGGAGGGGCTTGACGGTGCTACTGCTAACCTACCACCAGATGGCGTAAATGTTGCTGTATGTAACCACGTGTGTGTGTGGGGCAATCGATTGAATGGGGTTTCCCAAGGGGTTAGACTATGTGTGTGTGTTTACGTGAGAGAGAGAGTGGGGGTCACCTCCTGCTGTGTTGGCAGGAGTATGAGCCAAGAAAAAGGAGAGAGAACTCAACATGGATCAAACTTCTGCTGCGATGTCAAAAGGGGGCATAAGTACGCTATTTTATCATGCATAAGCATACCGTTGTCGGTTTCGAACTACCGGCTGCTTATGCAGTGATAAATACGACTCTTAGCTCACTCACAGAGTCGAGTTAATGACGAGAGAAATAAAACACGAAGTGAAATACAATGAATGAAGATAATCCCCAAACAAAACAGATCTTCCTAACTGCGGTGGGATGAGCGTCTGTATCTTATCACATTTCTTAAGCAATAATAAACAAAACTCTGCATCCACTAGCAGCGACGGATCTGATGCAGACAGTTACCATGAAAGGGTTAAATGCAGCGGAGTTGGTCCGCTCTGTGATTGCGTAATCTTGGATCATGCGGCAGTAATTTAACACGGCAAAACACAGGGAATAATAACACATAAATGAATTAACCTGAATGAAATTTAGGTTCATTTAAGCTAAGCTAGCCCAGATGCCAATAAACCTTACTGTAAGGAGCTTCTTTGCAGCGGGGGAGAGAGAGGTCCGTTGAGGAAGTGGAGGGAGATGCTTGCTGGGGGGCACGGCGTTTGCCGGCCCGGGTTCGGTCCTTTGGCGGCGCGACTCGCTCTGGAGCTCGCGCAGGTCCGATCTGTACTCGCTGCAGCGATGAACAGATTAACTTCGGCTCGGCGACGTGGCCGGGAATCATCGGAGGGAAGACGGTTCTGTCTCCTGCTGCCGGAATGTGTACACAAAAAGAAAAACACGGGGAGGAATCGTGGGCAGGATTCGCACGTTGTGTCGTGACGAGGCCAGACTCAGAAAAATAACAACTGCTGTTTTCGACCTGCGAAAATAGCATAAGACCTGACAGGGTTTGATGAGGGTTGGAGGCTTTGCAGGCCGCGCGTCCGCGTGGCCTTCGGTTGCCAGCGTCGTGCTGGAGATAGGAGGCTGGTGTCTTCTGTAGCCAGGACGGGGAGTCCGAGCGAAGAGAACGAAAGTCGCTGTGTTGAGCCTCATAAACGGGTCTGCACGAACAGTGGGGGGCCCTGTTTCGGCCAATGGGGGGTCAAGCCTTAGGTTGAGAGGTGGGGGTTAAGGATCAGAGTCCATTGGGCTTTTGGAAAGGAAGAAGGAGCATGTGAGGAGCTAAGTCAGCCAGCAGGTGGCTGCCAGACCCCAACAATTACATCCATAATCCAACTGTGTGGTGTACGGCTGTAAACAGCCCTCGCCCACATTGTTTGTGTAAAGTCTACGTGTGTGTGTGTGTGTGTGTGTGTGTGTGTGTGTGTGTGTGTGTGTGTGTGTGTGTGTGTGTGTGTGTGTGTCGGATCAATCAGGACAGGGCGACAGCTGTCCTGAGAGGATCAGCTGTGCATGTCTGGAGTGTGCATGTCTGTAGCGCGCGTCTGTTCGATACGATACCTGCCATACGTATCACGATACCGATACTTACGATACGATACCAGAATTCGATACAATACCACACATACGATACTGGTATATTTATCTATAATAGTAATAAATAAAACATCTGTACGGTTCCCTTTTTTACCACCTTGTTCCTGCCCAGCTTTTTGAACACTTAACAAATGGCATTCATGTTTAACCTCTTCGCCATCTTTTGAGCCTCTCTCATATGTCCGCTGGCTTTCAAACACAGCTGAAGGGAACTCTGTCTCTGTGTTGCTGCTGACTCTGCTGGCATCTGTCTGACTGTCTGTGGGAGTGGGTGGATAAACAATGCTTCATTTCCTGCATAGTGAGTTTGATATTTTCACTTCATATTTTAATTCATGGAATAATTATTTTTCCTGAACTAAAAATACAAATAATTAGCTCAAGATCCACCCTCAGGCTCCACCAGCATGGATCCATGTTGCATGAATTGTGTTTCATTTAGTGCACGTTTGTGTGCATTGTGATCATGATCATATAGGCTTGTTGTCAAACTAGGCTAAGGCTACTCATGTTAGCTGTCTATGGGTGAGCTTGGGGGTGTTCATGTTTACCCGTCGTTCTTTGAACTCTTTAAAAGGTTGGGGGTGTCTGTCTGAAAGGTGCTTTTCCGTGTTAGACGTGTTGCCTCACTTGGTCTGAAACACGTTTCGCAGACGGGTCTCTGTAGGTCAGTGGGCTTTCCTTCACTGTCTGCAATATAGACAAAGTACTTCCAGATTTCACTTCTGGCGTCTTTTTTTCCAGCAAGCCGAGGACGGTCGGTAAAAGCTCCTGCCATGTCTCCCCTGTGATCACTTTCTGCGAGCGCTGGGCAGCCCCGCCCCCTTGCAGCCAATGCCTGCAGACAGCATGACAGGGAGCGCGCTCTGATCGCGCCTATAAAGTATTGATACAAAAAATATGCAAAATTGTATCGTTTTTAATTTGTAGTGGGCGTGTCTGTAGTGGGCGTGTCTATAGTGGGTGCGCTAGCGGGCGTGTTTGTAGTGGGCGTGTCTGTAGTGGGCGCGCTAGCGGGCATGTCTGTAGTGGCCTTGTCCCATTGCTGCTCCTCATATGCAGACAAACAACTACAGGCTGACTCTAATCTTCCAGTCATAATCACTTGCATACACTCACTCCAATGCAGGGTAGGAAATTTACATATTTTTTTGGGGGCAATTTTTGCCCCCACTAACTGAAATCCAGGGGCATTTTCAAAAAATTGGGGGCACTTTTTGAAACTTGTGAAATAACATTTAACCTTTGTTCAAAATAATAAATATACTTATTTAGGCTTACAGTATATGAGCAATTGTCATCAAATGGCAATAATAAGACTATTTCCATTATGCAATATGTATACTTTGTTGGCATCTTATTCTGAAAACCGGATGTTCATCTGAAGAAACCGGATGTTGTCTCATGTTAATGTTTCCGTTAACTTTCAAAGTCCCTCGCTCGCTCCCGATCTGCGCCGTTTGAATGATTTTAACGTGAATTTCAGGATATAGGTGCACTAACATGTAAGTGTCTGCTGAGTTGACCGCAGTCACAGGTCTGATTAAGAAGCGCTCCATTTATTTATTCGTTTAGAAAGTTCGGGGGCATTTTTTGCCACTCCTAGTGATATCGGGGGCAAAATGATATTTCTTAGGGGCAGTTTTGCCCTTTGCCCTCGTGTATTTCCGACGCTGCTCCAATGTTTACCTAACACCTTCAGTCTCAGAGTCTCAGGCGGACTCATACAGTGTGACTCATAACCTGCTGTTAAAGCACAACTACAGCATATATGTAAATAGTGTTGGGGTCTGAGCATATGGCTTCAACATGTGCTGGGAACAAAGACAATCAGGCCTTCCCTTTTTCAAGCAAAGGTTTCATCCTGATTGTGGTTTGATGAGCACCAAACCCCCTCTGAAGGAATTTCACATTAGGGTGTGAATTTCCCCCCCCCCCCCCAAAAAAACTATGGTTCCTGAAGTCACCTGAGAGCACCGCTGCAACCTCATTGGCCGAGAGCCAAGACAGCAACAGGACCCCTGTGGTTCAGCCACTGTTCAACAAAAGTGCCTGCAATTCACACCTCCACGCTTTTTCCCTTCGACCTCGGTCGAGCAAGGGAGCATCCAAACGCTCTCTTCCCTCTGGACTCCGTCCTGGGACTAGAAGAGGCACCGGGCCCTTCTCTCTTCCCCCCCCCAGCGCCACGCTGACAACCGAAGGCCCACGATTTCCGGGAGGAACGAAACAACCTCAGCCGAAGTTCACCCACGAGGGCCGCGCACCCTCATCCAACCCTCCGGCAGGAAGACGTCGAATCCCCTCCTGACTGATGATTTCCGGGAAACGCACGGACCACGCCGTCTCACCCGACGTTTCACTGTCCCCGCTGCAGCGAGAACAGATCGGACCCGCGCTTGCTCCAAAGCGAGCCGCGCCACAGAGGTCCGACCCCATCCGCGCCAGCTCAAACGCCGCGCCGATGTCAGCTCAGTCTGCGTCCACTCCAGAGCGAGTCACGCGACCGGGAGCGACCGAGCTCCGAGCTACTCAGTCTGCGCCTGCTCAAACGCCGCGCTGCCGAGCCCACACTCGAGGACTGATCGATTCCCACCACGGGAACGAGCCCCACCGAATGAAACTTCACCAAGTAATATGCCCAAGTCATCTTGGGCATAGCTTAGCTTAAATTATCCTAAGATACATTCAGGTTAATTCATTTATGTGTTATTATTCCCGCACCCTGTTGTGTTCAATCACTGTCTTGTTACACCGCGTCATTGCGCAATTATCGCGGACCACGGAGTCCCGCCATATATTGTGTATTTCCTGTCGTAACTGTCTGCCTTAAGATCAGTCGCTGCTAGTGGATGTAGTATTTTGTTATTATTGCTTAAGAGACGTGATAAGAAACAGACGCTCATCCCACAGCAGTTAGGAAGATCTGTTTATTTGGGGATTATTTTCATTTATCTTATTACACCTCGTGTGATATTCTCTTTTCTTAAATCAGCTCTGTGAGTGGAGTGTAGAACCGTGGCCATCATGCACACGTCGCCGGCAGTTCCTACGACAGCGGCAGGCCTGTGCAGGATGAGACTAGCTGTTCACACTCTCGCTTCGACAACACACGCAGAAGCTTGATTCATCACCCCCACCTTTGCTCCCTTTCTTGCCTCTACCCTCACACACACACACACACACACAGACACACTCTCATACAGACATCCTCACCCATTTTATTCATTTGTTTAGATATTAGGTACATAAAATTGTATAATAGCGTTTGTTGATTTTGATGGTAATTGATCTGATCATTTATTATTCTGATGTAATAAACCCTGTTATACTTTAAGGAGCAGTAGTCTGTGATTACTTGTGCATATGTATGTAATAAGTGTATGTAGTAGCCCGTGTACGGACTCAATCCTTCACTGTCACTGAGGAGTGACTACTAATTATGAGACTTAGTTTTATCGTTTGGTTATCGGTCCCTGTCCGCAGGGTGGTGCCCCGTTATTATTAATAATCATTAATAATTGTTATTCACATTAATAATTCTATTGATGTCAAGAATTCAGTTTCTTAAAAGCTGATAACTCAAACACGCCCCCTATTGATCCCAACAATAGTGTTTCTGTAGCAGTTCAGTGCATGTTTAAGTGATGTTAAAGATGAGCTTGGCTTGTTTTGTCTGAGGCTATATTTATAGCATATTTTTTGGGCTGAATATTTTCCATCACGTAGTATATACCAGCCACATTGAATACTTGTGTAGATGTATTTTCTTCAGAGTCCCTAAAGTGCAGGACAGATGGGGAGGATTGAGTGTGTTCACGACTCACCCATGCAGAGTTTTGTCCCCTTAAACTCAAGGAAGAAAGGTCTACTTGCTGCACTTCATCAAAGCTCTCAGGCCCGTCACAATATCTGATTATGTTTGACGATATGTTTTCCCAGAAATGATTACGGTAAACGGCGTTATTGTCGGTTTAACACCATTTTATGCCACTGATATGATGATATTGTAGCAAAATAATGCAAGTACACCCTTTCAGAGACGATGAACTCTTAATCCTCAAGTATATTCAGACGTTGGAATTGGAATGTGAAGAAAATGTCAAAGTGTCCTCACTAAATGAAAAATGTATATGTTGCAATCACACAGGCCAAACAATACATATCTCTGCCTCCTTTAATAGAAATGTGCAATGTCAGCACAATGAGCAGTTCCTCTCATGGTTGGGAGAAGCCGGCTCTTTATTCTGGCCTCATGTTGGCTACAGTTCTCTTTTTATGTGATCGTGTAAACTCAATGGTCAATATCAAAGTCCCGATGACCGTGATCATCTTCATATAATCTACGATAAGTGGATAACCTAAACATGTTCAAGCTCGTGTCCATATTTCTATACGATAAGGCGTCATAACTCTCAAGGTGATGTCCTTAAACTGTACGATAAGTGCATCATGTAAAAATGATGACGCTCATGTGGATATATTGTACGATAACTCGATAGCGTATAAGTTATGTAAGTCAATATATTGTATGAATATAAATGCAAGTGATAAAGTTAGCCAACACACATGTAGAGTGTGTTCCAAACCAGCCGATGAAAGGAGCGACTACTCGTTGGCTGGTTGAAGAAGACAACAGGCGAGTGCTGATGTGGCGATGAGGTGCTACCAGCAGAAAGGAAACGATCATGCTGGCCCAAACACTTGTGCAGTGACTGATGTGTGACAGTAGATGTGAGCAAGGGGGATTCTTTTGTCCAGGAGAATGGTGACATGTTGATATAGTCCGTGCCTGCCTGCCTGCAGTAAAAGGCCGAATCCATCTTTACTAGGGCTGAATACAAAGGGTCAAAAGAGTTTCTGTGTAAGAGGACATGCTGGCATGTCTGGTTGACTCATTTGTAGCCCACCCCTTCAATACATGTGAAAGTACAACAGCCAATGACATCTAACGTCTCCAATCAACAAGCAACACTGTCAGTGCGTATGTTGATATCTACTCATAACAGAGAGGCTCTTCATGTCTGTAGCTACAGACGGGTAGAATCTGCATGAAGTCTTTGATCTTATTATTTTGATGCCTGTAAACTCTGCTCTCATCAGCATGAACTCTGTGATGAAGCAGAGAGCAGCTGGGGAACAGTGGAGCACTTAGCAGCTATGGACATTTCACAGCGTACGGTTTATGTCCAAAGTTAATGCTGCGTGTACCACAATCCTGATCCTCCCTGAGTCTGAACCCTGACCCCTGCCATGGTCTCTCCTCTCCCCAGAGCCCTGCTGTAGGAACCAAGCAGATACCGTAGAAAGTGACAATCAGGTTTTTTAAAATATCTTGAAGAATCTTACAACATGGTCGCCTTTTGAAATCGGGTTACATTACATTACAGTCATTCAGCAGACGCTTTTATCCAAAGCGACTTACAGTTCAGTCTATCACATTTCTACACCGTAGGCTCAGCTATGGGAGACATTTTGGGGTTAAGTGTCTTGCTCAAGGACACATCGACATGTGAGCCGGAGATCGAACCACCGACCCTCTGATTGAAGGACGGCCCTGCTATCCACTTAGCCACAGTCGCCCCAACTGTGAAACAAATGCTGATGTTGCGCTAACAGACTCCCATTAACAGTTCTACCCAGTCGGCAGAAAGAATTTTGGTATTGTACGTGACCGCAGGATATGTTCACGGTTTCATATTTCCTATCACGCCAGCAGACCAAATGTCACGTGGTACTTGGTGAAGGTTAGAAAAGCGTCATGGTTTGTAGTAAAATAATGAGGTAATAACGTAATGTAACGAGAGCCAAAACATAACGACTGCCTTTGGTGGACTTCCTTCCGTAATGTTACCGAGCAACGTTACCTAAAGTCAACATTTGCTTTAGTGTCACACGGGACATGAACCGGGCTCTCCCAAACACCTGCCCACCTCTACTGGACTTGTTGTCCTCGTTACTTTACCTCGTAGCTTCCAGTAACGGGAGCTCTTTGCGTCTCCTGCTCTGACCGAACGCACCGACCATCAACGTCCAACGTGTCATACAATGCCCACATGTTCCTCCGGCCACTGGGCTGATCCTCTATGGCCACAACATTCCAGTGTTGTTCTTCCATTCTGTTCCGCTGCCCCATGTGATGAAGAAATCACACGATGCAGATTTAATGACTGGATATGTTCAGTAAATGTTACTCAGTCCATTGTTAGTTTTTAATCTATTGGCCCTGAGGTAAATGAGACCGATGATCATGAAATGGACTTCAGTTCCTGTCACCCATCTTAAACTGGCCTCAGAGCTCTGGCTCAGGTAACACTGTATCACCGGATGACTCCTGAGGCCTTGGCCCCCTCCGGCACAGCAATCCATTTCCTCCAGAAACCAGACTCGTGTCATTTACTCCTCCGGGGCACTCTGTGCACGAACACACGGGCCGACGTACCGTTTGATACCAGAGCGCTTAAACGTCTCTGGGTGTCTGCCTCAAAGGTTTCCCACGAGCGTTTTCCCTCTGGCGTATCTGCTGTGCACCAGAGGAAACCGCAGTGGAGGAGAGGATGTGTGTGCCTTAAGCTTTAAAGGCCTGAACTGGATAAAATGGTTTATTTCACGTTAAAAACTCATTTTTAGTCGTGTGTGTGTGTGTATGTACATGTGTGTGTGTGTTGGCAGGTGCAGTAGGTGATAATTGGTAGTTGTCTCATGTTTGCTAAGGCACGGATCTAAAAGTGGAGCTCTTCACTGTCTCATTGGCTTTGAGATCCCACATTCCCCTGTGTGTGTGTGCGATCACAGGAACTCAAACGTCCACCTGCACTAAAGGACACACTGATGACCTCACAGGTCACACATTTTAACCTGGAAGTATGACATCACATAAACGTCTAATAGGATGAAGTGATGACATTTTGGACAGATATGGATGTAAACTGTAACATGACTGGTTGGAGGAGGAATACAACCGCATGTGGTAATTCTAGTTTATAGATGAAATAAATACTCAATTAACTCAATTAAATTAAAACATCTGACTTGATCAAATAGAAAGAACTGCTGGTTGCTCCCTGGTTTCATTGTAATTCATCTGAAAGCACTGATATGAAAAGACAACACGGTTCAGATACAAGATGCAAAGCAACACTTCTCTATCGACACTGAGACGTACTACAACACAAGCACTTCAACTCTAGAGCCACCGAGCTCATTTAAAACCAGAATCTTATGCAGATGGTGTTATTCTCGTACGGACATATTTCAGTCGGTACCAAGGAGTATTGAGGTTTGATACTCTGCCTTAATTAATTTTGATTGAACCCAAGCAGGTCTCCAGGGTTGGCATTGAGCCCGGCAGCCTGTGATTGGCCAGCGTAGTGTAAATTAAATCTGTATGTGTGAGCTTCAGGTATGCCGGCTGAGAAAGCAAAAAGGTGCACTAGCTTTATGGGGTCAGATCAGTCTCAATAATCACAAATGCACACAGAAAGATTCACAAATGCGTACAGAACAATTCACAAATATATTCGATTTACAAATGCAGGCAGAACGATTCACAAATACATTCCAATGCACAAATAAATAAATTACGATTTATATAAATGTAAAAAGAAATCACAAATATATTTCTGCATTTGTAAGTATTTCTGTGTGGATTTTTTACATTTGTTTGTGGATTTGTATGCATTTATTTGTGGATCGCACTGCATTTCTTTACAGATCTCTCCACGGATTTATGAGACTCTTCTGACGTCGCTCGATCCACAAATATGCGTTTTTTTCAACGTTCTCTTTTTCAACCAATCACATGAGAGCAGCTCCCCCCTCCCCTCCCCACGAGGGTGGCAGCGTTAGAGTTACGCAATTTGCGGAAGCGAATTGCGTAACATGGGAAGCTCAAAGGCACTTTCTGTTGCAAGCGCCACCGTTTTGGTGCAGTTCAGCGGTAGTTTAGCCTTTATTTGTTGTTATTTGACATTATGTGACAATATATTAAGGTCCTTGAAGGTATGACTGTTGTCAGTGGTGTATAAAGTACTCAAAAGCCATACTTGAGTAAAAGTAAAGATACCTTACTGGAAAACTACTCCAGTAAAAGTAAAAAGTCACCTATTAGAATACTACTTGAGTAAAAGTAGTATTCCTGCGTCGTCCCTCAGCCGCTGAGCGAAGGCGAAGGGCCGGTCCTCGGGTCCCAGTCTGGCCTCACGGAACCTCCGCCGGTGGTCCTCCGGAGACAGGCCCCAGGTCGGTGACCGCTTTACGCACATCCGCGTAGCGGTGCCTCGCTGCCGGTGGCCGCCCCAGGGCCGCTGTTTGTGCCTCCCCCGTGAGGAGAGGCAGAAGCCGGACCCCCCACTCTGCCGCGGGCCAGCCGCACGCCTCTGCCGTCGCCTCGAAGGTGTCCAGAAATGACTGCACGTCGTCGGCGGCAATCATCTTGTGCAGGACCACCCCCGCCCACGGAGGGGGGGGCGTCACCGGCGGGCCCGCCGCTGCCCGGGCCGCGAGCTGCTCCAGGGCGTGGGCCTGCCGATCTGCCTGGGCCTGGAGCGCCCCCAGGAACTGCCGGTTCGCCTCGGCCTGGTCCCGCTGCATGGCCGCGATCCCTCCCAGCATCTGGCCCAGCACCATAATCGGCTGCGTCGGCGCCTCCGGTGCGGCTCCGTCCATGTCGCTGCGCTCGGCCCCACGTTGGACTCCACTGTAGCGGTTCTCTGCTACCCGGTGGTTCTGGGGAGCACAATGACGCCAGCACACGGTGAAATGACTGTTCAAACGTATATATACATATACACATATATATATACATATACACATATATATACACATATATATATATACATATATATACATATATATATATATATATATATATATACATATATATATACATATATATACATATATATATATATATATACATATACATATATACATATATACATATATATATACATATATATATATGTGTATATATATATATATATGTTTTGATTCCCAGGATGCTACATGCTATAAGCTAGCGGGCGACTACATGAGTATAATTCCACTCTACGATGACTGATTTCATGATGGAAGCAGAAATGGAAGCACCTGCTACTCCCGCAACAAACTACGGTGGCGACGAAGACCAACACCCGTGGATCGCTAGCGAGTTAGTGAGCTGAGGAAGTGTTGACAGTTGTGACACCATAGGATTGACGGGAGCCGAGAGAGCGCAGCATTAGCATTGGCATTCGGGAAATCCTTCGCAGCTGTGTGCAAGCTGTCTGTGACGCTGAACACACCTCTACCTGCCTCAGCGGCCTGTGAAAGGCTATTTAGCATCGCAGGACTAGTCTTCAGCCCAAGAAGAGCGAGCAATTTTGAAAACCAACTTCTTTTGAAGATGAACAGGACATTTTTCAGTTTCAAGTAATGACTGGGTTACTTTCGGTGCTGCTTTAGTATTGATCATGTTTTGATATTTGAGTCATGTTGTGGATGATCAGATGGAGTTATGATGGTAGCAGTCACCCAATTGCAGATTCAGCTTGAGCAAAACCTTTGTCTATTGTGTTCAAATCAGGCCCATAGGAGTTTACAAGGCAGGTGTCCTTTCTCTAAACACTGACCTGATGCATCAAGTGGATATTTTTTGCTGAACACAATATTATGCATTTGTCCTCTCCATCCTCTAGTCGGAATGAGCAGACTTATAAACGCACTGTTACAACTCCTTCATAGTGTCATATTGCTTTTCGGAGAATTATGATGATACGTTCATAGTAGATGCAAAAGTATACTTATGTACAATATATTATGTTGAACATTGTTGCTCCTGATGGATCACAGCCAGCCCAGTTATGTTCAACACAGCTCATGTGCTTGGTCATGGTGCCACAGCACTTAAAAGAATAAACTTCATCATTCTCACAATTCTGACCCTTTGCTTTTTTATGAACAGCATTTACTTGTACTTTTACCTTCAATGAACAGGTTATGATGTTAATTTAATGTTCAGGTTATGATGTACATTTAATATCAGAAAATTACTTTTGTACTTAGGTACAATAAATATCAGATACTTTAAGACTTTTACTCAAGTAGTATTCTAATAGGTGACTTTTTACTTTTACTGGAGTAGTTTTCCAGTAAGGTATCTTTACTTTTACTCAAGTATGGCTTTTGAGTACTTTATACACCACTGACAACAGTCATACCTTCAAGGACCTTAATATATTGTCACATAATGTCAAATAACAACAAATAAAGGCTAAACTACCGCTGAACCGCACCAAAACGGTGGCGCTTGCAACAGAAAGTGCCTTTGAGCTTCCCATGTCGCTTCCGCAAATTGCGTAACTCTAACGCTGCCACCCTCGTGGGGAGGGGAGGGGGGAGCTGCTCTCATGTGATTGGTTGAAAAAGAGAACGTTGAAAAAAACGCATATTTGTGGATCGAGCGACGTCAGAAGAGTCTCATAAATCCGTGGAGAGATCTGTAAAGAAATGCAGTGCGATCCACAAATAAATGCATACAAATCCACAAACAAATGTAAAAAATCCACACAGAAATACTTACAAATGCAGAAATATATTTGTGATTTCTTTTTACATTTATATAAATCGTAATTTATTTATTTGTGCATTGGAATGTATTTGTGAATCGTTCTGCGTGCATTTGTAAATCGAATATATTTGTGAATTGTTCTGTACGCATTTGTGAATCTTTCTGTGTGCATTTGTGATTATTGAGACTGATTTGACCCCATATAGCTTTGCTCTAAATGGGGAACAACAATAAAATACAGTTTTGAATATCATTAGAAATCTGGGACATTTCTGTCAGTACTGACTGCAGTCTGCTGTCTGCAGAACTTTCAAAGTGAATGTTAGTTAATGGACGATGATACCCGGACCATGAAATGTCTGAACCCATTGCGGCATGCAATGGGTCGCCGTCCCCAGCAGCTCCTCTGTGTTCGTTCCTCCTCCGCACTCCAGCTTATCAGCAAGGAGCGAGCGGGTGGATCAGCCTCAACATGGCGGCGCATGCTCCTCTAAGCCACCCTGTGTGTGTGTGTGTGTGTGTGTGTGTGTGTGTGTGTGTGTGTGTGTGTGTGTGTGTGTGTGTGTGTGTGTGTGTGTGTGTGATTAGAGGCAGGTCAATGCAGGGATTGATCAGAGCCTTGACAAACATAACACTCAGGATTGATAATGAGTGGATGTAAACGGCTCGGTCTTGAGATTGCACCGAGTGGAAAGCCGCCAGGTTCCGCTTCCACTCCGTCACATTCACACAGCACGATGCTGCTATGGTGCTCGGGGCCCGAAACTCAATCACCTTTGATGGAGATGGAAACACTCTGATGGCCAAAAACATCATACAAATATTTAAAAATATGCAGACAGACAGTATATTACATCTTTTACTCCCTGTCAGAGTGACTGGCCGGCTCTGTTGTGCTGTTAGGAAGAGAGCGTTTGTGGAATCGCTCTATTAAGAATGATTGGCTGACATACTTTTTGTCCACAGGTCCAGCGGCCAGTCTGATTTCTCCAGAGGCTGGTTTGTGGTTCCGTACTGGCACTGCTACAATTAGATAAAGCAGCATAATGAAGTAAATCTCATCCAGCTGCGAGAGTCCGCCAAGACAATCAGCAGTTAGTCGCAGTGGTGAGCTACAGATATCGATCGTCTGTCCAACACTGGAGGGAAGAGCAGACGGGAGCTCCGGTTAAGATGAGGCTTCTCCTTAAACCACTGCACTGTGTCCTCTGGCTGCCAGCTCGGGGGGAATGTTAAATCCACCGTCATATCACATTCATAAAGCAGATTTATATCTCCGAGCAAGTCAGTGATTTGGTGGGATTGTGTTCATTGGTGCTGATGGAGCACAGCGTGATGCAGCGAGATACACGAGCGTACAGAACACTATGATGTGATACAATGTGATGTACAACGTAACAGAGATAAAAGACTCTGCGTGTGGCCGGACTACCTCTGCATATTGGATGCATATGCACACTGAATATTCTTAAAATCGGTCTACTGATATCCGATACCGGTATCTGTGTACCGACAGTGTGGTGGAGGTTAAGGGAGAGTTCGTGGTTATGACAAAGCAGCTCCAGTTATTGTTTGGGTCTGGCGACTGACTACGATTGAGGAGAAACGAATCACGGTTGAAAAGATATTTCGAGGTTGTCTATGATGGGACGTAAACTGAGTTCTTAAGGCCTTTAGCGACTGGGAGCACGAGGAGTAAACAACACGGAGATGTGAGATGCTCGCCCTGAGAACGGGACATGTCGAGGGCGTTGGCTGTGAACGGGTGGATCTGCTCTGCGCTGCCTTTGTTGAGGTTAGAAGGAGTAATACAGGCGGTGGTCTTGGTTCGGACCGAGGAGCTCCGTGTTGTTGTTTCAGAGACTGAACCCGTAGTGGACAGCGTGAGTGATTGATTCCTTCACTTGGGTTATTCTTTGGGGAAGAATAAACAACATGTTGCTTTTCTGCCGTGTAAATATCCATGTGAGGGTATTCATGACAATAACGACAGTAGGCACAAAAACAGTCCAATACCTGTACTGTGTTTGTGTACCTCTACTGTGTTTGTGTACTGTCCAACACCTGTACTGTGTTTGTGTACCTGTACTGTGTTTGTGTACTGAGTGTTGTGGCTCAGGAAGGAGCATGGATAAGTTTCACCTTCAGTTCAGTTCCCTGTTGCACACACGTCCACTGATTACTAATGGACATGCTTTGGTGGGGACAATGAGCAGACTGCGTAGCAGTTGTACTGCTGTGATGAGTCCACAGTCCTGTTTGAGTTGTCATGCCTCCACCTCGGCTGCAGCTTGTGGCCAGAGGCCTTCTGTTTCCGGGTTGTCCATACGTCAGGTCCATTCTCATGAATATCTCTGCAACGTCTGGAGGGATCTCCTGGTTTGGAACAAACGTCTCAACATAGATTCAAGGTGGTCAAAGGTACTCAGGAATTCATATGCTAATTATGACACAAGTATTCTACTGGAAGAAGATGATTACATTTTGGACAGACGTGGACGTAGACCGCTATTTGACGAGTTGACAGCTTGTTCTCACACTTATTACGGCGTGCCGTGATGCAAATATACGTATTTTTGTAATTTATTGCACCGATGAATCCCCCCCCCCCCCCCAGCCCGAGGAGAAAGCATTTATAGTCAGTCACATATTTCTCTTAGTTTTGAGACAAATAAACCATCATTGTGAATATACGTTCTCCACTATTTAAAGCAATGTAGGCACATTAAGATCTCTCATCCTGCTGTTCCCTAAAGAAAGCTGCAGCCACGCTGTTCCTTCAAACAGAAGCACATCCTGCACACTGCAATCCTCTGACTCTTTCTAGTCTGACTTCTGATGTTGGAACAGAAAACAACCCTGCTTCTTCTTCTCATGTGCTGGACTTCATCCACGTGTGAAGTGTGTTTTCAGGACAGCTTCGCTCCAACACATATCCGGCGCCTTAGCGCTGCCCGGTGGGTCGGTAAATGGACGGATCAGTGAACAGCAGGTGGTGTTAGCCTCTCTCTTATCTCCTGTGATTCATCCAGCGGGCCCCGTGCTCTCTTCACATGCTAACACCCCGACAGACTGTGACATACAGATACAGCACCGCCGAGCTCTTGACTCTTTTGGTGTTTATTAGCAACAGATTGGCCTCCCAGTGTTATCTCTCTCAGGGAGGGGCGGAGGGCGAGTGATGCAACCCGCTCGCCGAGGACACTCTGAGCCGGGGCAGTTGCCAGGGGAAACCCAGAGTGGCACTGTGAAACCATGTGCTCGTGAGGGAGTATTGTTCTCAACAGAGGCTTTCAGCCGGGGGGGGGGGAGGAGCACCACGCAGCTCATGTTCTAGTTCATCTCTGTTGGAACATACAGTGATCCTCCACTTCAGAATTCAAAAGAGAGATCGAGTACAGAATGTGAAGAGAAGGTATCCACAGGCTGTGCTGAAGCTCAATTGTTAGACAGCAGCCGTGTTTCCGTTCTTACTGCCTTCAGCTGTGTGTTGCCTCTGTGGATAAAGAGCTGAGGCACTCAATGGGATCTGGAGACGTTCTGAGGTAGAAATATTTAACTCGCATGACTCGGCTGTTTCTGCTGTCGGCGCCTTCTTGGATATTTCCATAACTTGGGAACGCTTGTCTTTGTCTCTGCAAACACATTAATTGTGTATTTATTTTTTTAAATACTCAATAAATCGTTTGGTCTATATCAGGGGTGCCCAAGACGTCGATCGTGAGCATGCCATTCAAAATAAATTAGATGTCCGCATGGCATTTGCCACTTGATTTTCTAACACACGGGTCACCACATATGCGCGGTCAACTGCAAAACTCCGGCGAGCTAATTAGTTAGCCTTCCAATTAATTTCTACTAAAGAAGCTAAAGCTGCAGCGCCATGATTTGGGAAACTTCCAAAACCTGGCGTCAGAGCTGGAGACTCAGCGGAAGGCGTGTGCGTAACTACACAGAGCAGGTTGACAAGTGTCTGTCAGAGTTTGACAAACGCTTTCCAGGCTTTGCTTTACTCGAGCCAGTTGCTACACTTATGTGCTGCACATTTCAGGAAGATATTGAGGTTGATTCACTCGCATCAAAAATGTCAACGCTGTTTCACCTGAACTCGTCTGGAGTGGAGGATGAGATGTTGTCACTGCAAGCTGAAATTCAGCTGAAGTCCAGGGCTCATGGACAGTTTCCTCACAGATGAAAAGTCCCCAAACACGAGGACATGCGATACCTTTTTGACTGCATTATTCGGCTCTACTCATTTATGTGAGTCAGCCTTTTCCCACATGAAGAACATTAAGTCCAAACACCGTTCCACCATGACTGATGATCATCTGAAGTCTGCTTGAGGCGGCTACCAGCAGCTACTGTCGGACTATGCAACTCTGGCCAATCCCATTCAGTGCAAGTCATCAGAGTAAGGTAACGACCAGAATGTACAGAATTGTATTGTGCCATAAGGGTTCATGCAGTTATGCAAGGTACGCCAACATATATTGTAAATATAAAGTATGCTCAGTATTAGGGGTGTAACAATACGCGTATTCGTATTGAACCGTTCGGTACGAGGCTCACGGTTCGGTACGCTTGACGAACCGAACAATACTTTTGAATAAAAAAAATAAATAATAATTCCTTTATTTAACCAGGTAGTCCCATTGAGATTAAAAATCTCTTTTGCGAGGGAGACCTGGCCAAGACAGGCAGCAACACAAGACAAGTTAAAATAAATGAAAAGTTATAATACTAGTATAATATAATAATAGTAATAGTATAATAATACTAGTGCATTTGGAAAATGCAGAAGCTTAACTTGTGGGAAATATTGTGTTTTTGGTGGAGCCACTGTTCTCAAACTGGCAACCCACATGAGGTAACGGACAGCGTGCTTCCTGACACATGTGTTGCTAAGAAGACACCCCAGAAGATGGGTCACTCAGGTATAGTTCCATCATTGTTCAAAGTCAAAGAATAACTTTATGATGTTAGTTGTAATTGGAGATAAAACTTAGCTGAATTTCAGGAGCAGGACCACACCTCAGCCACTCGCCCACTTCCGGCCACACTCCTATAACTACCTACTCACTCTAAGCCTCGGCACACTCGCATTTTCTGCACTCGCAACCGGAACACCACGCAGAGGACGCCGCCAACCGCCATCGAGAGGGTCCGTGCAGCCAAACCCGCGATCTCCACCTCGCTGACCAGTTGCATCCACCCGCCAGAATCCGACAACACGAAGAGTCGGACTCACGGCCGTCCTCCTTTAACTCACATCTCGGTGGCAGAGGGAGACCCGCTACCTCCAGACGTAGACAACGGAAACGTAAATCCAGCTCTCTCCTTCTTCGCTCGCTCCAGACCCAGCTCGGGAACGAGCCTCCGACGACTGGCTACCCGGCACGCAGCGCTCAAAGACGCCGCCACCCCCCTGTGCTCCAGCCAGGTCCCCCATCGAAGACGCACCAGCTGATATCTCCAACTGGACCACAGTCCGCCTGCTAAGAGCATCGACGCAACAAAGCACCGGGTTGCCAGGTCTTCTTTCCTCCGTCCCCCTTTCTAAGCTGTCCCCCCCTCTAAGCTGTCCCTTCACTGTTCTCTTACACCACCTTTCTTCTGGCCGTACCTAGGCACCGGGTTGCCAGGTCTTCTTTCCTCCCTCCCCCTTTCTAAGCTGTCCCCCCCCTCTAAGCTGTCCCTTCACTGTTCTCTTACACCACCTTTCTTCTGCCCGTACCCAGGCACCGGGTTGCCAGGTCTTCTTTCCGCCGTCCCCCTTTCTAAGCTGTCCCCCCCCTCTAAGCTGTCCCTTCACTGTTCTCTCACACCACCTTTCTTCTGCCCGTACCCAGGCCCCCGGGTTGCCAGGTCTTCAACGATGCCGCTCCCTCTGCCGTCTTTTGGGGTTTTTTTCACGACGGACGACGTTTGCCGTAGACCAGCCTTGGATCTTGCAAGCAGATGCCAAGTCGTTTCCCCTCATGCTACGAAATCGGACCAATAGTAGCCACAGCCATCACATGGGGCCGCGGATGGCCCAGCAAGTCCATCCCTTAAACTCCGGACAACCTAGAAGTCGGTTACCCAATCATCAAATGACGCTGCGACACCCGACCGCCAAGGGCGCGTCCTCGATGCAGCTCACGTCCGGGCCACCGTAATGCCATGGCTTTCTCGTTTCCCATTCCAGGAGTTCAGCCCTCCTGCATACACCCGTCCAACATCGGTTCGGCCATATCCAACGCCGTCTTTAAACCCACAAATCCTCACTCGATCTTGCCGACCAGCGCACAGGCTTATTTTGGGGGTCTGCAAGGCCCGGGAGCCGCAGTGGATCTACAGCTAAGCCTCCCACAAACCGCATCAGGCGAAATCTCCATCAACCATTCCTCAACACCCCAAACAACCGACGAAGGCTCGCTCCGGCCGAGGTGGGGGCCTAAGCTAGTGAATTGGAGATAAAACTTAGCTGAATTTCAGGAGCAGGGCCACACCACAGCCACTCGCCCACTTCCGGCCACACTCCTATAACTACCTACCCACTCTAAGCCTCGGCACACTCGCGTTTTCTGCACCCCACCCTCCCTCCCTCTTGTTAATGGTTATCTCCCCCCATAGTCATCATGCTCCTATCCCATGGAGATCGGGGGGTCTGCAAGGCCCGGGAGCCGCAGTGGATCCTCAGCTAAGCCTCCCCCAAACCGCATCAGGCCAAATCTCCATCAACCATTCCTCAACACCCCAAACAACCGACGAAGGCTTGCTCCGGCCGAAGTGGGGGCCTAAGCTAGTGAATGAATAAATATATTTTAAAATCAAGTACATTTCTCTGGCATTTATAGTTTTCTACTGTACCGAAACGTACCGAACCGTGGCTCCACTCTATCGTACCGAACCCAACCGTGAATTTTGTGAACCGTTACACCCCTACTCAGTATATATATATATATATATATATATAAATAAATAAATAAATAAATATTCAGCATTTTTAATGTAGGTCGATCATTTTGACTTGGTCATTTTAAAAGTAGCTCGCAAGCTGAAAAAGTGTGGGCACCCCTGATCTATAAGAAGGCACAAAATTGTGGAGAAAAAAATGTCAATTGCAATCTCCCAGAGCCCAACGTAATGTCTCCAACGTTATAAAACTGTTATTTTTTCAAGGTGTGTCTTCTCATCACAGATATTCAGTGAACTGGTTTCAAACAACATATTCTCACATCTGTGAGGTTGATATTAGTGAACATAACACATTTCTGCTGGAATCAACACTTAAGACCAGTTTCCAGTACTGTCTTTCCTCGTGCTTAACATTCAGACGAGGTGCGAGACACTTCATTTTTTCCTTCAGTTTTTGCTTTTCTAGCAGCTTTGCTGTTCTAGTCCAACACATCCCGGTGCATTGACATCAGTCCTGCCAGTGATAAGTTAATTTATTGATAAGTGTTTTGTATCATGTGGGAGTTACCATAATGACCGTCTCTGACTCGTAAATAGCGTCCCCATTAACGTGTAATAGTTAGTAATTATTGTTAAAAATAGTCGTTTTTCTGAAAGCTCAGATAAATCCGACTCATGTTTGAAAAGGCAAACAAATGGAAGTCGTTTAAGGTAAATTAATCCAAATGTAATGGATTTAGTGTTAAATTCTCAATGTATAGTATTTTAAGCCTTCATGGGAACTTCCCATCGCTACCATCCATCCCCATGAAACAACTATACTACCTACTGTAAGATGATAAGCTGCAGTGGCAATATTGAAGGACAATGAGCGTTTCTGTTTGCTGGACCTGGCAGGAGCCTCCTAATTAAATTCATATTCATGAAGTATTATCTTCTCTATATTCTGTCTGCTTGGGTTTGGTTGTCAGAGGGAAGAAGGGAGTTGGCCTGTGGCTGCGCTCCTAGCCAGGAGTTTATCTAGCAACACCCAGTTGTCACTACGAGACGCACACACACACACACACACGCACACACACACACGCGCACACGCACACACACACGCACGCACACACGCACGAATGCATTAAGAATGCCGGGAGCCTTAAAGTTCGTCAGTGTTTGAGTATTTAGCAGACAGAAAATAGTTTTGGAGGATTCACTAGTGAGGTTTTAAGTGAGGTTTTAATCCTGTTTAGTTGTCTTTGTTGTCTTTTAATCTTTGCTCGACCCTTTGTGTGTGTGTGTGTGTCGACACGTGCCTTTTTGTGTGTGTGTTCATCGACACGCCTCCACACCGGCCAGCAGGATTGTGTGTTGGACTACAGTTGTTGGACAGTCCAACGACGTCACTATGTTTAATCTGATAATGGCTTCCTGAGAAAGTAAACAGTAAGGCTGGCCCTGATGTTTAACTATTTGTTCGTTGGGTATTTGTTTTTTGGGGAGTGTTTGTTCTCCATCTGCACTGCGATGAACAGACACTTGATATTTAGGACAGGACGTGTTTGTAATATCTCTTGGTTGGTCCATATTGGTCCAGACTTCTCCTCAGGATGAACTGTCATTTGGTGATCCTCTGACTTTTCACCAAGCACCATCATCAGGTCAAATCTTCAATTTGCCCAATACTTGTTTGTGACCAAATATCTGCAGAACTAATGACATTCCCATCAGCCTCAGTTGAACTTAAAGCGCCAATTAGCAAATGTTAGCATTAGCATTTGTCGCGAAGCTCCGCCAGTAAACAAAATCACTCCATGAAACAGCCTTTGCTCCAACATGTTACTTTGATTTGAGGTTACAGTAAAGTCGCATCGACTTCATACAGTTTGCAGTCAGTTTATGTGAATATGTTCAACATCACTGATTTGACTATGGATGTAAAGACCGGTACACAGCTCCT
Source organism: Lycodopsis pacificus (assembly GCA_028022725.1). NCBI lineage: Eukaryota > Metazoa > Chordata > Actinopteri > Perciformes > Zoarcidae > Lycodopsis > Lycodopsis pacificus. Next base: position 1,652,139 of record CM051694.1, on the reverse strand, counting down.
AGCTGGATTGGGGAACACAGAGTTAAGAGAGCCGGTTGGTCACCAGCTTCATGAAACCAGGTAAGGATCACCTGGATGTTACAGAATGTTGTGATTATCCAGATACCTCAAAGAAAGCCTGACTAAGTGAACTTTGCTTTGTGAGACAGGACCTTGGAAACCGTCGTGGAAAAGCAAACTCAACTTGTTAGCATTTAGCGCATGTAGAGAGCAGGAAAACTGTTGTATGACCAGAAACGATCATTGTCCAAAATAATAATCAACTGGAAATGAAATGTGTTGCTTCATTACGTTAGTGACTTGAGTTTGTCGGGGCTTTTCGATCAGTTGTGTTTTCCTATCACATGTCTGACCAGTGAAATCCTTCCAGCGTGCTGTGGGAGCAGTAAACCCTGAACTGGCCCGGTCCTCACCAGCCCTGAGGCGCTGCTTGCCCTTCGAGCGGTTTCATTAGTCTGCCGTCAGTGGAGAGTTTAGATGGCCCTTTGGGCCTCAATGGGATTCTCACTGCTTAACAATCTGAGGAAAATACTGATCTTATCACGTTTCAGGCCTGGCAATTCTATAGTTAAATTTACAAATGTTATTTTCTATCGTATTAGTTAACTCATCCTGTCCTTTTAGTCTAGTTCAGTCAGAGACAACAGTAACTATTTTGGTCGAAAATATCACCCTGTTATTATCATTGGGAAGTAAGTAGCCTCCTGACTAATGCTCATGGTGTGCTGATGCTTCTGAAATACGCACTAAACAGGAAATGGAACCGCTGCATTCATTTTGATATTATTTTCGCCAACAATATTGCATGTTACATAGTCATGGAAAAAGAAGGTTGTTGGCAAACATTTAGTTGTAGTTTTGTTAACAAAGCTAAATCTTAAACGCTCGTATTAGTTGTTTTCATCGATTGCTCCGTCCTCTTCTCTATCTCCATCTTCCCTTTCGGGAGGTAAGGCTTGTAGTGCAGTGTGTGTGCTGAACTTCTTTCATGAGCCGCCCCACCCGCCGCCGAGGTTATTGATCTGAACCCGGTAGTGCATTGATCAAGCTGCACTCGTTTGGCACATTCAGGATTGGGGTTCTTGTGAAATGCACCTCCGCCATTATCGAGTAGCTCTTTCAGACTCGGCCCCCTTTATTTGATTATATTCATTCATCTCACAGCCCTCCTTTGCCAGTACTTTGTCTCAAGATGTAAAACAGTTTTGAACCATTTCAAATTTGATTATGGCTTCATAAATTACTAACCATTACCCACTCACCATTCTGAATACAAACACAACTATGAATTCCTACCAATGCGTACATGTGCCAGTTTATCGGCCGTAATTGGGTTATCACAGATATATCGTTATATATATGTTGGCAGATACTGCAAACTCTCCTTTATTTACCACGACTACAGTAATAACTCTTGTTTTAGTTGAAACAGACATCTGTTAGCCAAAGGCCTCTATAAAACACAGCATTTATAAATCTATCTCTGCAGATGTAATAATGTTCAGTTGATCAGAATAACGTGGACCCAAGATGCAGACACTGAAAATATGCAATGAAACATGTAAACAAAACTAAGTGCCACTACAGGGGCGTGACAAATAAATGTCAGCAAAATGCAAAATACTCTAATTGCAAATATTATGTCTAGGGCTTTTATTGTGAAAGGTAACCGTGGACGGAGTGGATTCACACGTATTCACATTCGTTATGTAAGTTATGTAATTTAACATACGTAACTTATAATGTACATAACTTTACGTGTGTAATTTAACGTACGGAAGTTATAATGTACATAACGTTACGTGTGTAATTTAACGTACGGAAGTTATAATGTACATAATGTTACGTGTGTAATTTAACATACGTAACTTATTATGTACATAACTTTACTTGTGTAATTTAACGTATGTAACTTAACGGACGTAACTTATAATGCACACAACTTCACATGTGTAATTTAATGTACGTAACTTATTATATGCATAACTTAGCATACGCACTTTAACTTACGTAATTTAATGTACTTTTCTTATTATGTATATACACGAAAGCCAGACGTGGCAAATTAATGTAGAGTCACTCTTCCGCTATATTGAGGAGCAGAGGCGCCAGAATGCGAATCACTACTTCAGTATCCAACACGACACAGACCACGTTGCCAACGTCGGCATTGTGTTTGTGTGTAAAAACCCGACCTGCCCGATGGCCTTGACAGAGCTACATTTGTTTTTGCATTTTCATCTGGACGGAGATTTATTTTAAAACAGTCCTTGTGTGGATTTCTTTTTTTTAAGAACAAGGGAGGAAATACCCTGTTTAGAAAAAGACCTGTGTACGTGTGCACTAAGCCTTAAACTACGACCATTTCAATTCACAACATGCTTGTAGGTGCAGTTAATCCCGTCTCAGACATTAAAATGGAGGTATTTACAACTAATAACGACCATGTGATGGACTGATAACATTCAAAATGGGGGAATTTTGCCGTGATAACTGTGTTACAGAAACCTGCTAGAGGACCACTAAAGTAGCCGGTAGCCTTAATCCTCTGGGAACCATGAATGTCTGTACAAAATGCTGTGCCAAGCAACCTAGTACATGTTGAGATACTTCACCGGATATATGAGAACTTTAACCTAATGCTGAAGCCAGAAGAACAATCTGTTGGCTGACCAAAGCAATTAAGATGAATACCCTGGGGACCATGCTTCATGACATTCCGTCCAATGGTAGTTCAGTTTGGTACAAAGTGGTGGGCTGACAAACAGAAAGATCAAGAGACAGACATTGCCATTCCTAGAGCCGTGCCGCCGGTTGGCAGAAAACTATGAATGGTGAAATGTTTCTGTGCAATAGAAGCTCAATTTGTTCAGCTAATAGGAAAGAACAAAGTCAAACTTTGTTATCTGCTCTTACAACACAGAGTACGGCCCCCTGATCTGTGGACGCTGTCGAGTTTGTCGTGGTTATCTCGGTGCACGTTGTTGTGCTGCGCTGGCAGAATGTGAGAGGTTAAGCCGGGGACCACATATTGCGACCCAGACGGCTCTAACACCGTGTAGCAGCACGAGTGTTTTTGAACATGGTCATGGATAATGCATGAGCCTTTACACAGAGCTGGTAGAGCCAATCAGAGAGAGTGGAGGATATTACAGCTGCGTGGGAGGGGGGTGAGGTGACGTGGTTGTTGGAGCTAGCTGGTTCTTCTTGCACTCGCAGTTATTGGGACCAGTGTCTCAAAAGTGGGGCTGCTTTAGTCATATTGATACATTTCTGATATTGTTGGTCCTTAAAAGCCTTTCATGTATGAATTATGGAAACCTCAGTCAGGATCCTGTCAGGGGAGTTTTCTAACATGAATTAAGTTTGTAATTGAGGAGATCTACAGTTCTAATACTGTTCAATGTAATACAGAAGCATTGCACCTCGCTCCTGACTCCTCAGTCTCTCTCTTTCTTCTCTTCCCTCCTCTCCCTCCCTCAGCCACTCCCTACCTCCCCCTGTTAAAATGTTAATTTTGTCAATTTAATTTAATACAAAAATAACAGAAACATATAATCTATCTTCTAAAGTCACAGTAACAGCTTGTTGTGATTCCCATAATGCTACATGCTATAAGCTAGCGGGCGACTACCTGAGTATAATTCCACTCTACGATGACTGATTTCATGATGGAAGCAGAAATGGAAGCACCTGCTACTCCCTAAACAAACTACGGTGGTGACGAAGACCAACACCCGTGGATCGCTAGCGAGTTAGTGAGCTGAGGAAGTGTTGACAGTTGTGACACCATAGGATTGACGGGAGCCGAGAGAGCATTAGTGTTAGCATTAGCGTTAGCATTAGGGAAATCCTTCACAGCTGTGTGCAAGCTGAGTGTGAAGCTGAACACACCTCTACCTGCCTCAGCGGCCTGTGAAAGGCTATTTAGCATCGCAGGACTAGTCTTCAGCCCAAGAAGAGCGAGACTGAATTCTCGCAATTTTGAAAACCAACTTCTTTTGAAGATGAACAGGACATTTTTCAGTTTCAAGTAATGACTGGGTTACTTTCGGTGCTGCTTTAGTATTGATCATGTTTTGATATTTGAGTCATGTTGTGGATGATCAGATGGAGTTATGATGGTAGCAGTCGCCCAATTGCAGATTCAGCTTGAGCAAAACCTTTGTCTATTGTGTTCAAATCAGGCCCATAGGAGTTTACAAGGCAGCGTCCTTTCTCTAAACACTGACCTGATGCATCAAGTGGATATTTTTTGCTGAACATAATATTATGCATTTGCCCTCTACATCCTCTAGTCGGAATGAGCATACTTCTAAACGCACTGTTACAACTCCTTCATAGTGTCATATTGCTTTTCGGAGAATTATCATGATACGTTCATAGTAGATGCAAAAGTATACTTATGTACAATATATTATGTTGAACATTGTTGCTCCTGGATGGATCACAGCCAACCCAATTATTTTCAACACAGCTCCATGTCCTTGGTCATGGTGGCCACAGCACTTAAAAGAATAAACTTCATAATTCTCAAAATTCTGACCCTTTGCTTTTTTATGAACAGGTTATGATGTTCATTTAATGTTCAGGTTATGATGTACATTTAATATCAGAAAATTACTTTTGATACTTAAGTACAATAAATATCAGATACTTTAAGACTTTTACTGGAGTAGTTTTCCAGTAAGGTATCTTTACTTTTACTCAAGTATGGCTTTTGAGTACTTTATACACCACTGCTGATATTATACCATCCAACCCCATACATGTACAAGACTACAATCACTGCCTCAGGTTGTATGCCTCCTCCAACCAGCAATGGTGCAGTTTACTTCCATGTCTGTCCAAAATGTACTCACTTTGTCATTTTATCCTCTTAGACATTCATGTGAAATTGTCAAAATTAGCATATGAACTCTTGAGTTGTGGCCAAAAACGTGTTTTGTAGACGTTTGTGCCACATTTAAAGAAATCCCCTCAGAGTGTTTGTGTGATATCGTAATCACGAGAATGGGACGGATGGACAGACACAATGCTTCAAAAGGTCTTTGAAAAGCTGTCCACTGTAGTGACCACTATGCTTTAAAGGCTTTTAAGAATTAAACTGAATTTCTTCTGTTCAAGACGTGAGCATGTCCATCGGTAGGAGAGCTCTTACAATATAATACACAAACACAATCAAAAGGTATCAAACTATGTGATGATTTTGTCCCTTCAATCAATTAACGCAAAGAAATGACACGTTGAAGTTTCATCCTCCTAAATATTCTGGTCAAAGTCTCTGCACAACACGCAGCAACATCTGGATCATTAGACGCTCTGCTCCTCTCAGCCGGAGCCCTGAGCTCTCCGAGATAATGTACCAGATTAAAAAGGTCTTAATGAATTCACATCCTGTCTGTTTTATTCTATTTTCTTGTGACTTATTAAAGAGATTTCAAGCTTCGGGCGGTTTGTGATGATCAATCAAATCAAACGAGCTGAAAAAGCTCAAATCATTTTCTAGTTGAGTTGTTCACCATGTGCACGCCTTGACAGTCACTTTGTTTAAGGAAAGAAAAGTTTGAGAATCAAATGGACATTGAGGACTCGTGTGATCACGAGCTCCACATACATTAATGTATTCATGTGTCATTCAGCTGTTGAGTAAAACAGCAGAAAAGACAAAAGCTATTCAACAACTTCACAATGTGAGACCAATGCGCTCAAGATAATAACATGATAAAAGTGTCATGAAGCTATAACAGTAATAGTAGTAAAACAATGTGAATGAAACTGTGTTAATACAACAGAAGAAATGAACAACTAAAATATAACATAAGTAATGAATACAATAATGTCTATCAACCATTTTCCAGAAACCAAAATGGTGGCAGCAAAACACCGAACTTGAGACCACAAAGCAAAAGGACCGATTCTTATTGCTGCTCACCACAACGCCTGTGGTCAGCTTTCCACCGTCTCCTTCTGCTAGTCTCCCTCTCTCCGTCCATCTCTCTTCCTGTCTCTGGTTTCTCCGTCTCATAAGCGTTATTTCCATCCAGCCATCAAGCACATTTCAACATATCAACTACAGCAACACGGCTAACAATCCACTGTGAATAAGGTGCGAAAACTAAACCGTTAAAGACAGAAGGCCAGAGAGGATTCAGTGTATTTTAATGTCTCGGGTTAGCTTTGTTTTGCCGGCTTCATTCTGGATCTGGTTACTGGTCGTCATAATAATCTGGATTTGCAAAACTTCGATGGCAATTAATCTGTATCATAACTTTGTTTCTTAGCCATGCTAGCAGTTTAGCTCTGATGGCAACGTCTCTGTCAGTCTGATGTCTGTTGACCATGAGTCCTACTGACTTTTGTGATTCCCCGATTGTTCCTCTCGTGCTTTCACTTACCCAGGTAAATATGTGCCTGAAGACACTGTCCAGGCCTCCATGCTTCATGGACCACGCATGGGTACTTCACAGCCTGACGGGGACACCAGTGGTCCTGGTAGTTAGCCAGGAATATGCAGAACATTCAGGCTGTTATTGTCGCAATTGAGGAGGGAAACGTATTAAGTTACGTTAATGCCATAACTTCCTTGATGACGAAACTCTTCCCTGTGCGGATCCCTTGTGGTGGAGAAGGAACGATTGTGAGTGGACCGTGTTCTTACAGTTCAACAAGAACCCCTCAGTTCAACTTTAATGCATATAAAGCCAGTACATAACGCAGAGCATCACAACAGTTTGGAACTGGGACTTTTAGTATTTGCAGCAAATACTCAGAAAAATAGGCATCAAGTGTCTATTTACGAGCCTACAGCTCTTACTTCAGGTAGCCTACATCTTTAAAAAACGCCGTGTCCACACACAGTAGCATGTGATTGTTCTGTTACATTTGACACTAGGGCTGCACAAATTCCATCTAAATCGCAATATGGCCTTCTACAATTTACAAATCGCAGGAGGCACAATATTTCTTAAAGGCTGAATGTGTGTCAAATAAAATGAAATATTGTGGTGCTGCAGAGATGTTTGGTACACATCCCTGCAAAAGTCGCACCATAATCATTTTAATATGTTTTTCAAAGGAAATGAGAATAATTATGTAAATAATTAACACCCCTTTAACATCGCCAATCATCAGTCAGAATTACCCCAATAAGTCATTTTTTCTAGTCTCCCATCCTCCTCAGCCAGAAGATCTGAGCTGCATCTTTTACTTTGAATAATTTATAACTTGAGTTGCTTTTAAAATGTTGAAAGCTCAACCTAATTTATCCCCTTGGGCTCTGGGATATTATAGATGACTTGATTAATTGATAAAAGTAATCTACAGATTCATTAGTGATGGAATGAAATGGGCAGAGAACCCGGAGAGCTCTGAGAATGTCTGTTGGATAAAAGATGTGAACGTTACATTGTCACGCTTCTGTCAGCTCAGGTCCATGAGAGCGTATAACGGAGGCTTCATGCAGGCTCTCCTGAGGCTGTGCTCGACGGACAGGCAATATGAGCTTGCTTTTGTTGTTTCTGCGTGAAGCCAGCATCCAAACATTTAGTGTCTCTGTGTCTCCATCCTCCTCGTCCTGCTTTCATTCTCCATCAGAAGAAGCAGTTGGACAGAAACCAAGCTGCAGCCTCTCGCTCTGCTCCAGCTGAGGCAGAGGCAGCCATTCTGAACCCACCGACTTGTTGTTCATGCGCCGGCCGCGATGAGCTGACATTTTAACATTGACGGCTTTGTTCTGCATGAGTGTGCTGCGTCTGCTCAAATCACACCACAGGGAAAAAAACCTGAGATGATTTCTGGAAATGCAGTCGCAGTGCTGCACTCCTCCACCAGGAACTCTCTCTGGCCAGGTCCATCCATCGTTACTCTAATGCTCATCTGAAAGCAAGTCAGGTTTTACATTACTTTTTTCTTCAGCGTCCACTTTCTTTCTCTTTCAACCTCTTTAAACCTTTTTTTATCACTTAAATTTCCCCTTAAGCAGCTTTAGAAAAACTCATTTTCTGCACTGCTTGACAGCTTCACACATGCTATTCTGCGTGTTCCATGATGGCTAAATAAAAATATTGGAGATGTCTTGGGCATCATTTAGTTCACTTTTTCCCCAAAGTTCTGTCTGACATATTTGGTATAATAAGATTTTTGTGGGCTTTGCAACGATGGCTTTTACAGTATTCACACATGCAGAATTAAAGTCCTTTTCTCATGATCCTGAAGCTACCGGGCATGTTGGGCATTGAGCATGTCATAGCTGTGATTGAGCAGCTATTTGCTTTGGCTCGTCCCTCAATCAGAAGAACGGCGGTTCGATCCCCGGCTCCTCCAGTCATGTCGATGTGTTCTTGGCAAGACACTAAACCTGTGCATCAGTGTATGAATGGGTGAATGACATGTAGTGTTAAAGCACTTTGAGTTGTTGGTAGACTAGAATGGCGCTATACAAGTACAGTCCATTAACTATTTACCATTATACCGCAGATGAAGTAGTTCACTTCCAGAGTTTTTCTGATTTCATTTCAGGTAAATCACTTTAAAGACATGAATGGAGATAATTGGGAATCAGCTTTTAGTCTCTTCTGTCCGCGACATGAACACAAGTGTGCTTCTGTTTCCTGAAGGAATCAAAAAGATCACGGTTGGTCGTCTCCAGGTTGTTGCTCCCATATGTCGAGAGACATTTTCGTAGTTGAAAAGTTTAACCTTTCTCAACTTCCCTAGGCTGCACCGCTGGGCAACTATTGAGTCTGGAGTTGTGGAGGATGGTGCCAGGATGTTGTTTCAAGGTTCAATTAAAAACAAAGAAAAACAAACCTCTGTCCAGCTCCGGTGATGGGATCCATCAGGAACAATTAAGCTATTAAATAAGGAAACAAATGGTTTTCCCAGTTTGGTGTGGAAGAGGTTGAATCCAACACCTGGAATAAATCTACATTTTCCACGACTGGTTGAATGATTCAAACCAATCGCAACATTTTTATGGCACATCTGAAAAATGTAAATGTTCTTTGCACCCATTACCATTAATGTTAATGAAATGTGGCTTCACATGTCGGATTAATTAAATCTTGACAACATATTTTAGTAAGATAAATGACAATAGGAGAACATGGTTCAGCAGGGATGGAAAAGCACACAGCACGTCACACAGGAGATGGGTGGGTTTTCTACTTTCTGATCTCTCTCTCTCTCTCCCTCTCTCTCTCTCTCTCTCTCTCTCTCTCTCTCTCAGTGAGCTTCGTGGACTGCGGTAGAGGGAAGGTGTGGTTCCAGATTGGTGACTCGTCTGATTTCAGGGTGAGTGAGGACGGTGCGATCTACACCCTTCATCGCCTCAGCCTTGTGGGAAGTGGAAAAGCTGTGGCGGTGGTCTACGCCCGAGACCCGCAGTCCAAACAGGTCTGGAAGACCAGAGTGCACCTCCGCGTTGGTCCACATGGCAACAGCGCAGGACCTGAACAGGTAAAACAGCAGCAGCAGTACAGAGCCACTTGTAGATTTCACAAGGTATTGGACAGAGTGTACATCATTTAAGAGTCTGCTCAGAAAACTTCTGATGGACATTTGTCACTTTTTTGATATTTTATAGATTCAATTATTAATTTTCCATTGTAAAATATGATTGATAGATGAATAAATAATGATAATAATCTCTGGTTCCAGTCTTTCCAGTCTTAATTTGGTCATTACTGCTTATTTTACTCATGTTTTGTTAATTCCAATGTACGTAGCGCTCAATGACTTTGTTTACATGCACCAAATAATCAGTTTTTTTACCCGTATTCCGAAAATGACAATATTCCTAATAATCTGTTTACATGGCTAATGCAAATTAATATTCCACTAATATTCCCTTTTACATGCAGCCGTGCATTTTCCGACGAATGTATAATGAGCCCATGCTACATCCCATCACCGGGGCCAGTGAATCCCACGTCGACGTCATTCTCTTCTGTGTTTGACGTTCCGTTTATCATGCCAACAAATGGAAAAGTGGAACGGCATTTTCCATTTGCTTCTTTGCGGGAGAATCTGTTTTTCAAAGTGTTCCAGCGGTGGAGGACTTGTTGGACCGTGTGAACACAGCCTCCCTCTTTCATTCCTTCAAACACCTTCTTGAAAAGGTCGGCATTGTGATATTTGCGCATATCCAAAAACCTGTTGATATCCAAATCCTTTATAATGTTTAAAAGTAGGTGTGTTTTTCCTTCTTTTGTTTTGGACATGCATCACTACTCCAGCTTTATAAACTACTGGCTAGTTGGTTCGTGTTCAACGCACAGAGCTGGTCGTAAACAGGAAAGAGGCTGTGTGTCACAAAGTGCCGTAAAAACCCTTTAAGACGCACATTCCGAATGCTCTGTATACATGTCCATAGAATAGTCCTAAAACCTGAATAATGACATATCACACATGTTGCAATTGTAAAATGATCCATAAAGAATAAGGCCGAATTCAGAAAATCTGAACGGAATATGATCTTTGCATGTACACTTTCAAATTGGGAATATTGTCATATCTGGAATAATAGTGGAATATGAGAGTGCATTTAAAATGAATCACCGTCTATAGTGCACACATATCTACTGTCTATAGTGAATATACAGTGCACACATATCTACTGTCTATAGTGAATATACAGTGCACACAGATCTACTGTCTATAGTGAATATACAGTGCACACATATCTACTGTCTATAGTGAATATACAGTGCACACATATACTGTCTATAGTGAATATACAGTGCATACATATACTGTCTATAGTGAATATACAGTGCACACATCTACTGTCTGTAGTGAATATACAGTGCACACGGATCTACTGTCTATAGTGAATATACAGTGCACACGGATCTACTGTCTATAGTGAATATACAGTGCACACATATCTACTGGCTATAGTGAATATACAGTGCACACATATCTACTGTCTATAGTGAATATACAGTGCACACGGATCTACTGTCTTTTGTGAATATACAGTGCACACATATCTACTGGCTATAGTGAATATACAGTGCACACATATCTGTCTATAGTGAATATACAGTGCACACGGATCTACTGTCTATAGTGAATATACAGTGCACACGGATCTACTGTCTACAGTGAATATACAGTGCACACATATCTACTGTCTATAGTGAATATACAGTGCACACGGATCTACTTTCTATAGTGACTATACAGTGCACACATATACTGTCTATAGTGAATATACAGTGCACACATATCTACTGTCTATAGTGAATATACAGTGCACACATATCTGTCTTTGAGTCATTAGATATTTGAATAATCGTGAGTTCATTAACACATACAGAACCTGACAGCATTAACACATACCTGGATCTGAGTCTGAGGAGGATGTCATGTGTGAAGCCTTTCTAAGAGGGAGAGTTGTAATTTCTGACAACCAGAATCATTAAACAGTCTAAGCGTGACGGGCTGTTTTTCCCCCCCGAGGCTTCAGTAATAGTGCATGAACTATGTGCAGATATAAAATCGGCTTTTCCACCCCAGCAGGCGTCTGAGGTTGGCCAAGCGCTGATTGCAGAGACAAAGTGAGTCAAACAGCCATCTGCTGGTTTGTTTCATGTTCGACGGCGATAATAAGGCCCTCTGTATGTATTTAGACGAGACGCTGGCCTTGATTGGCTGTTCCTCAAAACGCGGCCCAGAAACAGCCGGCTGCCGCATGTGTTAGCTGATCTCGGCGTCGTCAGCGAGGAGAATCCCGGAGAGTGAAAGAAGCTGTCTGCAATCTTTCATGAGGAGACGTCGTGAGGAGCAGCCATGGCGGTTAACAGCCAGTCATTTGCCAGAGGAGCTGTGTCAGCGCTGTGCCCTTCAACTGAGAGGCTCCACCAGGGCTGTTATCAAATGAGACTGGAGAGTGAGACAGACAGGCGTCACATTTACAGCCCACCAAGCCCCAAATGTCAGTGAAATCCGTCTCCGCCTGACGGGTCAGACTTGCTCACCGTATAATAACACCTTAGATACATGAAGTGTTGAGCAGTTACCGTCTATGTGGTGTCAAATAGAGTTGAGCTCCCAGGGAAGCTGCCTTAAATGAGGGAATACATGTTCGGTATGTAAATTAGGCTAAAGGGACATAAAGCGTATAATTATAGTTTAACGGATGAAATCGAATAATCATTTTAAAGCAAGCGTGTATTACATAACAAATGTAAAGTGATTTAAACCTGATAATAATAATAATAATAATATGTGTATCTGAGTATAGTGCAGACTGTTTGTGTTGAAAGTACGAAGAAAGAGGAAGTAAGCAGGGTGTTGGCTTCAAGGGATGGGGAAATAACGGCGGTTGAGAAGAGAAGACACAAAGCATAATAATGATGAAGGATGAGATCAATAATCATTTTATAAGCAAATCTGTACTAAGCAAAGTGATTAACAACTGTAACTGTGATTATGATAACTAATCTGTGTTAGAAATGTGAGTGTAGGAAAAGGGGAAGTACAAAAGATGTTGAACACCCAGACACACGCGCAGGGCTTGATTGTGTAAGCGCCCAGACAGGGAAGTTGGGGTGATTACCTCATGCACACACACAAAAGTTAGGTACTTTTCGAAGCACATGCACCAAATCAATGATGTCATGTTAATCATGTGCTGAGGGAGGACGTGTTGGAGAAGAGGGGGGAGAGAGGGGAGAGGCAGCCCAAAAGTGTTATAAAATAAGTAACTTGCAAACAGCAAGACGGGATTTCTACACGAGAGCCATCCAAGTGCTTTGATGAGGAAGATATGGACGATTTGCAACAGAAGTATTTGAGGACTCCGTCTCTGCTCACGAAAAGAAAAGATTGCCTTTCGTGGACAAAGATTGAAAGACGGAGAGTTTTCCTCTCCCCCTGCTTGACTTTAACAACTGGACAACGGATGGACACAGCCGCCTTAAAGACTTTGTACTGAGCCTGAAGGATCGCTGAATGGACTCCGTTGGCTGAGCAGGAGGGGCCGGAGGGTCTGGCCAGACCCTCGTTCCTAACACCTCCAAAATAACTTTTCCATCGGACCTTTGAAATCCAGCTCCGACCGAGACGACGTGTCAACCTAACCCAATGAGTATAATCTAAGAAGAAAATTAAATTACGAATCAAGTGTAGTGACAATTTTTATTATGTGAGCTGTAGCCTGACCCTTGCTAACAATATATAAATATAACCTGCAATAAATATCTAATCTGCATTTAATGTAAAACTCTCAAGTGCATTCATTTGCTTAAAGTGGTAAATGTTCCTCGTGGCAAGTAAAAGGTTAAATCTATTGTATGTCCAACAACTGAGTTCTGAAAGGTTATCCTAGTGACCGAATCCACTTAACAACCCCTTACGGTTTTAGAAGCGATCCTAGCCGTTAAAACCTAACCTGGCAATTTACCAAGAGCACGGATCCATAAGAGGAAAGCTGCCATAACCGACGCGACTGGTGGGAGCGCCCGGGGCCTGGGTGGTCCCTCGGCCGAGCGCGCACCGACCGGAGGAAGCAGGGTAGACGTCGGGAGTAACGGCAGTTAGCGGAAGCCAGGCGAGTTTCCTCGCAAGAACACCAGCTCGGAAATCTTTTAATAGAGAGCTGAGTCAGTAGGTAGCCCCGTATCGGGCCAAAGAACCCCAGGATCTAACAGTGGCCACTCTTCTTTACTTCTTTTCACACACATTTTAGATCAGGGGTCTTCAACGTTTTTCAGGCCAAGGACCCCCAAACTGATAGAGAGTTGGAGCAGGGACCCCCGACTATATATATTGTATAAAATTGTTTTATATTAAATGGGCCTAGTGCCATGTATAAACATACATCTTTATTGTGCATTCAGTACTAAGCTGTATAATAATACACAGGTTCATATATTCATGCTTTCATGCATGGTACAGTGAGTAGGGAGGCCGTGCCACTGACATTCATAAACATGCCTTGTCAGCTGATACCAAAGCCAATATCAACATTGTCTGTCAATAGCATGATAATCATGCACACAAGCTATTCACACTGATGTTTATATTTTAAACATAAATGTGGAAACGAAAAATGAGTGATGGTCTATTAGTGCCACTGCCATGCATAAACATACCTGTTATCTTCCATACAATACTGAACTATTAAAATAATGGAAAGATTCATGTTTGGGAAAAAAAATAAAATGAAAATTGTCTAATCAACCAAACATTTGGCGGACCCCCTGTTGAAGACCTCTGCTTTAGAGGCCTCTCTGTTTTCTGATCTGCTTCTGTTTTAATTCACTGTTGATACAAACTCCTTTTGATTTCATTCATTCAGTAAATTCTTCCAAGTCTTCTACTTTGCAATTTGCGTTTACTGTTAAGCTACTTTCGTTGAAACCCAATATTTGCCACATACTATTTGATAATATTAAAAGATGTCCAGCAGCTCACAGATGAACCTTCCCTGTCCCGGTGGCTTTAAATGTCAATGGTCTTGCAGGAAGTGATGCATGTTGTTGACTGTAGCTGAACAACAATCGAAAGATTTAATTAATGAAAACAGTGTTCATGTCCAAAAATGAAGTGGTGAGTATGACATGACTGAATGATCCAACCAAACCCCAGCATAGTGTTGTCAACTCTTTTCAAAAGCAGCAGAACAAAAAGTTGCCAAATCTAGCAAGAAAGCAACAGTGACAGCCGTCCCTTCAGGCCTCCCTCCAGAGCCCCTCCCCACTCACCTTTTATTTTTATTTATTGATTGCTTTCGTGATGTCAAGACAAATGTAGCAAACAAAAAGTATTTTTGAAGATGACCAACCCTGACCCTGATAAAATAAAGCTACAATAAAAATATTTAAAAAATCATTCATTCCTCTTTACTCGCTGTCTTTGCTCCGCTGATTGGAAGAGAGTCTTCTTTTTGTGTTGTTACTCATTTACCTCTTATGTAATGACTCGGATGTATTTACAATGCATACTATGTGTTCAATCAGTTCATGATGCATCGTATTAGATTCGTTGAATTAATGAATTCTATTGAATTGAATCATACACAACGTGGTGAAGATACCCAAAGCCGGAGGGCCGAGTAAGTGAGAAGCTCTTCCTTTTCCTTATCGTCCTCTGTGGACTCTGCTCACTGACCAGTCATGCAGATCCGTGGCTGCATAGTACACACACACACACACACACACACACTGACAGGTGGTGGTCATTTATCAGACATACTATAATAGGAGCATTAATCCAAGCCAGTGGAATGAGGTCGGAAATACCCTGAGTCACCAAGCCCTCCCAGCAGGCTGGCTCTGCAGCTCAGCTCCGTGTGTGTGTGTGTAGCCCAGCACACAACGCTTGTTTACTGTCTCTGCAGGTGAAGCCTGGTGATGCAACACTGACTCAGCGGGTACCAGAGATCTTGTTTCCATGGCGCAGCGTGGTTGTCCGGGGCGATGGCACTCTGAGGCGGGTGAAGAGGGACTGGGTCATTCCGCCCATCAACGTCCCAGAGAACTCACGAGGACAGTTCCCCGAGGACCTCGTCAGAGTAAGACACACACACATACAGACACGCATGAAAGCAAGGCCGTCTTACTGTAGCTGAGGACTTTCTGCTGACTATGAGTATGTAATGTTCATTACGACGCGGACATCTGAGAAGTGGTGCAACATGATGACATGTGTTCTCTCTTGTTCAGCCCCAGAGAACACGCGGTCTCTGGGCTGAACAGTGAGGAGCACGTTGCAAGAAGCAACCGCAGATAAAAGCATCAACTACTTTTCATCCAGCTGTGACAAGAAGCCTCTTACTTTAGAAACATTCAAATTCACTTTGAAGTTGCCGGCACGGCCTTGGACGTAAGATCCCATTAGCAACGACACTGTCTGGTACTTTACAGGCACTTTGAAGAGCAATAGAACCATATCTGTAGCTAAGCCTTAAGTTGTGGTACAATCCATAATGTATGTCGTCCATGCACTCGAGTGCAAACTAGTGATTTAATGTGACTCAGGCTTCCATTGCACAGGACTGCAGAGTTATGCAACAAACAATGTGTACATTCATGAACTGAAGCAGTAGACCAAGAACGGACCCCTTGGGGACTCCACATACAATGTCAAACTCCAGGCATGAAGTTCTTAAGAGATGTACAAATAACCCAGCGAGTCGTGACCTACACAAGCAAAGCCAGTCTCAGGCCTCCACCCACAGACATGTTGAGTTGTCCTCCTCCTACCCATGGAGTGTGACTGCTACATTATAGATACAACTCGTCAGCACATCTCTGCCAGGTGTGTCTGCAACAACCACTGCTGTGATATTTGATTGAATAAATACAAACCACAGCTGACCCCCATCCAGAACCTGATCTTAACAGACTGCTCTTCACTCGCACAATTCCTAATCCGAAGCTGAAACAAAAGTCCAACTCAAGCGGTTGTTGATCATTTGCCCCTCCGGGCAACTTCATAGTAGAGAGGAGTCAGCAGCCCGTTACCGTATGAAACAGTCAATAGAATATGATATGATGAACGGTGTGAATATCTGTGTGATAAAGGACCTCTTGTAATAAATGAGCGAGGACAATATCAGGCTGATGGTCCATCAGTACTCCAGCTTAGATGTGGACAGACACAGAGATGCACACACACGACCGGACACCTAATCTCCTGGAGAGTGTAGTCACTAATGTGTAACTTGAGAATGGGATCTCATTCTGGACCTCGGCGAACAGTATATGTAACAAAATGATCTAAGCACTAGCTTTCTGCAGCTCTATAGGTGAGCTTTGATTATTTTGCTCCAAATATGAAGGCGCTGATATCGAACATCAGGCCCGCACTGACTCAAAGAGCTGCATCAGCTCATTGAGGCGGCTGCAGTATCAGATTACCGTGTTCTCAGAAAAGCAACTGTTAATTCATTTAAACTTATTGTTGCAACTCTTTTGAAGCCATCGGTCCTTTAGGATGACATTATTAATTTCTTACTTGACTGAAATAAGTCGTACAGGTTGTTCTGACTATGACATGGCTGCTGCCTTGGAAATGAGAGCTGGCACTATATCAGTCTCAGCCCCACCAAGTCACGTCACTAGTACTGGATCTCAACCAGTCTTTCTGAGAACAATGTCGGTTAGCCAACACATCCTCCTCCTCCTGGATGTGCTTGAGATCAGTTGTGAATGTGAAGGGTTTCTGTTAACACGAGTACAGGGATACTATGAGGAGCACATAGATAGAACATCCTTCAGATAACACTGCTCTCTCTTCCAAGTGCATCACATGTTCCAGGTAAAAGGTGCCACGTCCATATTGGTCCTCTGTCTTTCTGCTTGTGTTTGTGTCGAGCCCTGTCTCCCCCGCGCTGCCTCTCTGGTCTCGGCTGCGATCACATGGACAGCGTGCTGAATATTAACGCTGCACCAGACCTCGCAGTTTATTTTTGACTTCAGCTCAAATCACATTTTCTGTAATCATGTTGCAGCAGCCTCGAGCCTCAGCGGGATGTTGCCTGTGTGAGCCTAAAGTCAGACACATCCAGGTCAACCTCTGAAAGATTAGTTTACCTTGCATATTATTGTATTCTTACCTTTTAAACAGGCAGCCGTGCTTACTGGGAGGAAGTATCCCCCAAAATACTCTGACAACAGTCGATGCAGCAGATGAAACGAAGAAGTGAAATATTGATTTTAAAACTTACTCTCCTACTTATTCATTGTTCCAGCTGGAAACTCATTTTAAATACTGTTCCTCGCCCGTCTGTCCTTCTTCAGATCCGCTCAGACCGGGATAACAACCGGATGCTGCGGTACAGCGTGACGGGCCCCGGGGCCGACCAGCCTCCGACCAGCATCTTCATCATCAACCCAATCTCAGGCCAGCTGTCCGTCACCAAGCCTCTGGACCGAGAGCACATCTCCAACTTCCATGTAAGACTCGTCACACCGTCACAGCTGAGGTCACCGTTTCAGTCCGGGTTCATCTTTACTTACTGACAACTTCAACGTGTCTTTTCTTCAGTTTTTCTAACGGTGTCTGTCCAGCAGTGGCGGGCCATGCATTTCATACCCGGGCCTTCACTGCTGTCCTGCAGCTGAAACATGTCCTCATGATGATGCCGCAGCTTAAATTGTAGGAAATATAATGTTTTCTGCGCTCACGTAGGAGACAACGGGCTGTGTGACCTCTGAACCCGGAACAAACAAAACAAAACAAAAAACAGCTGAGTTACAGCAAGTGTTCTGGGAGGCTACGCTAACTAGTTTAACGGGAAAACAACAGCGGAACAACATTCTGCTGCACACTGGAGGGCCATTCAGATGTTAGATGTAAAGAAACAAACACAGTTGACTTAAAGACAAACTCCATCCTCCTTTCTTTGTTGACTAAGAGTTTAATCCGGTTAAATCCCAACTCACTAATCCGTTTCTCCTCCTTCAGCCAATGAGTGTTAAAAGAACAAAGCAGGTAAAATAATAATAATCTACATCAAGCAATATGCTAAAAATGTCATAATTTCTTCCATATCTTTCAATTTGAACTCTCACTCCGCCGGCTAAGCTCTGATGGATACTTTAAGTTTTGTTTCACGATAGTCACGTGCTCACCCACTGACCAATCACAGCACACGCTGCACCTCACTGCAGAGCTGCACCTGGAAACTGAGCTGCACTAATGCTGACGTACTTGTAGGCCAGCTAGCAGCTCTGACACGTCAAAGAATACGCCCAACATGTCAAACTAAAGATCTGATTGGTTGAACACTATGACAATCAACAATATCGTCCCCATTCACAGAACATAAGATAATGGAGAAAATATGTTTATAAATTATAATCCATGCAGTGTATTTAAGAAGAAATATTACATTATAAAATAGATATAACTTTGTGATTGTGTCTAGGCCAGCAGAGAAGGCCTTGAGGCCCTGACGGCCCACCACTGGTGGACACCAAATGCGACACAAATGTTTTTGTGCGTGATTACAATGCAAAGACACATATTGGTTGAAATGTTTCAGCTTGAGATTCTCCTCCAATCGTCGCTGACCTCCTGACATTGTTGAATCAGAAATTGCTGGAAAAGAAATGCTCTAGATCTCTACGATAGTTCCCCATATATGTGTATGGATGTATGCGTGTGAACCATAACGTTGCTGCCATATTTATGCCTTATTTATTGATGAAGCAGCTGCAGGATAGCCTCGTACCGATAAATCCAAACTCCATTCAGAAGATGCTAACAGTCTGCTTGTCGTCTTGGGTACAGACCTGACAAAGCATGAATACAGATCATGTAGTTATGTAGTTATTTTGGCTTCCTTTTGATCTATTACTTGCAATTAAATCACAGCAGAATCTGTTTATTTGGGGTCCACAACATGTACAAAGCAGCAATCATGGATATTTAGGCCATGGTTGATGAAATGTTGGTATCTAGCCAAAGGTAAGCCCCTCCTCCTCTCAGGCGTATCAAGCGTGAGTGATGCAAATAAACACAAATCAAACTTTTCCTTAAAATGTTAAAAAAATTGATCCTTGGTGGGTTCAACTAGGACTTTGAAACTGGATTGAAATCAGACAGAATGCGATGTAGCAGCGAGCGTAAGGCAGTGTAGTTCCTGGTTTACCTCCTGCTCAGCCTGCCCCTCCCCCTCTGTCACATGTCATCCCCCCAAAGTGTTGTCTTCCTCCTTGCTGTCACTCTCTGCTGGTTATGTTCTCCCTCATTCACAGACATGAAGAGGAACTTATTTTTGATAGACTGGTGTTTGCTCACTGTATGTACAGTCACAGAGACCTCTGAGAGCAGAGTCTCACCTTCTGATCTGTCGGGATGCACACACACACACACACACACACGACTCACGCACACACACACACACACGACTCACACACATGGGGGAGTGGCACTCTGGAGTCGCAGCGGGTGATTTGCATGAAGCTGCGTGATGAATATTCATGTGATTGGATGTCGTTGTCAGAGGCAGAGCAGGGAGCTGGGATGGTTATTCATGAGGGAGACCTTGGCTCTTGGAGAGCCTCATGCTGATGCCACGTACGCTGTGAAGGAACGACTTATCGACGGGTGCAAGGCTGATCAACAGAGACATTCAGCATCTTTGACCACCTTATGCTAATAAACACCTTACACAAGCTTGCTGGTTTAAACACCAAAGACGATTAATAACAAAAAAAGAGTCTCGCTTTCCAAAGTGACATTATGTTCATTGAAGTTGTATAAAACGCTGGAATGTTGTGAGACATGTGTTCAACGCTCTGTACCGACTGTTCTTTCATCATTAGAATCCTCCGGTCTGAGATGAATTTAAAAGCTGAAGATTGCTTATATTCTGTTCTGTAGCGCTCATGCGAGGGCAGCTCACAACACATCCTGAGGAACAAACAAGGACAACTTGAAAAAGAGTCGGGAGCTCTTGAGGATGACGCACACGCTCTGAAGGGCTCCTGCATCCTAAACAGCAGCTAAATAAATACTTTTTACCAACAATCCACCATCCATTTGTTGGATGGCCATCACATCTTGTGAAAATGTTCAAAGCCCACAGGGGATGAATCCTACTGAAGGATCTTGCATTGGTGATCCCCTGACACCAGCAGGTCTCAATACTTTGGTTTATAACTTCATGCCATGGAAGTGAAGCCAAGAAAGGATTTTTAACTTTTGGTGTCGTATGGAGTCAGAGACGCACCGTAGTGAGCGGGCGGTGGAGCCTCGGGAAGGTCATCTGCTGAGATCTGACATCCCTGAACCCTCTTAGCTTCCTTACCTAAATGTATTTATGCCTGATAGTAATATGTGTCTCCAGTGTCCACATTGAGACACCAGCTCAAGCGACCGGACGTCACGTCCCCGTCTGGTGTGCGTTGCAGCCGTTCTCCGCCATCTGCTCAGACGTTGCTCCATAAATGGGTCGGTTTGCGATATGCATTGCCATCTTTGGTTTGTTCACTTTTAACGGACCAAATTGAAAGCACACTTGGTCTCAACTCAACTCCGTCCTCGAATGTCTTGAATATCCATTTTTACAAGCTGTCTTTTTGCTGTCTCGCTGTTAGCATCGCTCGCTAACATGCTGACGGCTGCACACGGCAAGTTGTGAAAAACACAAAGTACATTTACACTCGTTGTCCAATGCGTGTCCCTGAACACAATCCGTCTACCTGTACTGTCATGTGGTCAAGCACATGATTGCAAACTGATTACCCAGAATGCACTTTAATGCGAGGGGTAAAGGGGGTCTCCGGGTCTACCACTGAAATCACATAATCCATCTCACTGAAAGGAATCTCTTCTCTGCACTAGTGATACCGCTTGACCAAACAGTTTAAAGCAGTGTGTGTGTGTGTGTGTGTGTGTGTACAGTTGCGAGCCCACGCGGTGGACCTAAATGGGAATCAGGTGGAGAACCCCATCGACATCGTCATCAACGTCATCGACCAGAACGACAACAGACCAGAGTTCACACACACCATCTTCAACGGCTCTGTGCCAGAGGGATCTAAGCCTGGTAATCAAACACACACACATACACACACACACACATATATATACACACACACACACACACACACACACACACACACACACACACACACACACGCTGCTTGTGGATTGAATCTCTCGTCACCGACATATCTGTGTTGACTCGCTGTGTTTCGCTTGCAGGATCCTTTGTGATGACGGTGACATCAGTGGATAAGGACGATCCTAAAACCTTTAATGGGATGCTGCGCTACAAGATCCTCTCCCAGAATCCCCAGAGCCCCTCCTCCAACATGTTCACCATCAACAACAAGACGGGTGACATCATCACCGTGGCAGCGGGCCTCGATCGGGAGGTGTGTGTGTGTGTGTGTGTTTGGGTGCACATCTTGTAAGGCTCATGTGTAAACCCACATGGAGCAGCTGCCTCTCAGCCTGTGAGTGTGTGCCCAGCCTGCAGTGTCTCCTGCAGTGGAACGACAGCTTGTGGCTTCTGTTCTTGCATCAGTAGATGCTACAGAATGTCCCGTCGTGCTGTTTGCATGCCAGCAACAGTTGTTTTGAAGGATTTTGTTCATCGGCTCGAAAATCCATGGAGTCTGCCTCTTACTTTATGAAAGTTGTTTGTGTAAGTCTGTCTAAATCTAATTCATGTGAAACATTCTAACACATGATTAGAAACACGACAACGGTGTCTCTATATCATTAAACATGGCTCCACTAATCCTCACAGAATAATTCCTCCATCTTTTTGTATCAGTGCCTTCTATAAGTAAGGTTTTAAATAATTAAAAACCTTCCGTTTTAGAAAAGGAAGCATTAAGTTTGAATGCTCTAACTACTACTGCTGCTGCTAATATAGTATTACTACTACTGCTACTACTACTTCTACTATAACTTTTGCTGTTGCTACTATTACTACTACTGCTACTGCTATTACTGCTACCATCAATATTATTACTACCACTACTGCTATTACTACCACTACTACTATTACTTATACGACAACTGCTACTACTACTGCTATTCATGCTACTAAAAGTAGTAATACTACTACAGCTATTAGTACGACTGCTACTAGTACTACTACTACTGCTACATCTTCTACTGCCATTACTAATACTACTACTACTACTACTGTGATATTAAATACTACGACCAATACTACAGCTATTACTATGACTACTGATAGTACGTCTTCGACTACTTCTTCTAATTACTGATGCTTCTACTACAACTTCTACTACTACTACAAATATCACTAATACTACTACTAGTAGTTATTCTAATGCTACTAATACTTCTACTAATAATACTTCTACTACAACTACAACTTCTACTACTACTACTACAAATATCACCACTACTACTACTAGTAGTTATTCTAATGCTACTAATACTTCTACTAATAATACTTCTACTACAACTTCTACTACTACAAATATCACCACTGATGAATTGTTTTAAGCCACAGAAACTGTTCAAATATCAAAATGTTCAGCTCTTTCAGGAGAGGTGTGATATGACTTTTCATATTGTAATCTTTAAACTTTTTGAATTATTAAGCTTTTTGCAATTTGTTTTTGAATTGGATATCTATTTTCAGCAATGTTTTTGCGATTAATTTCAGTTTTCAGCATTACAACGCATTTTCAGCAGGAAATGCTTTTTCTAGTTCCACTATTTCTTCTGTGCCCCTTTTTTGAAACGCTTCTTCTCCTTCATATTTTAAGCTACAGAAACCGTTCAACTATCAAAATGTTCAGCTCTTTCAGCAGAGGGGTGCTATATCTCTTCATATTTCTAACCTTTAAACTTTTTGAATTATTAAGCTTTTAGCAACTTTTTTTTGAATGGGTTTCTATGGAGAAGATTTTCAAATCCTCTTAAACTTCTTCAACTTTCAAATCCTTCAACTTTCTCATACTTTCAGCTACAGACACCATTTCAACTTTCAAATGTTGAGAAAACCCTAAACTATTGCCGCAACATACAGCTTTCTGATATCTTTTAAACGTTTTGAACTGCAGCAATTTAACTTTTATGATTTTTAAGCCCTTTTCTGACTTTATAATGGGTGTGTATTGCGCAGCTTAGAGTGCGTGGATTTCCGAGTACCCTTAAACGCCTCATCTTAACTTCACTACGGAACAAACCAGGCCTTCGACATTGTTCTCTGAGTCATTGACCGGTAAGTAGCACAGTGTGCTTCTATACTCAACTTTAAAAATAAAGCTTCCACATTTTACAATGGCATTACAAGTGGTTTCTAACTCAAACAGTATTCAAAATAAGCAAGAAGAGTAAACATTTTCCCGGTGAACCAAAGAAAAACTGTATTTTTAACTTACTAATACTAGCGAAGTGCTAACGTTAGCATAGCTGCTAACGTTCGTCATACGGCTCCTTCCGGTTTACTACGGGACTATAAACTGTTCATAATCTCGCTTCGTGTTGTAGTGCAAGCTCGTAGCATGAACGGAGCCAATTATACTCCATGTGCTGTGCGCGCATTATTCTCAGAAACGCCAGAGGGCGAAAAAACTAAATGAACTGTGAAGAATTAAAAAGACGAGTGAAGAATGAAGTCATGTATTACATGCGTTGTCAGCGTCCGTGATTACGGAATTTTCTGAATGAATTACACATATGTTTGTCAATTTAAAATATTAATTTGTAAGTCAAGAAAGGAATATTTTGTTGTCAAACTGTTGAAGTCTAATACTTAAAAAAGACTGTACTTGCATGAACAACAGGCCTTGCCTGTTCTCTACTTCCCGGCTGATAAGAACAGTAGCAGAATAAAACACATCATGTATGATAAGGTACATGTGTGGATGGATATAGCTAAGTTACCTAGCGAGCTAGCTAGCAAGCCAAGGAAACGGCCGTGCAGCTGACGTGCATGATGCTAGACCAGAGATTAGTTCACTGATCGGTTTCACACAAAGCTAAACGATACGACAAATGTCTGACAATCTGAGACTTTCTTGACTTGCAAAATAAATATTAAATTCACAAACATATGTGTAATTCATAGCACAATTCAAACTGGATGAAATAAACATTTATCTCTCGCCGTTAGCTGCTATACATAATCGTTCTTATTTCTTTATTTATTATACTATATTGATCCCGGTAAGGGGGAAATTTGTCTCTGCATTTGACCCATCCCTGTATATAGGGAGCAGTGGGCTGACTATGACAGGCGCCCGGGGAGCTGTTAGGGGTTCAGTGTATTGCTCAGGGACACTTCGACACATGACACGTCCCAGCCAAGGATCGAACTGTCGAGTTATAAAGTAAAGTCCCACAGGACACTGTAAAGGGCGTGACTTCATCTCTCTATTAAACTGACAATAAACCACTAAGCTAATTAACAGGTTATTTCAAATGTAAAACTAGTCTTTTTCATCAAACTATCCTGACAACAATATGTTTGCTGTGGTAACATTACAGTCAGAGTGTTTTATAACTGTTTGTTAGTTTTACCAGCAGCTAAAGCTGTTCAATTATTATTCTGGCCACTTTATGTGTCAATGTGTAAATCTGTAACAGAAAGTGACCAGAAACAGAAGCTTTGTGATCTTGAATTCGACCTTAATGTACAAATAACCTTTGTTCATATAATGCTGATAGTATCGTTCTGTAGTAATCCACTAATATAATGCAGGCCCTATAGGAACATGACTTTATATATTCAGTATACAGAGACATTAGATAATCCATTATTAGTCCACAGTGAGCCCTCACATAGAGCTGAGATGGAGCTGTCATTAGTTGTGGGTGTTCTGTAGTTCTGCTAGTTTTAACCCTTTATTGCTCATACACACAGAAGATAATAATATTGTGTTTCCTCTCTTAGGCAAAAAGAACATTGATCAACATCTGTGCTTTGGCTGGTATGTAGAGGATGAGCCAGGCACCCTGAGCCTCCTCCTGGATGACGGCCTGACCGTCCTCATTACTGAAGCTCTCTGGTCACCGATTGAGGACCAATTAACTGACCCACCAATGAGAGTACAAATAATATTGACATGGAATCATGTGGTGAAGATAGACATTGTAAAATAATAAATTGTTTAATGTTGTTGTTCACATGTTCATTAATGTTGTTATTATAGTGTATTAGTTATTTATACAGTTCATCGTTATTTTTTCACTTCATATTCAACTGTTTTTATATACATATGAATTGTTACACCTCATTAAATCAAAATATTTAAAATCAAACTAATGATGTGCGTTGTTTCACGTGAACTTCATTTTGAATTTAACTGCTGTGATGCTTATATGTGATGCTTATTTTCTATAGACGTTTATCATAGATATGTGACATTAATAAATAATGAATAAAAGTATAAATAAATAAATGCTTAACTAAATATGGAAATAAATAAAAGTTAATAATCAAACAGGACATAATTATTATTACTCATTCTCTATGTACTGTATTTTATGTATCTAATCTCTCTATTTATTTATGCATGTATGTAATGTATGTATTTACTTCAGTGGCGGGCCGTGCATTTTATACCTGGGCCTTCACTGTTGTCCTGCAGCTGAAATACACCTTATTTTATTGTTGCGCCACAGCTCATTTTTAAGGCTGTAACTATGTAACGTTACGTCTTCATATTAAACCATTCGGTACGAGTCATTTGAATAACGCTCGAGCATTTAGAGAATACAAAAGCCTAAATTCAGGAAAATATAATGTTCTCAGCTGGTCTGGCTGTGGGATCCACCGTCATTCCTTAATGACAAGCCGCGACCCAAGGAGAGTGACATTCTACTTTCACAACATGAGCGTTGAACGCACCTCTCTGCAGAGTCTTTCCTCTCAGCACCTTGTGTCATGGTGCAGCTCAACTCAGTCAGAATGCATTTTGATTGGTTGACCTAAATCACGTGATGTGATTCACTACCCATCAGCCTCAGCTGGGCTGTTAAATTTCGTGATAGTCACGTGCTCGCCCACTGACCAATCACAGCACACTGCACCTCGCGGGAAAGCTACAGATGAACACTGAGCTGCACGTAATGCTGACGTCATTATAGGCGGCTAGCGGCTGCTGACACGTCAAAGAATACGCCCAACATGTCAAATTAAAGATCTGATTGGTTGAACACTATGACAATCAACAATATCGTCCCCATGTACTTTAATCTGCACTGCACAGAGCCGAGTCTGCAGGCCTCTGGCATAGACACACATAGAGGTGAGATCTGAGAGCAACTGAGGAAGACAGTAGCTGTGCAATGAGAAAATAAGATAATGGGAAAAATATTTTTATAAATTATAATACATGTAGTGCATTTAAGAAAAATTATTCAATTATAAAATAAATTACAATTTTTTATTTTTTTTTAATATAAATAGCTTTGTGATTCTGTTTAGGCCAGCAGAGAAGGCCTTGCAGGCCCTGACGGCCCGCCACTGATTTACTTACTGACTTACTTACTTACCAAGATGAGTCTTGTGGGGGACTATTTCCCCTTTGACAGCCAAGCTGGGTCAAAACCAGTCATACGGTGGTGACTGGACTTTAGCTGCTTATCAGGGGCAGGGCGCTCTCTGTCCGCTGGTGGGAGTGTGCTCACCTGTGTGTGCGCACACGTGTCTGTGTTTGCACGTGCATCGGGCCACCATGCGCGATACAAAGAGCAGAGGAGAATTGTAAACGCACGACCATGTAGAGACAGAAATGACATGTTGTCGTGTAAATAAGATAAATAACATACGGCTATTTAGTTTGTTTCATAAAAGAACAAGGTATATATATTCATGATTCTGTCTCCTCTCCCCCACACCCCATTTCAAAATAAAAGCCCCAGAGAGTGAATTCTAACTGAACTGCTTGTGATGAAGCCTGTCATTTAATAACCTCTGTTTATGTGTGTCAAACATTATGATTATGTCTCCTCTCCCCCTCCCTCCCCCACCCAGTCCCACCCTTTCAAAATAAAAGCCTCATGGATTAACTGTATTTAAACGTTAAGGTCAAAATTAGGCTTTTTTGTTGAAATAATGAATGCTCTTACTAATACTGCGACAACTACTACTACTGCTAATATTTCTAGTATTACTACTACTACTACTACTACTTCAACTTTTGCTGTTGCTACTATTACTACTACTGCTATCACTGCTATCAAATTTTATTACTACCACTACTGCTATTACTACCACTACCACTATTATTACTTATACCACAACTGCTACTAATGCTATTCCTGCTACTACCAGTACTAATACTACTACATCTATTAGTATGAAAATAATTTCCCCACTGAGGGACTAATAAAGGATTATCTTAGTATGACTGCTACTAGTACTACTACTACTGCTACTTCAAAAACTGACTTTACTATTACTACTACTACTTATTCTACTACTACTACTGTTATATTAAATACTACGACCACTATTACAGCTATTACTACGACTACTGATACTACTACTTCCACTACTACTTCTTCTAATTACTAATACTTCGACTACTACTGCTACTACAAATATCACAACTGCTACAACTTGTACTTATTCTAATGCTACTAAGACTTATACTGCTAATAATACTCTACTACAACTACAACTTCTAGTACTACTACAACAAATATCACTACCGATGGAATTATTTTAAGCTACAGAAACAGTTCGAATATCAAAATGTTCAGCTCTTTCAGGAGAGGGGTGATATAACTTCATATTTGTAATCTTTAAACTTTTTGAATTATTAAGCTTTTTGCAATTGTTTTTGAATTGGATATCTATTTTCAGCAATGTTTTTGCAATTAATTTCAGTTTTCAGCATTCCAACGCATTTTCAGCAGGAAATGCTTTTTCTAGTTATATTATATTATACTAAATGTATTTATTTTTGATTGATATCTTTATTCTGGTGTTGTGCACACACCATGCCCAGCCCAAACACCATCCTGTGTCTCCTCCCCTCCACATAGAGCTCTCACTACAGTGGTTCTTTTAGAGACTCTGCCTCCGTGACTGTAGTTCAGTGGTTCTTTCAGAGACTCTTCCTCTGTGACTGTAGTTCAGTGGTTCTTTCAGAGACTCTACCTCTGTGACTGTAGTTCAGTTGTTCTTTCAGAGACTCTTCCTCTGTGACTGTAGTTCAGTGGTTCTTTCAGAGACTCTTCCTCTGTGACTGTAGTTCAGTGGTTCTTTCAGAGACTCTACCTCTGTGACTGTAGTTCAGTGGTTCTTTCAGAGACTCTTCCTCTGTGACTGTAGTTCAGTGGTTCTTTCAGAGACTCTTCCTCTGTGACTGTAGTTCAGTGGTTCTTTCAGAGACTCTACCTCTGTGACTGTAGTTCAGTGGTTCTTTCAGAGACTCTACCTCTGTGGCTGTAGTTCAGTGGTTCTTCCAGAGACTCTACCTCTGTGACTGTAGTTCAGTGGTTCTTTCAGAGACTCAACCTCTGTGACTGTAGTTGACACCACGTGTCATCGGACCATGTTTCTGTGCATGAGGAGCAGTTTGGTCCTAATGCCCGGAGTCACATAGTAACCTGTTCTGGAACATGCATGACAAATCCTTCATATTAAGCAGAGATTTCAATTGAAATCTCTTTTAATAAAAGTAAAGTCTTGAAAATATCTGTTAGATGTAACAGTGATTAACTCTGTGAACACTGTAGTTAAGCAGACCTGCTGGTGACTCAGTCATCAGCTGTGATGGGGCTTTGACTCAAAGACATTCGACTTCTGTCAAACCTCTTTAATTACATTGATTTATGCTCCAATAATCAAACTAGTTTGAAGTATTGGGTCAGCTGCTGACTCCCTTTGTTCTCTGTTTCCAGAAAGTCACCCAGTACACGCTGATCATCCAGGCGACGGACATGGAGGGGAACCCGACCTACGGCCTGTCCAACACGGCCACCACTGTGGTCAGGATCACCGACGTCAACGACAACCCGCCTGAATTCACCACCGACACAGTAGGTCCACGCACAAATGCACACGCGCACGCACGCACACACACACAGAGGGAGTGTCATGGCTCCGAAACAGCCAAAGGGGGGCGCAAGGTGCTGTTCTCCTAAACGGCACTGATGCTTTGATTGGCTGAGGCAGACGATGAGTGAAAGCAGATGAAACGACCAACATG
Source organism: Lycodopsis pacificus (assembly GCA_028022725.1). NCBI lineage: Eukaryota > Metazoa > Chordata > Actinopteri > Perciformes > Zoarcidae > Lycodopsis > Lycodopsis pacificus. Next base: position 1,622,518 of record CM051694.1, on the reverse strand, counting down.
TTTATGTTGGACAGGGAGAAGCAGTGTTTGTGGGAAACATGGTCTTTATTCTGGGGAAGTTGTTTGTGGACTTGTTTGTTGGTAAGAAAAGATAATCTTATTACAGCAGCAGAGTGGTGCAAACAAGAGTCATCCGTAGAAAAACAAGATCACAACAAGCATAATGAAGAGGTTCTCACACAGTAAAGGTGGAATAAATCTAATGTATTCCTGGTTCCTGTCAATGTGACACATTGGTGTTTGTCTTCTTGTCCGCTGTCCAGTTCTTTGGGGAGGTCCATGAGAACAGGGTGAATGTGATCGTGGCGAACCTGACTGTGACGGATAAAGACCAGCCCCACACTTCAGCCTGGAGCGCCGTGTACCGCATCATCGCCGGAGACCCCACCGGACGCTTCTCCATCCCCACCGACCACACCACCAACGAAGGCCTGCTCACTGTGGTCAAGGTGGGATCTGCTCTCCTTGAACACACACACACACACAGAAATGCACAAATAGCGAGCAGTCATTGTACATGGTTTTTATCACCTCGGATGTTGGCATCTCACTGGCTCCCTCGACTGGAAGCCAGTGAGATTTTTCCATTGGATTTAGGTTTACTGCAGAAAATGATATGAAGCAATGTGAGGATCTGTGGCAAAACAAGTCACCGATACTGACGTGTGTTGTGGAGATGCCCACAGACTGTAGATGTAACCGGCAAAAAGCCATAAACCAACCTCCACTATGGAGAGGAGGGATTGTAAATGTTGGGAACGTAAAGGAGCGTGTTTGGGTTATCAGCATCTAAGAAACGAAATTATTGACATCAATAGAATTATTGATGTAAGTAACAATTATTAATGATTATTAATAATAACGGGGCACCACCCTGCGAACAGGGACCAATAACCAAACGATAAAACTAAGTCTCATAATTAGTGTTCACTCACAATGTCAGTAGTCTGAGTACTATTACACATTCGGAGTGAAAGTGAAGGTTTTTAGTTCGAGCACAGACCACATATACAGTTATTATCACAATACGCATGCACAAAGTAATCACAGACAGCTGCTCTTTAAAATATAACAGAGTTTATTAAGTTCTAATACTAATGATCTAGTCAACTAATATCTAAACTAACAACAACTATACATTCATGAGCACGCTATCTAAAATCAACAGACTATTGAAAAGAGGGGGGGGGGGTGTGTGTGTGTGTGTGTGTGTGTGTGTGTGTCTGGGTAGGTGTGAGCAAATGGGGGGGGAGGGAGGGAACAGCTCAGTGACGTGTGACATAGTTAGGACGTGGTGACGTCTCTCATGCGTGAGACCCAAAATGGCGGTTAGCCAACAAGGAGACCCGGCGTCTACATGTGGTAGCAGCTGTTCAGCACGTAGCTAGATTAGCTCAAAGCTATATGTGTGTGTGTGGGTTAGTAAAAGAGAAGGGAACGGAACCCAAACAAAATGAAATAAAACAAGCGATTACGATCCTCTGCGCCGTGCGGGAGTACGAAGCTTGCTCTCTCAGCCAGGGGAGCAAGAACAGCGGGTCTTTGTCTCAGCTGGCGGTTCTGACCTCCTGAACTGATGAGAAGCAGTTTCGATCTCACTAGGCGGCTCGATCAACACAGATCACAGTAGCATGGAATACACGCTACTTCTACACAACCCCTACGATCTCAGCGATCGTTAGTGTTGACGATTATTAAGCATACACTTCGTTATAAAAATGAACAGTACTTTAAGCACGTAAACAAGATAAAATAAACACAAATGAACTCTCTCTAACTCTGCCCAGAATCTATGTTGCCTTACGGTACGATTCAATCGTGGTGATTGAGGGAAGTCTTCTGGGGGGGGTTTCTCCTGAGCTTCGGTGGGCTCAGCCTGCGGCGTCGGAAGCCATGTTTCTCTCGGTGAGAGAGAGAATCGCTGTCGTCTGGATAAGGGAGTTTCGCGTCCCTATGGCCGGAGCAGACGAGGGGCTTGGTGGCGAGTGGAGAGTGGAAGCTCTCTGTCTCTCGTTCTGAAGAAGTCTGCTTCTTCACTTCTGCAGGATTAAACGGGTTCGCTTCGTAGATGCGAACAAAGATAAAGTGGACAGTTTGGTGAATTCGGCCAGTGAATATAAACTGTTAAACCTAGGATTTTGGTTAAAAAGAGGAGCAACGTTGGTGTGCTCCCTAGCTCGACGGACGTCGAAGGGGAAAAGCATTGAGTTGGGGGGCTGCAGGCAGTTTTGTTGAACAGTGGCTGAACAACAGGGGTCCTGGTGCTGTCTTGGCTCTCGGCCAATGAGATTGCAGCGGTGCATTCAGGTGACTTCAGGAACCCATCGTTTTTTGGGGGGGGGACATTCACACCCTAATGTGAAATTCCTTCAGAGGGGGGTTTGGTGCTCATCAAACCACAATCAGGATGAAACCTTTGCTTGCAACAGGGAAGACCTGATTCTTTGTTACACAGCACACGTCGAAGCCATATAGTCAGAGCCCAACATAAATAAACTGTAAACTCATATCTCATATTCATGGTCTACTTTATTACAATGTAATTATCATGGTTTACTTTGTACAAGAAAGAAACGAGTCAATTATTAAATGCATTACAAAGAAACAAAGGTTGAATATACTGTAAAAAAAATTAGATTTGGCTGCAAAATATTTCCTCAAACGAAGACTTTTAAGACCTCCTGTTTCTAAAGTGGATGAGCCTTCTTCGTATAATCCCTACACGTGATCCACTGCACGCGACAAGTTTCAATAATTCAATTGCAACCACGACGTGCACCACGCGCCTGCTGTGATTATTCATGGCGTACTCTCCTCGCGCGGCTTCACTGCGGCGAGTATAAACTGGGCTTTAGTTCACTAGAGGCGTGTCTCTTGATGTAGTTTATGTTGTTGAACAAAACGTTTAAATCTCTTAAGCTTCTGTAAACGTTATTTCAGGCATCTAACCAAAAACACATTCAAAATATGTTCGAATATGTCTTTGTAAGAAATGATGGGATCGGTACTCAGTACCGGCCGATACCCTAGCTCAGGGGTTCCTTCGGGATTGGTATCTGATGGTATTGGAACAAATCTAGTTTTATCCCACTCACGTTTGTCTTTTTCTTCATTTTATACGTCCTACTCATCGTAGCTCTATCTTACCATATGGAAGAGCGAACTATATTTTTATCATTTGTAAAGGATTTTAGACTCCTAAACACATTCAGCATGACTCCTTCCTAAGGTGACCCATTTAGATTTAGTTGGACCTCCAGTGTATTGCATCACTATCATCCTATCCCACCCTTCTTCTGTCCAGCCCATCGATTTTGAGCTGACCCGTTCCTTCATGCTGACGGTGGAGGCAGAGAACGAGGTTCCACTGGCCCGTGGAATCCACCTGCCTCGGCAGTCCACGGCGACTGTCTCCGTTCGGATCCTGGACGTCAACGAGAGTCCAGAGTTCAGCCCCAATCCCAAGTCCATCAAACTGGAGGAGGGTCTGCCTGCGGGGTCACTGCTCACCACCTTCACTGCCCAGGACCCCGACCGTTTCTTGAGACAAAATGTCCGGTAAGAACACACCAGCTGGAAGCCGGGACTGTAGAGGCTTTCCTCTTAGTATATTATTAAATACGTGTATAATTCAAATGATTTAACTAAAGGTTGAGCAGGTTTGAATAGTGTTGAATATATCTTTCACTGTGTTCTGATAAGAAGAACCTTTGAATATCTGTATGCCTTTTCATTTTCTAATTTAGCCTTGCATTTATTAGAATTCATTCTGAAGTCACTGTAAAGGTACGACTGAAATGAAATTAGCTATGCGTTTAATGCAACCTAGGACTCGGTTACAATATTGTTTAATCTATTCATACAGTGCACGTCTTCATGTAGCTGGAACGCTGTGATTAGATGAAAGGTAGAATTAGCATAAAGCCATTCTCTGTGACTGTTGGAGGTGTCATAGCCTGTTCTTGACTTCCTCGTTTGGGAACATTAGCGAACACGACCACAGGAACAATTAGTGGAGCGACCAACAAGCCTCTTCAATATCTTGACTCAGTGCAAACATTTGTTAGTATGTCACGAAAAAAAGGTATTTTATGGATGAATGGATGGAATCACAAAAGTAATTTGGTAAATTGCAGGTTAAAGTTTCTGAGCTAACTGTTTACTGAATTATAAGTATATTGTCTCTAAATGCTCTGCTGTCACATCCACTTTACTCATCATCATTTCAAGTGCTCTTTGGATAAAAACTATTTGAGAACACCATTTGTTTTGCCTAGAATATCATCAGTGATAAAGACACCTTAATGACCCCTGTAGGGCTTAAATTGCTATTTACTATAATACTATTATTTATTTACTATTACGTAAATTAATTGTAAAAATGTGACAAATACCTCTTCCAAGTATGGTTTGTTGAACTTGAACATAACTATGTTAAACTAAGCTAGAGATGTTTTCCAAATGTAACACTGCTTGGTCGGAATGTGTTTCCTTAAGATATTGAAAATGGTTGGTTGATTGTTTGGTTTGTGGATTGGTTGAATGGTTGGTGGGTGGGAGGGTTGGTTTGTTGGTGGTTTAGTTGGTTGGTAGGTTAGTTGAATGGTTGGTGGGTGGGAGGGTTGGTTGGTTGGTGGATTAGTTGAATGGTTTTGGTTTGTTGGTGGCTTAGTTGGTTGGTAGGTTAGTTGAATGGTTGATGGGTGGGAGGGTTGGTTGGTTGGTGGGTTAGTTGAATGGTTGGTGGGTGGGAGGGTTGGTTTGTTGGTGGGTTAGTTGGTTAGTAGGTTAGTTGAATGGTTGGTGGGTGGGAGGGTTGGTTTGTTGGTGGGTTCGTTGAATGGTTGGTGGGAGGGTTGGTTTGTTGGTGGGTTAGTTGGTTGGTAGGTTAGTTGAATGGTTGGTGGGTGGGAGGGTTGGTTTTTGGTGGGTTAGTTGGTTGGTAGGTTAGTTGAATGGCTGGTGGGTGGGAGGGTTGGTTTGTTGGTGGTTCAGTTGGTTGGTAGGTTAGTTGAATGGTTGGTGGGTGGGAGGGTTGGTTTTTGGTGGGTTAGTTGGTTGGTAGGTTAGATGAATGGTTGGTGGGTGGGAGGGTTAGTTTGTTGGTGGTTTAGTTGAATGGTTGGTGGGTGGGAGGGTTGGTTTGTTGGTGGTTTAGTTGATTGGTAGGTTAGTTGAATGGTGGGTGGGAGGGTTGGTTTGTTGGTGGGTTAGTTGGTTGGTAGGTTAGTTGAATGGTTGGTGGGTGGGAGGGTTGGTTTGTTGGTGGGTTAGTTGAATGGTTGGTGGGTGGGAGGGTTGGTTTTGTTGGTGGGTTAGTTGGTTGGTAGGTTAGTTGAATGGTTGGTGGGTGGGAGGGTTGGTTTGTTGGTGGGTTAGTTGGTTGGTAGGTTAGTTGAATGGTTGGTGGGTGGGAGGGTTGGTTGGTTGGTGGGTTAGTTGGTTGGTAAGTTAGTTGAATGGTTGGTGGGTGGGAGGGTTGGTTTGTTGTTGGGTTAGTTGAATGGTTGGTGGGTGGGAGGGTTGGTTTTGTTGGTGGGTTAGTTGGTTGGTAGGTTAGTTCAATGGTTGGTGGGTGGGAGGGTTAGTTTGTTGGTGGGTTAGTTGGTTGGCAGGTTAGTTGAATGGTTGGTGGGTGGGAGGGTTGGTTTGTTGGTGGGTTAGTTGGTTGGTGGGTTAGTTAAATGGTTGGTGGGTGGGAGGGTTAGTTTGTTGGTGGGTTAGTTGAATGGTTTGGTTTGTTGGTGGTTAGTTGGTTGGTAGGTTAGTTGAATGGTTGGTAGGTGGGAGGGTTAGTTTGTTGGTGGGTTAGTTGAATGGTTGGTGGGTGGGAGGGTTGGTTTATTGGTGGTTTAGTTGGTTGGTGGGTAAGTTGAATGTTTGGTGGGTGGGAGGGTTGGTTTGTTGGTGGGTTACTTGGTTGGTAGGTTAGTTGAATGGTTGGTGGGTGGGAGGGTTGGTTTGTTGGTGGTTTAATTGGTTGGTAGGTTAGTTGAATGGTTGGTGGGAGGGTTGGTTTGTTGGTGGGTTAGTTGGTTGGTAGGTTAGTTGAATGGTTGGTGGGTGGGAGGGTTGGTTTGTTGGTGGGTTAGTTGGTTGGTAGGTTAGTTGAATGGTTGGTGGGTGGGAGGGTTGGTTAGTTGGTGGGTTAGTTGAATGGTTGGTGGGTGGGAGGGTTGGTTTTGTTGGTGGGTTAGTTGGTTGGTAGGTTAGTTCAATGGTTGGTGGGTGGGAGGGTTAGTTTGTTGGTGGGTTAGTTGGTTGGCAGGTTAGTTGAATGGTTTGTGGGTGGGAGGGTTAGTTTGTTGGTGGGTTAGTTGGTTGGTAGGTTAGTTAAATGGTTGGTGGGTGGGAGGGTTGGTTTGTTGGTGGGTTAGTTGAATGGTTTGGTTTGTTGGTGGTTAGTTGGTTGGTAGGTTAGTTGAATGGTTGGTAGGTGGGAGGGTTAGTTTGTTGGTGGGTTAGTTGAATGGTTGGTGGGTGGGAGGGTTGGTTTATTGGTGGTTTAGTTGGTTGGTGGGTTAGTTGAATGTTTGGTGGGTGGGAGGGTTGGTTTGTTGGTGGGTTACTTGGTTGGTAGGTTAGTTGAATGGTTGGTGGGTGGGAGGGTTGGTTTGTTGGTGGTTTAGTTGGTTGGTAGGTTATTTGAATGGTTGGTGGGAGGGTTGGTTTTGTCGGTGGGTTAGTTGGTTGGTAGGTTAGTTGAATGGTTGGTGGGTGGGAGGGTTGGTTGGTTGGTGGGTTAGTTGAATGGTTGGTGGGTGGGAGGGTTGGTTTGTTGGTGGGTTAGTTGGTTGGTAGGTTAGTTGAATGGTTGGTGGGTGGGAGGGTTCGTTTGTTGGTGGGGTAGTTGGTTGGTGGGTTAGTTAAATGGTTGGTGGGTGGGAGGGTTAGTTTGTTGGTGGGTTAGTTGAATGGTTGGTGGGTGGGAGGGTTGGTTTGTTGGTGGTTAGTTGGTTGGTAGGTTAGTTGAATGGTTGGTAGGTGGGAGGGTTAGTTTGTTGGTGAGTTAGTTGAATGGTTGGTGGGTGGGAGGGTTGGTTTGTTGGTGGTTTAGTTGGTTGGTGGGTTAGTTGAATGGTTGGTGTGTGGGAAGGTTGGTTTGTTGGTGGGTTACTTGGTTGGTAGGTTAGTTGAATGGTTGGTGGGTGCGAGGGTTGGTTTGTTGGTGGTTTAGTTGGTTGGTAGGTTAGTTGAATGGTTGGTGGGTGGGAGGGTTGGTTTGTTAGTGGGTTAGTTGGTTGGTGGGTTAGTTAAATGGTTGGTGGGTGGGAGGGTTGGTTGGTTTGTTGGTGGTTCAGTTGGTTGGTAGGTTTGTTGAATGGTTGATGGGTGGGAGGGTTGGTTTGTTGGTGGGTTCGTTGAATGGTTGGTGGGAGGGTTGGTTTGTTGGTGGGTTAGTTGGTTGGTAAGTTAGTTGGTTGGTAGGTTAGTTGAATGGTTGGTGGGTGGGAGGGTTGGTTTGTAGGTGGGTTAGTTGGTTGGTGGGTTAGTTGAATGGCTGGTGGGTGGGAGGGTTGGTTTGTTGGTGGTTCAGTTGGTTGGTAGGTTAGTTGAATGGTTGGTGGGTGGGAAGGTTGGTTTGTTGGTGGATTAGTTGAATGGTTGGTGGGTGGGAGGGTTGGTTTGTTGGTGCTTTAGTTGGTTGGTAGGTTAGTTGAATGGTTGGTGGGAGGGTTGGTTTGTTGGTGGGTTAGTTGGTTGGTAGGTTAGTTGAATGGTTGGTGGGTGGGAGGGTTGGTTTGTTGGTGTGTTCGTTGAATGGTTGGTGGGAAGGTTGGTTTGTTGGTGGTTCAGTTGGTTGGTAGGTTAGTTGAATGATTGGTGGGTGGGAGGGTTGGTTTTTTGGTGGGTTAGTTGGTTGGTAGGTTAGTTGAATGGTTGGTGGGTGGGAGGGTTGGTTTGTTGGTGGGTTAGTTGAATGGTTGGTGGGTGGGAGGGTTGGTTTTGTTGGTGGGTTAGTTGGTTGGTAGGTTAGTTGAATGGTTGGTGGGTGGGAGGGTTGGTTTATTGGTGGGTTAGTTGGTTGGTAGGTTAGTTGAATGGTTGGTGGGTGCGAGGGTTAGTTTGTTTGTGGGTTAGTTGGTTGTTAGGTTAGTTGAATGGTTGGTTGGTGGGAGGGTTGGTTGGTTGGTGGGTTAGTTAGCTGGTAGGTTAGTTGAATGGTTGGTGGGTGGGAGGGTTGGTTTGTTGGTGGGTTAGTTGGTTGGTAGGTTAGTTGAATGGTTGGTGAGTGGGACAGTTGGTTGGTGGGTGGGTTACTTGGTTGGTAGGTTAGTTGAATGGTTGGTGGGTGTGAGGGTTGGTTTGTTGGTGGTTTAGTTGGTTGGTAGGTTAGTTGAATGGTTGGTGGGTGGGAGGGTTGGTTTGTTGGTGGGTTAGTTCAATGGTTGGTGGGTGGGAGGGTTGGTTTGTTGGTGGTTTAGTTGGTTGGTGGGTTCGTTGAATGGTTGGTGGGTGGGAAGGTTGGTTTGTTGGTGGGTTACTTGGTTGGTAGGTTAGTTGAATGGTTGGTGGGTGGGAGGGTTGGTTTGTTGGTGGGTTAGTTGGTTGGTATGTTAGTTGAATGGTTGGTGGGTGGGAGGGTTGGTTTGTTGGTGGGTTAGTTGGTTGGTGGGTTAGTTAAATGGTTGGTGGGTGGGAGGGTTGGTTTGTTGGTGGTTCAGTTGGTTGGTAGGTTAGTTGAATGGTTGGTGGGTGGGAGGATTGGTTTGTTGGTGGGTTAGTTGGTTGGTAGGTTAGTTGAATGGTTGGTGGGTGGGAGGGTTGGTTTGTTGGTGGTTTAGTTGGTTGGTTAGTTGAATGGTTGATGGGTGGGAGGGTTGGTTTGTTGGTGGGTTCGTTGAATGGTTGGTGGAAGGGTTGGTTTGTTGGTGGGTTAGTTGGTTGGTAAGTTAGTTGGTTGGTAGGTTAGTTGAATGGTTGGTGGGTGGGAGGGTTGGTTTGTAGGTGGGTTAGTTGGTTGGTGGGTAAGTTGAATGGCTGGTGGGTGGGAGGGTTGGTTTGTTGATGGTTCAGTTGGTTGGTAGGTTAGTTGAATGGTTGGTGGGTGGGAGGGTTGGTTTGTTGGTGGATTAGTTGAATGGTTGGTGGGTGGGAGGGTTGGTTTGTTGGTGGTTTAGTTGGTTGGTAGGTTAGTTGAATGGTTGGTGGGAGGGTTGGTTTATTGGTGGGTTAGTTGGTTGGTAGGTTACTTGAATGGTTGGTGGGTGGGAGGGTTGGTTTGTTGGTGGGTTAGTTGAATGGTTGGTGGGTGGGAGGGTTGGTTGGTTGGTGGGTTAGTTGGTTGGTAGGTTAGTTGAATGGTTGGCGGGTGGGAGGGTTGGTTTGTTGGTGGGGTTAGTTGAATGGTTGGTGGGTGGGAGGGTTGGTTTTGTTGGTGGGTTAGTTGGTTGGTAGGTTAGTTCAATGGTTGGTGGGTGGGAGGTTTTGCAGCGTTCAGTTTTTCTGCTCCACATATCTGGAACAAAGTCCCAGAAAGCTGCAGGTCTGCTGAGACCCTCAGTTCATTTAAATCAAGATTGAAGACTTTTCTGTTTGCTGCTGCCTTTAATTGAACCACATTCAATAAATATATTAATCAATTTCCTGCATTTCTTCATTTTACTACTGCATTTTATTTCTTACACTGTTTTTTAATGTTTTAATGAATGTTCTTAATTGTTTTTAAATCTCCTTTTCTTTTGTCTTATGTTTGGATCAAGTATATAGGAATTGTTGAAGTACGCTGATGTGAAAGGAGTACAAGTGGAGACTGCACAATTATAACGGTATTTCCTTCGGGACCAAGCTCGTGCCAGGCACACACTAGAAAACAACGATCCATAGGTGGTTTGTGTGTGGGTTGACAGAATTGGCAGTGTAGAGGTTTGAGTGCAGCGTAGATGATCTCTGGGAGACATCGATTTTTAATGGTTTTATGAATGAATGTTCTTAATTGTTTTTAAATCTCCTTTTCTTTTGTCTTATGTTTTGATGCTTTTAATGGTTTTATGTGAAGCACTTTGAATTACCTTGTTGAAATGTGCTATACAAATAAACTTGCCTTGCCTTGGTGGGTTAGTTGGTTGGTGGGTTAGTTGAATGGCTGGTGGGTGGGAGGGTTGGTTTGTTGGTGGTTCAGTTGGTTGGTAGGTTAGTTGAATGGTTGGTGGGTGGGAGGGTTGGTTTTTGGTGGGTTGGTTGGTAGGTTAGTTGAATGGTTGGTGGGTGGGAGGGTTAGTTTGTTGGTGGGTTAGTTGAATGGTTGGTGGGTGGGAGGGTTGGTTTGTTGGTGGTTTAGTTGGTTGGTAGGTTACTTGAATGGTTGGTGGGTGGGAGGGTTGGTTTCTTGGTGGGTCAGTTGAATGGTTGGTGGGTGGGAGGGTTGGTTTTGTTGGTGGGTTAGTTGGTTGGTAGGTTAGTTGAATGGTTGGTGGGTGGGAGGGTTGGTTGGTTGGTGGGTTAGTTGGTTGGTAGGTTAGTTGAATGGTTGGTGGGTGGGAGGGTTGGTTTGTTGGTGGTTTGAGTGCAGCGTAGATGATCTCTGGGAGACATCGATTTTTAATGGTTTTATGAATGAATGTTCTTAATTGTTTTTAAATCTCCTTTTCTTTTGTCTTATGTTTTGATGCTTTTAATGGTTTTATGTGAAGCACTTTGAATTTCTTTGTTGAAATGTGCGATACAAATAAACTTGCCTTGCCTTGCCTTGGTGGGTTAGTTGGTTGGTCGGTTAGTTGAATGGTTGGTGGGTGGTAGGGTTAGTTTGTTGGTGGGTTAGTTGAATGGTTGGTGGGTGGGAGGGTTGGTTTGTTGGTGGTGTAGTTGGTTGGTAGGTTAGTTGAATGGTTGGTGGGTGGGAGGGTTGGTTTGTTGGTGGTTTAGTTGGTTGGTGGGTTAGTTGAATGGTTGGTGGGTGGGAAGGTTGGTTTGTTGGTGGGTTACTTGGTTGGTAGGTTAGTTGAATGGTTGGTGGGTGCGAGGGTTGGTTTGTTGGTGGTTTAGTTGGTTGGTAGGTTAGTTGAATGGTTGGTGGGTGGGAGGGTTGGTTTGTTGGTGGGTTAGTTGGTTGGTATGTTAGTTGAATGGTTGGTGGGTGGGAGGGTTGGTTTGTTGGTGGGTTAGTTGGTTGGTAGGTTAGTTGAATGGTTGGTGGGTGGGAGGGTTGGTTTGTTGGTGGTTTAGTTGGTTGGTAGGTTAGTTGAATGGTTGGTGGGTGGGAGGGTTGGTTTGTTGGTGGATTAGTTGAATGGTTGGTGGGTGGGAGGGTTGGTTTGTTGGTGGTTTAGTTGGTTGGTAGGTTAGTTGCAGGTTAAAGTTTCTGAGCTAACTGTTTACTGAGTTATAAGTATATTGTCTCCAAATGCTCTGCTGTCACATCCACTTTACTCATCATCATTTCAAGTGCTCTTTGGATAAAAACTATTTGAGAACACCATTTGTTTTGCCTAGAATATCATCAGTGATAAAGACACCTCAATGACCCCTGTAGGGCTTAAATTGCTATTTACTATAATACTATTATTTATTTACTATTACGTCAATTAATTATAAAAATGTGACAAATACCTCTTCCAAGTATGGTTTGTTGAACTTGAACATAACTATGTTAAACTAAGCTAGAGATGTTTTCCAAATGTAACACTGCTTGGTCGGAATGTATTTCCCTAAGATATTGAAAATGGTTGGTTGATTGTTTGGTTTGTGGATTGGTTGAATGGTTGGTGGGTGGGAGGGTTGGTTGGTTGGTGGTTTAGTTGGTTGGTAGGTTAGTTGAATGGTTGGTGGGTGGGAGGGTTGGTTTGTTGGTGGTTTAGTTGATTGGTAGGTTAGTTGAATGGTTGGTGGGAGGGTTGGTTTATTGGTAGGTTAGTTGGTTGGTAGGTTAGTTGAATGGTTGGTGGGTGGGAGGGTTGGTTTGTTGGTGGGTTAGTTGGTTGGTAGGTTAGTTGAATGGTTGGTGGGTGGGAGGGTTGGTTTGTTGGTGGGTTAGTTGAATGGTTGGTGGGTGGGAGGGTTGGTTGGTTGGTGGGTTAGTTGGTTGGTAGGTTAGTTGAATGGTTGGCGGGTGGGAGGGTTGGTTTGTTGGTGGGGTTAGTTGAATGGTTGGTGGGTGGGAGGGTTGGTTTTGTTGGTGGGTTAGTTGGTTGGTAGGTTAGTTCAATGGTTGGTGGGTGGGAGGTTTTGCAGCGTTCAGTTTTTCTGCTCCACATATCTGGAACAAAGTCCCAGAAAGCTGCAGGTCTGCTGAGACCCTCAGTTCATTTAAATCAAGATTGAAGACTTTTCTGTTTGCTGCTGCCTTTAATTGAACCACATTCAATTAATATATTAATCAATTTCCTGCATTTCTGCATTTTACTGCTGCATTTTATTTCTTACACTGTTTTTTAATGTTTTAATGAATGTTCTTAATTGTTTTTAAATCTCCTTTTCTTTTGTCTTATGTTTGTATCAAGTATATAGGAATTGTTGAAGTACGCTGATGTGAAAGGAGTACAAGTGGAGACTGCACAATTATAACGGTATTTCCTTCGGGACCAAGCTCGTGCCAGGCACACACTAGAAAACAACGATCCATAGGTGGTTTGTGTGTGGGTTGACAGAATTGGCAGTGTAGAGGTTTGAGTGCAGGGTAGATGATCTCTGGGAGACATCGATTTTTAATGGTTTTATGAATGAATGTTCTTAATTGTTTTTAAATCTCCTTTTCTTTTGTCTTATGTTTTGATGCTTTTAATGGTTTTATGTGAAGCACTTTGAATTACCTTGTTGAAATGTGCTATACAAATAAACTTGCCTTGCCTTGGTGGGTTAGTTGGTTGGTGGGTTAGTTGAATGGCTGGTGGGTGGGAGGGTTGGTTTGTTGGTGGTTCAGTTGGTTGGTAGGTTAGTTGAATGGTTGGTGGGTGGGAGGGTTGGTTTTTGGTGGGTTAGTTGGTTGGTAGGTTAGTTGAATGGTTGGTGGGTGGTAGGGTTAGTTTGTTGGTGGGTTAGTTGAATGGTTGGTGGGTGGGAGGGTTGGTTTGTTGGTGGCTTAGTTGGTTGGTAGGTTAGTTGAATGGTTGATGGGTGGGAGGGTTGGTTGGTTGGTGGGTTAGTTGAATGGTTGGTGGGTGGGAGGGTTGGTTTTTGGTGGGTTGGTTGGTAGGTTAGTTGAATGGTTGGTGGGTGGGAGGGTTAGTTTGTTGGTGGGTTAGTTGAATGGTTGGTGGGTGGGAGGGTTGGTTTGTTGGTGGTTTAGTTGGTTGGTAGGTTAGTTGAATGGTTGGTGGGAGGGTTGGTTTATTGGTGGGTTAGTTGGTTGGTAGGTTACTTGAATGGTTGGTGGGTGGGAGGGTTGGTTTCTTGGTGGGTTAGTTGAATGGTTGGTGGGTGGGAGGGTTGGTTTTGTTGGTGGGTTAGTTGGTTGGTAGGTTAGTTGAATGGTTCGTGGGTGGGAGGGTTGGTTTCTTGGTGGGTTAGTTGGTTGGTAGGTTAGTTGAATGGTTGGTGGGTGGGAGGGTTGGTTGGTTGGTGGGTTAGTTGGTTGGTAGGTTAGTTGAATGGTTGGTGGGTGGGAGGGTTGGTTTGTTGGTGGTTTGAGTGCAGCGTAGATGATCTCTGGGAGACATCGATTTTAATGGTTTTATGAATGAATGTTCTTAATTGTTTTTAAATCTCCTTTTCTTTTGTCTTATGTTTTGATGCTTTTAATGGTTTTATGTGAAGCACTTTGAATTTCCTTGTTGAAATGTGCTATACAAATAAACTTGCCTTGCCTTGCCTTGGTGGGTTAGTTGGTTGGTGGGTTAGTTGAATGGCTGGTGGGTGGGAGGGTTGGTTTGTTGGTGGTTCAGTTGGTTGGTAGGTTAGTTGAATGGTTGGTGGGTGGGAGGGTTGGTTTTTGGTGGGTTAGTTGGTTGGTAGGTTAGTTGAATGGTTGGTGGGTGGTAGGGTTAGTTTGTTGGTGGGTTAGTTGAATGGTTGGTGGGTGGGAGGGTTGGTTTGTTGGTGGCTTAGTTGGTTGGTAGGTTAGTTGAATGGTTGATGGGTGGGGGGGTTGGTTGGTTGATGGGTTAGTTGAATGGTTGGTGGGTGGGAGGGTTGGTTTGTTGGTGGGTTAGTTGGTTGGTAGGTTAGTTGAATGGTTGGTGGGTGGGAGGGTTGGTTTGTTGGTGGGTTAGTTGGTTGGTGGGTTAGTTGAATGGCTGGTGGGTGGGAGGGTTGGTTTGTTGGTGGTTCAGTTGGTTGGTAGGTTAGTTAAATGGTTGGTGGGTGGGAGGGTTGGTTTGTTGGTGGGTTAGTTGAATGGTTTGGTTTGTTGGTGGTTAGTTGGTTGGTAGGTTTGTTGAATGGTTGGTGGGTGGGAGGGTTGGTTTGTTGGTGGTTTAGTTGGTTGGTATGTTAGTTGAATGGTTGGTGGGTGGGAGGGTTGGTTTGTTGGTGGGTTAGTTGGTTGGTGGGTTAGTTAAATGGTTGGTGGGTGGGAGGTTTGGTTTGTTGGTGGTTCAGTTGGTTGGTAGGTTAGTTGAATGGTTGGTGGGTGGGAGGATTGGTTTGTTGGTGGGTTAGTTGGTTGGTAGGTTAGTTGAATGGTTGGTGGGTGGGTGGGTTGGTTTGTTGGTGGTTTAGTTGGTTGGTAGGTTAGTTGAATGGTTGATGGGTGGGAGGGTTGGTTGGTTGGTGAGTTAGTTGAATGGTTGGTGGGTGGGAGGGTTGGTTTTTTGGTGGGTTAGTTGGTTGGTAGATTAGTTGAATGGTTGATGGGTGGGAGGGTTGGTTTGTTGGTGTGTTCGTTGAATGGTTGGTGGGAGGGTTGGTTTGTCGGTGGGTTTGTTGGTTGGTAGGTTAGTTGAATGGTTGGTGGGTGAGAAGGTTGGTTTGTTGGTGGTTCAGTTGGTTGGTAGGTTAGTTGAATGGTTGGTGGGTGGGAGGGTTGGTTTTTGGTGGGTTAGTTGGTTGGTAGGTTAGTTGAATGGTTGGTGGGTGGTAGGGTTAGTTTGTTGGTGGGTTAGTTGAATGGTTGGTGGGTGGGAGGGTTGGTTTGTTGGTGGCTTAGTTGGTTGGTAGGTTAGTTGAATGGTTGATGGGTGGGAGGGTTGGTTGGTTGGTGGGTTAGTTGAATGGTTGGTGGGTGGGAGGGTTGGTTTTTGGTGGGTTGGTTGGTAGGTTAGTTGAATGGTTGGTGGGTGGGAGGGTTAGTTTGTTGGTGGGTTAGTTGAATGGTTGGTGGGTGGGAGGGTTGGTTTGTTGGTGGTTTAGTTGGTTGGTAGGTTAGTTGAATGGTTGGTGGGAGGGTTGGTTTATTGGTGGGTTAGTTGGTTGGTAGGTTACTTGAATGGTTGGTGGGTGGGAGGGTTGGTTTCTTGGTGGGTTCGTTGAATGGTTGGTGGGTGGGAGGGTTGGTTTTGTTGGTGGGTTAGTTGGTTGGTAGGTTAGTTGAATGGTTCGTGGGTGGGAGGGTTGGTTTCTTGGTGGGTTAGTTGGTTGGTAGGTTAGTTGAATGGTTGGTGGGTGGGAGGGTTGGTTGGTTGGTGGGTTAGTTTGTTGGTAGGTTAGTTGAATGGTTCGTGGGTGGGAGGGTTGGTTTCTTGGTGGGTTAGTTGGTTGGTAGGTTAGTTGAATGGTTGGTGGGTGGGAGGGTTGGTTGGTTGGTGGGTTAGTTGGTTGGTAGGTTAGTTGAATGGTTGGTGGGTGGGAGGGTTGGTTGGTTGGTGGGTTAGTTGGTTGGTAGGTTAGTTAAATGGTTGGTGGGTGGGAGGGTTGGTTTGTTGGTGGGTTAGTTGAATGGTTTGGTTTGTTGGTGGTTAGTTGGTTGGTAGGTTAGTTGAATGGTTGGTGGGTGGGAGGGTTGGTTTGTTGGTGGTTTAGTTGGTTGGTAGGTTAGTTGAATGGTTGGTGGGTGGGAGGGTTGGTTTGTTGGTGGGTTAGTTGGTTGGTATGTTAGTTGAATGGTTGGTGGGTGGGAGGGTTGGTTTGTTGGTGGTTCAGTTGGTTGGTAGGTTAGTTGAATGGTTGGTGGGTGGGAGGATTGGTTTGTTGGTGGGTTCGTTGGTTGGTAGGTTAGTTGAATGGTTGGTGGGTGGGTGGGTTGGTTTGTTGGTGGTTTAGTTGGTTGGTAGGTTAGTTGAATGGTTGATGGGTGGGAGGGTTGGTTGGTTGGTGAGTTAGTTGAATGGTTGGTGGGTGGGAGGGTTGGTTTTTTGGTGGGTTAGTTGGTTGGTAGATTAGTTGAATGGTTGATGGGTGGGAGGGTTGGTTTGTTGGTGTGTTCGTTGAATGGTTGGTGGGAGGGTTGGTTTGTTGGTGGTTCAGTTGGTTGGTAGGTTAGTTGAATGATTGGTGGGTGGGAGGGTTGGTTTTTTGGTGGGTTAGTTGGTTGGTAGGTTAGTTGAATGGTTGGTGGGTGGGAGGGTTGGTTTGTTGGTGGGTTAGTTGAATGGTTGGTGGGTGGGAGGGTTGGTTTTGTTGGTGGGTTAGTTGGTTGGTAGGTTAGTTGAATGGTTGGTGGGTGCGAGGGTTGGTTTATTGGTGGGTTAGTTGGTTGTTAGGTTAGTTGAATGGTTGGTTGGTGGGAGGGTTGGTTGGTTGGTGGGTTAGTTAGCTGGTAGGTTAGTTGAATGGTTGGTGGGTGGGACAGTTGGTTGGTGGGTGGGTTAGTTGGTTGGTAGGTTAGTTGAATGGTTGGTGAGTGGGACAGTTGGTTGGTGGGTGGGTTACTTGGTTGGTAGGTTAGTTGAATGGTTGGTGGGTGTGAGGGTTGGTTTGTTGGTGGTATAGTTGGTTGGTAGGTTAGTTGAATGGTTGGTGGGTGGGAGGGTTGGTTTGTTGGTGGGTTAGTTGAATGGTTGGTGGGTGGGAGGGTTGGTTTGTTGGTGGTTTAGTTGGTTGGTGGGTTAGTTGAATGGTTGGTGGGTGGGAAGGTTGGTTTGTTGGTGGGTTACTTGGTTGGTAGGTTAGTTGAATGGTTGGTGGGTGCGAGGGTTGGTTTGTTGGTGGTTTAGTTGGTTGGTAGGTTAGTTGAATGGTTGGTGGGTGGGAGGGTTGGTTTGTTGGTGGGTTAGTTGGTTGGTATGTTAGTTGAATGGTTGGTGGGTGGGAGGGTTGGTTTGTTGGTGGGTTAGTTGGTTGGTGGGTTAGTTAAATGGTTGGTGGGTGGGAGGGTTGGTTTGTTGGTGGTTCAGTTGGTTGGTAGGTTAGTTGAATGGTTGGTGGGTGGGAGGATTGGTTTGTTGGTGGGTTAGTTGGTTGGTAGGTTAGTTGAATGGTTGATGGGTGGGAGGGTTGGTTTGTTGGTGGGTTTGTTGAATGGTTGGTGGGAGGGTTGGTTTGTTGGTGGGTTAGTTGGTTGGTAAGTTAGTTGGTTGGTAGGTTAGTTGAATGGTTGGTGGGTGGGAGGGTTGGTTTGTAGGTGGGTTAGTTGGTTGGTGGGTTAGTTGAATGGCTGGTGGGTGGGAGGGTTGGTTTGTTGATGGTTCAGTTGGTTGGTAGGTTAGTTGAATGGTTGGTGGGTGGGAGGGTTGGTTTGTTGGTGGATTAGTTGAATGGTTGGTGGGTGGGAGGGTTGGTTTGTTGGTGGTTTAGTTGGTTGGTAGTTTAGTTGCAGGTTAAAGTTTCTGAGCTAACTGTTTACTGAGTTATAAGTATATTGTCTCCAAATGCTCTGCTGTCACATCCACTTTACTCATCATCATTTCAAGTGCTCTTTGGATAAAAACTATTTGAGAACACCATTTGTTTTGCCTAGAATATCATCAGTGATAAAGACACCTTCATGACCCCTGTAGGGCTTAAATTGCTATTTACTATAATACTATTATTTATTTACTATTACGTCAATTAATTATAAAAATGTGACAAATACCTCTTCCAAGTATGGTTTGTTGAACTTGAACATAACTATGTTAAACTAAGCTGGAGATGTTTTCCAAATGTAACACTGCTTGGTCGGAATGCATTTCCCTAAGATATTGAAAATGGTTGGTTGATTGTTTGGTTTGTGGATTGGTTGAATGGTTGGTGGGTGAGAGGGTTGGTTGGTTGGTGGTTTAGTTGGTTGGTAGGTTAGTTGAATGGTTGGTGGGTGGGAGGGTTGGTTTGTTGGTGGTTTAGTTGATTGGTAGGTTAGTTGAATGGTTGGTGGGAGGGTTGGTTTATTGGTAGGTTAGTTGGTTGGTAGGTTAGTTGAATGGTTGGTGGGTGGGAGGGTTGGTTTATTGGTGGGTTAGTTGGTTGGTAGGTAACTTGAATGGTTGGTGGGTGGGAGGGTTGGTTGGTTTCTTGGTGGGTTAGTTGAATGGTTGGTGGGTGGGAGGGTTGGTTTTGTTGGTGGGTTAGTTGGTTGGTAGGTTAGTTGAATGGTTCGTGGGTGGGAGGGTTGGTTTCTTGGTGGGTTAGTTGGTTGGTAGGTTAGTTGAATGGTTGGTGGGTGGGAGGGTTGGTTGGTTGGTGGGTTAGTTGGTTGGTAGGTTAGTTGGTTGGTAGGTTAGTTGAATGGTTGGTGGGTGGGAGGGTTGGTTTGTTGGTGGTTTGAGTGCAGCGTAGATGATCTCTGGGAGACATCGATTTTTAATGGTTTTATGAATGAATGTTCTTAATTGTTTTTAAATCTCCTTTTCTTTTGTCTTATGTTTTGATGCTTTTAATGGTTTTATGTGAAGCACTTTGAATTTCCTTGTTGAAATGTGCTATACAAATAAACTTGCCTTGCCTTGCCTTGGTGGGTTAGTTGGTTGGTGGGTTAGTTGAATGGCTGGTGGGTGGGAGGGTTGGTTTGTTGGTGGTTCAGTTGGTTGGTAGGTCAGTTGAATGGTTGGTGGGTGGGAGGGTTGGTTTTTGGTGGGTTAGTTGGTTGGTAGGTTAGTTGAGTGGGTGGTAGGGTTAGTTGAATGGTTGGTGGGTGGGAGGGTTGGTTTGTTGGTGGCTTAGTTGGTTGGTGGGTTAGTTGAATGGTTGATGGGTGGGAGGGTTGGTTGGTTGGTGGGTTAGTTGAATGGTTGGTGGGTGGGAGGGTTGGTTTGTTGGTGGGTTAGTTGGTTGGTAGGTTAGTTGAATGGTTGGTGGGTGGGAGGGTTGGTTTGTTGGTGGGTTAGTTGGTTGGTGGGTTAGTTGAATGGCTGGTGGGTGGGAGGGTTGGTTTGTTGGTGGTTCAGTTGGTTGGTAGGTTAGTTGAATGGTTGGTGGGTGGGAGGGTTGGTTTTTGGTGGGTGGGAGGGTTGGTTTTTGGTGGGTTAGTTGGTTGGTAGGTTAGATGAATTGTTGGTGGGTGGGAGGGTTAGTTTGTTGGTGGTTTAGTTGAATGGTTGGTGGGTGGGAGGGTTGGTTTGTTGGTGGTTTAGTTGATTGGTAGGTTAGTTGAATGGTTGGTGGGAGGGTTGGTTTATTGGTGGGTTAGTTGGTTGGTAGGTTAGTTGAATGGTTGGTGGGTGGGAGGGTTGGTTTGTTGGTGGGTTAGTTGGTTGGTAGGTTAGTTGAATGGTTGGTGGGTGGGAGGGTTGGTTTGTTGGTGGGTTAGTTGAATGGTTGGTGGGTGGGAGGGTTGGTTGGTTGGTGGGTTAGTTGGTTGGTAGGTTAGTTGAATGGTTGGCGGGTGGGAGGGTTGGTTTGTTGGTGGGGTTAGTTGAATGGTTGGTGGGTGGGAGGGTTGGTTTTGTTGGTGGGTTAGTTGGTTGGTAGGTTAGTTCAATGGTTGGTGGGTGGGAGGTTTTGCAGCGTTCAGTTTTTCTGCTCCACATATCTGGAACAAAGTCCCAGAAAGCTGCAGGTCTGCTGAGACCCTCAGTTCATTTAAATCAAGATTGAAGACTTTTCTGTTTGCTGCTGCCTTTAATTGAACCACATTCAATTCATATATTAATCAATTTCCTGCATTTCTGCATTTTACTACTGCATTTTATTTCTTACACTGTTTTTTAATGTTTTAATGAATGTTCTTAATTGTTTTTAAATCTCCTTTTCTTTTGTCTTATGTTTGGATCAAGTATATAGGAATTGTTGAAGTACGCTGATGTGAAAGGAGTACAAGTGGAGACTGCACAATTATAACGGTATTTCCTTCGGGACCAAGCTCGTGCCAGGCACACACTAGAAAACAACGATCCATAGGTGGTTTGTGTGTGGGTTGACAGAATTGGCAGTGTAGAGGTTTGAGTGCAGGGTAGATGATCTCTGGGAGACATCGATTTTTAATGGTTTTATGAATGAATGTTCTTAATTGTTTTTAAATCTCCTTTTCTTTTGTCTTATGTTTTGATGCTTTTAATGGTTTTATGTGAAGCACTTTGAATTACCTTGTTGAAATGTGCTGTACAAATAAACTTGCCTTGCCTTGGTGGGTTAGTTGGTTGGTGGGTTAGTTGAATGGCTGGTGGGTGGGAGGGTTGGTTTGTTGGTGGTTCAGTTGGTTGGTAGGTTAGTTGAATGGTTGGTGGGTGGGAGGGTTGGTTTTTAGTGGGTTGGTTGGTAGGTTAGTTGAATGGTTGGTGGGTGGTAGGGTTAGTTTGTTGGTGGGTTAGTTGAATGGTTGGTGGGTGGGAGGGTTGGTTTGTTGGTGGCTTAATTGATTTTAAATCTCCTTTTCTTTTGTCTTATGTTTTGATGCTTTCAATGGTTTTTTGTGAAGCACTTTGAATTACCTTGTTGAAATGTGCAATACAAATAAACTTGCCTTGCCTTGCCTTGGTGGGTTAGTTGGTTGGTGGGTTAGTTGAATGGCTGGTGGGTGGGAGGGTTGGTTTGTTGGTGGTTCAGTTGGTTGGTATGTTAGTTGAATGGTTGGTGGGTGGGAGGGTTGGTTTTTGGTGGGTTGGTTGGTAGGTTAGTTGAATGGTTGGTGGGTGGGAGGGTTAGTTTGTTGGTGGGTTAGTTGAATGGTTGGTGGGTGGGAGGGTTGGTTTGTTGGTGGTTTAGTTGGTTGGTAGGTTAGTTGAATGGTTGGTGGGAGGGTTGGTTTATTGGTGGGTTAGTTGAATGGTTGGTGGGTGGGAGGGTTGGTTTGTTGGTGGGTTAGTTGGTTGGTTGGTGGGTGGGAGGGTTGGTTTGTTGGTGGGTTAGTTGGTTGGTAGGTTAGTTGAATGGTTGGTGGGTGGGAGGGTTGGTTAGTTGGTGGGTTAGTTGAATGGTTGGTGGGTGGGAGGGTTGGTTTTGTTGGTGGGTTAGTTGAATGGTTGGTGGGTGGGAGGGTTAGTTTGTTGGTGGGTTAGTTAGTTGGTAGGTTAGTTGAATGGTTGGTGGGTGGGAGGGTTGGTTTGTTGGTGGATTAGTTGAATGGTTGGTGGGTGGGAGGGTTGGTTTGTTGGTGCTTTAGTTGGTTGGTAGGTTAGTTGAATGGTTGGTGGGAGGGTTGGTTTGTTGGTGGGTTAGTTGGTTGGTAGGTTAGTTGAATGGTTGGTGGGTGGGAGGGTTGGTTGGTGGGTTAGTTGAATGGTTGGTGGGTGGGAGGGTTGGTTTGTTGGTGGTTCAGTTGGTTGGTAGGTTAGTTGAATGGTTGGTGGGTGGGAGGGTTGGTTTTTGGTGGGTTGGTTGGTAGGTTAGTTGAATGGTTGGTGGGTGGGAGGGTTAGTTTGTTGGTGGGTTAGTTGAATGGTTGGTGGGTGGGAGGGTTGGTTTGTTGGTGGTTTAGTTGGTTGGTAGGTTAGTTGAATGGTTGGTGGGAGGGTTGGTTTATTGGTGGGTTAGTTGAATGGTTGGTGGGTGGGAGGGTTGGTTTGTTGGTGGGTTAGTTGGTTGGTTGGTGGGTGGGAGGGTTGGTTTGTTGGTGGGTTAGTTGGTTGGTAGGTTAGTTGAATGGTTGGTGGGTGGGAGGGTTGGTTAGTTGGTGGGTTAGTTGAATGGTTGGTGGGTGGGAGGGTTGGTTTTGTTGGTGGGTTAGTTGAATGGTTGGTGGGTGGGAGGGTTAGTTTGTTGGTGCTTTAGTTGGTTGGTAGGTTAGTTGAATGGTTGGTGGGAGGGTTGGTTTGTTGGTGGGTTAGTTGGTTGGTAGGTTTGTTGAATGGTTGGTGGGTGGGAGGGTTGGTTTGTTGGTGGGTAGGTTAGTTGAATGGTTGGTGGGTGGGAGGGTTGGTTTGTTGTTGGGTTAGTTGAATGGTTGGTGGGTGGGAGGGTTGGTTTGTTGGTGGTTAGTTGGTTGGTAGGTTAGTTGAATGGTTGGTAGGTGGGAGGGTTAGTTTGTTGGTGGGTTAGTTGAATGGTTGGTGGGTGGGAGGGTTGGTTTGTTGGTGGTTTAGTTGGTTGGTAGGTTAGTTGAATGGTTCGTGGGTGGGAGGGTTGGTTTGTTAGTGGGTTAGTTGAATGGTTGGTGGGTGGGAGGGTTGGTTTTGTTGGTGGGTTAGTTGGTTGGTAGGTTAGTTGAATGGTTGGTGGGTGGGAGGGTTGGTTTGTTGGTGGGTTAGTTGGTTGGTAGGTTAGTTGAATGGTTGGTGGGTGGGAGGGTTAGTTTGTTGGTGGGTTCGTTGGTTGGTAGGTTAGTTGAATGGTTGGTGGGTGGGAGGGTTGGTTGGTTGGTGGGTTAGTTGGTTGGTAGGTTAGTTGAATGGTTGGTGGGAGGGTTGGTTTGTTGGTGGGTTAGTTGAATGGTTGGTGGGTGGGAGGGTTAGTTTGTTGGTGGGTTAGTTAGTTGGTAGGTTAGTTGAATGGTTGGTGGGTGTGAGGGTTGGTTTGTTGGTGGATTAGTTGAATGGTTGGTGGGTGGGAGGGTTGGTTTGTTGGTGCTTTAGTTGGTTGGTAGGTTAGTTGAATGGTTGGTGGGAGGGTTGGTTTGTTGGTGGGTTAGTTGGTTGGTAGGTTAGTTGAATGGTTGGTGGGTGGGAGGGTTGGTTGGTGGGTTAGTTGAATGGTTGGTGGGTGGGAGGGTTGGTTTGTTGGTGGGTTAGTTGGTTGGTAGGTTTGTTGAATGGTTGGTGAGTGGGAGGGTTGGTTTGTTGGTGGGTAGGTTAGTTGAATGGTTGGTGGGTGGGAGGGTTGGTTTGTTGTTGGGTTAGTTGAATGGTTGGTGGGTGGGAGGGTTGGTTTGTTGGTGGTTAGTTGGTTGGTAGGTTAGTTGAATGGTTGGTGGGTGGGAGGGTTGGTTTGTTGGTGGTTTAGTTGGTTGGTAGGTTAGTTGAATGGTTGATGGGTGGGAGGGTTGGTTTGTTGGTGGGTTAGTTGGTTGGTATGTTAGTTGAATGGTTGGTGGGTGGGAGGGTTGGTTTGTTGGTGGTTTAGTTGGTTGGTAGGTTAGTTGAATGGTTGATGGGTGGGAGGGTTGGTTGGTTGGTGAGTTAGTTGAATGGTTGGTGGGTGGGAGGGTTGGTTTGTTGGTGGGTTAGTTGGTTGGTAGATTAGTTGAATGGTTGATGGGTGGGAGGGTTGGTTTGTTGGTGTGTTCGTTGAATGGTTGGTGGGAGGGTTGGTTTGTTGGTGGGTTAGTTGGTTGGTAGGTTAGTTGAATGGTTGGTGGGTGGGAAGGTTGGTTTGTTGGTGGTTCAGTTGGTTGGTAGGTTAGTTGAATGGTTGGTGATTGGGACAGTTGGTTGGTGGGTGGGTTACTTGGTTGGTAGGTTAGTTGAATGGTTGGTGGGTGTGAGGGTTGGTTTGTTGGTGGTTTAGTTGGTTGGTAGGTTAGTTGAATGGTTGGTGGGTGGGAGGGTTGGTTTGTTGGTGGGTTAGTTGGTTGGTAGGTTAGTTGAATGGTTCGTGGGTGGGAGGGTTGGTTTGTTAGTGGGTTACTTGAATGGTTGGTGGGTGGGAGGGTTGGTTTTGTTGGTGGGTTAGTTGGTTGGTAGGTTAGTTGAATGGTTGGTGGGTGGGAGGGTTGGTTGGTTGGTTGGTTGGTGGGTTAGTTGGTTGGTAGGTTAGTTGAATGGTTGGTGGGTGGGAGGGTTGGTTTGTTGGTGGGTTAGTTGAATGGTTGGTGGGTGGGAGGGTTGGTTGGTAGGTTAGTTCAATGGTTGGTTTGTGGGAGGGTTAGTTTGTTGGTGGGTTCGTTGGTTGGCAGGTTAGTTGAATGGTTGGTGGGTGGGAGGGTTGGTTTGTTGGTGGGTAGGTTAGTTGAATGGTTGGTGAGTGGGACGGTTGGTTGGTGGGTTAGTTGGTTGGTTGATTGGATATGCTAAATGGATAATGATAATGATAAATTGGGGTTGGTCGGGTTATGCTAGGAAATAACCAGTTCGGGTTCGGGTTATACTGTAGTAGTAGTATTTATAGCTGTTCCGAACAGCCATACTCAAAGGCAGAATGAAAAACCATCCATCACTGACCTTTTTCGAGTCACTTCAGGCCCCCATTCTGAGCATTCTACAATCATACAAAAGGCTCAACGAGCTGCTGTGGCGCTTATCCGATTCCCGATCAGTTCAACTACAGAATGATCTGTAGGGTTGAGAGAGCGCTGATCTGTAGGGTGTGGCGTGATTTAGAGCTGTGAAGGCGATAGACAGTGTTGTAGTCAAGACCACCTAAACCGAGACCACGTCATAACCAAGACCAGAGTGTATCGAGACCGAGACAAGACCAAGACTTTGAGGGGTTGAGACCAAGTCAAGACGAAGACCAGACCAGTGCAAAACCCATGCTGCATAATATGATGTTGTAGATGTGAACCACAGGCATTCCTCAAACTGATCTGAAAGATCCACATTCCCACAAAACCTCTGAAGACCTCTGAAGAGTCCTCTTCATTCACCTCTTTTATCACCATATATACTGAACATGTTTGTATCTATCAGTGTACTGGAAAGAAATGTCTCGATAAGTGGTCAAAAGACAATGCAGAGGTCAATTTTATAGGTATGAATTTTGTTTTCTGTGAGCACTCAGTTTGATGTTAACAAATACATCAGACAATGTGGAGGCAATATAGTGATATCCCCGCACTGCGGTTGTCTTGAAATAAAACCCTGAGTCGTCTTTGTCTGAGACCAAGACGAGTCAAAATGCGGTCAATTCTGATCTCGAGCACTGCAACACTGACAATACACAGCTGACCAATAACCACGTGAAGTGAGTGTGATGTTGGATTGCCTGTTTTTAGAGGTACAGAAGTAGTCTGACTGATTAGTATTCTCCTGTGTTGATATTTCCCCTCAGTAACAACACAATTATATTTGCTGAGCAGGGAGAATTTCTGCCTTCTCAATTAGCGAGGGCGGCAGACTGTTCTCAGCTGCAGCACCATTTTGAGATAAAGAGCTGTAAAGACGGCTGTATGTTTCCTGGTACAAACATCTCGACTGTCTGAATGTGTGTCTCTCTGGCTCCTGCAGCACTTATTAGCCACCAGCTCAGCACCAACCAGACCAGAGCGCCTGCACCACTGCTGCTGCTTTTTGTCCCCATCCCTTCTTCTTTTTACATCCCACTATTTGGTTCTAAATCTAGTGCTGAAGTCTTTGTAGCCTAGCAACAGCCAATGGTGGACGCACTCTGTGTTCACAAAAACATACGAAGGCACGTACACACACATAAATGCGCGCCCTCATAAAGCGAGCGTGTTGTGAGCCGTAGTGAGGGCCAGGGAGAGCATTCTTCCTTTCTGTTGCTTTGTATTCTGCGGTTGGTGCTGCTCCTACATGTATTCACAGCCGTGCCTTTCAACTCTTTATCTCTCCAATTAAAACATGACAAATGAACAATGTTTCCCTATTCATGGGGCGGTTTGCGGCAGCTTGTTGGCAGCTCTGCTCACCCTTGTGGGAAGCTGTGCTATTTTCCTGTTTATTCACAATATTGCTCGACTGTGTGCCCCGTTTGACACGTGACTCTATCTGCTGCTCCAATAATGCAGATGTTACCACTATGCAGATGTTACCACTATGCAGATGCAGAACGACATTCTGTTAGATACAAAACATTTCATCAGCAAGCCACAGGGATTTGCCGAGCTTCATTCTGCTTCTAGTCCAGAACATATACAACACATTTCCACTGACAAATGTATTTTTGATGTGATTTTCAAATCTGTTAAAGGTGGAATCATCTCCAGTGAGAATAAATGAGTGAATTGTGCCTTGTGAGAGTGCTGCAGCCTCCATATATCAGCTCCCCGGTAGCTGCTTGGCCTGAAGCCAGGGAGGCAGATAAAGAAGCCTCTGTGGTGGTTTCTCATGCTCTCTCTGTCTCTCGCTCTCTCTCTCCCTCTCTGTCTCTCTCTCTCTCCCTCCCGCTCTGTCTCTCACTCTCTCGCTCTCTCTCTCTGTCTCTCTCTCTCTCTCTCTCTCTCTCTACCTCTACCTCTCTCTCTCTCTCCAGGTACTCCAAGATGTACGACCCCGCTAACTGGCTGGAGATTGACCCGGTTAACGGACGCATTTCCACCATCGCCATCCTTGACAGAGAGTCTCCCTACGTCAAGAACAACCTCTACAACGTCACCTTCATGGCCTCTGATAACGGTGAGACGGCGGCGCTGCATTGGTGTCCTGCAGTCACACACACACACACACACACACACACACACACACACACACACACACACACACACACACACAGAGGTGGACTGTGTTGACTGTGCCTCAGTGCTCTTTCAGTACTTGCTGTGGTGCTGGTTGTACCGTCCGGCTGCTGCAGAGTGTCTGCAGTGTTACTTGAATCGGTAGCTAGTGAAGCTATGAGCTAATCTTCACTACACAACACTTGTGAACACTGCTCTATTGAAAGTAGGAAGCTCCTCCACTACCTAACAGTGTTGTCATGACCACTGAGGTGTTCCTTATCTTTTCAAATCCTAAAATTTACATTCTGGTTGAAGTACATGTTTTACTGTCAAAACACGATGTTGGGATCAATAGGGGGCGTGTTTGAGTTGTCAGCTTTTAAGAAACTGAATTCTTGACATCAATAGAATTATTAATGTGAATAACAATTATTAATGATTATTAATAATAACGGGGCACCACCCTGCGGACAGGGACCGATAACCAAACGATAAAACTAAGTCTCATAATTAGTAGTCACTCATCAGTGACAGTGAAGGTTTAAGTTCGAGCACAGACTACTACATACAGGCTTATTACATACATATGCACCATTAATCACAGACGACTGCTCTTTAAAGTATACTAGAGTTTATTAAATTAAAATAATAAAAGATCAGATCAATTACCATCACAATCAACAAACGCCATCATACAATTTTATGTGCCTAATATCTAAAGAAATGAATAAAATGGGGAGGAGGGTGTGTATATAAGTATGTGTGTATGTGCGTATGTGTGTGTGTGTGTATGTCTGTGTATAAAAGGAAGGGGGGTGGGGGCCCTTAACACTCACAGTCAGAGACTACAAAGATGGCCGCTAGCCAAACTAGCAGAAGGGGGGTGAGACTGTGTGTGAAGGGGGAGGGCTTAGAGTACTACCGCTGAACACCACCAGATGGCGTAGTCGAGGGACTTAGACAAACTGGGGGATGGGCCTTAAGATGCTACCGTTGAACACCACTAGATGGCCTAGTCGAGTGACTTGGGCAAAACAGCGGATGGGGGGGGGGGGGGTAGCTGTGTGTGAGCACGTGTGGCGAGACAATGGGCGAGCGTTTCACCCGCCCTCAGCCGGAGCTTTATATATATGCAAGTTTATCAAAAAACAAGAGGAACATAAAAGGCAGAGAGAGAGGAATCAGAGGTTCTGCGTGCGGGATCGCGTCGCAGTGAAAGTGTTTATCGCGGGTCGTATCCACAATCAGCTGCCGTCGTCGTCTCGCGAACATACGGCACTGATGCGTGATACGCCACGGGTCTACACCTCACTCACAGAATTGATTCAAGGAAAGAGAGCAGTACAAATGAAATAAACAATCCCAGAGGACAAAGAGAAACAGGAAGCGGACAAACGCTGCGGGCTCGGCGGTCCGTCAGCGATTGCGCAATATTCAGCAACACAAAACAATGACTTAAACACGGGAATAATAACATATAAATCAAATAACATGAATGGAACGTATGCTATTTTAAGCTAAGCTAGCCCAGACACACTCAATCTTACTGTTAGGAGCTTCGTTGCGACGATGAGAGTTTTCATTCGTGATGAATGAGTTGCTTGTCGGGAGGAAGAAAAAAAAGTCTTGAGGTGAGGCGCTGCTGTTGAGCACAGCGGGGCAGCGTTGCTGTTGCGAGAAACTTTTGCACGGCTTTGTGCGGTGCTGTTGGGTCCCACTCCTGCAGAGAGAGGGCCTGGTTTCAACGTCGGGCCGAGATACGTGGTCGATTCATATCTGCCGGTAATGAGCGGTGAAGAAGGAGGTTTAGTCGATCTGGTACCGTTGGGTCGTGCACGAAAGAAAAAGCGGCGGAGCGGATGCGGTTCTCGCGGGCTCAGGGCCGTAACTCAGAATATGCGTGGTCTATTTCGGCCGGCGAAATGGCACGTGGTCGCTGAGTTGAGGGTGATCGGTCCTCGGGGCATCTTCATGAGGTACCGGACGGAGTCCAGAACGAAGAGAAAGATGTCGGCTGAGTTATTCCTTATAAACAGTTCTGCTTGCACAGCGGGGCAGCGTTTGCCGGCCAATGGCGGCTCTGACTGAGCGGTGGCCGGAGGCGGGGTCAGCTTAAAGGGACAGGGATCAGAGTTCAGGTCAGGAGGTGGCATGTGTTGAGCTCAGCCAGCCAGGAGGTGGTGCCAGACCCCAACAACGATGAGCCAAGCGAAGTATTGGCACGGAAGATAAGCTAAATTATTGTTTTTGTCAATGGAGTCTGGTGTGAATAGGGCAATATAACGGCTTGCGTTTCACATCAGAAATGGTCGTCTGACGGCAAGGGAAAGCGGTAAAGATATTCTCAATATAGCGTCCATTTCAAGAAATTGAGATTTATTTGGTGGCTGAAACAACAGCCTTTCATCTGGTAGCTGAAGCCATCATCTCTCTTCAAAGCGACCGGACTCCATTGACTAAAACAGTCATTTTGACTCAGCTAGTGCTAGCGTTCAAATTATTCATAACCTTATTGATTAGCTTACTTTGGTATTCTACATCACTGCTCTCTACTCATGCACCAGGAGACATTTCCATTTGAAAGCCCCAGAGAGAAGTTGACCTTTGACACATGGAGGCTATCTCACTTCATGAGTCACCTACTGTGTCATAGTTCGACGACAATTATGAAAAGAAAATGATTTCTAAGCATTTTGTTTCTTCAAGAGAAGATCAAATATAGTTAAGTTGCACTACCTGCTAAAGTAGCTCACTACTAGAAAGATGCCATGAACCTCAGCGCTGCTGGGAAACCTCCACATGCCATCTGGAATAAAACGGCATCTTCTCTCTCCACAGATGTGCTCTGTAAATGACATGCACTGTAATCCTCAAAAAAATAAAAGAAATTCAGGCTCCAAAAGGGAGAAGTGGATGTATTTTTGGATTTTCCGTTTGTGCATGAACTAGTCAGAATGCAGCTGGTTGTCTGATTATGTGCCGCTGACTCTTCCCCACAGCCAGACTGCAGACTCAACTCAAAGAGAAGGCTTCGAGTTACAGTTACAATCCACATGAACCTTCCAGCGAGTATCTCTCTGTCTGCTCCACTCACAAGGACACGTCGTGTTCTGAATAGTGTCTCGCTCAAAGAGCGCCCAAACAAACATCCCACAAAGAAGAGTGCACACTTCATGTCAGCTTGCAGGCCACATAGCTAAGGAGTCAGCTGAAGCACATTTGGATGCTAAACGCTGTGGTCCTTACTCTGTGCCACTTCAAACGAGAAGCTTTCCGCTTTTGGCTTGTGAGCTACATTTTTGTTGCACAAGTTTGTTTGTAATGTCTCGCTGCCCCTGAAGGCTTGGCTGTCAATCAAACATATCCAGCCCGCCCACTCAGATGCTTTTTAGACCAAAGGAGCATTTCTATAAAATCTCCAAAGATAATTCTTCTCTTCTTTTTCAGAATAATACCTGATGTTTACATTTTGACTGCAAGAGGAATGTGTTTTGTGATCACATTGCGACTTGAAAATGTCTTTACTTGATGAAGGTATTGGTTTTATTTTTCCACTTCATTATGCCGTGTTCACACCATAATGAAGCGTCATTGGCGCCGCCAGTCTCGCCGGGGACCATTTGTGTTCATTCGCGTGAATCACGCTGGACGCGCCGGAGAGGGGGCGGGGCTTATCGCCCTGGAAGCCGTTCAACTGTCTGCCATCAACCATGGAAAATATAACCTCTTTCTGCTTAGTACTTGTGGAAGTCACAGATATCCCGGGAAACTAAACGCCGTCATGTCTGGTTCATAATATTGTTCAGAGGAGCTCCGTGGATTTTATCGAGCTGTATTTACTGTGTCTAGCAAGCCACAAGTCGCTGTTTCCTACAGCTGTAGGAACACAAATAAAGTGATCTGGCTGTGATTTAACGGCAATAAACCGACAAAAATGGACTCCGAAATAACTACGAAATGATGCTGATTTGTAAAAAGTCTCAATTCATGTTTCGTTACTTCTCTCTGCAAGACGACGAGCAAATCACTTTTAAAATACTTGTCTTCTCAATGGAGCTCTGATGGATCGGTGCTATGCTAAGCTAACATCGTAGCAGCTCCACCAACACTCAGACTAACATCACGTAGACGTAAATACGGCAGCGTCTATTCATTGTACCATATGGTTTACACACACACATGTATACACATAGTTTGGTCCGGTCTCTATTGATATGAGGTATCGTAGAGCTCTGGGTGAACACAGACGGCTACAGTATTTATTTCCTGATTCAACAACGGCAGGAAGTCAGTGATGACAGGAGTAGCATCTCAACGCTGATAGGCTATCGCGCCGCAGTGTCACGCCATTTTTTCGCCGAAGTTTAAACATTTCAACTCGTGCGTTTGGGGCGTTTTGGCGAATGGCGAATGGCGCCGTGCCAAACGCGCAGCGCCATCGCAAATTGGCGTCACTGCAGTCTCATCGCGTCTGTGCATAGACTTTGTATGTAATCTGCTCGTGCGCGTTTGGTGTGAACACGGCATGAGGCTACTTCTTTGCTCCACACAAGCCAACACTTTCAGAAAGGTCAGTGCCCAGATTTGATCAGCATTGTTCAGTGAGACACTTCTTTTTACATTTGTATATCTGAATTGATCTTAAATTTGATTCATCATGAATAGAACATGACAGCTCCCCAAAAGTGAAGCCCAAACTCTCTTGATCGCCCCCTGGTGGCTGGCTGCAGTAAATAAATCCCCAAACTTTGAATAGATGTGATAGTCTGTTTCAAGCATAATCTCTATAGACAGCCTACGGTTCATACAGCCAACTACTGTGTTGTTAGCTAGCTTAGCAACATTTGCACTGACTTAGTGAGGTTAGCCAGAGCTGTAGGACCGTCATGTGAAAGAAGAATCATGAGCTGTGTCATAGAACATGCATCACTTTCATCCTGAATGTATTCACAGAGATATGAAGTTCAGGTGTTGTGTCTTTGAGCCAAACGGCCTCCATGGAGCTAATGTAGCAGCTAGGAGACTAACGCTAACGAGCTGCTGCAGTGCTCGGGGTGTCTGGGCAGGGACCCGATCACAGCTGGATACTCTGGCTCCAAATTACTTCAAAAGTACAAGATGGCAGCGCCTCTCTCCGGGATATTTGGGCTTCCCTTTTGTACGGTGGAAGGAAGTGGAGATGCGTCGTCCATCTATACATACAATCTATGATTTTAGCGGTAATGAACAGTATCACGTCACATCGACCCTGTATTACACAACACCTTAATGTTGCTAGTGTCACACACACACATCTTTTCCCATGGGAGGAATAGACTGTCTTGTGTTTGAGGCACACCCCTGTTGAGCATGGCATATTTGGGCTTAGTTTGGCTACTGACTGACATGTCATGTCTTCAGCCTGAAGTTAAGCTGTTATTTCACATAATGGGAAGAGGAAGGCTCCTTCCTGTAGACAACAGATTGTATTGTCCACCTTTAATTAATTACATTTCCATTCTGTATTCCCGTAATCAAATGTGATGATTAGGAAAGGCTTGTAGGGATACACTGACAGTCCTCTGGACACAGTATTCCCATTGATTTCTAATGGAGATGTTTTTTCTGCTTATTTAATACACCGTTCCCAAAGTCTTGCTCTTTTCCTGATCACAACAGTGCTTTATAGCCACAGAATAAAGGGGGATCCTCTGTTCAGAGTGGGAAATTGTTCAAGAGGAATGTCGTTCCCAGCTTCCTGCTAACTCACTGTCTCAGCACATTTTCGACCTTTGCTGCTCACACGTGCTTTGCAAAGAAGATCACTGGTATAAAAAAGACAAAAACTCTTCCTGCACCGTGCCTTCGAAAAGGTAACGGACGTTCACCAGACGATTGGCCAGATTGGCCACATCTGTAGACTCGTCTACTTGCAGAGAGTAAAACTCACTCTTCTTCACGTGACCGAGTAATGTAGCCAGGATGTCTTGGGACAAAGCATCGATGCGGCGACACTGTTGTTGGACGCGGGATCACGTCCAACTTTTTCGCTTCTCTCTCTCCAATCATATATTCCACCATCTCTTTAAAAACATTTTCCCTCTCCACCACCGCCTCTCCTTCTCCCGATTACGCGGTCAGAATACTACCACAACAAGCCGCCTGTCTCCGGCAGAAATGCGCTCATCCACGCACGGGAACAACACCGAGTTGTAATATATACCTCCATAACACCCCGCCACTCTCGGCTCATACCTCCCCAGCAACGAGGCACATCACCCGGTCATATTACCTCCAGAATATCCCCCGGGTGAAATCCGGGACTTGGTTTTATGGTTCCGAGTGGCGGGCGCTCACCCGTTGGCGCCGGGACGCGAGGTCTCCAGCCGCCCCCGCCGCGAGGCACCCGATCGTCGGGTCTGTCAGCCCTCGGAACAGACCGCGGGGCAACAACTCGTGGGTGGCGGGGTAGAGGCGAGGCAGATCACAGAAAAATAATAAAGACTAGAGTACGGCAAAGATATGTTGATGAGAAACGTATTTGTAATACGTCAAACACAAACGTAATCAGGGAGAAAATACGTTCATGGTAAAACGTAATTGAGAATGCATTTTAGTTTTAGGGGAACGTCATTTTTAGGAGACAGGACTGCACCATGAGACCGCCATTACATTTTTCCTCTCGCGCACCCCCTAGAGGCAGCTCTGGGGGTGCGCGCACCACACTTTGGGAATCCCTGCCCTAGTTCATACTGTGTCCATGATGAATACAAAGGACACGCATTCATCTCAGCTAAGTGATATAGTAGCGCTGTCAGTTTAATAATATGCACAGCTGGAAGGATGTGCAGACCCTCCAGTACTAGTTAGGCAGCTTGCATGCATTCTTTTTAAATAACTACAGCGTTCATTATTCCCCTGTATGCTGCCTCCTAGATTCCACTGGGAATTTAGCTTCATAATATGTGTATTCTGACATGACATAAACATTCACTTAAAGGATAAGGCTGTTGATATTCTATATACGTTTCTTATTGTCAACAAATCCAATGAAGAGACTAAACCAAAGCAATGTGTTAGTGTCTCTCAATGCTTTCTGACTTCCCTGTACAGACACAGTACTTCTTGGTAGATGCATTCATTGTTGGTTTGGCTCCTTTCCAAGGAGTTGTTGACTATAGGAAAAATACAGAATTCAGAATTTTGAAGATCACCAGACCTCTAGAGTAGGGGTATGTTTAATGGGCAGATAGCCGTTAAATTGACTGAGTAGATCATTCTCCACAGAGGCTGGACCCTTTTCATTTTAGACACTGCATGAGCCATTGTGCTGGATTCTCACGATATCGCAAGGCAGCAACCTCCGGTTCTGAAAAGTGAAGCCAATGAGGAAGTCTCATAAACTTGCATTCTCTCTAGGGTCCACCAGGGGGCGACTCCTCTGGTTGTATAGAAGTCTATGAGAAAATTACTCTACTTCTCTCTTGATTTATTACCTCAGTAAACATTGTAAACATGAGTTTATGTCTCAATCTCTAGTTTCAAGTCTTCTTCAATACAGCATGTAAACATTGTAAACATGAGTTTATTCGATTCAATGTATTTTGTAGAGCCCAAAATCACAAATTTTGCACTCTGTACACATGGAACATTCTCGGTCCCAGGACCCTCACATCAGAACAGGAAAAACTCCCAAAAAAACCTTTAACAGGGAGAAACACAGGAAGAGGCCTGTGGGAGGGACACAGAGGAGGATCCTCTCCCAGGATGGGCAGTGCAATAGATGTCGTGTACAGAATGATTGACAATTCAAGTCTTCTTCAATACAGCATGATGCTCATTTAGTACATTATGGTCCATTTATAGTCAAACAGACCATAAAGCAGGGGATGCTTTAGGGCGGGGCTACTGTGATTGACAGGTCTCTACCAGAGAGTTCATTGTCCGGTCTGGCATATTCACTGTGTCTTGTCAGTTCATTAACTTCAATTGTAACATTTTGCTCACCTAGAAATGTCTTCTTCAGCGCTCGGTTGTACTTAGCACCATCCTCTCGTCTCACTTCTGGTTGCAAATACATCACCTGTATTTCTGAAAGTGTCTGACCTCTTCCAAACAGTTTCCAATGACGGCTACTCAGAAGGTTCTGTGTAACAAACCATCTGGCGGGTCAAGTAACTATTGTGCCTCTCTCAGGTTAGATTAAATTCATCAACCCCAGGGAATAAACCTTTCTGGTTGTAATGACCCATTTGGTTGTAAAGGCACTTTGTAATGAGGAGGTTTTTCCTCGGTTTTAACACTCAATTTTAAGGCTAATAAAGAAAACTAATGTCCGTATCTTTATGAAGTTAAGCCAACAAAATCAGGGTGGCATCACTGGTGCACAGGAAGCTACATTTTTAAATCCTACTATGGTAAATGCATGAGCCGGCCTACTCTGCTGCTGATTGGGTAATACTCAATACTGTTGGGTTGGTTAGGGTAAGAACATCAGAGGCAGGGGAGGGCGGGTAAGGCTTTCGTCAAAGTAAGAAATGAGCTTTTAGCTATACTGTATGTGGTTGAAGAGATGTTTTGTGCATTTTTACTGTTAAAAAAATAATAAAGTAAAAAAACAAACATCAAATATTCAACAACATCAACAACATCTTAACTGTGTGTTCAGGTATCCCTCCTGCCAGTGGGACGGGCACCCTTCAGATGTACCTGCTGGACATAAATGACAATGCGCCTCACGTGTCCCCCCCTGAGGTGGAAATGTGTGAGAAGCCAGATCCGAACGCCATCAACATCACAGCCAGTGACCCCGACCTGACCCCTAACGCTGGACCCTTCGCCTTCGAGCTGGCCAACCGGCCATTAGATGTACGCCGCAACTGGACGCTGAGTCGCGTCAATGGTGAGCATGGGATAATGTGTCCGCGTTGTTATTCATCTTCATTCAGTCATTAACTCTCTTACATTCTGTCACCTCTTAAAGGGAAGAATACACCCCATAATAGAAATAAAGATTATTTATGAAGTCACTCTATATTATGCTGACAATGTCGCCTTCTAACAAGCTACTGAAATGACTTTTGTCTCTCAGTGTCCTGAGTCCAAAAAGGCTTGATTTACCTCATTATGTACTGTAACTCCACATCCAATCATGTTAACCAGAGTGGCACTGGAGACTTTAGGCTTAGACTGAGTCAGACTTAGTCACAAAAACGATCCATTGATTTGACTTGTACATGGCTGCAAGGACACTAGTTACTGAAGACCTGACATCCAATGACTGGACATGAGACGTGAAAGCAAAAACATCCAATCGTCACATTTTATTTCAGAAAAGACGATAGCAATAGAAAAGAAAGGCAGCAGCAATGTCTTATTGATTGAATGCTAATAGTGTTAGAAAACATATCAGTTTAACGATTAGCTTAAGCAAGTCAGGATGACTTGCAATTTGCTTATAAAGACTTGTGAGTTGACTTGTGACTTGGATTGTCTTTTTACATACAACTTCTGTGGTAAAATATTTCAAACCGTCTGCATGTAGAGAGCCACATGGAGGCAATAATTAAAAGAATAGCCAATATCGCTAAAATACCAGGGCAGCCTATGAATGTAAGGGAGTCCCACTGGGATGCTCCTGGGGGTCCCTGTTGATTAAGTTGTATCCAGCCTGATTTTATTTTTGAAAGAGATTCTCATCCTCCAGTCCTTGTACCCATTGCTGCACTTTACCTCCCCTATCCTCCTGACCACAGTTACATACTTAGGTATGTACTAAGGTGTTGAGATATTGTCCTGAGCTCTGGAAAAAGCCACCAAGTGAACCTTGAGTATTCCAAAGGCGAGGGATGAATCTCCACGCTCAAAGACCTGAGCCTTGTATGCAAGACAGATAAATGATCCACTTTCTGCTCTAATGCTGCTCACACACCGGGCGCGTTTTTTGATTGACGCGCGTCGAGATTACAGACAAAGTCTATGCACAGACGCGATGAGAATGGCGCGCCGCGATTTTTAGTCTCATCGCGTCTGTGCATAGACTTTGTATGTAATCTCGACGCGCGTCAATCAAAAAACGCGCCCGGTGTGTGAGCAGCATTAGATTAGAGCCATGTTACAAGGTAACTGTGGGCCTGCGTTACATCATGGGGCACTAGCTATTTAGAAAGAGACATGTTCTTCTTTTCACTCCAGTGTTTTTGGATTGATAATTGTTTTGCTGTAAACTTCGGGTGAAGTTTCTATTCCTATATCTGTTTTTATTTTAGTTGGGTATTGGGTATCATTGAAAATATGCAGAACTCTAATGTCCATCAGTTACAACATACAGTTGAAATGCTTTTTGCAATGCAAAGAACTGCCAGCTGCTCCTGTGACTCCCAGTGTAAAGGAGTTGGGGGGGGGGGGGGCATGAAAGATGAAGATGGATGAAGTCTGTAAGTGAGGGATTACCACGCTTGCCTATCAATCTCTCCATGTGTCTCCCCTTCCATCACACCCCAGGCGAGTACGCCCAGCTGAGACTGAGGATTGGCTCCCTGGCCAGTGGGATCTACGAGGTTCCCATCAAGATCACAGACTCCGGCAACCTGCCCATGTCCAACACGTCCTACCTGAGGGTCAAGGTCTGCCAGTGTGATCACCATGGCGACTGTGTGGACATGGAGCGAATCATCGCCGCTGGACTGGGCACCGGAGCCATCATCGCCATCCTCATCTGTATCATCATACTGTTGGGTGAGCCTCCCACACACACTGGCACTGGGCTGACCTAACAGTGAGGACATGTTACACATTACATACCCCTTGGACTTCAACAGCAGTAAACATACATGCATAAATGACAGGTGTTTTATTGCAGTATGTTCTGCTTACAGACGTGAAAGACAATGTAAATCATTTACAGCGGTCTTCTGAACATGCTTTTCCGAGTAAAGTGTGAACTTACTGGGCTGAAGCCTTTTTGTAAATGTAAATGAGGGTGGACAAATCAATAGAAACACCACTAAAGCCTCTTTCCCACTGGATACAAAACCTCACAAACACCCACTGACATCTGACGTTTGTGTCCAGTGGAAAAGGTCACAATTGACATTCATTCTCTGGACAGATGACTCTCCAGTAGTCACGGTGTTTTATTTGCCTCCAGCTCTGATCGGCAGTCATCAAAACATTTTTCCGGCGCTTTATTTGTCATCTCAGCCATAAAGTCCGTCCGTCTCCGTCCAAGCAGTGCTCCAACATCGTTCCAAATTAGAGACTGACTAAAGAGCAGATATTTTAAAAAACCAACCATGTAACATTTTCACTGGCCTCCATGCTGCTTTGTTATCGTTTACTCACCCTGCTGTCTGATATGTTTGTGAAGAACCAGGAAGAAGAACAAAAATACTCGTCTACTGCCAATAGGAAAGGAGTCCATCGCCTATTTTTAGCATCTTTTCCTGCATTTAAAAAAACTGCATATATTTGCTAATTTTGGTGGAATGAGGGTATAACTTTTGACTCAAAACTGAACAGTCAACAATTAAGTCAACACTCAGTCAACAATCGTTGAGCCTGAGTTTATTAAAAACCCAAACCCAGTCGGTTTGCTCCTGACAGTGAAATCATGCCCCGGGGCCCCCAGGGCCCCCAGAGTGTGGTAATCCGGCCATGGCCACCTCTTGTGCCATAGGAAGGAAAGGTATCGTTTTGCTCCATCTGTTGTTTACATTCAACAGCAAGGAAATCAACGCTTTTGTTCCATTTGTAGCTCCGCCAGCAGCTAGCATCAGTCTGTGAGTGCCGCTCGTTTGGTCGAGCATAGGTTTGCCATGGCAGAGATCCCAGGCTCGAATCCCAAGTGTGGATGTCAAGCTGCTTGCAGTTCTTCTTGTTATCAAGTGGCACTGCATGTGTTTGGACACTGTGCATAGATGGCTGTAGAGCTGCTTCCTCACTATAATGCTACAAGGTGACAGCTGAGTGGACAAACAGCTCTTACTGAGTGCTCAGCTGAGTTATAAAAAAGATTATGATCAAGGAAGAGTGCACATGGAGTTACTGTATCGGACAAGAGGGAAGACGAGCGTTCAAGTACTCGTACAAAGAGAGCTGAAGCCCCAGTCTGATACACGCACGTATTCCATCCCATAATTAAACAAGGAATACCAAGCAAGATGGTGCTCTGACTCATAGAGGGGTTCACCATGCTTAATGCATGCTTTTTTAAAGATTAAATTCAGTTTAATTCAAGAAGTTGAAGTGTGTCTAATACTGTAAGTGCTGAAGGAAGTTGAAGTGTGTCTAATACTGTAAGCGCTGAAGGAAGTTGAAGTGTGTCTGATACTGTAAGCGCTGAAGGAAGTTGAAGTGTGTCTGATACTGTAAGCGCTGAAGGAAGTTGAAGTGTGTCTGATACTGTAAGCGCTGAAGGAAGTTGAAGTGTGTCTAATACTGTAAGCGCTGAAAGAAGTTGAAGTGTGTCTAATACTGTAAGCGCTGAAGGAAGTTGAAGTGTGTCTGATACTGTAAGCGCTGAAGGAAGTTGAAGTATCAGTTGAAATGAAGGCGTTAAAAGGAGTTGCAGTTGTACTACTGAAGAGAGTTGAAGTGTTAGATGACGCATAACTTCATATTAGTGAAGGTGGAAGTGCTGAAGAGAGTAAAGATTCAGTCGGTAATTTGTCTGTTACATGTCCTCTGGTTTGGCAGATGAGTTTCACAAACACGTAATACTGACGTTACAAATTATGATCAGATAAAAAATTCTTGTTCAGGTTTTGAAGATGTACAACCTTAAATTGGAACAAAGTATTAAGGCGTGTAATGTTTAGTTGGCCTCACTGTGTTTGTGAGAGATTCATATCCACTACTCGGCAGTGTTTGAGAGACTTCGTTGGGCTTACATTTTCATAAAAGTTACAAAGCTGCATGTTTCTTTAATGAGCGATCTCGGGGAGCTTTCAATTCAAATATTTGACAGTTGCTATTGCACCTCCATTAGCAGCTGTGTATGAATGTTGGGCATTTGAGTTGATGGACAGCTTGTGAAGAGGAAGGAAAAGAGACGACAGAAGTGACGGGCTACCGGCCCTCGGGCCTCGCCTCACTATGTGGCACGTTGACTGCATCTTGGAATGAGGCCAACTCTGGAGTCGGGCACAGGCAGCGTTCTCGTTATTTCACATAGACTAGATGTGTGCCGTCTGATGTCTCGTTGAAAGCCCTCCCTGTCGGTTTCACTGAGAAATGTTACTAATGGTGACAAGCCATTTTTCAAATGGCCTCTCTGGGGTTTAAATTGTCCTCACTTAGAGTTTCACTCAGCGTCCTGGTGTAGTTTGGCCCTCGCAGGTACAGCAGACTACAAACACATGCACACACCCTGAGCTCCTCTGTGTCGTAAATCCACCCGGATTAATACGATCAAAAGGAGAAAGATTCACATCAAGTTAATAAACCCACCAGTCGTCTACAAAATAAGAGCTGTGTGTTCCTCTCCTGCCTTCACATACTCAGTCCCGTATGAGGGGAGTTCAGCTGTTTGCTCTTGAACTTTGACCATCTGCAGGAGGCTGAGGAGATAACGGAGGCTTTGCAGCTGTGATACAAAACTTGCATTAATGAGAGTGAACCGGATCCCCGGGAGAAGGATAAGGATAAGGATGTTTATTGTCATCGTACGAACATACAACGAAATTGAGTTGGCGACTCATCAGTACAGCAGCAACAGTTAAAAAGTATATGAAAACATTAAGACAAGACAATTTAAAAACAAGACATTGAATAAATATATACAAGATAATACAAGATAAAGCACAGGCATCAATGGCTTCATAGTGAAAAATGTGCTTGGTTACAGTGTCGTGTTATTGACTGTTTGTTTCAGCACTGTCCGGTGGGAGCTGGGTGGGTGGTGGGTGGGGGGGCGATGGAGGAAACCGCTCTGGGGAAGAAGCTCTTCCTCAGCCTGTTGGTCCGGGTTTTGATGGTCCTGTATCTCCTTCCTGATGGCAGTGGAACAAACAGAGAGTGATCCGGGTGAGTGATGTCTGTGCAGATGTTTCTGACCTTCTTCTGGAGACGGCCAGCATACACAGCGTCCAGGTCAGGCAGGGTAACTCCCACAATCCTCTGTGCTGCTCTAACACCCGGGCCAGGTCCCTCCTGTTCTCTGCTGTGCAGCTGGCGTACCACACAGTAAAGCACTGACACAGGATGCTTTCAATCACACTTCTGTAGAAGTTAACCAGAAGTGCAGGGGGCAGGCAGCTTGTTTGAGCTTCCTCAGAAAGAAGAGCCTCTGCTGGGCTTTCTTCACCAGGTGTGATGTGTTCAGGGACCAAGTGAGGTCTTTAGTAATGTGGAGCCCCAGGAATTTGATGCTGTCCACCCTCTCCACCTCCTCCCCACTTATGTAGAGTGGAGAGGGTGTGGTCTTCCTGGATCTCCTGAAGTCCACTATGACTTCTTTGGTCTTGGTGGTGTTCAGGACCAGGTTGTTGTCCGAGCACCACTCAGCCAGATGTTGGACCTCCTGTCTGTAGTGCGTCTCGTCGTTGTTGGAGATGAGTCCCACCACAGTGGTGTCGTCAGCAAACTTCACTATTGTGTTGGAGGAATATGTGGCGGAGCAGTCCTGGGTGAAGAGGGTGAAGAGGGCCGGGCTGAGCACACAGCCCTGCGGTGCACCAGTGTTCAGGATGGTGGTTGTTGATGTCAGGTTCCCTATCCTGACATTCTGTGGTCTGTTAGAGAGAAAGTCCAGAATCCATGAACAGAGTGATGCACAAAGACCAAGGTTTTTGAGTTTATGCACCAGTTTATGGGGGATGCTGGTGTTGAAGGCAGAGCTGAAGTCAATGAAGAGCATCCTGACATATGTGTTAGGGTGCTCCAGGTGAGACAGGGCCGTATGAAGAGTACGCAAACTGGTGGCTGTCCAGGTCTGCTGGGAGGACGTCCTTGATGTGCGATAGTATCATCCTCTCGAAGCACTTCATGATGACTGGGGTCAGGGCGACTGGGCGGTAGTCGTTGAGGCAGGTGA
This sequence comes from Lycodopsis pacificus, assembly GCA_028022725.1. NCBI lineage: Eukaryota > Metazoa > Chordata > Actinopteri > Perciformes > Zoarcidae > Lycodopsis > Lycodopsis pacificus. Next base: position 1,581,131 of record CM051694.1, on the reverse strand, counting down.
CTGCGGTCTTTTTTGGGACAGGGACAATGGTGGTGGCTTTGAGGCAGGTGGGGACTGCAGCTTGTTGCAGGGACAGGTTGAAGATGTTAGTGAACACCTCTGCTAGCTGGTCGGCACAGGTCTTCAGTGTGCGGCCCGACACTTTGTCCGGTCCCGCTGCCTTAGTGATGTGGATCCTCCTCAGAGCGGACCTCACCTGGTGGTGCTGGAGGAAGAGTGTCTGCTCCTCCTTGGGCTGGGTCTTCTCAGCTGTTGCTCCGCTGTGCTGTCTATCAAAGCGGGCAAAGAAGCGGTTCAGGGTGTCGGGGAGTTCACTGTCCTGACTGATCTGTGTGGTGCTGCTCTTGTAGTCAGTCCGGGTTGTAATACCTCTCCACATGCTCCGGGGGTCGTTGTTCTCGAAGTGTCCCTCAATGCAGAACTGGTTGATAATGCAGAACCAGTCTAGAGAAAGAGAGATGCAACCAGTACTGTAGCTGCAGAGAGCATTATTAATGACTTAATGAGGGAGCTGTGTTCCCAGATGTTGAGACTATTATGATAGCAGAGACATGTTCGCCATCACACAGTCAACTGCTATGTCTAGGGGTTCCTGGCCCTTTTGACTTGTCACCTGTTAAAGCAAAGCATTGTCTTCGTACCTTATGCTGCATTCATGAGCGAACCAGGCGTTGTGTCGATGTAGCGCCGTGCTGCACATTCTCACCCCAATGGGTCAAATAACACAGCTTGATCAGTGCTCCCAAGCTTCAAACTATGACGCTCAAGGTTCCCTTTAGCTTCAGTTGTTGTGTCAGAGACGGCGTTTCCGTTCTTCTCGTGCATCGTGTCTTTTCTAAATAAGCTTTTGTGTTCATAAGAAGTTAGGTTGAGGCAACAAAACCACTTTGCTTTTGGAAAGGAGCGTGGTTAACATTGACTTGGGGTTAACAGCGGTCTCTTGGATGAAAGTCCTGTGTTTGTCTGCTCCCACCCACCCGGGGTGGACTGTCTTGCTCTCTGTGCTCTACAGTGTTCGATGCACTGGGGGTGAGAACAGGTGACTGCACATTGATTAACAGCTCCTGTTCCCTTGTTGCTGGATCGCCAGTTCCATGATTTGCCACCACAGCGTGACGCCGGGTTACGCTTCACCAAGAGTTGCTTCTGTTTCAACCTTTCGCAGCAAGAGTGGAGCGATTAGATTCTGGTAGCAAAGGTACAGGTCACAGTGACCTCGCATCATCCCATTATGGTGATCAACATATCTCAGCAACGCCTTCAGCCAATGTCTTCACATTTTGAACTGATTTTGGTGGTCAAAACACTTCTAACTTCAGAATTCATATGCTAATTACAACATTTTCCCACAAATGTCTGAGAGGATAACTTGATGAAGTGATGACGTTTCAAGACAGACATGGGTGTAAATGGCAACATGACTGGTTGGCAGAGGCAAAGAACCGTGAGGTGGTGAATGTAGCTTTGTGTTGCTGTAGGAAATAGCTTTTGTTCTTTCATTAAATAATGTCTTTACCTCATAACTTGTCCCGCAGTGCTGGTGCTGCTGTTTGTGATGTGGATGAAGAGGAGGGACAAGGAGCGCCAGGCCAAGCAGCTCCTCATCGACCCAGAGGACGACGTGCGAGACAACATCCTGAAATATGACGAGGAGGGAGGAGGAGAGGAGGACCAGGTACTCACACACACACAGTACTACAGCTAAAAACAAATCACACAATCCAGCTTGGGTTTCTCTCTCTATCGTTTTGTGATATTTCTGACTATAGTTTGGTGCTACATTTCCTTTGATTGGTGGTTTTCATTCTAGGTTTACGTTAGTTCCAGAAATCACCTCCAATCTGCTCTTGCGTTCATCGCTCCCACACAAACACACACATTCTCATAAAGGAAGCATACAGTAAAATACACATGACGTTGCCACACAGACACACTCTGCTTCCTACAGTTTTCAATCATCCGTCCTCCGGCTGAGATTAAGTGTACTACAAAAGAGGAGCTAAACAGGATTAATTGCTTTCTGTTGGAGAACAATTTCCTGTGTCCCTCCACACAACTCCTCTGCTGGTGCCAGGCACATAAGCTGCTCCACACTTCTGCAGGAAAAAATGGTTAACCCTTCTTTACCCAGCCGACGAGACTGACAGCATGTTTTACTTTCTGCTGCAGCATCTTGTAGTGGCTGTAAATAAAGGCAGTTTCTCTGTATATGTGCAACCATACACACACTTACAGTACTGTACAGGTAGGGGAATCGGATGCTGTAATGTACTATTTCACTGCAAACAAATCGTTTACCGGATCTGCTCTGGTACGTACTGCTTCCAGGAAATAGCCACAGCCTTGCACTCTGAGTCCAACAAGGACAAACCTTCTCTTGGTTGCAACCATTGCAACAAAATGTTGTACGGATCATGGCCCACAGAAGGTGGATCCCAATTGGTTGATCCCCTGACTTTACATCTAGCGTCCCCAGTAGCTCATAGTTTGTGTTATGACCGTGACAGGAGGCTTTATGCTTTCGGGTCATCCGACCCTTTCTTGTGAATGCAATATCTTAGAAATGCCTTTACATTTTTCCAAATGTTGCACAAATATCCACTTGGATTAAGGGATGAACTGATGAACTGGTCTGGTTAGAGGCATACAACCGCAAGGTGGTAATTCTAGTTAACCCAGTGAAATATCTCAAGAGCTATTGACACAAACATTTTGTTCAAGAATTCATGGTACCTGGAAAAAAATACTGTAAAATTAAATAAAAATGTAAAACATTTTATGAGCAGGTCTTAAAATATGGCTAGGACATGGGTTTACTTTTACACAAATGCCAGCCTAAACAGGTGGGTTTTAAGCTGGCTTTTAAAAGTATCCACAGTATCTGCGAGGCGCAGAGTTGCAGGCAGAGCATTCCAGAGCCTCGGAGCCACGGCCTCAAAGGCTCGGTCACCACGAGTCTTAAATCGTGTGCGTGGGACCGACAGAAGACCTAGAGCGTTTGACCTGAGAGTGCGGGCGGGTGAATAGGGGCGAAGCAGATCAGCTACATAAGCCGGAGCCTGACCGTGAAGTGCTCTGTAAGTGATGGTGAGAATTTTAAAGTGTATCCTAGATGCTACAGGAAGCCAGTGGAGAGATCGGAGTACGGGGGTGATATGAGACCGTCGGTTTGTCCTGGTGAGTAATCTGGCGGCAGCATTTTGGATGACCTGCAGACGGTTAAGAGCAGATGCACTGAGTGATGTGAAAAGTGAGTTGCAGTAGTCAATGCGAGAGGAGATAAATGTGTGTATGATCATCTCTAATTCAGGTGTTGAAACCACAGATCTCAGTTTACTGATAATTCTTAGATGGAAGAAACATGACCTGGACAGCTGCTTAACATGAGGGTCAAACGACATGGATCGATCAAAGAAAATCCCTAGATTGCGCAGGTTGCAATGGGCAGCAGAGGAGAGTGGACTGATAATCTGCCTGATCATGGGGACAAACTCCTCTGGAGCAATAACTAGGACCTCCGTCTTAGAGTCGTTGAGTTGTAAGCAGTTTTCTGCCGTCCAGTCTCTGATGGCATTTACACAGTCCAGGAGCCGAGTTAATGTGAATGCCTCGCTGGGTTTGAATGACAGATGAAGTTGGATATCGTCTGCATATAAGTGATAGGACACATTATAGCTTTTTATGATCGGTCCCAAAGGTAGCAGATAAAGGGAAAATAGCAGAGGCCCCAGAACCGAGCCCTGCGGTACACCACAAGACAGTGGAGAGGTAACAGACACAAAATCACCCACAGAGACATTGAAACTTCTGTCATTGAGGTAAGATGTAAACCAGTCTAACGCTATGCCAGTTATGCCCACCCAATCACTTAGCCTCTTAATCAGGATGTCATGGTCTACAGTGTCAAATGCAGAACTGAGGTCCAGAAGAACTAACACAGAGCAGTCACCTGCATCAGCACACATGAGAATGTCATTTGAAACCCTCAGGAGAGCGGTTTCAGTAGAGTGTTGCTTACGGAACCCAGACTGGAACTTGTCGTACATGTTGTGCCTCTCCAGTGCAGCAGTAAGTTGTTTGGCCACCACTTTCTCTAAAACTTTGGACAAGAAAGGTAGTTTTGATATGGGCCTGTAGTTCATGGGCAAAGCTGGATCTAAGTTTGGTTTCTTTAATATGGGCTGGATAGTGGCATGTTTGAAATAGGAAGGGACAATTCCTGTAGACAATGAGGTATTGACAATAGATGTTACTGCAGGGCCAATAGTTAGCAGAACTTTCTTAAATAGAGATGATGGAATTATATCCAGAGGGCAAGATGATGGCTTTGTTTTGTTAATTAAGTCTATCATGTCTTGAAGGCTGATAGGCTGGAAAGAGTCCAGAACAGCAGGAGATTGCAAGGAGCTACAAGTAGATGGACAGATCCCAGGCTGAATGCCAGATCTAATACCTGTTACCTTATCAATAAAATAGATAAGGAATTTGTTGCAATCGTTAACAGAATAGCATGGTAAAGTGGAGACAGATGGTGAAACAATTCTCTTAATTGTGTCAAACAGAATCTTGGGATTTCTCTTTGAAGAAGAGATTAGGTTGGCAAAATAAGCAGTTCTAGCTTCCTTTACTCCAGTATTAAAAGAAACTCTGAGGTCTTTGAGATATAAACGATGCACTTCTAGCGCAGTAGCTTTCCAGAGCCGCTCTGTCCTGCGACACTTCTGTTTCAGGCTGGTCACTGCGTCCGTCATCCATGGAGTAGTGTTACAGGCAGCCCTGGTCCTTTCCTTAAGAGGTGCCACTTTATCCAGCAAAGTGGTGCAATGTTAATTAAATGACTGTATCAAGTGTTCAACATCATTGAGATTTGTGTTAATGTCACAGCAGAAGTGCATAGAGAAATGATCAGCTGTACTCTGGGTAATAATGCGGGAGTGGAATGTTTGTTTCAGACACAAGGGGTCAGTATTTACAGAAAGATCAAAGAAAATACATTTATGGTCACTGATCAATAGGTCCTCACAACGGGTATTATCAATATCAAGACCCAGAGAAAACACAAGGTCCAAGGTGTGACCACCCCTGTGAGTGGCACCAGAAACATGTTGCGTGAAATTAAAAGATTCAGTAATATTGAGAAACTCAGTAGCAGTACAGTCTGTGGTATCATTGATATGCAGATTAAAATCACCAACCAGAAGCACTTTGTCTAGCTTGATAATAGAGGTCAGAAAGTCTGTGAACTCTGATAAAAACTGACCTGCAGGACCTGGAGGTCGGTAAATTAAAAAACAGTAAAATGGCTTTAGCCGGCCCACTTTAGTCAGCTGTAGTTCAAAAGTAATATAGGATTCTGTGCTCCCCAAGTGGCAGGAAAACTGATTCTTCCAGACCACGGCGAGGCCTCCACCGCGGCCTGTCAGACGCGGTGTCCCAACATAAGAACAGTCCACAGGGCAGAGTTCATTAAAATGGATGCATTCCATATTCCGTTGCCAGGTCTCGGTCAGAAATAAAAAAGCCAAATTATGACTTGTGAACAAGTCATTTAAAATGTGAGCCTTGTTTGTTACAGAGCGTGCATTAATCAGACACATTTTGATGGGGGAAGACACTTTGTCGTCATCAGCACAGGAAGCTTTGGGGGTATGTGCAATAGGACGGATCACTAGTGCAGCACCTCGAACCCGACCATAACTAGGGCGTGAGCGCGAGTCTGTGATTCTCACGGGAATGTTCATGGGTTGTGGAGTGGAAGTTACGGTAGAGGCTGGGGAGAGAGTAGTGGGAGATCCTCCATGCCGCCAGGGGGAGCTAGTGTTGCTTGTAGGGGATGAAAGCGGCTGATGAATGATCGTAGAGGAAGAGTGACAGCGGACAGGGGATCCAGGTGTAAACAGTCAATCATGTGAATGGGAGTGAACAGCATGCTGTAAATTAGCCGCTAGCAGGCGGCTACCCAGCTTGTTAAAATGAATACCATCCCTTTTAAAAGCGGAGGAGCGGCCCCAAAACAGATTAAAATTGTCAATGAAGCTCACGTTGTTGGTCCTGCAGGCGACCTGGAGCCAGGTGTGGAGGCTGAGGACTCTGCTGAACCGCTGTGATCCACGGCCGAGTGTTGGACTTGGACCACTGATAAAAACAGACAGTCCACAGCTGTTTAAAAAGCTTAAAAGATTTGTAAAATCCATCTTGGTCAACTCAGACTGGTGGAGGGCTGTATCGTTTATTCCCACATGAACGATAATTCGCCGTATGGAAGCCGGGACAGCGCGCAGCAGGCCAGGCAGCTTCAGCAGGATGTCTTGAGCCGTTGCTCCGGGGAAACAGTGTGTCTCCGCGTTGAAGAAACGGGTGTTCCTGATTATAGAGTCCCCGACTATCAGCGTCGTCGGGGCGAAGAGGGGACGAGGCGGCAACACTGCGCGTGCAATACTCGTGGATGGAGGCGAGGATTCAACCAGTGGTGGCGGAGAAGAAGACGAGCAAGGACTGAGAGAACGGGCGACCGAGGCTCGCTGCGGTGCTGGTGTAAAGCACGGTATGGAACGGCGTGTCCTGGGGCGAGAGGAGGGCTCAGGAATGACTGGCGTATGAATGTCGGTGGACCCGGGGCTGTGGGTCCCCCGAGGCGGCAGCTGGGAGTCCGTAGTCAGAGGAGGGAATTCACGTAGGGCAAGGGCGTTAAATCCATTCGTCAGCTGGATATCGAAGCCATGGGGTGTAGGAGATGAGCGTCTCCCTCTCCGGCTGCCGCGAGCACAGACCAGGGACCAGGGCTCGTGATGTGATGGAGTAGAGCTGACCAGGGCTTTAGGCTTAGCTCCGAGCCGTAGCCAGGAGGTCTCAGGAGCTGCGACCGGAGGAGGTGCCGCGGCAGCAGGACTGGAAGCGATGGACTCATGCACGCGGTCGCTGGCTGTGTCAGTCTGTGATGGACCGAAAATGATGGTGTCCATGAGGTTCTCTGCATACTGGATCCTGTAGAGCGTGGATATTCTTCCCTCCAACTCTGTGATTTTATCCACCAGGCGGGCGCAGCTGACACAGTCGGATGGAGAGGTGAGTGAAGCCATAGCAGATCAATGCAAAAACAGTTCTAGTTCTAAAAAAGTTCTAGTACGTGTTGGCTGACATCGTACTATTAGTAGATCAATTAAAACTAGAAAAAAGGGGTGAAACAGACACTACGTACAAGTGAGCACAAGTGAGCTGGATCAGGTGACAGAAAAATTGGAGGGAAAACAGCAGCACAGCGTCAGCAACTACATGGCACACAGCTCAAATTAAAAAGTTTCAGGTTCGCCTGAAAAAAAAGCCCCTTCATTGTTATTATTTCATTGAAATGATGCAGCCCCCAGCCTAAAACATCTCCCAAATCATAGCACATATATGTGAACAGTCTCTCTGCAAAGTTTTACTTTGATAAAGTGAAGCAGAACAAAATGAGAGAAGTGTTAGTACAGAAAGTTTAGGCGAGATTTCCAAAATGTAGTACTAAATGTACTAAACTACATATTTCACTTATAAATTACTAATGGTGTTAAATACATCCAAATGCAGCAATTTCTGGCTTTTTTTGAAAAAAAAAAAAAAATAATATTTTTTTTTATATTATATTTTATATTATATTATTTTATATTATATTTGTAAGTCTTCTGTTTCGACATCTTACTAATTACCGGTAATCCTAAAAATGAACGAACGGTGAAAAGGCAGCCGAAATCTCATCTATCATCTATCTGAAACCAAGCTCCAGCTGTAATCAACTGAGCGTGTTCAGCTGTGCGTAAAGCCAGCTGGCAGCTTGCTCCTAGTTTTTATACATACGCAGAACAATAACTCTGGCTCCCATTGGCCGACCTCCATGGTACATACCTCTCTGTATTTGTTAGCTCCAATAGAATTGAGCTAATCACTTGAAAATGAGTGTCAGCAATGTTAGCCAGTCAAATTCATCAAGTCTCCGAAAATAGTGACTTGCAGTCTCTGGGACCCAAAGCATGTCACGACTTCCACTGTGGGGTGAAATGACCCCCTCCGAAGGAAAGGCGTGTCTCTGTTGCAAAGGCAGGAAGTCCATTCACTGTTTACCAGCGAAAAAATGCGGGGATTTATAGCTGTTCGGCTTGAAAACGTCAATAGTAAGTCATATTTATGATCATAAAGCGATAATATGATTTGTGTTGCTGGTGTCTGTTGGCCTCATATCTCAGCGATAGTATGACGGAGAGAAATGTTACGGATATGTCCGTAATCGATGTGGTGTTGGGGTGATTTTGGCTATCTCGCTTTGTTGTTAGCATGTAGCTTCGAGTATTTCTGTCCAGAAACGTGCAGCGTGTGCACACCAAAATGCGAAATATGAATATGGTTTTTTGTAGTAATGCTAGTAGTTTGTGACTGAGTTGTTTGGGAGTATGTTAAACGGCTTTGATATTCTTTTAGGCCTGCTTGTGAAGTTTTACGAGGTATGCGACATCATTATATTCGTTTTAATGAATTTTTTTTTCGATGCTTTATGAAAATACAGTCTGAATTGTTCCCCCTGAGGTACTCTCGGGCCAGGAGGGTTAAAGCATGCTTTCTCATGTCCTGCTCCTGCACCCATCGCCTGAACCAAACGCTGTATTTATTCCCGGTCGGGGAGAACGCGTCTGACACAGACTGTTGTGTGCTACAGTTGTAAAAGGGAAACAGAGTTCGTTTTTTGTTTTCTTCATTGCCATAAAACATAAAACCCAGCATGCAGAAATTAGAGGTTGAGTTTGGTGATCCATCACAGCAAACACTATGTCTGCTTTATTGTTATGAATGTTACTTCAAAGTCATATGGTAATGCAGTGCAGGGGGATCATTAGTCTGCATATACAACTGTGTTACTTTCAACATTTAACCATGAAATAATTGAATGAAATAAATGGCTACTAATGACCTCCTGGAAGAAATACTAAAGTAAAATAGACAAAGTTTGCAGGAAATAGGCCCAACATGCATGAATCCTGGGATAGTTCTTCAAATAAGAGTCCTTCACTGGGAGGACGTCCTCTCTGGCCTGTGTTAGTGTAGAAATACAGAAAGAAGAACAGCACTTTCCTCCCTGCCTTCCTTCTTGAAGGGCTCTCAGCCTCTCTTCAGTGAAACGTCTTCTGTTGGTTCACCACTCATGTGGTCCACGGCATGCTGTTATTGTGCTGAAAAGGCCACTTTAGTGGATTTCCCCAGAGACCAGAGAGCACGGACTGGTCTCTGGATGGTTGCTGCGATGACTCAGACTGCTACCATTCAACGTGAAGAGATCAGAGGCCGGGACACACGCTCCCCTCCGCCCACTGACTGCGCTGGAGTAGTATGTGAGAAGGTGAGAGAGGGACTGCGTCTGTCTAAGTGGATGCTGATAAGATAGCATGAGAGTCCTCCTTTAGGACGGATGAGAAGTGGTAGACGTTGCATCAGAGGAGCCTGTGGTGTCATCGATCCTCATTACTACAGCTGGAACATAAAGCTAGTGATAGTAGTGAGTCAGGCATTAGGAGTCTACGTTATTGGGAATTTAACGGTGGGTTTGTTCGGGTTTGGTAGTAAAGTTCAAGCCAACAACTTGTTTTTCTCATTTAGCTTGAAGTGTGAATTTTACAGCAGCCCAAATGTTCTTGATCTTTGTGATTCTTTTTAAGTAGAAGTGTTTGAAGTCGAGCATGTTTCAGGTCTTTGCATGAATAATAATGTGCAGAGGGTTGCCATCCCTAACAAGTATTGAAAGGCCTTAATGTTTAAATCAATCTTTCAAAAGTATTAAAACGGTTATGATATGGCAAGTTTGCTCTTTCTGACGCTGCAATGTAAAATGTCAAAATAATTGGTCATCTATTTATTTTCAACAGTTACCAGTTGCCTCTCACATCAACATCACACAGATGTGGATAGCAGAACCTACAATACTCAGAGCAGAGAACCCTCTGTCTGCTAGCTGCCCTTTGCTCATATCTGCAATTATTATGTGGGCAATAAACCAGGCAACACTATACCATCCCAATGCACTTCAAGGGAATGTCGAAAGTAATATACTGCTTCACACTGTAAACAAGACGAGCTGCCCTCGGATGGCCGAGTAGAACAAGGAGCTCAAACTGAGCGTGTTCGGTAGAGGTGACATGGTAACGGCCTTCTTCATCGTTCATGAAGTGTGCGTCCCGCTGATGAGTCAATATGCATCTCTTCCTCCACTAGAGGAGGACCTGGATTCAACCACGCTCCCATGCGTGGTGGGAACACGTTCATAACATCTGGACTGGTCGAGAAGAGGCACATTCGTGCACTTGCGAGGTCCACTCCAGAGTTCCCTTTGAACCAGACCGAGACCGCCTCCTGTCAGGGGTCTTGATGCGGTGGTCTGGTTCTGTACCCGAGTGCGCTTACTGTGTTAACACCCTTAAACGAATCGCACCAAGAGGGGTGTTCATTGTTTGTTGTTATGCACCAGTCAACAAGGAAGCAATAAACGCTTCTGATTCTGATTATTAGCCAAAAATCATTTATTTCCACACTCATGACTGCTGATGCTTCTCAGTCCAGTTCCACTGGAGATCTGACTGACAAACACCACCAACAGGAAGGTTGAGCACTCCAGACACACATGGCATCTGAAACCTGGCAGTCCTGGTGGTGATGTGGTTGAGGACGGGGTGGCTGTAGGTCAGTGGGTAGAGCGGCTCGTCCTTAGGGCGGCGGGTCGATCCCCGCCTGCATGACGACTGTCAAGGTTCAAGTTCTGTAAGTACCTGTATGTATATGACGATTGCAATAAAGTTAAAGTTTGATGTTGTGGGTTTGTAGCCGATGGACTCTTCTCACAGTGAATAGAGGGTCTAAGGTGGAGAGCGAGCTGCACGGACTGGAAGGCCTGCTTGATGTGGCATTACTCTGAGAACAATGGAACTTGTGCTTTGACTTTAGCAGTCTGGAGTCTTTCTGTTGGTACACGAGCTTCAAGTTTTTGGAACTGTGTTCAATGGATAAAGACGATGTTACAGCATCGTTCCGGGAGTGTCGCATCACCCGGTTTGTAGTCCTGCAAGCATATCAATACTCCAGCGCTGTCGTCGGTGAGATGAGGGCTCCATCACGAAGAATCTTCAAAATTGCCACTTTAAGGTTTAATCTCAGTGATTTTCTTTGAGTTTTGTTCTGTTATGATTTTTTACGTTTCTTATTTGTGTTACACAGGACAATGACGCAGCACTTTAGAAAATGGACTTCGTTTCATTTAAATCTGTAGTTGGTGAAGTTGTTTTAGACACCTGTGATGAGACTTTCAGTCGTCTAGCCTCTCTTGCATAGTCTGTTATTTGTATTGTTTTGTGAAATGTTCTTTTTTTATGCAATTAAATGAATCAAATCAAACCAATCTTGAGTTAAATTAGTGATTTTGGGCAACATGTGAATGCGTTGTTTGTGTGTTTAGGACTACGACCTGAGTCAGCTGCAGCAGCCTGACGCCCTGGAGCCAGAGTGCGTGAAGGTGGGGATCAGACGTATGGATGAGAGGCCTCTCCATCATGACCACCAGTACCCCCTCCGCTCTGCCGCCCCCCACCCAGGAGACATCGGAGACTTCATCCACGAGGTACGGCAACACGCATCTTTGTGGGAAATGTCAGTGCTGTGCCATCCTCGCCTACTGACATTCAATCTGTTCACCGTGATTCCATCCTGGCGGTCGGGCACACAAACGTCTCAGCGCGCAGGAAGTGTTGAATCACGACTTGAGTGAAATACAAACTGTCTGTTTCGGCAGCAGTAAGCAAACACTGTGTCCAGAAAAGCGCTGAATCTGCCAGCCGCAGATCTTCTGCTTCTCTCATCCCGTTTCTTTGGCATGAAGCATCAAAGACCGGCCGGGGATGTGTGTTTACCTCATCACCTTCCAGGGTTTAGGGATAGTGGAGTTCAAAGAGTTTCTTTCAAACAGTCACTCCTAGTATTTGGAGCTGCCAAGTATAGGAACTAACGCGCTGTAGCATTCAACTAGATTACTGCTGGTTAAAAGAGAAGGCAATGGCTCCAAACAACAAAGCAGAGTTCAAATGCACTGAGGTCTGGGCTCAGCTGCTCCCCTTGTATGTAAGAATACATGAGTATCAGTGATATAAGTGTGCACACTCGCACTAGTTAGTTTAACTCCATGTGGAAGCCGTCCCCATGGTGACCTCCCATTGGACCCATATCGCCATCTGTTTTTGTGGGTTTGACTCAGTGAATTGAAGAAATGACGACAGAGGAATATCCCTCCTCAAATTCCACCGAATCTCATCATGTTACACTCAGTTGTACACATGAAAGGTGACAGATGTAGTAGTGTATGTGCTTCACTCCTAGACCTCCACACACCTGTCTAATACATGTGTAGTGGAGGTGTCTGTTTGAGAAAGTTGGTGTAGAAAACTGACTACAGTGACATAGTGATGTATCAGAGTGCAGTAATGCCCCCATACATGGGTCCAGCCCCAGTGAGAGGACTGTATCTGAATGCCTTTGAGTACCTTTAAAACTCCCTCAGACGGATTAACACGACTGAGTGAATCACACACACGTCTGAACTCTTCCTCTAACAGGGCTGATAACCGTCATTGCATCTGGAGGCAGTGGGGGCTACCCGGGGCGCAGCTTCATCATCGTTGTCGACGTTATCGCCCGCTGCGCGTCGCTCTCTGCGTGGATGACGTCTCCCATCTCGGGGCTGCTCCCATATTGTTTGTGTGCCGCGTCTCTTTCAGTCGGGCTGCCATAAAGACGTCTGCCGAGTGGAGCTCTGAATAATGAGCGGGAGCTGTCAGACAAGGCGAGCCGATCTAGACTGCTTAATCCGACAGACATGACAAGCTGATGCTCTCCCTCTCAGCTGTGATTCCTCCTCCCATTGAGCTCCAGAGCGACGGGAGCATCTTCAGTTAGACGACAAAATTTGTTCCACAAAATGTCTCCGCTGCTTGTCAGATTGAACATTCTGGGAGGCAAAAAAAACATTTTTCTGGACTTCTAGTTTGGGCAACATGTTTTTATTCTGCCAGTTGAATTAAAATGATGCATGTTTAAAACGTGTTTTGACTTTACGTCTGGGCTACGCCGGGTAATCTGCTGAATCTCCTCCTGGAGATAGAGGCAGCATCTGTCCAACCTGACCCAAATCCTCTCTTCCATAATCCCTCGTTGTCCATCTCAACCCCTCCACAGAGAAATGAGCACAACCGTTCTGCTCAACAAGAGGGATCTTGCTCACCCTTATTCTGATCTCCTGGGGCTGAAGTAGGGAGAGGGTAACGTAACGGTCAGACAGGCTGGCTTGTGATCGAAAGGTTGACGCTTTGAATCGTTGGGGAGGTGAACTCTGCTCCTTTTCATATGGTCTGAATGGGTCAACAAGAGTCATTGACCGGCCTTTAAAATGGATCTTACACTGCTCAAAGCCTGAACACAGGTTTCTATAATACCCTTTGCTTTACGATACAGTTACTATTAAAAACTACTGAAATCCTGCACTACAGTAGATATCGGTGTAGTTTTACAGCTCTCGCAACCATAAATTCTGCTCTTGTCAGCGTCACAGATACTCCAGAGTGTTGGTTCTTGCACCGTCATGTGGAAATGCTCCGGTGTCAAACAAGGCAGTTTTTAATGAGCGACGGGCGACAGGTCTGCTTCGCCAATATTTCACACAATGCTCTGTGGTTTAAGGGGTGATGAGCGTTGCACTCTGAGGATTAACGTGCGGTATGGATGTGCATGCTCTTTTATCCCACTTCAAAGGTTTTATCAGTCTCCCCCCTCCTCAGCAACCGATAAGGGGCCGTCGAGCAGCAAATGGAGCCGCCAGATGATCCGCATGGGATGTGTGGTTGCCAACAGTAGACTGACTGGCTCGATGGTGACGATTGCCCGCTTCCCCAGCGACAGGAAAATGCCTCATTGGGCTAAATCTAGCAGCTCACTTGCCCAAACAGGAAAGTGGTAGAAAAAAGACTCCCGGAGCTACTTGTAGCGAAGGAGTGAGCCGTCTCTCTGCCCGCTCATCTCTGGTGGCTGGTGATGACAAAGTATATGTGCTGAAATGCATGCCAGCATTTCAGTTTACCCTAGAAACAGGAAGTTTAGTTCCATCGAATCTCATTCACATTCAACTTTATTGTCATTGCACAAGTACGAGGACAACGAAACGCAGTTTCAGCATCAACCAGAAGTGTAAAGAGAAGCAGTGAAGGTGCAATGTGCTAGATAAATAACAGATGCATATTATAACAATATAGACCGTATGAACAGTATGAACAGTGGATATGAAATGCACAGTGGTGGGCCGTCATGACCTCCAAGGCCTTCTCTGCTGGCCTAAACAGAATCACGAAGCTATATCTATTCTATAATTTAATAATTTTTCTTAAATACACTACATGTATTATAATTTATAAAGATATTTTCCCCATTATCTTATGTTCTCCTTGCACAGCTCCTGTCTTCCTCTGCTTCCAGTGCAGCTTGTTTTAAGTAGAGCTTTTATCCAATCAGATCTCACCTCTGTGTCTCTAGGTAAGAACAGAGCCAGAGGCCTGCAGACTCTCACCTGCATCCATGTGCAGTTTAAGTGAATGGGGACGATATTGTTGATTGTCATAGTGTTCAACCAATCAGATCTTTAGTTTGACATGTTGGGCGTATTCTTTGACGTGTCAGAGCTGCTAGCTCTGACAAGTACGTCAGCATTAGTGCAGCTCAGTTTCCAGGTGCAGCTCTGCAGTGAGGTGCAGCGTGTGCTGTGATTGGTCAGTGGGTGAGCACGTGACTATCGTGAAACGAAACTTAAAGTATCCATCAGAGCTTAGTCGGCGGAGTGAGAGTTCAAATTGAAAGATATAGAAGAAATGATGACATTTTTAGCATGTTGCTTGATGTAGATTATTATTATTTTACCTGCTTTGTTCTTTTAACACTCATTGGCTGAAGGAGGAGAAACGGATTAGTGAGTTGGGATTTAACCGGATTAAACTCTTAGTCAACAAAGAAAGGAGGATGGAGTTTGTCTTTAAGTCAACTGTGTTTGTTTCTTTCCATCTAATATCTGAATGGCCCTACTGTGTGCAGCAGAATGTTGTTCCGCTGTTGTTTTCCCGTTAAGCTAGTTAGCGTAGCCTCCCAGAACACGTGCGGTAACTCAGCTGTTTTTTTTGGGGGTTTTTTTGGTTCCGGGTTCAGAGGTCACACAGCCCGTTGTCTCCTACGTGAGCGCAGAAAACATTATATTTCAAAATGCATGCACTAGTATTATTCAAACGTATTGTTCGGTTCGTAAGCCTCGTACTGAACGGTTTAATACGATTACGTGTATTGTTACACCATAGAAACAAATAACCGTAGCTGTGTCATCATCATGAGGTCATTAGCAGGAGGCACAGCTGCAGGACAGCACTGAAGGCCCAGGTATGAAATGCACAGCCCGCCACTGCGTTCCATTGATATGGATGAGGTGTGTGTGCAGCCTTTGGTCTTTCTGAAGTCCACAATAAGCTCCTTGGTCTTTTTGGTGTTGAGGGCCAGGTTGTTGTTGGCGCACCACGCCGCCAGGTGCCGGACCTCCTCCCTGTAGGCCGACTCATCGTTGTTGTTGATGAGGCCCACCACCGTTGTGTTTTCTGCAAACTTGATAATGGTATTGGAACCATGTACCGGCGTGCAGTCATAGGTGAGCAGTAGGGGTGGGAATCACCAGAGGTCCCGCGATACGATATTATCACGATACTGCGATATTCTGAGTATTGCGATAACATAGGCCTATATTGCGATTTATTACTTCAAGTTATGTCCCCAAAGGAAAACTGTGTCAACATGTTTTATCTAATAAGATAAAGTTTTCAGTCTGTTCATCTCACTTCAATCATTTTTATTGCAGCAGAATATGATTGTCAAGCAGACAGACTGACCAACAATATCATAAATGTTGCATGAACCTGACAAACTGAACTGTTTGTATTACTACATAGTCCAACTGAACTAAATGCAAACATGTGGACTCAGTATATGAACTATAGCTTCTATAAGTAGGCAGTGGTGTATAAAGTACTCAAAAGCCATACTTGAGTAAAACTAAAGATACCTCACTGGAAAACTACTCCAGTAAAAGTAAAAAGTCACCTATTAGAATACTACTTGAGTAAAAGTCTTAAAGTATCTGATATTTATTGTACTTAAGTACAAAAGTACTTTTCTGATATTAAATGTACATCATAACCTGAACATTAAATGAACATCATAACCTGTTCATTGAAAGTAAAAGTACAAGTAAATGCTGTTAATAAAAAAGCAAAGGGTCAGAATTTTGAGAATTATGAAGTTTATTCTTTTCAGTGCTGTGGCCACCATGACCAAGGACATGGAGCTGTGTTGAACATAATTGGGTTGGCTGTGATCCATTCAGGAGCAACAATGTTCAACATAATATATTGTACATAAGTATACTTTTGCATCTACTATGAACGTATCATCATAATTCTCCGAAAAGCAATATGACACTATGAAGGAGTTGTAACAGTGCGTTTAGAAGTATGCTCATTCCGACTAGAGGATGTAGAGGGCAAATGCATAATATTATGTTCAGCAAAACATATCCACTTGATGCATCAGGCCAGTGTTGTGAGAAAGGAGGCCTGCCTTGTAAACTCCTATGGGCCTGATTTGAACACAATAGACAAAGGTTTTGCTCAAGCTGAATCTGCAATTGGGCGACTGCTACCATCATAACTCCATCTGATCATCCACAAAATGACTCAAATATCAAAATTGATCTTAAATATGAGGTTTAAAATGTAGCATTCTGGTGTATTCTGAGAAACTTTAAGCAAAAAACTAATATATTATTCAGTCATTAATCAGTATTTCTTCTCTATTATTAATATTAACCTTTATTTAGACAAAATCCATTGAGACCGAGGTCTCATTTTCAAACGTTTTGGTCAAATAAAAACAAAGATAGCAAGAGTAGCGAGAACCATCGCCTGTACAAAGAAAGTGATTCGTTTTCATTGAACCCTGTTACTGTATGGCTTAATATTAACTTCTACTGTTACTGTACATTTTACTGTACAGGCCTATCTTATATTTGCAATTAATATGCATTCAATTCAGTTCAATTATTTAAATGAACCCGCTGAAATGAAGATACAGGCACCTTAACCCTCTCTCCTTACTTCAGGGTTCTTGGGAGCAACGTGGTACTGTTGGTACTGTTAGTACACTGGCTGTGGTCATCACAGTGACCAGTGTGTACAGTGTGATGAGAGGGCACGTGAGCCCTTGTTGCTGTACTTTATCTCCTTGGAGCAGAGGCTGCATTTAGCATACCCTGCCTTATCAATGTATTTAAAACACTGTGACAGTAGGAAGCTGTACTCACGTCTGTTTAGACCTCCACCTTTATCCAGGCCCAGCTCCACTCACAGTTCAGCCCTGCGTCAAGGTGCGCTACAGACAGCCTCCTCTCCCTGAAGCTCTTTGGCCTCATCATCTCATCAGTATCTGGGCCTCATGTTTCGTTATCATAAAAGTTATTCTGACCACGAAGTCGCCTCATTCTACTTTGAGTTAAAACAAACAACCTGCAACCAGATGCGCCGGTGTTCCGGTTTAACGTTAACGAGTGACCGCGTGAACTGAACCGGAACACGGGGGGGGGGTTGCATGTTTCATCACGTCACGTTTTTTCCTTCTAAATCGCAATTATGACGAACGTTAACAGGTAACGGAACATAACGGAACTTAAACTTTAACGGAGGGAAATGAAGACGCTGTACACATCTGAACGCTGATTGGCCAGGACTCGACACATCAAAGATGTTCTATTGCGAAGATCACGACATCACATTTTCTCCTCGTCTCACTCCAATATGAGAAACGCTGGCTGGCCAGTTGACACATTGTAGCATATAGCATCCTGGGCATCACTGGGAATCAAAACACCGCGGCTTTGAGAGCATTTGTTTGCAATTGCGCATTAACGTGATTAACCAACGATTTAACTTGCAAGCTAGGACCACTGATTCACCAAACCTGCTTGCTTGCAGTCTGTGTTCCACCACAGTCCCCGACGCTGGTCTCATGATTCATTTTGTTTCTAAAGATAGATTTGATTTTGTAGCGAGTAACGAAGGTTTCAGGGGAAATGTAGTGAAGTAAAAGTAAAAGACAACAGAAATATAAGTAGTAAAGTAAAGTACAGATACCCAAAAAAACGACTTAAGTACAGTAACGAAGTAGTTCTACTTCGTTACTATACACCACTGTAAGTAGGATATAAGAGTTATATAACTCAGTATAACTTGCGTGGACGTCGAGGACAGAGAGACAGTTATGCGCTGCTCTCTCCCCATGAGCCGGCTGCTGTTGGCAGATTTAACGCCGTTGTGAGCAAAACACTTCACATGCAGGAATCCCGCTAACTCAACGGCAACACCCATGTTAGAAGCGTTGTTACAACCACCAGGTTTTTGTCGGCAATCCCCCATCTTGTGCTGCATTCTGCAGGAGGTCTGTCATGTTTGCCCGCTGTGACTTACGTGTACTGCTCTAGTTTGGAGAACGTGAGACAACAGTCGCCTGCCCTCTGAGATGTTGTGCTGTTATAGTCACATAGGAATCCACTGCACTTGACGTCCACGCATCGCAAGCTAATGCAACTCTTACTGCTGTACTCAAAGACTCCTCAACTTTAAGCTTCACTTCTCTGTAGAGCTTGGGCACGGCTGTGTCTGTGAAAAAACGCTGCGACGGAGTCATATCCATGCTTCATATCAATGTGTCATATCAATGCGTCATATCAATGTGTCATATTCATGTCCTTCTTCCCTTCCTTGTTAAAAAATCCAAAATAAGTCCAGACGTCTGATTTAAACGTGGACGGTGCATTTCTGATTTCTTTCTCCGATGTCTCTCTTTGTTTTGACCAACTTCCTACCAATCACGCTGACCCGCGACCTTTGCTGATCTCACCAGAAAACAACTCAGCACCATCTAGTGGACTCAAAAAGCAATTAATTCGATTTTTCTAGTAATTTTTTTAATTAATTTTTTTGATATAGTTTATATCATAAAAGATCGATACTTGGCGCCCGTGTATCGATACAATATCGCCACGAAAAATATCGCGATACTATGATGTATCGATTTTTCCCCCCCACCCCTAGTGAACAGGGAGTAGAGGAGAGGACTCAGCACACAGCCCTGTGGAACGCCAGTGTTCAGGGTGAGGGTAGAGGAGGTGTGATTGCCTAACCTAACATACTGGGTCTGTTGGTTCGGATATCCAGTACCCAGCTGCACAGGGAGGTGTTGATGCCACGGTCACCAAGTTTGGAGGGGGTGATGGTGTTGAATGCTGAACTGAAATCGATGAACAGCATTCTCACGTAGGTGTTGATGTTGTCCAGGTGGGAGAGGGAGGAGGGTTGGAGGGTTTGTAATCCGTAATGGCCTGGATGCCTTACCACAGGCGTCGGACTTGTTGTTGAAGTACTCCTCAGTCCTCAGCTTGTGGCTGTGCTTGGCCCTCTTGATGCCCCTCTTCAGGTTGGCTCTGGATGATGTTGAGGAGATAACTCGGATGCACAGACTGAGTTCGAGGCGTTTAGCTCAATTCAAGCAATAAGGTTTATTTGTAACATAAGTATTATGCCCAGCAGTTAAACGTGCACGGGCCTAAGAATGTCCGCTCCGTAGGAGCAGAAAAGATAAGAAAAGCTAAGAAAGGCGCTTAAACAGAGTGCACATCATATTTAATAGGTTCTCCTTATGGAAGCCTATTGGTGGAATACAAAGTAGGAGGCGGCTCTGCTTCCAGCTTTCAGAGAGCCTCGTTGGAGCACTGAGCATCTCCGCCCACACCGGCTCACGTCCGGGACCCTCCTTCTCTGCATCATCAGTGTGCGTGCATGTTGTGGAACACATATTGTGCCGAGAGAGTGTGATTCTAAGCTACTGCAGAAGTCTCTGCTGGAGTAGATAAGCGAGGAATTCTCGTGTTATGGCGGTTTAAGCAGGCGTCTCTTCCCAGGGTCACAGTATCTGTTTCTATCGTGCGAGCAGGCGCCGGAATGCCCTGCTCGGAGTATTTGACCTACTTACATGTGACCCCACAATTCCGCGATATAAGCATACAAGTATAGCGCATATTATTTACACAACAATGAGCTGTAGGTCTGCGCATCACCTGATCTGAAGGCGGTGGCACGCGCCTTCAGCAGCAGGCGGACCTCTCTGTTCATCCACGGCTTCTGATTTGGGAACGTTGTAAGCTGTTTGAGGAAGGTGACACTATTGATGTTGGTGCTGATGTAGTCCAGAACGGAGGAGGAAAAAGAGTCTGTGTCCGTGTGAGAGTCCAGGGTGGCCTGAGTGGCAAACATACTCCAGTCCGTGTGTTGGAACCGGTGCTGTAGTGTAGTCTGCTCCCTCTGGCCACACTCTAACTGTTCTCACTGACGGTTTCTCACGTTTGGTGAGTGGTGTGTACTTGGGGAGTAGGAACAATGAGAGATGGTCCGACTGTCCCAGGTGGGGGAGGGGATGGCTTTGTATGCCTCAGCCATGTTGGTGTAAACATGGTCCAAGGTCTTGTCTCCTCTAGTGGGGCAGGAGACGTGTTGGTACAAGTTGGGGAGTACAGACTTCAGGTTGGAGTGGTTGAAGTCACCCGCAACAACAAAGGCTGCCTCCGGGGGTTTAGTCTGAAGTTTGCTTATAGCAGCATGCAATTACTTCATTGCAAGCTTAGCATTAGCACCGGGGGATATATGCAGCAGTCACACTAGTAGATCTAAACTCTCTGGGCAGATAGAAAGGTCTACACTTAACCATGAGATGTTCCAGGTTTGCAGGGCAGTGACTCTACATTACAGCAGTGTCCGTGCACCAAGCTCTGTTTGTATGAATGCACAGGGCTCTGGTCTTACCGGAGTCGTCTGCTGTCCTATCGGCCCATCTCATCATGTACACAGGTAGCAGTTGTACACATGAAAGGTGACAGATGTAGTAGTGTATGTGCTTCACTCCTAGACCTCCACACACCTGTCTAATACATGTGTAGTGGAGGTGTCTGTTTGAGAAAGTTGGTGTAGAAAACTGACTACAGTGACATAGTGATGTATCAGAGTGCAGTAATGACCCATACATGGGTCCAGCCCCAGTGAGAGGACTGTATCTGAATGCCTTTGAGTACCTTTAAAACTCCCTCAGACGGATTAACACGACTGAGTGAATCACACACACGTCTGAACTCTTCCTCTAACAGGGCTGATAACCGTCATTGCATCTGGAGGCAGTGGGGGCTACCCGGGGCGCAGCTTCATCATCGTTGTCGACGTTATCGCCAGCTGCGCGTCGCTCTCTGCGTGGATGACGTCTCCCATCTCGGGGCTGCTCCCATATTGTTTGTGTGCCGCGTCTCTTTCAGTCGGGCTGCCATAAAGACGTCTGCCGAGTGGAGCTCTGGGGCATCAGAGGATGTGTGCAAAACTCAATATTCATTTTCTTAAACAAAGATTAAACATGACAGTTAACTTTAGTATTTTCTGTTGTTTGATAACTGCTGCTGACAGTAATAATACAAATCAACATCCGGAAAGTAGAGTTCCTCGGGCAAAGAGAAAAGGCATCTCGTAGTAAAGATTCTCTCATCAATTTTCCGCTTTATTTTCGAAACTTGTCTTTGCTCACCTTCCTGTCCTTCCTCCATTCCTCTCTGCAGGGCCTGAAGGCAGCGGACAACGACCCCACCGCCCCCCCCTACGACTCCCTGCTGGTGTTCGACTACGAGGGCAGCGGCTCTGACGCCGGCTCCCTCAGCTCCCTGCACTCCTCCTCGAGCTGCGGCGACCAGGACTATGACTACCTCGGCGACTGGGGGCCGCGCTTCCGCAAGCTGGCCGACCTGTACGGCGGAGGGGATGACTAGCGCCCCACCCCCACAACCAACAACCACCCTCCCCCGCCCCACTGTTCGCTGCTCCAGGGCTCAGGTGGGGCGGACGGGGTTGAGGAAACGAGGATTACGGGGGGTAAACGCACGGGGGTATTGGATCGGCACTTCTGCTTCACCACGGTTCAGCTTGTAAAGAGACCTGCTGCCCACTTGACGACGGTTCGATGACACTAGGGACCATTTGGACTCCTGGCCTAGCGATGCAGGCTGATCACTGAGCGTTAGCCCCTGTGCTAACACGCGTGAGCAATGCGCCCAGAGGGGACTGGTTGTCTCCACGGCGGCTAAGAGCTACAACAGCCATGCTACAGACGCTCATTTACACTTGAATCTCACAGTACAGGAGCACTGGGGTCAAATGTGCCTTTTTGTACATTCTTTTGATTGTGTTCAGTCTTGATTCTACGCGTTGCTTTAAAAGCTCCCGGTGTTTTTGCGACGGCGACTGGAGGAGCACTTCGCCACGATAGAGTGTGTGTGTGTGTGTGTGTGTGTGTGTGTGTGTGTGTGTGTGTGTGTGTGTGTGTGTGTGTGTGTGTGTGTGTGTGTGTGTGTGTGTGTGTGTGTGTCATTTCCACAGAGACACACTGGATGGACACTATAAAAGGGCAGCGTGTGTTATGAGACGCCTCGTGTGATCCTGCCAGCAGAAACATGGCGTTACTTGTGCGGCTCTGGGTGTTGACGTTTTTTATCTTTCCATCGGATTCAGGCAGAAAATGACAACCAGCCTCCCAATCACAGGTAGCAGAATCCCATCTACATATGCAGTTTGTCTTTTGATTAGTAACCGAGAACGGAGATTGAACTGCAGTGAAGAATGGCTGCCTGCGCTGGTTTCAGCGCTCTTAGATAATCGAGGACATTTGACGCCATGATGCATTGAAATAACATTCTCTCTGAATGGAGCTTTTTTTACAAGCAGGGAATGTTTTTTCACAGTTTAAATATTGTGGTTATGTCCTTGCTGTGCTTTCATGAATGGGGAGTTAGAATGGAATGTAGTTTAGCTCATTTCCAGGACGACAAAACACGGGGAAGCAAAGTGGCGAGAGGTGATGAAATATAATTTCCATTCATGTGT
This sequence comes from Lycodopsis pacificus, assembly GCA_028022725.1. Lineage (NCBI taxonomy): Eukaryota > Metazoa > Chordata > Actinopteri > Perciformes > Zoarcidae > Lycodopsis > Lycodopsis pacificus. The sequence continues at coordinate 1,558,029 of CM051694.1, read as the reverse complement.
TTGTGCAGATGAAAGGAAACGTAAAGCAAAAAACACCAACAAGGAATCAAGGCCCCAAGAAAAACTCAATCTAAAAACATTTGAAGCACTTTTTTTTGCAGAGCGACGGTCGGATCAATAAACTGACAGTCGTGAACAACATGATGGAGGAAGTTATTTTGTCAATTTGCGACCACATTCTCATGACTTTACATGGATATTCATGGTCCCTGGAGGATGAAATCAAAGATGAAAAGTTCCCCTTGTATAAAAGATGTGGAACAGGAAGAACCGAATATCTACGTATACATGTGATGTACTGTACAAACACGTCTTCTGTTCTAGTGTTCACTCTGTACACCTTTCATTTCACATGGATGGTGTTTTTGTTATAGATGCCGTCTCAAACATATCGACTTTACTTCCACGCGACCTCTTACTAGACCGGCCCTTCTTTCAACACCGTTTTTTGGAAAGACTGAAGACGAGCAGCACTTCCCTGTTGGGAAGGTTTACCCAAACGAACATCAGCTCAAGATGTAATGTGAGCTGGTTTGAACATGTGTTCATGTGCAGTTCATTCTTCACTTAATGAAGCGGTTTCTGCAGTTCAGACATCCAGAGAATTCATTACACATTAAAAGACCCAGTAGGAAGCTGTTGGCCTAGCAGCATTAAGGCCACGAACACCTTTACTTCCATTCTATGAGAACATCTGCTGCATTGAATATGTATTATTTCATATTATATATCCGGATAAAAAAAATACCATCTTCAAATTTGGGCCGTTACGTTACTTGTTGTTATCACAAAGTCACGATATTGAGTTCATAATACATGGGTCAACGGTTCTTGGGTTCCTTCATGCTCTCTGAAGAACCCAGCATCGTATAGAGGAGCAAACCTCCAGCGTGTGAGGCTGGAGGTCTTCTCCCTGCAGACCTCCAGCCTCACACGCTGTTGTGTTGCTTTCTCTTCGTGGGAAGCAAACGTCGGTCAAACCCAGAGCTGTATGAAGGAGATGCATATTTTTGCCAGTTTGGTGTTCCAAGGCTCGTGAGAAGACATGTACAGTAATGCTAGACTTTAGATAGATACCTTCTGTTTTCTGTTTTTCGCTTTTATCACGATGTAACTTATGTAGCCGATTGCTAACAAAGAGACATCGGTCCTTGTTTTGTAGCAACGAACTTCTCGATACTCTACTGTGGATGAAACACAAACGAAGGCAACGTTTCTTCTGTCTCCTGATGGTCTGCCTTAGTGTCCTCTGGTCCTCTCCACCTGGCTCCTCACTGTAAACTGAAATATGTACAGATTGTATTTTTCTCTCTTGTTTTTCTTTTGGCTGTGATCTCTGAAAAATGACATGCTAATATCTGAATCCTTGTATATGTGTCATTTGGATTACAAATTAAAATGTTTTTGCATGTTTTTATCTTTTCATTATGGGAAAACACTATTTTTCGGATCTTTTCCAGATAAGTTCAAAACCAGTCACACACACACACACTGAGGGGCAAATCCACAAAAAGCTTGCGTGACTTTGGGCCGCTAAATCAAATAAGACAAAAGAACCAAAAACAATTCTAAGCGCCCACAAAGGGTGAAACTAATCAGTGAAGTTAAGCTGCAGGTATTTTCAAAAAATTCTCAAAACTTGTAAAATAAGAGAATGTAATCAATATTTTGCTCATTGATGATGTATTATTTATTTTGGGGCGACCGTGGCGCACTGGGTTAAGAGGTCGTCTGGGAACCGGAAGGTCAATGGTTCGATCCCCGACTGGGACGTGTCACGTGTCGAAGTGTACCTGAGCAATACACTGAACCCCCGGCTCCCCGGGTGCTGATCAATGGCAGCCCACTGCTCCCTATATACAGGGATGGGTCAAATGCAGAGAATAATGTCCCCCTTAAAGGGATCAAGATAGTATAAATTCTATTCTATTCTATTTCACCCATCGACATATATGTGCTCTGCGGCACTGACGCGTATATGTCCGAACTATAAACCTGAACCAGCCCCAAGTATAAACCTGAACCAGCCCCAACTATAAACCTGAACCAGCCCTAACTATAAACCTGAACCAGCCCTAACTATAAACCTGAACCAGCCCTAACTATAAGCGTTATCAGAACGGAAAGTCTTAAGCCTACTCTTACATGTGGTGAGTGTGTCTGATCCCCGGACTGAAACTGGAAGCTGGTTCCACAGAAGAGGATCTTGATAACTGAAGGCGCTGGCTCCCATCCTACTTTTTAAGACTCTAGGAACCACAGGTAACCCTGCATTTAGGGAGTGTAGCTCTCTAGTAGGGCAGTATGGTACTATAAGCTCTTTAAGATATGATGGTGCTGACCAGTTAGGGCTTTGTAGGTAAGTAGAAGGATTTTAAATTATATTCTAGATTTTACAGGGAGCCAGTGCAGAGAAGCTAATACAGGAGTAATATGATCTCTTTTCTTAGTTCTTGTTAGTACACGAGCTGCAGCATTCTGAATCAGCTGGAGAGATTTAACAGCCTTATTAGAGCAGCCTGAAAATAAGGAATTGCAGTAATCTAGTCTAGAGGTAACAAATGCATGAACTCATTTCTCTGCATCGCTTTGAGACAGGATGTGCCTGATTTTTGAAATATTATGTAGGTGAAAAAAGGCAGTCCTAGAAATAAGTTTTATCTGAGAGTTGAAAGACAAATCCTGATCAAAGGTAACTCCAAGATTCTTGAGGGTGCTGCTGGATGCAGAGCAATGCCATCTAGAGAAACTATATCATTAGATAACTGATTTCAGAGGTGTTCTGGGCCGAGTAGAATAACTTCAGTTTTGTCTGAGTTTAACATCAGGAAGTTGCAGGTCATCCAGGTTTTTATGTCCTTAAGACATGCTTGCAGTTTAGCAAGCTGGTTGGTTTCATCTGGTTTGATCGATATATATATAATTGAGTATCATCTGCATAACAATGAAAGTTTATAGTCTTTTCTGATAATATTGCCTAAAGGAAGCATATATAAGGTGAACAAGATTGGTCCAAGCACAGAACCTTGTGGAACTCCATAACTAGCGTTGGTCTTCATCGAGGTTTCATCGTTTACATAAACAAACTGAGATCGATCTGATGAATAGGATCCAAACCAGTTCAGTGCGGTTCCTTTTGATGCCAATATAATGTCCTAGTCTCTGCAACAGGACGTAATGGTCTGTGGCAGGGGTCGCCAATTGGCGGACCGCGGTCCGGATCCGGACCCAGACGCCGTTGTATCCAGACCCAGGACCTAAAATTGATTTTATTTTGACAGAGCGCTTCTATTTTAACCGGCGCAGCTTTTTCAGCCTTTACATCACTTGTTCAGCGGTGCAGGAAACACACCGATCAATGCGGTGTAAATCGCATCAGGTGATGCAGCTCAGCCAATCAAACATGGGTATTCTGACAAGTTTACTGAATCGAGTGATATGTATACACACCGGGGGAGAGACGAGGGAAGAGAAGGAAGAGCAGGAGAATAATACGTGAGTCAGAGAAGTTATTTCACATGACGTTCTCCAAAAAGAGAAAAGTGGTCAAAGAGACCAGAGTCTTTAACCAAGAATGAACAGACTCTTTCAGGTTAATTCTTCACACGGACAGTTCAATACCAGTGTGTCTCATGTGTTCAGAGACCGTGACGATTATTAAAAGCGGTAAATGAAGCGACACTACGAGACAAAACTCTTTTGAACAAACTACCCACTCGCATCTAAATTAAGTCACAGGATTCTGATTATATTGAGTTCTTAGGTTTATTTTCTAACACATGAATTCACTGTTCAACAGTGATGTTACAGAGAGAATAGAGCCGAAACAAGTGGTTTAATAACCACAGATAAAGTCCATGCTCACTGATTTATCTTGTTAGAAGATGAAAGATATAATATTGTGTCTTTTTGATTGACATCACTTCACACCTGAATGAACTGAATTTAAAGCTGCAGGACAATTCAGTGAAATAGATTTTTCTAAAATGAATTACCTCATTTTAAGATGCACGTTTTTCAAAAGCTTTCTGTTCTGTCAGTTATTCTTTAATCCAGCCCTTATTGTACTTGAAATGAGAAGAACATTTATTTATGTATTTCTATGTATTATTTATAATCCATCCAGTTAAATTGTGAGAATAATAATTGTTCAAATATAATTGATGTGTACTTTATTTGATTTGACAGTTGTTGACCACACATAAACGTTACTACTACTAGGCTTCTTGAATATATATATATATATATATATATATATTGCACTAAATAGCGCAAGTTAGATATCTTTGTAATGTTCCGCACCTCAGCCCGAGGACATTTTCTCAATCTGGACCTTTTGGAATTTTAATTGTCTCTATGCTTTGATGCTTTCTAAATCCTGACTGAAAATCCTCAAATAAACTATTGTTATGTGGAAAATGAGGTTCATGGTGTAACCGGCCAAAATCCATTATTGAAGAACTTGCCCTGTAGTCGGCTCAATAGAGGCACGTTAATCGATTTCTGTCCACTTGGGGGCAGCGGAATGCGTTGTCCAACATGCATTGACATATTAACACATTATTTAAAAGTATCAATTGTCTCTTTAGCTGCTATATGCTCCACTATGTTCATCAGCTAGTCTCTAACTGTGTCTGTTTGCAGGTGGTGTTCAGTGAGTTTATCTGGAGACAGCTTTAGAAGAGGTGTGGGAGTAAACTAGAACAGTAAATGTGCAGTCAGCTAAAAGGCAAGGCAGAGCTGGTAACAAGTCTCTGCAGGTTCATCAATACAAGGGATTCCTTTCACGTTACACTCTTCATTCATTGTTAATATGAAGATATTGAACAACGCTTTTTTTTTATTAAAATGTCTTTCACAAAGAAGCACAAGTTATTAAAGGGGTAATTCAATAATATAAGATAAGACAGTGATTTTCAACCGCTGTGTGCCGTGAGAAAATGTCCAATTTCACTTATTGAGTCCAAAAAAATATTATTTAGTTGTTGTTGCAAATACTTTGCCATTGTTGAGCGTCTGAGCTGCAATATAGTGGCTGGCTAAGTAATAAATACTCTTCCATGCCAGTGGGTGGCAGTAGGTAGCGCAGTAATCACTGTGTTCATGTAGGACAGTAGAATTAAATGACGCGCGGGAGAGGTTGAGGTGACAAGACGAACTGCGATGGAGAAATATTTGAAAAGGAAAAATGCAGACTCTGAACTGGGCAAAATAACCCAGATGAAAAGCCGAGTGAGGATCAACACATTTAGAGACTTGTCATTAAATTGTCAGCATGTTTAGCTCACAGCCCTCATCTGTCTCCTCCACACACCACACCTCCCAAACACCTCCCCCTCTGTCCCCTCTGTCCCCCCTGGTGAGCTGCATGGACTCAGAGCCCTCCTCTTCAAAGGGCTCTTCCACCCCCCCCTCTCTGTGACGACTGGCCAGGTGAGAAGACAGCTGGAGAGACTCCACCAAGGCAAAGCTGAAGGACCTGATGGCATCAGCCCCAGGGTCCTGAAGACCTGCGCCGTCCAGCAGTCTGGTGTCCTGCAACACCTCTTCAACCTGAGCCTGAAGCAGGAGGAAGTCCCGGTGCTGTGGAAGACGTCGTGTCTGGTTCCCATACGAAAGAAGACGACACCATCTGGCCTCAATGACTACCGACCAGTTGCCCTCACATCTCATGTGATGAAGGTGCTGGAGAGGCTGGTCTTGGCCCACCTCCGGCCGCAGGTGAAATCCTCACTGGACCCTCTGCAGTTTGCATACCAGCCTCATGTGGGTGTGGACGACGCCATCATCTACCTGCTGCAGCGAGCTCAGTCGCACCTGGATGAACCGGTGGCTCTGTGAGAATCACTTCCTTTGATTTCTCCAGTGCATTCAACACCATCCAACCAGTGTTGCTGAGTGAGAAGCTGCGGGTGGTGGGGGTGAACGCGTACACTGTCTCCTGGATCACTGACTACCTCACAGGCAGACCACAGTTTGTCCCACTGGGCCATGTGCTGTCTGATGGGGTGGTCAGTGATATTGGAGCCCCACAGGGAACTGTTCTGTCTCCCTTCCTGTTCACCTTGTACAGCACTGACTTCCAGTACAACTCTGTGTCATGCCATCTGCAGAAGTTCTCTGATGACTCTGCAATGGTCGGGTGTATAAGGGACGGATGGGAGGAGGAGTACAGGGCAGTAGTGGATGACTTTGTGGAGTGGGCCGGTAGAAATCACCTGCTTCTGAACGTGGCCAAGACCAGAGAGATGGTGGTCGACTTCACGAGGAAGACGGCGGCTCCACAACCGCTGAGAGTTCTGGGAGAGGATGTGGACATGGTGGAGGAGTACAAGTTCCTGGGTGTTTCCATCGACAGCAGACTGAACTGGAAGAACAACATCAACGCTGTGTACAAGAAGGGGAGGAGTCGACTCTTCTTCTTGAGGAAACTTCGATCCTTCAACGTGTGCAGCAAGATGCTGGAGATGTTCTACCAGTCTGTTGTGGCCAGTGCACTGTACTTCGCCGTAGTCTGCTGGGGGAGCAGCATTGGAGCTGGAGACACCAACAGACTGAACAAACTGGTTAAGAAGGCCGGCTCCATCATTGGCTGCAAACAAGACAGTCTGGAAGAGGTGGTGGAGAGGAGGACACTGAAGAAACTATTATCCATATTGGATAACCCGGACCACCCTCTCCATCACCTCCTGCAGGGACAGCGGAGCACTTTCTCCAACAGACTGATCCAGCTCTGCTGTCACAAGGACAGATACAGGAGAACATTCCTGCTCTCTGCAATAAGACTTTACAATAAAACAGCTCTGAACAGATCATCCTCCACATAACTACTCACTGCTGTTTGCTGGGGTTGACTTTTGCACTACTGTTCTTCACTAGTCAGATAATTCAACACTATTCTATTTCATTGCATATACTCTGCATTTTTGTTGTTTTATCTTATATATTCTATATTCTGATATTAATTTGTCCTACTCTGTTATTCTATTGTGCATTTTTTAATACTTAATATTTTTGGTTACTCTGCTACTTTGCTAATTGGTGTGTCTTGCTGCTGTAACATACTAATTTCCCCCTGGGGATAAATAAAGTATCTATCTATCTATCTATCTATCTATCTATCTATCTATCTATCTATCTATCTATCTATCTATCTATCTATCTATCTATCTATCTATCTATCATATATCTGGCCGTCGGTACAACGGCCTGCCACAAAATATCATATGTTCATCATAACTGGCCCGCAACACCACAGAGCTCCGGGACCAAAAGTGGCGATGTGAGCTGGCTTTATGTGCAACATAACGAAGCATCTCACTGCGCTAAACCTCCAGCTTCAGGGATGTGTGATCACAGACATGTATGATCACAGACATGTGTGATGCAGTAAAAGTCTCCACCGCTGTGTTCCCGACTGCGCATGTTGCTGATAAACTGGGTGCACTCGGCACAGAGTTCACTCGGCACAGAGTTCACTCGGCGATTTGCCGACTTTGCAGCTCAGAAATTTAAATTTGAACTGATCAGCAATCCGTTTGCAGTTGACGTTGACATGTACCTGTGTGAGCAGCTGTTGTCTGTGATGAAGATGAACACAAACCCACACAGGAGTCTCACTGATGCACCTTCACTCCATCTTAAGGGTTTCCACAGAACCTAACCCCAGACTTTAATGAATTGGCAGCCAAGAAAAGATGCCAAACATCTGGCTCTGGCACATATGCATACAATAATGTAGCCTACCTCAACATGTATTCTTTTTGCACTTTGTCCAATATCCCTGCTATCTTTTATTAAATGGTGACTCTATTTGGCCCTCAACGTAGTCACAATGTTTGATTTTGTGATCCCTGTGATTGACTTTGACAGCCCTGCATATCTGCTGTATTATGCTAAAAGGTGTCATTTTGTAACGTTTTTGGTTGTTGGTGTGCCGCAGGATCTTTCTAATGTAAAAAATGTGCCGCGGCTCAGAAAAGGTTGAAGAACACTGAGATAAGATATACTTTATTGTCCCCAAGGGGAAGAGCTTTGCTTGGGCAGTATAGTGCTTTACAGCAGCAAGCTTAAAACAATACATTGCCAAAAAGACATCACAGTAACACACCACAGACATGGTCGAAAACATGTCTAATGTTGCCTACACCCTGAGAGATAACAACATATTAATACATACGCTATATCAAACAGGAGGATGGTAAAAGCCTTAGAACATAAAACAAGATAAAACAGTGTGAACTACAGAGGACTGTGGACCACATGACATTGCACTTCCTTAAAGTTGGAGGTTTTACAAATGATAGAAAGAAAGGTAATAATGGAAGCAGCAGGACACAGGAACCTGTAGATCATCATCACCAATATCAGGTGGGTTCTTTTCTTTGAGTCAAAGTCATCTGTGGAACAGGGCATTGATGAGGTTTGGTAATGAATTCCACAGGAAGGGGACAGCGAGTGAAAATGCAGTCACACCAGGTCACACCAGGTCACACCAGGTCACACCAGGTCCGGCTCTCGATCCAAGAGACTTGCAGGAGGTTGAATCAGAGTCATCGGGAGGGAGCGTGCTGGAGGAGGTCGGGCACTGGTCAGGTGTAAGAAGGTAGGTAGGGTGGTTCTGCATGAGATTCTATAATATTTGATGAGCTTTTTGGATGGATCGAGATGTCAGCAGTTACTTCCAGACCTTGTGTTAACGGTTCATTATTCTGTGTGATTTGGATGTTTCGCTCGGTTCCAGTTAGCTGAGGCTGAGGAAGTTAAAGAGACATCCACTGGGTTGGCAGCTTGCTGTGAAGCTGCAGCTTTCTTTTGTTTGATATTCTGTCACCAGATTGTGATTCAAATGTTGATCAGCTTGGTCCATCCGAGCCCCTCCAAACCAGTGAGAAAAGCCCAGAGACCAAAACAAGAGATCAATAAATATCTGTCACCCTATTGATCAAAGTACAACGCTGAGTGACAGGGGCCATAAAGTACACCGTCAGTCATCCGTCATGTATTTCAGTGAATCATAGCTCGTGCTGTAAACCAGTGGTATTGATATGTTAACAGAGAATGAACCGTCTTAATGCACCGTTAGTGTTGGTCTCTGTGAGGCTAGACTGTCTCGGTTGGTTCAGGTTCTTCTTGGCCCACATCCCTCAGGGGACCCAACCTGTGATTCAAATGGAGTTACGAGCTTGTTGACCATCGCATGTCGAGATACGTGTTTGTCCGTCAAGAGTGTTTTGTCCGAGGTCACATCGGTAGCTAGCTACGCCTCAGCTCATGAAGGAGGCGGGTGGAGATATCAGGTTTTGCCAACACTCAATTTAATACTTTTAATTGGTTCAATATGTGTAAAACCCACAGAGGTAAAGTTTAACTAATAGCATTGAGTTATGAGAAAAAGAAAAACGAGAAATTGTGGAGATACGAGATTTATATATATATATAAGATAAGATAAGATAAGATACTCCTTTATTAGTCCCTCAGTGGGGAAATTACAGGATTACAGCAGCATTGCTCACAAGTAATAGAATGAAGATAAAAAATCAAGTAGTATAAATACAGTAAACAGTAAACAGTAATAAAAATATGACAGTAAGAAGAATACAAAATATATACCAGTATATACAGGCGGGGTAAAAATGTAAAATGTAAGATAATACTTAAACGTATTGGATATTGCACGGAATATTGCACGGGATGACAGTAAAGAAGAATACAAAATATACCAGTATATACAGACGGAGTAAAATGTAAGATAATACTTAAACGTATTGGATATTGCACAGGATTGCACGGATTAGATATTGCACCAGGTGAATGAATTAAAGTGTTCAGAGTGTTCATATTCATGTCAAAGTGAATTAAAGTGTTCAGAAGTGTTCAAGTGTTCATGTTCAAGTCAAATGTTCGTGTTCAAAGTGTTCAAAGTGTTCAAAGTGTTAGTTAGTGGTGTTAGTTAGTGTTAAATATGTATATATATATTTATAACACGAAGAGAGCATTTTATGAGTGGGTTAATACCAGGTCTTGTGATCACTCGTGAACAAACTAGAGGCTGACACAGCAACTTGCTTCTCTATTGCAGCTTTAAATCCTCTTCTTCCTCCTCTGGCATTTTTATCTCCGTTCTGACATGAAGCACACACACAGTGTCTGTGGTGTTCAGGCCCAAGGGCATGTCAGCAGTATATCTACGCAGCAGCCAGCCATCCACACAGGCACGATGACGGCGATGAACGCAGAGGAAACAGGAAAAACCCAGTCCCTCTCCTGACAGGACACACAATTAAGACAAACATTGTGTTTGCTGCGCTGCTCTGTGTGTGTGTTTATCACAGCACACTGTGTGTGTGTGTGTGTGTGTGTGTTTATCACAGCACACTGTGTGTGTGTGTGTGTGTGTATGTTTATCACAGCACACTGTGTGTGTGTGTGTGTATGTTTATCACAGTACACTGTGTGTGTGTGTTTATCACAGAACACTGTGTGTGTGTGTGTGTGTGTGTGTGTGAGTGTTTATCACGGTACACTGTGTGTGTGTGTGTGTGTATGTTTATCACAGCACACTGTGTGTGTGTGTGTGTATGTTTATCAGAGCACACTGTGTGTGTGAGTGTGTGCGTGTATGTTTATCACAGCACACTGTGTGTGTGTGTGTGTGAGTGTTTATCACAGCACACTGTGTGTGTGTGAGTGTGTATAGAGGTTTTGCAGGTGCTATGAAGCTGGAAAGCTGCAGCTAAATTAAACTATGCGTAACTGTAAGTTCTAAGAAAATAAACGTTAAACTGTGTGAGAAATTTGAAATATTAAAATTGTGTAATTTTCAGATTTTGCATCTGTGTAACTCAATAAGTATCATCAGTACGGAAAATAATCTGAAGATAAAGTGTCAGTTCAACCAAATAATAAAATAATATTTTCCCATGACAGAAAACTCTGTGGATGTGATATGTGGGTCAATGAATGCCCTGCAGAGGGCATGGATGGACGGGCCAGTGACAATGTTGGGTACTATTTCAAAAGTAGCTTGTTGCATTACGACATTACAGCCGTTCAAAAAGAGAAGTCTTGGCACGGATAGCCGCTGGCTACTCTGGAACCCCACAAATATAGCCGCTCACCTCAAGAGGCACATCGTCATCAGATCGATGGCCGATAGGTTCAAAGATTGGAGGAGTACAACTGAAGTACAACTCTTAGAACAATGTTCGCGAAGTGGTAAGATATCCAATTTTGCAAATATACTGAATGTTTGTAAACCTCTGCTTCCAGTCATCACTGATGTAATACTCGGTAAGGCTCGGACTTCTTTAAATCCCTCTTTCTCCACCGCATTCTGAATGTCATTCCATCATTTACGTCTTTTGTCATAAGGGCTGGCAAATGATCTTGATATTTTACTTTTGCTCAAAGCAGAGTGGAAGAAGCGTTCCACCGAGTTCCCACAGCGACATGGTTTTGCTTCGTCCGTCCTGAGTCGTCGTACCACACCGGGAGCGTCTCAGAGGTGGACGGCTTCGCCTGTCTGACTTGCACCCATCAAACACCCATTTGACTGAGTGCACTGCAATTTAGGCTAACAATGGAAAGCACATAATAACACAGTATCAAAAAGACAAACTAATTACAGTTATATTGCTGTAACAGCAAATAAATGGACATTAGAGTAAATCAAATGATACGATTACAAAGTCGATCATTGATCTCCGGCCTAAGGTGTTCTGGTACCAGGTACACTTATGAGCCACCTTATGTTCGAACATGGTGTTCGTTATGGCCAAACCGTGGCAAGCACAGAAGTCCACTAACGAAGCACCATTCGGGTTCAGATCGGACAAGCCGTTACTCCCAATCACCCCACGCCAGGTTTCTCCATCATTGCCCACGTGAGGGTTGAAGTCCCCCAGGAGAACTATGGAGTCGGTAGGCGGCGCCCTTTCCAGGACCCCTCCCACCGACTCCAAGAAGGCCGGATACTCCGAACTGCTGTTTGGTGCATAAGCACAAACCACAGTCAGAGCCTTGCTCCCCGCAACCCGTAGGCGCATGGAGGCGACCCTCTCGCTCTCCGGGGAGAACTCCAACACAGCGGCGCTCAGCCGGGGGCTCGTGAGTATCCCCACTCCCGCCCGGCGCCTCTCACCCTGGGCAACTCCGGAAAAGGACAAAGTCCAACCCCTCTCCAGGAGCTTGGTTCCAGAGCCAACACTGTGTGTGGAGGTGAGTCCAACTATATCTAGCTGGTATCGCTCCACCTCCTGCACCAGCTCTGGCTCTTTCCCCGCTAGCGAGGTGACGTTCCACGTCCCTAGAGCTAGTCTATGCCGCCGGGGCGATCGGCTCGCCGCCCGACCCGCCGCCCAGTCTGCATTGCAATCGACCCCAATGCTTGTCCCTGCGGGTGGTGGGTCCACAGGGTATACATATGTATACATACATACATATGTATATATGTACATATATAAGATAAGATAAGATAAGATAATCCTTTATTAGTCCCTCAGTGGGGAAATTACAGGATTACAGCAGCATCGCTCACAAGTAATAAATGAAGATAAAAAAATCAAGTAGTATAAATAGACTAAACAGCAAACAGTAGTAAAAATGACAGTAAAGAAGAATACAAAATATACCAGTATGTACAGACGGAGTAAAAATGTGAAATGTAAGATAATACTTAAACGTATTGGATATTGCACGGGATTGACAGTAAAGAAGACTATTAAATATACCAGTAAATACAGACGGAGTAAAATGTAAGTGTAAGGTAAATACTTAAACGTATTTGATATTGCACAGGATTGCACGGATTAGGTATTGCACCAGGTGAATGAATTAAGTGTTCAAGTGTTCATGTTCAGTCCAAATGTTCGTGTTCAAAGTGTTCAAAGTGTTAGTGGTCTCCCGAGAGCAGCTCGTTGTGCAGCCTGACAGCAGCGGGGAGGAAGGACTTGCGGTACCTCTCCCTCAGACACCGGGGATGAATCAGCCGGTGACTGAAGGAGCTGTGCAGAGCTGCCAGAGTGTCCTGCATGGGGTGGGAGGCGTGGCTCATCAGGGATGAGAGCTTCGCCATCATCCTCCTGTCTCCCACCACCTCCACAGTATCCAGTGGACACCCCAGCACGCTGCTGGCCTTCCTCACCAGTTTGTCCAGTCTCCTCCTGTCAGCTGTCGCGATGCTGCTGCTCCAGAAGACCACTCCATAGAAGATGGCTGATGCCACCACGGAGTCGAAGAAGGTCTTCAGGAGTGCTCCCTGCACCCCAAAAGACCTCAGTCTCCTCAGCAGAAAGAGTCTGCTCTGTCCTTTTTTATAAAGAGCGTGAGCGTGGTCAGTCCAGTCCAGTTTATTGTTCAAGTGAACACCCAGGTACTTATACGACTTCACGACCTCAATGTCCAGTCCCTGGATGCTCACCGGTGTCGGAGGAGGGCGTTTACCCCGGCGGAAGTCCACCACCAGCTCCTTGGTCTTGCTGGTGTTGATATGGAGGCGGTTCCGCTGGCACCATCCTAAAAAGTCCTGGTTTAGTTCCCTGTACTCTCTGTCATCATCTGCGGAGATGAGGCCGACGATTGCAGAGTCGTCAGAGAACTTTTGCAGGTGGCAGTTGGCAGAGTTATGTTTGAAGTCCGAGGTGTAAATGGAGAAGAGGAATGGAGCCAGAACGGTTCCCTGTGGGGCCCCTGTGCTGCAGGACACCCGATCTGACTCACACCCCCGTATCCGCACATACTGTGGACGGTTGGTGAGGTAGTCCAGGATCCATATATACATATGTATATGTATATATACACATATATACACATATATATACATATATATATATATATATATATATACATATATACATGTACATATATATATACATATATACATGTACATATATATACATGTATGTATATATATATATATATATATATACACATATACCAGTGGTGTATAAAGTACCCAAAAGCCATACTTGAGTAAAAGTAAAGATACCTTACTGGAAAACTACTCCAGTAAAAGTGAAAGTCACCTATTAGAATACTACTTGAGTAAAAGTCTTAAAGTATCTGATATTTATTGTACTTAAGTATCAAAAGTAATTTTCTGATATTAAATGTACTTAAGTATTGAAAGTAAAAGTACAAGTAAATGCTGTTAATAAAAAAGCAAAGGGTCAGAATTTTGAGAATTATGAAGTTTATTCTTTTAAGTGCTGTGGCACCATGACCAAGGACATGGAGCTGTGTTGAACATAATTGGGCTGGCTGTGATCCATCCAGGAGCAACAATGTTCAACATAATATATTGTACATAAGTATACTTTTGCATCTACTCTGAACTTATCATCATAATTCTCCGAAAAGCAATATGACACTATGAAGGAGTTGTAACAGTGCGTTTATAAGTATGCTCATTCCGATAGAGGATGTAGAGGGCCAATGCATAATATTATGTTCAGCAAAACATATCCACTTGATGCATCAGGTCAGTGTTTAGAGAAAGGGCACCTGCCTTGTAAACTCCTATGGGCCTGATTTGAACACAATAGACAAAGGTTTTGCTCAAGCTGAATCTGCAATTGGGCGACTGCTACCATCATAACTCCATCTGATCATCCACAACATGACTCAAATATCAAAACATGATCAATACTAAAGCAGCACCGAAAGTAACAACCCAGTCATTACTGGAAACTGAAACAAGTCCTGTTCATCTTCAGAAGACAATTATATTAGAATGTAAAGAAGCTACATTGTATTAGAATGTAAAGAAGTTACATTGTATTAGAATGTAACTTCTTTACATTATTTTAGAATGTAAAGAAGCTACAGTGTATAGAATGATTCTATTGAAGTTATTCCGTTTTTAAATGTTTTTGTCAGGATCCAGGATCCCTGTCTGACCCGTTGTGTGTTTCCCCTGATCTCCTCTCCTCATGTGTCCTGTCATTCCCCTGTTTGTTATTGTGTGCCATGTGCTCTGTGTTTGTCCTCTGCCTCCAGACACCTCCCATGGCCACACCCTTGATTGTGCACAGCTGAGGACACTCCAGCCGATCACCTCCTGCAGCCTGACACACCAGACTCAGGTCCCACTAATGATTACCCTGTCTCTATATAAACTCTGGTCCTGCAGTCTGGGGTTGTCAGGTCGTACCGTCTTTCACCCGCTTCAACCCTGGGGCATCCTCTGCCCGCCTTGTGTTCAACGGATTACACGCCGCCGCTCTGCCCTCCTTTGTGTTCAAGGACTACACACGCCATCAAGCTGCCAGCCCTCCGGTGTCGAGCCACGGGACTCACGCCGTCGATCTGCCTACTCTGGTGTTGGACCACGGGCTCCACACCTTCACACATTCTGAATAAAACCTGTTATATTAACTTCTGTCTCCTGTGGGTCCTACCTGTGAACTCCCGTGACAGTTTTAGACGAGTCACTAATCACTTTAAAAGAGTGATTATAGCTGATTTAACTTACAGACATGAGATTGATCTTCTCATGTCACTCTCTTTATACAATGATATAAGTTCATCCCCGTTTTATTGATATCTTACGAAAAGTTACTCCTCATTTTTCGTGCGTTTTTCTTGCAAAAGTCCAGCAACATGAGTCTGTTTTGGCTTGTTACGTGCATACTGTCTTTTCAAAATAAACTTCCATCTTCACAGGAAACAACTAAGGTTTAGGCGATGAAACTACTTAGTTAGGTTTCGGAAAAGATGGTGGTTTGCGTTAAAATATCTACGGAAGTGGCGTTGCTTAAGTACGGAAGTCACGTCACAAATAAATCAACATTGGCTTCTCGTTTCACACACGGCACAAACTGCGGCCTCCTAGAGGAAACGGTAGTTTGACCCATCCACGTCTCCTCATCCCACCCGTCCTGTGTGGAATTCTACTCATGTAGTCGCTCGCTAGCTGTAGCATCCTGGCATCACTGGGAATCACAACACCGCGGCTTTGAGAGCACTTGTTTCAATTGTGCATTAACGTGACTAACCAATGATTTAACTTGCTGCTAGGACCACTGATTCACCAAACCTGCTTGCTTGCAGTCTGTGTTCCACCACAGTCCCCGACGCTGCTCTCATGATTAATTTTGTTTCTAAAGATGGATTTGATTTTGTAGCGAGTAACGCAGGTTTCAGGGGAAATGTATCGGAGTCAAAGTATCAGTTTTCTTTGCAAAATGTAGTGAAGTAAAAGTCAACAGAAATATAAATAGTAAAGTAAGTTGGCATCGGCGGATCTGAGGTTGTGGGTGGGAGCGTGTCGATGCAGGAGGTCCGACAGGTATGAAGGGGCGAGGTTGTGAAGGGCTTTGTATGTGTTGTGGTGAATCTTGAACTGGATTCTTTGCTGTATGGCAGGGGTCTCTAACTGGCGGACCGCGGTCCGGATCCGGACCCAGACGCAGTTGCATCCGGACCCAGGACCTAAAATCGATATTTCGGAATCACACATATATTAGGCAGCGAGTTTGTACTTTAACCGGTAGGGTTGCACGGTGTATCGATACTAAAAAGGTACCGCAGTACCTGTACGTTAAAAACGATACGATTTTGCATATTTTTAGTGTCTATATTTTATTAAAATAGCGCGATCAGAGCGTACTGGCTGCTCCACTCCCTGTCATGCTGCCTGCAGGCATGCAAGGGGGCGGGGCTGCCCAGCGCGCTCACAGCAACAGGCAGCGCGCGCACTCACAGAGAGTGATCACAGGGGAGACATGCAGGAGCTTTTGCCGACTGTCGTCGGCTTCTTGGAAAACAAGATGCCAGAAGTATCATGTGAAGTACTTTGGCTACATTGCAGACAGTGAAGGAAAGCCCACTGACCTACAGAGACCCGTCTGCGAAACGTGTTTCAAAGCCACAGACAAAGTGGAAACACGTCTAACACGGCAAAGCACCTTTCAGACAGACACCCGCAACCTTTCAAATAGTTCAAAGAACGACGGGTAAGCAAATGTGATTATAAACATGAACACCCCCAAGCTCAATTAATCAATTTAAAGCTGCAGGACAATTCAGTGAAATTCATTTTTCTAAAATGAATTACTTCATTTTAAGATGCACAGTCTTCAAAAGCTTTCTGTTATGTCAGTTATTCTTTAATCCAGCCATTATTTTACTTGAAATGAGAAGAACATTTATTTATGTATTATTTATAATCCATCCAGTTAAATTTGAAAACTGAGAATAATAATTTGTTAAAATGTAATATGTGTACTTTCTTTATTTGATTTGACAGTTGTTGACTACACAGAGACGTTGTTCCTACTACTAGGCTTATATATATATATATATATATATATATATATATATGGCACTAAATAGCGCGGGTTAAATATTATTGTAATGTTTCGGACCTTTGCCCGAGGAGATTTTCTCAATCTGGACCTTTTGGAATTTTAGTTGAAGACCCCTGCTGTATGGGGAGCTT
This sequence comes from Lycodopsis pacificus, assembly GCA_028022725.1. Taxonomy (NCBI): domain Eukaryota; kingdom Metazoa; phylum Chordata; class Actinopteri; order Perciformes; family Zoarcidae; genus Lycodopsis; species Lycodopsis pacificus. The sequence continues at coordinate 1,540,588 of CM051694.1, read as the reverse complement.
GTGGAGGTTTTAAAGGACTGGGGTGATGTGGTCCCTGGTGGAGTGGGAGAGCAGACGGGCAGCTGAGTTCTGGATGTATTGTAGTTTATTCGAGTCGAGAGGTGATGAAGGCGGTGATGAGTGTTTCAGCGGCTGAGGAGGAGAGGGAGGGACGGAGACGGGCGATGTTTTTGAGATGAAAGAAGGCGGTTTTTGTGATGTGATTGACGTGGCGTTCATATGAGAGAGTTTGATCGAAAATGATCCCAAGGTTGCGGACATGTGTGGAGGCAGGAACAGTGGTGCCATCGATGCAGAGGGAGAAGTTGTGGTGGGATTTGTTTCATGATTTGGGGCCGATGATGAGGACTTGTCGGTCGAGTTTGAGGAAGTTTGCTTGCACTTTTATTTTAAAAGTACTGCTATATGTAAAAAAGGTCTAACATTTGGTTTGTAAACACTTTAAACACATCAGGTTCTTGTTAGCAGCAGTATTCCCTTTACACAGTAGTTATAACACAGTTATAATGATTCTGATACTAGATATTCAGCCGGTGTTCACAACTTTATCTTCATGTGTGTAAGAGATATTTAAATATACATCTTGAAAACTGGAAACCTATCTACGTCATGTTTTTATGTTTGTTAGATTCTCAGTAGTGCTACTAAATGATGCTTATTATACATATTACACACAAAACACTTTAAAAACTCTAAAACAATAATTTAAATGAATCATTTATTTTTTGCTTCTTTTGGTATTGTGGTCAGACACATATGCAACGCTGATTACCGTAATATGTGTGGTATTTGTTATAACTGTACGTTGGTACATAGAGGGTGATAAGAAGCTGTACCTGGAGGGACTTAGGACCCAGGGGAGTGTAGGTGTAGCATGAACCTGTAGTCTGGAGAGAGAGCGAGAGAGAGAGAGAGCGAGAGAGAGAGAGAGGCGTCACCCGTGGGGGGGGGGCGGCAGCAGAAGGAAGTGACGCCACACAAACAGCTGTCCACCGCTCGCTGCCCGGTTTTTGTGTTAAAAAATAATAAAATGCGATAACATAATTGTCTGCGTTAATTAATGAATGCGATAATAACGCGTTAACTTGCCCAGCACTAGTAATAATAAATGTTGACTGTGCTGTGTTGAAGTAATGTATGTCAGGGCCACATAGGAATGCATGGGAGTTTAGCTGTATTACGCTAACCAGGCCTCTGCAACTTAGTCAGAGTATATTCATTTAAATTGAGCTATTGGCGGCACATTCCTGATTTCTATGTTTTCGTAGACCCTCTCCAATTCACCTCCCATGCAACAGGGGTATGATCTGAAGATCCTGAACTAAAAGAGGAATTGAGAAGGTGAGCTCGTCCGGGATATGTCTGCTGTTATTCATATCTGTGAGTTTATTGATGTATTTATGCTAATGAGGTATCCATAGCCCTGTCGTAGGGCTGGGCGGTATGACCAAAAATGTGTATCACGGTATTTTGTAAGATTCTGGCGGTTTCACGGTATATCACGGTAAAAATCAAAAAAAATTTCCAAGTGAACTTCTAAGATCTCCTGAGTGTCCCTGAACATCACTCAACATTGATCATCATATTCAAACCATGCCTCTTATTCTTCTCTTCCATTAGGAATGTAAGTGATGTGATGTGTGTGCAGATGCATGTGTATGAATGCACAACGTGTAACATTTCCACTTGCTTGCGATTCCCATGTCATTCCCTGCATCTACAATAGTGTCTGAAGCTGTTGCAGTGCAGATAGTGTCCAAATAAACCTCCCAGCAGAATGAACTCCTCAGGGATGAACGTACAGCACGACTCCTTAATCCTCTTTGCTTTTTCTTCCTCGTCTCTCTGCCTGTGTGTGTGTGTGTGTGTGTGTATGTGTGCCTGTGTATGTGTGTGTGTGTGTGTGTGTGTGGGTATGTGTGCCTGTGTGTGTGGGTATGTGTGCGTGTGTGCCTGTGTAGGTGTGCCTGTGCGCATGCTTACAAAGCGATCTTGTGTTCAGTCCTTACGAAAGAGAATTGTCAATTATAGCCACATATGATCATTTCCAATAGTTTGGTTCATCTAATAGGACCTGAGATTACGTCTTATATTCTGGCGTGAAGGAGGCTGAACATTCTCTCTGAATATAGAATCTGTGAGTTCTTCTATCTGATGGAGCACTGACGGAGCAGTAAGAAACATCCGGAGGTGGAACTATTTGGCATTCCTCATGTTATAATTATCTACATCACAGCTTCACTTCACAAGACATGTGGAGCAGAACAGGCTGAACAAACCTGTCAATTAAAAACACGTTTGATATATATTCATGCTAGAAATTGAGCTGATTAGAGAGAGTGACTGAGTGTTCTGCTCTGCTGCTAAATGTGGCAATTATGCAAAATCATTTTGTGAAATATAAAACTTACAAAGTTGAGTTAGATAAGTAGATCCCCAAATGATATTACAATGTATGAGGCGAGGATAAATTCATTTCTTAGTGAGCAATCTCATTTCAACCATTCAATCGCGATAGATTTCAATACAATATTGAAAAAACACACAAATATGACTCTTCATCAATCAGGACTCATGGATGAGACCTGGGTTATTGCTTTATTTCCAGCAGAGACAAGAGTGAAATTTACCATTTCTATTTCGTTTTTTGATGTAAATATGATACAACTTGATTTTTTACATTTAACTGGAACCATGTGGAGATCATTTCTAAATCAGATTTAACTTTGGCCTTCAGTACAGAGACGTTATGAGAGAAGTTAATTGGTATTAAATACTTGGAAGATGGATGATGCAGCCAGGTCGTTGATATAAATAAGGAATAGCAGCGGTCCTAGAATAGAATGTTGTGGGACGCTGCATGTTATAGCTTCTCTATAAGATGTCCATCCATAAACCGTAACAAACGGTAATCGATAGTAAATATAAATGAAAAACAAAACACAGATTATACCTTAAAACAAGTGAAAGTACCTTTCCAGTCTAAAACAGGAGTGAAAGCACTAAATGGCGCCCTAGTTCAGAGGTGAATAGAATGCCATGAAAGTAACATTATATCCACGTAAAACATGTCACAGTACAGGATGTCATGAAAACGTCATACAAATGTCATAGAATGGTATGCCAAAAAAAAGTGACAAAAATATAGTATACCAAAAAAATATCTAGAATGCCATAAAGGAGAGGTCATGGTAGAGTCTGGCATGAAGTGGACCTGACTGAAGAGCCTGGGCTGCCCCGTGCATTACAACCTGAGCAGCAGACCTTCTCCGTACTCGGATCTCTGTCGTGACTTTTGCTTTCTTTTCTGTTTTACAGCATAACATCCGTGCAGCATCATAAAAAATGTAATAACGATAAATAATAACAGTAAAAAATTGTCAGTGTAGTATGTCATTAAAAATGTATTTAATCGTGTTTCATAAAAATGTTGTAGTAAAGACAGTCAGGCAAGACACTGAACCCCTAACTGCTCCCCGGGCGCTTCTCAGCTGCCCACTGCTCCCAATAAGCTAGGGATGGGTTAAATGCAGAAGACACATTTCGTATATGTGTAAATGTATATGACAATAAACTTAAAACTAAAACTAAACTAAACAAGAATGTCATAGTATAGTATGTCATAAAAAGGTTAGCGTCATAAAACCTGCCGTAACAAATGGGAAAGCAAACTGTCATTAAATGTCTTGAAAATATCATAAATGATGTCGTAAAAAGTATAAAATAGTATGTCATTACAAGATGATATCATAAAATATGCCATAGAAATGTCAGTTTAGTATACAATTGAAATTGTCATAAAAATGTATTATTACTATTAAACCATATCATACATTTTTCATTCAAATACTAAACTATGACCCTTATGTATTTTAAATGAAATCCTATATCTGTATACTTTGACCTTTAATGACATACTAAACCATGAGTATTACATTTTTATGGCACACTTTACTGCAACATTTTCTAAGAAATTACATATTTGGTATACTGTAGATTACTTTTTTCTACTATGATTCAATTATTTAAATTTTTTATGACATACTATACTATGCTTATTACATTTTCATTAAGCATAGTATAATGCAGTGGTGGGCCGTCAGGGCCTGCAAGGCCTTCTCTGCTGGCCTAAACAGAAGCACAAAGTTATGTCTATTTTATAAGTTAATAACGTTTCTTAAATACACTACATGTATTGTAATTTATAAAAATATTTCCCCATTATCTTATGTTCTCATTGCACAGCTCCTGTCTTCCTCAGTTGCTCTGCTTCCAGTGCAGCTTGTTTTAAGTAGAGCTTTCATCCAATCAGATCTCACCTCTGTGTCTCTAGGTAGAACAGAGGCAGAGGCCTGCAGACTCACAAGTGCATCCACGATATTGTTGATTGTCATAGTGTTCAACCAATCAGATCTTTAGTTTGACATGTTGGGCGTGTTCTTTGACGTGCCAGTAGCACCGAGTGCTAAGTATGTCTGCATTAACGTGCGCCGTGATTGTTCAGTCGGTGAGCGCGTGACTAATGTGAAATTTAAGGAAGCTGGCAGAAGTTAGTTGGAGTAGAAAGAGTTCAAATTGAAAGATATGGAAGAAATGATAAGATGGGGAGGCTCGACTGTCACTGTCACCATGAATGGAGAAGGACTTCTTACTGGAACTGAACCGATGTTCTGGGATTAAACTCTTTGTCAACAAAGAAAGGAGGATGGACTTTGTCTTGAAGTAAACAGCATTCGGTAAGTGACAAACTGTTTGTTTACATCTGCAGTAGCGTTACTACTGTTCATTTGTCTATCGTGTGGTTTTCATGAATGATATTTGATGGCTCGTGCTCTTGTGTGGTGGAATGCGTGGATCCGCTGCAGCTCCCCGTCGTGCACGGATTCATGTATTTGCACCGTAGCTGTTCACCTGTAGCAGGACAGCACAGAAGGCCCAGGTAGAACATGTACGGCCCGCCACTGGTATCTTCAGATTATACTATGACTTTCTATCTACCGACTATATTGTGAGATTTTGAATGATGTACTTTGGCACAATATGGCAATTTTATTAAATACATTATTTGTATTGACATATATATATATATATACATATATAACATGACTTTTTCATAACACTTCTTTTATGGTGATTTATGGTTTATGGTATACTGTTTTCTGACTTTAAAAAAAAAACATAATATGGCATAGTATATTTTGACTATATTTTAACTTTTGAGCAAACAAGAAAGATATTTTGTAATTTATTTTCTATGACATTTATTTGGACTTTTAGTGACATACTATGATGTTTACACAATATTATTGTTTTATGACATTTTTTATGACACGTTTGTATTCTTGCTTATTATACTATAACACAATCATTATATTTAATGATATATAATGATATGCTATGATGATGATGATGCAATCTATACTCATGACATCTTAATGGCATGCTATATGTAAGACTACATCTTACTATATGTAAGGGGGCTGAGGGGCCGGGTCATTAGAGGCACCTCTGGTCCTGCCAAAGGGCTCCACCCATTCCCAGAGGAGAGCGTTGGGATCAGGTGTGTGAAGAGACACACCTGCAGCTGATCTCCTCATCGGGGAGGTGAACAAAGGACAATCAGGGAAGTTGATCTGGTGTCACATGCTGAGAGAGGAGCTCAAGATCTCCAGGGTGTTGGATTTAGTTGGAACCGGTAAATCGGCTAGCGGCCCGGCTGAGATAGTTTTAAATGTTCTAGTTTTGTAACAGTGATCTTGACTGAGCTAGATTTTTACGTTTTTCTGTTTGCTTAATGAAAGACTCTGCTAACAGCGATCTGACTCTGTCTTTGATTGCTGTTGTTGTGGAATATTTCTATGTAGAAGTTCAGGAGAGAAGTTGGTTTTGTTCAATGTGTTTAAAATAAACAGAGTCTTGATGAATGATCAAAGTCTCAAAGAGTCAATTTAATGTTTGTAAACAGAGAACACAACCGCAGTCACGTATTGCAGTGAACTGTGAACATGCTCTGGAGACACAGTTTCAAACATGATATTTATACAGTCCAAAAGTGAAAGGAGACAGAAAGAACAGGAGAATGAGACATGAAGGCAGGGGCCGTGTTTCACTCCTTATCTGAGTCCAAGGACAGAGAAGCGCTTATCTCTGCAGATGGTTTGTGGTCAAAGTAGTCATTGTTCTATGCTATGAATTCTGTCTTTGCAACATATCACACAGAAAATATGATGAGGACATGTTAAAACATTTTTTATCATTACACTGTGCTGACACTATTTTCCTCGTCCTCTGTGCATCCTTTTACATATACTATTATCATTTTTAAATTCAAATCTATATTTTCTATGACATGTTTGGTACAATGACTTGTACAATGACTTTTCTGATATGGTTCATGACATACTATGAATTTGTTTTTACTTATATACTAAATTATTACATTTTTATGACATTTTAATAATATGTTGGGAACGAAAAGGAGCATGTTTGAGTTATCAGCAGAAATGGAAAACTAAATTATTTACATCAATAGAATTATTAATGTCAGTAAGATTATTAACGATTATTGCACGATAAACTCTCTGTGACTGAGAATGTCTTGGGCTGGGTAAGGGAATCCTCATCCTTGCGACCGGCACCAAGTCGACTTGATTAGAGAGAGAATCTGTCCTTCTCTTCCTCTGAAGAATCCATTTTCTTCACTTCTGCAGGTAACTTGTCCGCTTCTCCCTTTCTCAGGAAGCGAAACAAAAACAAAACAGAGCAGTCTTTATTGGTCCAGCGAATGTAAGACTGACCTCGGATCCTTTTTAAAACCAGCAATGTTGCGTACCCCCTTCTCCGACGTTAGTCAGAATGGAATGGCGATGCGTTCAGGGGTGCGCAGGTGTTTTGTAGTTTTGTGGCATCCGGTTGTAAAACTGGAAGTCGTGCTTCAGCATCCCTGGCCTCGTCCAATGAGAGCAGCACCGAGTTCTCTCAACCTAGCTACCTCAGAATAGTGCTCTGTGCACATGGTGAAGCACATGGTCCCTACAAATATTATACAATGACAATTTGGCTGAGTAGGCTGTAAGGACAGTAACAAGTCTCCATGAAATCCAGACGTACTTATATATGAGTTACTGCGCTGCTCCTCTGGAAAATAGACGCAGTACCACAGAGCTTCTCAAGGGGACTCAGAACACCTGTTCCTGCTCCTCCATCCCAGCTCAGGATGTGCACACACAGATAACTTGGAATTGACAGAACGAAGATGACAAAACTATAATCGAAGACACAGAATACATGACAGGCCGCACCTGCAGCCTGGTGATCAGGTGTGGGTCATAGTCTGAGAGGGAGGCACGGTGGTGTCTACAGCGGGCACGTTGAGGTCTGACCTCACCGAGGCACCCAGGGGCACCCTGGGAGGAAACAGATACCATCATTGCTGACAGCTGAAACACCCATCAACTCACCGTTGGTACCGTGGTGGGACTTCACTGTGTGGCAGTGTTTTATCCTAAGTATGGTGGAATGAAGGAAAAGACATAAGTGTCCATTTTGTTATGTATTTGTCATATTTCTATTATAATTATATTGTATCCACTGCTACTTTTCTTTATTGTTGGTAGTATTTCTGTTATTGTTGTTGTTGCAGTGCATCTCTCTTCTCTAGTCTTTGATCTTTTGTTCCCCTGGTCGCTGAGGGCCAAAGAACAAACGCCCACAATGTTCACTATTGTGTTGTGTGATTTGAATGTACTGTATATCTGAGAGTCAATTTCCATTTTTGTTTCTTTTGTATTTGCGGTGATAGAACTATTCATATATCACTGTAATTACTTGTACTCTGTATTTTGCATCTTTCATTTTGCATCTTTCATCCATTTTTCCACTTTTCAACTGCTTCAGCTACTTTTTCATGCATTTTCAACTCTTATCTACTGATTCATGCTCTATCCAAACATTGTGTTCCACGTCGTTCATACATTAGGAGTCCCATTTATACATGTGTAGATATTCAACACAGCTGATTGAGATTTCTTCATGTGATCGACCATATGCACGTTTCCAAGTCGCTCATAGGCCGACTCCTTCAGCTGCTTCTTCCAAATTAAAGCAGCAATCCAGTCCGTGTCAGCGAAACCGGATTGTGTTAAATATCTGGATAATCTTTGTTAGCTCAAATTTGATTACGTTTTTCATGGTTCATGAACAGTTTATCAAAAATGAAAAGTGCAGTTGCCACTTTTATGACTCAAAGCCTAATGTGGCAAAATCCATGAAATGATAAAAAACTGTTTTACCTGCTATTTGTGAAGACGAAAGAAAACTTCTAACTTACAGTATGAAGGCTGTCATGCGGGGTGAAAGTGGCCTCTGGGCGGTTCCATGTGTCACATCAATGCCACTCACAGGAACAGAGTGTTCTTGTGAGTGGCATTTTGCTGAAACTAGTCAGATTCATGGGTTCCACTCCAGGGAGTGTTTGACCTCGTTTACTTGTCATTATGCAGTGTGTAAGGGGCTGTAAAGAAGTAACATTTTCTGACATACTGCACTGTTCTTTCTGCTTCAGGGTGCCGACAGCTGGGCTTTTGTAAAGTGCTGTAGTGATCAGTAGATTCTTGTGAGGACTCGTGTACACTGTCACAGTCAGCGAAGGTAGGACACAACACATGTGACTATTGTGTGACCAGCACACAGTTTCTCTGCTTTGAAAGCTGTTTTTGGTTCCTTCTATCCTTTTCTTTATTCAAAGTCCTTGACCTTTTCCTTGATCTGCTGGTTTCATAACTTTTTGGTACAGCCCACAAAATCTTGAGCGACTTAATTAACATCTGTTCCAAGATTATTGGAGTGAGACAGAGGGATTTAGGATCTCTTCATCAACAGCAAGTGTTCATTCCAGTCAGTGAATAGTTTCTGCTGCACCCATTTGTGTCAATAGGTTTTACCTGCTGAACAGGTCATTTATCCCCTCTGCAACCTGTCTGCTTCATGCTGAATAACATCTTTAATTCGTGCCTCATACACAGCTATTAATTGTCAACTTTTTTCACTTCAAATTTTGAGTCAAGTTATCCTGTATGAGAATGTGAAAGCGATACGTTAAAAGTCTTGTAGGTAGATGCAGAGACCGGAGGGGTTCACCCCATAATCATGGTTGTAAGTACGGTGCTGTACTAAGTCATTCATGCTCTCAACCGTCTGCTCTTGTGTTGGATGCTCAATAGATTTATTGAGCGTCCAACACAAGAGCAGACGGTTGAGAGCATGAATCTTTCAACAAAGCTGTGTTGACAGCTCTTGGATGAAGCGGCGTGTTCCCCGGGTCTTCTCTGTGTTTGCAGCTCACCTTCAGAGGCTCGCACTGAGAGCCAGTTTAACCCCATCGGCCCGCTCACTGGGAGTGCTTCACTATTCATACTGCAGCTGAATAATTCACAGTTCAGACGAAAACCACTGCAGGCGGGCTCACTCAACTTAGAGCTAAATCCCTGTTACAAGTAAAAAGAATCTCCTGCTTGGCCTCACTCACTGGACCCAATCCAACAGATCCAGAGCCAACAGTAGAACATGGCCCACATCGTCACATCACCCCCATGCTCTTGTTCCAAGTGTTCCATTTTACAAAGAAAAGCATGTGTTGATTCCAGCACATGATTTTGATTAGTATTAGACCTAAGTCTGAAAATGCATATATGTTTTTGTTAAAATTTCTGACATTCGACTTTTGTTCCATTTCAGTTCCATTCCCCCGCTCTCTTCTAAACAATTCGAGCTACAGCTGTCACCGTCTTCGTTATAGACTCACTCAGTTTGAAGCAGAGCATGTGAGCGAGCGGGGCGCAGAAGCGGAAGGATTCTGCATGGAGCACAGAACAGATTTTTAAAAGATGGTGCATTGCTTTATGAATATATGGATATTAAACAAAATGGGAAAGGTCTAAGACTAAAACTGGGACAACTCCCAGACCAGACAAATGAATGGTAGCAACCTGTCAATTACAAGTTAGCCCCGCCCTAAAGCATACTCTGCTTTCTGTTGTTTTACTTTTCATGGAACCATAATTTACGAAACACCGACACACTGCGCAAACACCCAGACCGAGGCAGATCACGAGAAGGCATTGATGCAGAAACGTTCTCCCGCCCTCACAGCACTTATTGAAGTCGTCCTAAATGGACTTTTATTGTGGATCTCAAGCTTTCAACACATTTGTGAACATTTACAGACAGCAAGTGTGATGGTTGAGTGGATCGTGCCTGCTTACCATTTCAAAACGAGAAGAAATCGCTGTCTGGATTCGCTTGTCCAGTATACACGCTCAGGAAGACAAGCTCACCTTCACCATCATCAGAGTTTTCCACCATTGCCAGCCCAGGCAAAACTCCTTGTGGTCCTGGGCTCCCCTGGCTGTGTCGACCAGTCTGTTCCACTCCCATGACTGATCCACTCCAGCAACAGCCAATAGTCTAACACAGCGTAGATCGGCACAGGAGCTCTGTGGCTTGAGGTTGGTTCAGCCCAAAGGTCCCTTGCTTGCACATGGAAGCAAAGTCCAAAGGAAACGGCCTGCTCTACTCTCTGTCTATCCCAGCAAAGGCACGCGCACTTGTCGGAGGGGGATAGTACGTCAGGACTGCAGCCCGCAAGGGTAAACATTGTGCAAAGAGCTCGTTTCCCCCTCTTCTGACTCGGGACCTCCAGCTGGCTTCTTCCCCGGAGTCTTTGTGCTTTCTCTCTTCGCGGGTTTGCAAGGATCGTGGTTATATCTGGACCGTGGTCTTGCCTCCTGCCGTGGTCCTGCCTGACACCCACTGCTACTATCATTATTATTTTTAGTCACATTGCTTGCTATTGCCGATACCATTACTGCTTTTTGTTATTGTTATTCTACTATATCCACTGCTGTTGTAGTTAGTAGTTGTACTTTTTCATTATTATGTTTACTAATAATAATTTCTGCCATATGCATTGAATGTGTTGTAACTTTGTTATGTTGATCGTTCGTTGAACACATTACATCTATCACACTTTTGTCCATCCTGATAGAGGATCCTCTGTTGCTCTCCCTGAAAGGTTTCTTCCTTTTTTGTCTCCCAATTAAATATTTTTTTTGGGGGGGGGGGTCCTGTTCTGATGTGAGGATGTTCCACGTGTACAGACTGTAGAGCCCTCTGAGGCAAATTTCTGATTTCTGATTTTGGGCTACAGAAATCAATTGAATTGAAGTGAAGATCCTGAACATTCAGGAGTTCCCACCTTCCATTCTCTCCTCTGCCTCCAACTGGCTCCAGCTCTCAGTGGACCAATTGACGGTTGACTTCTTCTGTCAATTGCATACAACATACTGTTGGGCCGGACAGCACCATTGCTCCTCCATGGGGTCCCATCTTACGTGCCCCAACTGCTCCTACCGGTGACTCCATCATCAGGAATATTCGCTCCAAAGCAGCTGTGACCAGAAGTGCCTTAAACTTACATTCTCTCTAGTGTCCAGCAGGGGGCGACTCCTCTGGTTGTATAGAAGTCTATGAGAAAATGACTCTACTTCTCTCTTCATTTATTACCTCAGTAAACATTGTAAACGTGAGTTTATGGTCTCAATCTCTAGTTTCAAGTCTTCTTCAATACAGCACGATGTTCATTTCGTAAATCATGGTCTTTGAGAGCCAGAGCCATATCCGGCATCACTACGTCACTTCGCCACATTCCAAATATGGTCACTTCCGTTCACCGGTTGCAAAAAGACATGATGGTGACGGCCAAATCGCCAAACTCGTGGCTTCATATAACATCAGTCGACAAACCAATGGGAGACGTCACGACGACTACATCCACTTCTAATACACGGTCTATGGCTGTGACCCACCGCGCTCCAGGTTTGTGGTATTTTTAAACAATTACCAGGTATTCTCAGAACCTACCCTCTGGTCCATCCACCTCATTTTAACAGAGACCCTGGCTTCAGTCATCCTGCATCTCAGTCTTTATTAACAATTTTAACTACAAAGTATTTTTTTAAATCATAGACGGAAGCTATCCAAGCTTTGAGGTTGCGCATGCACTGTCAGCATACATCTTCCACACCATCAACGCTTCCCCCGAACGTGTGACTAGTTGCCGAACAGCTCACCTGCCTAATGTCAACAGCACCTGTCCCTTAGGCTACATCCATACGACTCTGTTTTTAAACGAAAACGATCTCCGTCCACACGGCGTTTCAGCATTGTTTTCGAATTGATCTCCGTCCAGACTAACACGCCTGAAAACGAATATCAGGTGACTCTTCACGTACACTGGGCATAGTGTGGACATGGCCTTAGTCATTCTACATGTCACTTCTCCAACTCCAGTCATCAAGTCCGTGGCTACCGACAAAATAACTCAGGCTGGCATGGTTCTGCAATACTCCACTTCGCAACTCCTCCAACTCAACAACTTCTCTGCTCCTCCGTTTATCTCAGCCATCAAAACACTTTGACTCCTCTGTCGGCCCCGGTACATCCACAGAGCCTCCTGCAGACAGTTTGTTTACTCCTGGCCTGGTCGCTCCACTCTTTCCATCCCCTCCCTCTGGTCAGCCGAGCGCACCGCCGCAACTCCTGCATGTCATCACCACAAAAATCTACACGAGCGAGTTGCCTGCCTCCGCCCCCTTACCAGAGCACCCCAGCCTGCCCAAATTCATCCACATTTCAAAATTGCTCCGTTTAACACCCAATCCCTAAACAACAAGGGCCTCTTACTAAGTGAATTCATAACTGACAATAATCTGGACTTTCTGTTTAACTGAAACATGGCAAAACCAACACGACTACTTCTCACTAAACCAAACCACACCCCCTGGATATTCATACATGGACAAGCCACGCCTCCAGCCTCCATGGGCGTGGTGGTGGAATAGCCACAATTTTTCGCAAAGAAATCACTACAAGTGCAATAACCATCCCGGCTCCCTCCTCATTTGAACACCTTGTATTTAAACTGTCTGGTCCCAAACCCCTGGTTACTGCAGTCATTTACCGCCCCCCAAAACATAACCCTGCTTACCCTTCTGACCTGTCTGAATTTCTCACAGAACTTTGCGCCATCTCTCCATCCATTCTGCTACTCGGTGATTTTAACATACACGTCGACTTATCTGACTCCACAACTTCTACAGAACTCCTGGACATCTTTAACTACTTCAACATCACCCAACATGTCGACTTTCCCACCCATAAAAAAGGACACACACTTGACCTGGTCTGCACATCCGGCATTACCATCAGCAATCTAACCAGCATCGACCTCACCATCTCTGACCACCTGGCTATCACCTTGGACATAGACATCCCCACCCCCCATGTTAAGCAGAATCGCACCATAACATTCCGGAACATCAAGTCTATCAACATCCCCTCGCTCTCCTCCACCTTGGCTGCCACAGTCTCTACCTCTGCCCCGATTTCGACTACCTCCCCCACTGCCCTGGTCAAGTACTATAATGATGCACTCTCCTCCTGTCTTGACGTTATCGCCCCCAAAAAATCCAAATTCATCTCCTTCACCCACTCCGGCCCCTGGTACACTGACCGACTTCGCCTCCTCAAAGCGCAGGGCCGTCAACTGGAACGTCTTGCCAAAAAAAACTGGACTTACTGTTCACCTTGATGCCTTCAAACTCCAACAACAATATAAAGATGCCCTGAACACCGCTCCTCTCACTACTCCTCCATCATCCAATCTGGCTCCAACAACCCCAAAACACTTTTCTCCACCATCAACAAACTCATCAAGCCCATGGACACCATCTCCACCTCCTTCACCACCAGCAAATGCAACTCATTTCTATCCTTCTTCAACGACAAAAATCATTGCAATACACAACCAGCTGGCAGCCCCCAAGCCCTCAACATGACTCTCCCCTACTTCCAAGCCACTCACTCTCATCCTTCAGTTCAATCACTGAAATGGACCTCTCCTCTATACTCTCCAGCATGAAGACCTCCACCTGTGCCCTTGACCCCCTCCCCTCTTCCTTAGTCAAGGCCTGCCTCCCCTCACTCTCTCCTCATCACCAACATCATCAACTCCTCACTGTCTTCAGGTCTCATCCCCCCCCCCACTCTCAAGATCGCTGCTGTCACCCCCGTGCTGAAAAAACCTGGTCTTGACCCCGACATCCCCAACAACTACCGGCCCATCTCCAACCTCCCCTACCTGTCCAACGTCCTTGAGAGAGCTGTTGCATCACAACTCAAGTCCCACCTCAATCTCATAATCTCTACCAACTCTTCCAATCCGGCTTCCGTTCAAAACACAGCACAGAAACCGGCCTACTGAATATCACAAATGATATACTTCTCTCTGCTGACTCTAGCTTCCTCACCATCTTCATCCTTGACCTCAGCGCCGCCTTCGACACTATCAACCACTCCATCCTCCTCTCACGTCTCCAGTACTCCCTTGGCATAACTGGCACTGCCCTCTCCTGGTTCACCTCATATCTCTCAGACCAACATCAATTCATTGCAATAAACAACTGTAAATCCTCCACCTCCTCAGTCACCCACGGTGTCCCCCAAGGTTCCGTACTTGGTCCCCTCCTCTTCATCATTTACATCCTTCCCCTTGGACAAATCACCCGTCGTCATGGTCTCAACTTCCACTGCTATGCTGACGACACCCAACTCTACTTCTCCACCAAGACCATCACCTCCGTCACCCACTCCACTCTCACCACCTGTCTCACTGATATAAAATCATGGATGCAACAGAACTTTCTCAAACTCAACTGCAACAAATCTGAAATACTCATCATCGGCCCTAACTCCCTCACCCGTTCAGCCCAGCCCTCTCCCTCAACATTGATGGCTCCATCATCACCCCCTCCACCCTGGTCCGCAACCTCGGTATCATCCTCGACCCCACCCTCTCTTTCCTACCCCACGCCAACCACATCACCAAGACTGCCTTCTTTCCCCTCAGGAACATTGCACGCCTCCGACCCTCCCTGTCCTCTGCCACCACTGAAATTCTCATCCATGCCCTCATAACCTCCAGACTCGACTACTGCAACAGCATCCTCTACGGTTCTCCCAAAAAACTCCCCAACTAACTCCAATATGTTCAGAACTCTGCCGCTCGACTGCTCACTTCCAACCGCCGCTATGATCACATCACCCCGGTCCTTCGCAACCTCCACTGGCAAATACAGTCAAATACAGTCAAAACAGGCAAAAACTGGTCAAATACAGAATAGACTTCAAAATACTACTCACCACCTACAAAGCCCTAAACAACTTGGCCCCTCCCTACCTTTCAGACCTCCTCCCCTTCCACGCCCCAACCCGTTGCCTCAGGTCCGCCGGTGCAAACACTCTGAAGACCATCAGGACCAAGCGCCGGACCTGGGGTGACAGGGCCTTCTCAGCTGCTGTACCTCCCCTCTGGAACGCCCTCCCCATCCACATCCGTGCAGCTCCCTCCCTACCATCATTCAAACAAGCCCTCAAAACCCACCTCTTCAAAACTCGCCTTCACCTGCTAACCCCTGCACCTTACCCTCCACTACATGACCCATTCAGCACAGCTTCTCCAGTCACTTTTTTTTTTTGTTTGTTTGTTCTGTTTGTCTCTGCCTTGTAAAGCGTCTTTGGATATTTTGAAAAGTGCTACAGAAAATTCATTTTTTATTATTATTATTATTATTATTATTACCCCACCACCTCCCTATCCACATGGTGCCCCTCTGGTGTTAAATTCCGCAATACCTCATAGACTGTTTTAAAATCTAAAGATTAAAATGACTTTGAGCAAGCACAATTTTGATGGCTGTTGGATCGTGTCCTTTTCACCTGTGTCAATTGTTTAAATTTAATGTTTTATTCCAGCAAGTCTAAAAAAAATGAAGCTTCAGCTGAATCTGAATACAATTGATATCTGTGGCAGTATATGGTTATAATAATCAAGGTCTATTAGTGTGTCTTTTGGGGAACAACTGAAAGCAAAGAAAAAAATTAGCAGCAAGAATTATGCTTCAGAAGAATGCAATAAAGTTTAGAAGTAAAAGACTTCAACAAAACAGTATTGTAGAAGAACATGAGCTTAGAAAGCTTATAAGACCGACAGTAGCACCAGTAACAAAAACATTTAAAATCCATATTATTATATTTGCATTTAATAGTGAATATCCTAAATGTCTTCTCTTCTAACCTAGCCGTTAAAACGAGTCCTTACAACAAATGTAGTATCGAAACTATGACTCTGTTTATTAATACAATTAAATTCAATTTATTTTGTCCCAGGACCCTCACATCAGAACAGGAAAACCCTTTAACGGGGAGAAAAGAGGAAGAGACCTCAGGGAGAGCAACAGAGGAGGATCCTCTCTCAGGATGGACAAACGTGCAATAGATGTCATGTGTTCAGAATGAACCACATAACAGAGTTTCAACACAGTATGGCATAAATTAAGAGTAGTAAGCAGAATAATGATTGAAAAATTACGACTACTAATAATAACAGCAGCAGTGGATATAGTAGAATAATAATGATAATAAAATCAGTAATGGTATCTGCAATAGCAAGCAATGTGACTAAAATAATAATGATAGCAGTGGGTGTCAGGCAGGACCGTGGCAGGAGGCAAGACCACAGTCCAGATATAACCACGATCCTTGCAAACCTGTGAGGCGAGAAAGCACAAAGACTCTGGGGAAGTAGTGCAAGTACAAGTGCAACTCTGCGTATGAATCAATTGTGTTGTGGGTTCAGTTTCGGCAAGTCTACACTGCAGGTGCAAATTAGGACCAAACTAATAAGGACCTACAGAGATTGCCTACAGGGAGACTGGAGAAATGTGCCCATGTGTAATAGTGTGCCCACTGTATGCCCACAGAGCTTTAGAGCACTTCCTTTGTAAACGACTGTAAACCAACATAGAGTTCCTACAAGCTGGTGAATTAAAGCAGGTGCTGGTTTCACTAATAGCAACTGGCAACTGGTAACAATCTTAGCTGGGCCTGGTATTATAAGTTGGTAAGTGGTGAGAATCTGATGTAATAGCTAAGAATAGTAGTTGGTATCTGCTGTCAAAAACCTAGCTAAAGTTGGTTACCAGCTCACACTGGATTTACCAGGAGGGTAACTCAACAAATGATCAGTCTCCTACAAGAGCTTGTTACGGCCTATATAGTGTGCGTAGGGGTACACTGGAAGTAACACAAAAGGTCATGGAAAACCTTGGCAAAAGTTTAACAAAAACCAAGAGGATAAGGCAGCGGCAATTAGACCCATTTATTAACAGTATAGATGAACAGGAACAAACCAACTAAATAAGGAAGCGTAGCCGTCAGGGTCTCTAAGGCCAACAAAATAAACAAAATCCCCATCCTAACTGGAAAAGAAGAGGTCAGCTGAACTACGAACAAACAGACACAATACTGAACTCCTAACTAGTCACAAAAACAGGAGAAAACTTTTCAAAATAAAAGGCAGAGAACCCCTACAAAGCTTCCATTAAGTTTGAACCCCAGGTGTGGCAGCACAAATGCTCTTGGTAGCAGCAACAGCAAACCCACAGCGCCACAGGCCCAGAGTGAACAAACGGGGACCGGGACACTGGATTCGGGGGTTGATATGCAGCTCCACTGACGAGATGAGGACTCTTAGGTGTGGGTGCTTCAGTGATCATCAGGGGGCGTGGCAGACCTGAAAGAGGAACAGAGCCCTCTACCAGAAAAGAGGCATCATTAAGTCAGGGGGCGTAACAGAGCTAAACTCCTAACTCACAGTGGAGTACATTTTGTATGTTGTATGTATACCAACTATATTTGATTAATGCCTATTTTTAACTGAAACCTAGCTTAACACGGACGCATCTGCTGCCCCGCAAAATCATAAGGACGGAGGGACAGCCATCATTTGTACTGATGCTCTGCGAACAAGGGCTATTTATTTTACAAGGGTATTACATGTGTGACAGTGAGTTGGTGTTTTGAGGTCAAAGTTTGATATTATGTCACCTTACCCTGAAATTCTTCTAATTTGACAATGTTGTGACTAAGAATTAAATTGCACGGTGACAACATAATATTTTTTGGAGGGACGCGAGGCAGAGCGGTGCTCGGGGTATTCATCCATACTGATCCCTCAAAGCAGTTTCCAAAGGCACACCCAGCAGGCCTCCTGTCGTCAGACTCACAGCGGACCGATGCTCTGAATAACTCAGATCCTATGAGGGCTGCCACAGTGTGTTACAGCTGTCGTCCACCGGTGTGGATGGGAACACCAGACTCAGCCTCATCTCCTCCTGCCTCGCCATGACTTCCTGTCAAACACAACACCTGACAGCACTGACAGGTGTGAGAGGAAAAGAATAGCTCAGTCATTTCAAAGAGTTCTTGTACGTTGGTCTGCTGTGGATCCAGTTTGCATCATGTTAATTAAAGGCAGGGTTGATGATCTGCTTCAGAAACATTTTAGATACTTTTGTAGAAATTCTCATTATACATGCTGACAGCATGTATAATGATCAGTGACTTAAAATGCTTTGACAAAAAAAACCCACCGGTATCTGTGGCTGTCTCAGGACTGTAATAAGCCTTCATTTGGCCTGATTGTAATGATTGGACGGGCTACCTGCCTCTGTGCACATTGCCTGTGAACTAATTGCTCATCACCAGAGTATTATACAAGCTGCTATCTTAACAGCTGTGGGTACTAACCACAGCCATGTTGGTTGTTTACGTTTGTTATAGTAAGTTTGGGGGAGTGGCTCTGGAGGGAGGTCAATGTTGGCGACTTGGCAACGTTTGTAGCTCATGTTGCTAGCTAGTTTCATTGGAAAAGAGTTGGCAACACTGGGCTGGGTTTTGTGGTTGGATGTTCGAGTTCAGTGAGTTACTCCCCCTGTGTTAGGATTTTATCTTTTATTAATGAAACTGGAAAAGTGCACTCAGTAGAGTGCAGATCTCTGGTGTGTCCCCCTTTCCCTCAAAAACAAATAAGGAGGCGAACATAACGGAAACAGGGATTGATTCATGTGGTATTGTGCAGCTGACTTGTTTTTTAGCCTTAGAGGAGTCAGCAGTCAATAAGGGTGTAAAACAGTGAATACATTATGATTTTAGTGTTAATTACCGCAATCACGAAAGGTCCATGAGCATAAAGTCATAAATGAGCACGAACAGATATTAGGTTCATGGGTCCAATAGTACGGCTGACTTCGGGGCAGCAGAACCCCATGAACCTAATATCTGTTCGTGCTCATTTATGACTTTATGCTCATGGACCTTTCGTGATTGCGGTAATTAACACTAAAATCATAATGTATTCACTGTGTAAAACATTGCAGTTTAATTTTCTAGGCATGAAAAAATACACTTTGATCTGTGCAGTCCAAATACAGGTTTGATGCGTCTCTTAGGATGCTGCGAACTGTGGTTTAAAAATGCAAACGCTAATATTTCACTTTATGATTCATAAATCGTGTGTCTGTGCTTCCTGACTCTTCAGTGCAAAAACAAACTGCAAGGCAACAAGAGTCTGTTAACTCATTGACAGGTGACACAGTTGTGACAGTTCAGATAATATGTCAGGCCATAACATCTCACTGGTCCCATCCAGCATTCGTAGCTATACCTACAAAAATAATGTCATTCGTAGATATCGCCAGACCGCAAAAGCCGACACAGGGGAGGCAGAAACGATGAAGGGGACCACCGATCCCTCCAGCCAGTGTCTCCACTCCTCCAAGGCTAACTTGACAGCCAACAGCTCTTGGTTGCCTACGTCGTAGTTTCTCTCAGCAGGGGAAAGTCTACGGGAGAAGAAAGCACAAGGATGGAGCTTAGAGTCGGAAACTGACCGCTGAGACAGTACGGCTCAGACTCCGGTGTCGGAGGCGTCCACCTCGACGACAAACTAGCGTGTCTCGTCTGGGTGGACCAGGATTGGAGCCGAGGCGAACCGCTCCTTGAGAGCACAAAAAGCCTTGTCGGCCTCTAGGGTCCATGAAAACAACACCTTGGAGGAGGTGAGTCGCGTCAGTGGTTCTGCCCTTCGGCTGTAGTCCCGGATGAACCGTCTGTAGAAATTAGCGAACCCCAGAAACTGCTGGAGCTTCTTTCGTGAGGCGGGCACCGGCCACTCCGTTACGGCTTTAACCTTCTCGGGGTCCTTTCTCACCTGACCCTCCTCAATGAAGACGGCCAGGAACTGCACAGAGGAGACGTGGAACTCGCACTTCTCAGCCTTAACGAAGAGCTGATTCTCCAACAGTCGTTGCAGCACCTGGCGGACATGGTTAGTGTGCTCCTGGGGATTCGGGGAGAAGATGAGAATGTCGTCAATATACACAAACACGAAATGGTTGAGAAATTTGCGGAGGACGTCATTAACCAGTGCTTGAAAGACGGCAGGGGCATTGGTCAATCCAAACGGCATCACCAGGTATTCAAAGTGTCCCAAGGGTGTGTTAAAGGCCGTCTTCCACTTGTCTCCCTCGCGAATTCGAACCAGATGATACGCGTTGCGTAGGTCCAGCTTGGTGAAGATCTTAGCTCCAGCTAAGGACTCGAAAACAGAAGAGATGAGTGGCAAAGGATATTTATTTTTGATAGTGATTTGATTCAAACCTCTGAAATCGATGCAGGGACGGAGGCTCTTGTCCTTCTTGGAGACGAAGAAGAAACCCGCTCCCACAGGTGAAGATGAGGGATGTATGATTCCTGCGGCGACTGACTCCGTTATATATTTCTCCATAGACTCGCGTTCTGGCCGGGAGAGATTATATAGCCGACTAGTGGGAAGTGGGGCGCCCGGGAGCAGGTCAATAGCACAATCGTAGGGGCGATGAGGGGGGAGTGAAAGAGCCCGCTCCTTGCTGAATGCCTCTCCTAAATCCAAATATTCCCGGGGCACGGCGGAGAGGCTAGGACTGGTGTCAGGTCTGCTGGGGGGGAGGAGCTTGCCGGGGGACCGCAGATCTGAGGCAGCGAGAGTGACAGGCGGAGCTCCAGCCGGTGATTCTACCCCCAGCCCAATATATTTGTGGATTATGATCCTTAACCCAGGGAAGTCCCAGGACCAGGGGCATCTGAGGGGTAGGAAACACGTAGAACCGGGTCTTCTGGCTGTGATTACCGGACACGAGCAGGGAAATTGGCTGAGTCTGGTGTGTTATCTCTGCCAGTGAACTGCCATCCAGTGCGCTCACTAGCTGAGCGCACTCTAGCGCTTCTACGGGAATCCCATTACTCCTAATAAACTCAGTGTCCAAAAAGTCCTCTTCAGCCCCTGAATCAATGAGTGCCGACAGGTGCACAGGCCCAGAAGATAAACTCAGGGTGGCAGGAAACAGTGCACGAGGCTTAGACTGGGGAATTCTCCCTGAATCGCTCGCCAGCACCCCCACTCTTACTGGCGAGCTCTCTCTTTTGGTCGAACAGAGCAGACGGCCATGCGGTGTCCCGACTCACCACAGTAAAGACAGCTTCCTGAGAGGATGCGTCGCTCTCTCTCCTCTGGAGAGAGATGAGTCCGCCCGAGCTGCATCGGCTCCTCCGGCTCCAAAGGGGGAGGGGCCGGGGTAGGAGAACGGGAGCGTGCAGAGCTGTACCGTCCGAACGGGCTCGGAAACTGAAGGCTGGGGCTGGAAGCAAACTGACGCACCGGATTGGAAGGCCGGAAGTTCCTCTCCCGGCGGCGTTCCCGGATACAGTTATCCATATTGATTGACAGAGTGAAGAGCTCCTCTAATGACTCTGGCTCCTCCCGGACTGCGAGCTCATCCTTCAACAGATCCGAAAGGCTGTGGCGATATATCCCCTTAAGCGCCTCCTTGTCCCAACCGGACTCCGTGGCCAGAATCTGGAAGTCCACAGAGTACTCCGCTGCGCTGGTGTAACCCTGACGAAGACTGAGCAGGCGCTGAACAACGTCCCTGGTGTAAACCGGGTGGTCGAATACCCTCTTGAATTCTTCCAAGAAGAGCTTGTAGGGGACCCGGTTTGGGCTGCGCCTGTTGAGCCAAGCCTCCGCCCAGACCAGCGCCTTGCCGCGCAGCAACCCCACCGTAAAGGCCACCTTCGCATTGTCCGAAGCAAATGTGCGGGGTTGCTGGTTAAAAACAAATCCACACTGGAGCATGAACCCTCTACATTCCCCGGACGCTCCATTATAGGGCACCGGTGAGGGAACAAAGGACTCACGGGTGCTGGATGAGTCCTCAGGGACCGGCTCCGAGGGAGGACAATGGCGTAGCGTGAAGTCCTGCATCAGGCCTCCTATCTCCGCTACCTGGGACCCGATAGATCGCTGCGAGTCCACTAGGTCCATCAGAACCTGATGGTGTTGCCCGAGGAGCGCGCCCTGGTTGGCCATCATGGTCAGTCCGTTCTGTTATGTGGTGGTGTAGTAGATGGACCCAAACGCACGCTCACACAGCAGATTAATCCTTCAAGATCTTTATTATATATATACATATATATATATATAAACAGAGGAGCATACACTAGGTCAGACCAAGATCCTAACAATTACAAATCATTCACAACAAGAAACCAGTAACAACTAGAGAAAATGCATTTCCTGCTGAAAATGCATTGGAATGCTGAAAGCTGAAATTAATTGTGAAAGAATTGCTGAAAATTAAGAAATGGGAGACTATCTGTTAAAGCCCGAAAGCATTTAAACTGCACTGCTGAAAAACCTTCTAGTTGAAATGTCTAACTATGGCGTCTGTAGCTGAATGTATGAGGAAGAAGAAGGCTTTGAAAGTTGAAGTATAACAGGATTTGAAGATTTTCTCCATAGAGATCCCATTCAAAAGAAAATTGCAAAAAGCTTAATTCAAAAAGTTTAAAGATTACAAATATGAAAAGTCAAAGCACCCCTCTCCTGAAAGAGCTGAACACTTTGAACATTTGAACAATTTCTGTAGCTTCAACAAATTTCAGAAGTAGTGATATTTGTAGTAATAGTAGTAGAAGTTGTAGTTGAAGTAGAAGTATTATTAGTCGTAGAAGTATTAGTAGCATTAGAATAAGTAGTAGTAGAAGTATTCGTAGCATTAGAATAAGTAGTAGTAGTAGCAGTAGTGATATTTGTAATAGTAGAAGTCGTAGTTGTAGTAGAAGTATCATTAGTAGTAGAAGTATTAGTAGTTCGAAGAAGTATTAGTATTCAGAAGAAGTAGTAGCCTAGTATCAGTAGTAGTAGTAGTAATAGCTGTAGTAGTGGTCGTAGTATTTAATATAACAGTAGTAGTAGTAGTAGTAGTAGTAGTAAAAGTAATGGCAGTATTTGAAGTAGCAGTAGTAGTAGTACTAGTAGCAGTCGTAGTATTAGTACTGGTAGTAGCATGAATAGCAGTAGTAGCAGTTGCAGTATAAGTAATAGTAGTAGTGGTAGTAATAGCAGTAGTGGTAGTAATAATATTGATGGTAGCAGTAATAGCACTAGTAATAGTAGCAACAGCAAAAGTTGTAGTAGAAGTAGTAGCAGCAGTAGTAGTAGTAATACTAGAAATATTATCAGCAGTAGTAGTTGTCGCAGTATTAGTAAGAGCATTCATTTTTTCAACAAAAAAGCCTAATTTTGAGTTTAATGTTTAAATACAGTTAATCCATGAGGCTTTTATTTTGAAAGGGTGGGACTGGGTGGGGGAGGGAGGGGGAGAGGAGACATAATCATAATGTTTGACACACATAAACAGAGGTTATTAAATGACAGGCTTCATCACAAGCTGTTCAGTTAGAATTCACTCTCTGGGGCTTTTATTTTGAAATGGCGTGTGTGTGTGTGTGTGTGGGGGAGGTGGAGGAGGGTGGAAAGACCTCTAAAGAGTCCTAAGACCTGAATGACTGTATGAGAGAGACACACACAGAGAGAGAGAGGGAGAGGAGTGTATGTGCGCGTGTGTCTGTGAGTCTGTGTGCTTATAAACATCAGTGATTACTGGCTCAATCACGAACACCTGTGTGCCTAAAGCCATTTCATGGAGATAAAACAGGGAGACACCTCTCAAACAAATCATCAAAACTCCCATAACCGTAGCTCCTATTGCTCCGATATTAATAATTGAGAGGGAGGCTGAGTTGACGAACAGATCCTGTAAAAATTGTCTGTAGTTTAAAAAATGTGGCTTAACAGGCGATCTAGAAATGGGGTACCGTGTTCTGTGGAAGATGTTTTTGAAGCAAAATTTAACATTGGTCTCTATGGAGCAGAAAGTTGGTTTTCCTGTCAATTAATGGCTTCTGTGTCAAATGTGTAAATTGTTTACTTGTCTTTAAAGTAAATTTGTCTTTTATTTATTTGTCTTTATTGTTGGAATGCTTAACAGCATTCCAACAATAAAGAAACAGGAGGATAACAATAGTTGGAATGCTTAACAGCATTCCAACAATTAAACACAATATGGATAAATGAATGCAATGAAATACAATTCACATTGAGATAAAGGCTTTTTTAAGAAGAATCATTGGAGAAGTTCTGTACATGAACACAGGTTCATGTATTCATGTTTTTATTTTAAACATGTGCAAGGTACAGTGAGTAGGGTGGCAGTGCCGCTGCCTTTTATAAACATACCTTGTCAGCTGATACCAATGGCAACATCAACATTGTCTGTCAATTATTGCATGATAATCATCAAATTGATGTTTTCATTTTAAACGTGGAAACGAAAAATGAGTGATGGCCTATTAGTAACACTGCCATGCATAAACATACCTGTTATCTTCCATACAATACTGAACTATTAAAATAATTTCGCGGACCCCCTCAGTACCTTCGCGGACCCCCTATTGAAGACCTCTGCGCTAGAGACCTACCTGCGTACAGGCATTACAGTACAGGCATTACAGCTAGGAAGAGGAAGAATAAACGCATGGACAGACCTGTGTAGCCTCCAAGAAGCATGAAGGAACAAACTTCTTTACTTGCTAATCAAAACGTAATGTCACAGGGCTCCAAGATTGCAGACTATCTGACTTCGGTGTGGCAAACTAAATCAATTTAGTTTTGTCATCATT
Source organism: Lycodopsis pacificus (assembly GCA_028022725.1). Taxonomy (NCBI): domain Eukaryota; kingdom Metazoa; phylum Chordata; class Actinopteri; order Perciformes; family Zoarcidae; genus Lycodopsis; species Lycodopsis pacificus. Next base: position 1,515,571 of record CM051694.1, on the reverse strand, counting down.
ACATTTGAGGAACTTTTGAGAAGTCCGCTGAGCTATAAGGTTCATTCATCTTTTCTCTCTCTGCCACTGAGCCTTGTGTACATCTAACATCTTCTTCTTCTGCACTCTTGTTTCATTGAAGAAAGCATCACGACTGCACGTGAACATCTGCCCCATAGGGACTCTCTACATGAATTACTTGTAACATCGTGATTTTCTTATCCAGACTTTGATTTTTCCAAGTGGAATAATCTTGTGATCAGTACAGTAGTTTGTGCATGTAAACATTATTGGGACTAAATGTCATGTGGTTTGAGCAGCACAGCATCTCAGAGACGGCCAAAGTCTTGTAGTCTGCTCCTCGGCTTGAGTTTAACCAAATGGTATGTTGCAAAACAGAAGGACACTGAGAGTAACAAAGTGCATTTCAGTGTTCATGGCCTGTACTCACATTCTGTAACAGTGGGGACCCGAAATGTAAAGACATCCTCACCGGATGATTCATTTACCCAACTTATTCCATTTGACAAATGAACAGTTGTTTTCCACCTTTGGTCAGTGTGACATCAAAATTAATAATTTAATACCACAAATCTCATTTCGAGGTATTTTCATAGGCCACACAAAATTACAGAGAGAAAGGAAAAGGCTTTAGTTTCATAAAATTGGCAGATTGTAATATAATAATATAATAATATATAAATAATATATATAATATAAATAATTATGTCTAATTAATGCTAATGATGTCATTAAATGGCAGATGATACAGGATGCCGTTATTTAAACTTTGGATTGACAGCTTGTAACGTGTTGAAATAAACAAAACTCAATTTATATTGTTTGTAAATGCATCATTTGTGAAAATCTCCCCTCCCAACTTCTCACTGCCCTCCACACACACACACACACACACACACACACCAGCAGAAATAATGTGCTCTGATTGGTCCACTCAGTGACTATATACCTGCAATTAGTGTCATAGTGTTCAGCCTGCTGCCTCTCTGGAGTCCAGAAGCTAAAGAGCCTGTCAACCTCCTTCATTAGCCTGGAGAAAAGGCTTTGTCTCTCTCTCTCGCTCTCTCACACACACACACACACACACACACACACACACACACACACACACACACACACACACACACACACACACACACACACTTTGGTAAATGTCAGGGCTGTGGTCCAGACAGACGCTGGGCTCTGCTGCTGCTGACAGAAGCAGCAGCAGCAGTGGGGAGATGGCCGCTGAATTCACTATTGTCTTGTGTAATTAAATTGACAGAATCCGACCTCCTGTGGCAGAGTTCACAGAGCCGACGTGCTGCACTGCCTACAGTCAGACCGTCTGTATGAAAGGGAGAGGCATGATGTTCACATCACACCGGGATAAAATCCTATTTCAGTTTCTCAAATGACGTCAAGCAAAAAGGAACAGAGAAGTCACCCTGATGTGCGTCAGGGACCTCAAAGCGCTGACGCTTATACAAGTTAATAATGTTCATACTGTGATTGGTGTGGGGCCATTCAGCTCAGCTGCTTTGGGTACCGACAAGACAAACCTGCCCCTCATGGACTTTATCTGTGGTTATTAACACTTGTTCATTTAGATGTGAGTGGGTACGTTTGTTCAAAGGAGTTGTGCTTTGTCTCTTAGTGTCGCTTCATTTGCCGCTTTTATCAATAGTTACGGTTTCTGAACATATGAGACATGCTGGATTTAACTGCCTGCGGGAAGAATTAACATAGAAGAGTCTGTTCATTCATGCTTGTAAATTCTATTCTCTCTGAACACGTTTCTCTTTTAGTCATGTGAGAACTTCTCTGATCAGCGCAATTTTCCTGCTCTTCTTTCTATTTCCTCATCTCAGCCCCGTGTGTCACGGTGTGTGAAAACCTCGCTCAGTCAGGAAACTTGTCAGAATACTCATATTTGATTGGCTGAGCTGCATCACGTGATGTGATTTACAACGCATTGGTCGGTGTGTTTCCTGCACCGCTAAACAAGTACCGTAACGGCTGAATAAGATGCGCCGGTTAAAGTACAAACACGCTGCCTAATATGTTATATTCCGAAATATCGATTTTAGGTCCTGGGTCCGGATGCAACTGCGTCTGGGTCCGGATTCGGACCGCGGTCCGCCAGTTACAATGAACCCCTAGAGCCACTACTCAGTGGTATATTCTAGGCATTACCAAATATCTGAGCACCATAAACTCATTTTCACATCGATCACTAAAGCTTTGTTGATAGTCGTGCGTGATGGGGTGCGAGCTACGGGCGTGCACAAACTGCTCGATGCACCAGGATCACTTGCAGAGCCTTCTCTCACGACTCGCCGGCCGTGATGTATATAAGATACGATAAGATAAGATAAGATAATCCTTTATTAGTCCCTCAGTGGGGAAATTACAGGATTACAGCAGCATCGCTCACCAGTAATAAATGAAGATAAAAAAATCAAGTAGTATAAATAGACTAAACAGTAAACAGTAGTAAAAAATATGACAGTAAAGAAGAATACAAAATATACCAGTATGTACAGACGGAGTAAAAATGTGAAATGTAAGATAATACTTAAACGTATTTGATATTGCACAGGATTGACAGTAAAGAAGACTATTAAATATAGATAGATAGATAGATAGATAGATAGATAGATGTAAACTTTATTTGTCCCCAGGGGGAAATTCGTTTGTAGCAGCAGCAATTTACATAGTAAAATATAACATGTTAGAATTCCAATATGGTACAGGAAATTACAATCAGTACAGATTCATAAAAAATAAGCTAGAATAGAATAGAAAATAGAAATGCACAGTATATACCACATAGTGGTATTAAATACAATGAACAACGAGTAAACTAAACTAGACACCTGGACAGTAGAGCCAGGACCACCAACAACAAGCAACAACTGTGTAGCGTTGTTGTAGTCACGTGAAGGACGATGATCTGGCCCGAGGTGTTTTGTTATAGAGTCTAATAGCAGAGGGCAGGAATGTTTTTCTGAATCTGTCCTTGTGACAGCGGAGCTGGATCAGTCTGTTGGAGAAAGTGCTCCGCTGTCCCTGCAGGAGGTGATGGAGAGGGTGGTCCGGGTTTTCCAGTATGGATAATAGTTTCTTCAGTGACCTCCTCTCCACCACCTCTTCCAGACTGTCTTGTTTGCAGCCAATGATGGAGCCGGCCTTCTTAATCAGTTTATTAAGTCTACCAGTATATACCAGTATATACAGGCGGAGGCGGAGTAAAAATGTAAAATGTAAGATAATACTTAAACGTATTGGATATTGCACAGGATTGACAGTAAAGAAGACTATTAAATATACCAGTATATACAGGCGGAGGCGGAGTAAAAATGTAAAATGTAAGATAATACTTAAACGTATTGGATATTGCACAGGATTGACAGTAAAGAAGACTATTAAATATACCAGTATATACAGGCGGAGGCGGAGTAAAAATGTAAAATGTAAGATAATACTTAAACGTATTGGATATTGCACAGGATTGACAGTAAAGAAGACTATTAAATATACCAGTATATACAGGCGGAGGCGGAGTAAAAATGTAAAATGTAAGATAATACTTAAACGTATTGGATATTGCACAGGATTGACAGTAAAGAAGACTATTAAATATACCAGTATATACAGGCGGAGGCAGAGTAAAATGTAAGATAATACTTAAACGTATTTGATATTGCACAGGATTGACAGTAAAGAAGACTATTAAGTATACCAGTAAGTACAGACGGAGTAAAATGTAAGTGTAAGGTAAATACTTAAACGTATTTGATATTGCACAGGATTGCACGGATTAGGTATTGCACCAGGTGAATGAATTAAAGTGTTCAGAGTGTTCAAGTGTTCATGTTCAGTCCAAATGTTCGTGTTCAAAGTGTTCAAAGTGTTAGTGGTCTCCCGAGAGCAGCTTGTTGTGCAGCCTGACAGCAGCGGGGAGGAAGGACTTGCGGTACCTCCCCCTCAGACACCGGGGATGAATCAGCCGGTGACTGAAGGAGCTGTGCAGAGCTGCCAGAGTGTCCTGCATGGGGTGGGAGGCGTGGCTCATCAGGGATGAGAGCTTCGCCATCATCCTCCTGTCTCCCACCACCTCCACCGTATCCAGTGGACACCCCAGCACGCTGCTGGCCTTCCTCACCAGTTTGTCCAGTCTCCTCCTGTCAGCTGTCGCGATGCTGCTGCTCCAGAAGACCACTCCATAGAAGATGGCTGATGCCACCACGGAGTCGAAGAAGGTCTTCAGGAGTGCTCCCTGCACCCCAAAAGACCTCAGTCTCCTCAGCAGAAAGAGTCTGCTCTGTCCTTTTTTATAAAGAGCGTGAGCGTGGTCAGTCCAGTCCAGTTTATTGTTCAAGTGAACACCCAGGTACTTATATGAGTTCACGACCTCAATGTCCAGTCCCTGGATGCTCACCGGTGTTGGAGGAGGGCGTTTACCCCGGCGGAAGTCCACCACCAGCTCCTTGGTCTTGCTGGTGTTGATATGCATTTTATGGTGCGCCAACCACTCAACGGAAAGTTTAAACCAAGCGTTAGCCATCCCATTAGTATGTGCAAGAGGATAAGGAAAGAGTTGAATAAAACTACAGTCACTGATTCCATTGAAACCCCATTGTCCTCTCGTGCCTCTCATGGAAAAGAAATGCAAAGCTATCCCTCTCTGCCCTCTCTGCCTCCCATCCCTCCTGTCACGCTCTGCTGTGCGCGACGCAAAAAACAGATTATGATGCTGCACTTCCTCGGAGACAGTGGCGCCGCGTCCACATAAATCCTCCAAGAGTCAAGAAAGCTAATTCACATTCCAGGGGAGCGTGCTGGAGCCAGCAGGCTGCCTGTCAGTCAGGGCGGATGATGGAGGCGGCTGTCCAATTTCCATCCAGATTGTGTTTCTGTTCATCAGAAAAAAAGGCCAAGGCTCTGACTCACCGCTCAGACTGTAGCACCAGATAGTCCTCACCACATCTCCCTGTTACACTTCATCAGCTGTCTCCTACCACCTCACACCTCTGAGCAGTGATGAGGAAAGGTACTTCTTTGTCACCTCGGTACATTGTTTCTCACCATAAGTGATCAATAGTACGAGTGTGTGCATACTTGGAGTCATTTTAAATACATTTCAGCAACAATGTAGCCGTGTTGACCTGAGCTTTCATAACCCTCTTAGCTGCATCACTCAGCCATCTGAGACATGCTTCAAAACCTTGAGTCTTTGCATCTCATCTGAATCTGACAAAATCATATCTTTTACTATTACTGGAATTCTCTCATTCTGGACCTTAACGGATCCTGTTGCTTGGTTGCCTGTTTTGATTTGTTAATGTCTCTTAATGACTTGTCAATGACTTGAAGCATGGGATGGGCTGCCAGCTGATCACAGACTTACAGGATCATTTAAAATCATCCTCACTACTTTTTAGTCAGTTTAGCATTTGACTAAAGTTATTTGTGTCTGAATAATGTTTGTTCTTATTCAGTACATATATTTTCTTTGATCATCTTCTGTACTTCTCATGTTTGTCCTCTTTTCTCCTTGTATTAATGTTTTATTCATGGTAAGTATTGCGTTTGTGAGGTGGTGGCTCAAATCACTAACTCCAGCCTCAAAGTACTTGTACCTCCAAACACTCAGCTGAAGTACTTCAATACATTAATGTACTTCTTGTGTTGTCACGTTAAACTGCAGTTCAGTGTTTAACGCTTCACGTTCCTCTGAACAGAAACCTTCAGTCCTGCTGTGTCTATTTCCATCAGCTGTTAGCTCTGTTAGCCCAACATGTAAGAGCACTCTGTTGCCCACCGGCTGCTGAAGGCTAACTAGCTCTCCTGACTACATGAGTGGAGGCGCTACATTGAAGTGAGTGCTTGAGTGCTTGGTTTAATTTACTAGGCAATAGTTACATATATACATACAGGTATTGAAACATATGTATGTATAAAATAATCAATAAAATGACTTACAGTCATCAGTGAGCACAGAAAATATTAGGCTGATGGGTCGAGCAGTATGTGAGATTAGCTTTTGAGGGACACACACACACACACACGCACACAAACGACCATTAACATAAGCTCATATCTGGCGGAGATAACTTTAAAGAGTAAATAATAGTGTTTAGGTAATCCCCCAAACATAGTTATTAAAGAATATATATTAATATAATAAATATCTTTTTGATCTAATTGCTAAATTTAGCGGGTGTTTTGGAGATAAAGAACTATTAGTATTTTGGACCTTATCCAGTGCCTGTGGGAAACCTCCCCAAACCCAACAGTCATAAAACAACAACAAGCCAAGTCCCAAAAGTATTCAAGAACAATTAGACCCAATCTGAAGGGACATGAGGATAATTGGACCTGATCCAGAATGCAATGGACCCAATATTACCTCAAATTTCAAGAAATCTTACCAAGAGAATTTCACTTGCTCCATCAGCTATTTTATTTTATACTTGTAACAAGCAAAAACAACTTGTATTCATGGTTTTTCTTTTTAACTTATTTTTGAAGTGGCCTTTTTTCCAATGCTTGTTAGAAGGGGAAGTTATTTTATGTTTTTTTGATCAAGTAGCGAGTGTCATATTTTTGCAGTCGACTAAATCCTTGTTAAGAGTGGTTAACACTTTTTGTAGTGATCAGTGTGCATTGGAGAGTTGTTATTTCCAGACAAGGACTTTTAATAATTTTTTCTTCCATTCTACAAACCTCTGATTGGTCGACTGTTGCTCCAACTGCAAAAACAGCCTTCAACACATCAGACCTGTTTGTAATCCTGAACAGATGTGCGCTCTGGGGGTTTGGATTGAGAAGTCCAATACCAGACTAAACAAAGACTCAAACAGAGACAGAGTCAGCTTGGATTCATATCGGGTTTACACTGTTTTGAGACAATGATCCGTTTCAATACAGCATCACCCAGTTACTTCAAAGCCCTGTGAACACATAACTTGTCTCAAAGCCCTTCTGTGCTTCCTCACACTGTGGTTCTTAAGGTATGTGTGTAACCAAGTGTGAAATTTGTTTCCATATAGTTTTAATGACTCTTATGTACTTCAGGTTCATTTATTTTCTTTTTTTTGTCAAAAAATGGACTTGAAGCGTAAAACAGGTGAAAGAGGTCAGTGGTACCCAGTAGAGATGATTACAGTCCAGTTCTCTGAAGTCATAATGACGCTGTTCGATTAGTCAGTTCCCGGTAACCTATCTCCATTGTCATCAGTCTCTCTAGACCCAGCATGAGGCCACAGCTGCGGTATGTCTTTGGCCATGAGAGCAGTGTAACTAGATGTTGGTGCACCATTTTTGGTCCAGACTAAATTCTCTCAACAACTACTGGATGGCTTCCAACTAAATGATGTACAAAACGTATATGGCTTCCAGAGGATGAATCCTACTGGCTGCTCCTCTAGCAGCGCCACAAGGTTCTATCTCAACAACTTTTGGATGGAGTGCCAAATTAAATCAAATTAGCAAAAAAGGGCCAGACATGCAGTTCAATGTCTCCTGTTTTTTGCCACAGCATGAGCAGGACCTGCCACTGTGACCACAGACTTTCCAGTTTCTCGTCACTCTGGGCTCATTTTCTGTAGCAAAGACACCATAGATTAAGTCCTGATGTCATTTTCCCCCACAACACAGAAAATTATGCAACTTTCATGAGTTGTGAATCAGAATCAGAACCGTTTATTGCCAAGCAAGTTTTCACCTGCAAAGAATTTGTCATGGTGGAAGGTGCATAACATTCAACAACAAACAATAACATTTAACTATCAAATAACATTTAACTGTCAAAAACAGTCAGCACAGTGCAGGAAATAGAAACATATTTGAAATGTACAATAAGATATGTAATATAGCAGGGGTTCTTAACCTTTTTGACCTCGGGGCCCAACTTTTCAAGTACAAAGTGTCCCGGGGCTCACTCTGACTATATACATCAAAAGTGTCAGAAAACCTGTCGGTCATACAGAAACAGAGCAGTGGGCCTTTGGAGTCAGTAAAAATTTAAGATTTTTGTTCGCATAAAATAAAAAAGTATCTTTCAGTATAAATAACTGCCTGTGGCTGTATCTGTACAGGTAAAGGACAGTATAGGGCTGTAACTACACTATCAGTGAACAACTGCCTCAAATTTGAAGAATTGGACAAAGTATGACCATTCTCCAGAGTTTCTTCCATGAAGAGATCCAGGCGGAGCTCTAAAAGGACATTTGGAGACCCAAATGGACACATGGTAACCAAATGATATTCTGACACACTAAAGGTGTTTCTCCCTTTATATTTTGATGTTATATTATTTTCCTTTTATTTTTAGCCTTTGCAAAAACTATGTATATATGGTCGAAGACATGGTGTGTGAGTAGCGGACTTGCTGTGCGTAATGGCTGCGACCGAGCGCACGATCGAGTATGAGAATAGCTCAGTTACGCAAACGTTGGTTTGCGTAACCAACACTTATAGTATAAACTGTATCTTCCTCTTATATAAGTACTAGCGTTTTCTGAAGCCAGTAGCTCCACGGTAACATCCGCTAGCACGTTGTCGGGTCTGTAATGTGTCTTTTTCCGTCGAAATGCTGCAAAATACGACTTGCAGCGGTTATGGCGACTTTGGACAGTGTGTGTGTGGGCTCCTTTTGTGGGAAACCATAAGAAATGAAAGAAAATCGATGATTTCTTTGCAAAGATGAGGATTTTGGGCATGCTGGGATACCAAACACGGACATGTTTTGTGACGTATTTGCGCAAACAAGCCGTAGGAACGGAAGGGGAGAGGATCGAGGACACCGGTGTCCTCGCGGAGTTGAACAGGCAAAACCCTTGTCAAATAAATGAGATGATACAATGTGATGATCACAAAGACATTTATTATCATGTGTATGTAAACCTGCATACACATCAAGAAGCCCAACAGGATTTTCCACGAGCGTTGGATGTTTCGTCGCTACGTGTCGCTTTATTTTGTAGGCTTCAGTGCTTCGTTTGATAGCATTAGCTCACATTCCACACACTGAGCCCTCGGCTCTGCCTCGTTGCCTCCGTTCACAAAGCCGTACTTAAGAAAGTCAGGATTGTACTTGCGCACACATTTAGACTTTTGGGGGGGTATGGCACCACTGTAGTCTTCATTTTTTCTTTTTAAAAACATATCCATAACTTTCACTACAGGCTAGCGGCTAGCTGAGTGTCTTCTTCTGCTTATTGCAGCTTGTTAAACAACTGACTGACGCATTACCGCCACCAGGTGGTAGGAAGCTATATTGTAACTGAGCGTCTCATGGATAATAGTAATATCTCTGGTGTCTTCAATTGATAACCTATGCGGTCCTGCGGCCCTCGCGGCCCACAGGTGCAAAACTGAAAGTTTTTCGCGGCCCTCTAGGTGGCGCTCGGGGCCCAATCATGGGCCCTATGGTTAAGAATCACTGTAATATAGGATGTGGAATAAAGTGCACACAAAAACAGATAACAGGACCGTAACCAAGTGAAGTGTATGAATATTAAAAGTGACGAGTGTGTTTAAATAGAGGGACAGGGATGTGCGGGGGAGAGACCAGAAGGAAATGTCTTGAGACAGAGTCAGTGGGGGACCCGGGCTCTGTTAATGAGCCCGACTGCCGACGGGAAGAAACTGTTTGTGTGGCGTGAGGTCTTGGTTCTGATGGACCGCTGCCTCCTGCCGGGAAAATTCCCGGTAGGGGCACAAATAGATCATGGGGTCGGCAACAATCTCTCGTGTTCGCTTCAGGGTCCTTGAAGCGAACAGGTCCTGGAGGGACGGCAGATTGCAGCCAATCACCTTCTCGGCAGAGCGAATGATGCGCTGCAGTCTGCCCTTGTCCTTGGCCGTGGCTGCAGCGTACCAGACCGTGATGGAGGAGCAGAGGATGGACTCAATGATGGCTGTGTAGAAATGCACCAACATTGTCTTTGGCAGGTTGAATTTCTTCAGCTTCCTCAGGAAGTACATCCTCTGCTGAGCCTTCTTGGTGATGGAGCTGATGTTCAGCTCGAACTTGAGGTCCTGGGATATGATGGAGCCCAGGAAGCGGAAGGACTCCACCACGTCGACAGGGAAGTCACACAGAGTGATAGGGGCATGTGGGGCTACGTTCTTCCTAAAATCCACAACCATCTCCACTGTCTTTAGAGCGTTGAGCTCTAGGTTGTTCAGACCGCACCAGGTCACCAGGTGGTCAGTCTCCCACCTGTAGGCGGACTCATCCCCACCAGAGATGAGTCCAATGAGGGTGGTGGACATCCGCGAACTTCAGGAGCTTGACGGACTGGTGACTGGAGGTGCAGCTGTTGGTGTACAGGGAGAAGAGCAGAGGGGAAAGAACGCAGCCTTGGGGGGAACCGGTGCTGATGGTCCTGGAGGCTGAGACGTGTTTTCCCAGCTTCACGTGCTGCTTCCTGTCGGACAGGAAGTCTGTGATCCACTTGCAGATGGAGTCGGGCACGTGCAGCTGGGAGAGCTTGTCATGGTCACTCTCATTCACCATTATGTGCTGGAACTATTTTTTGTTGAACAGCCAGAGGCGTGATCGTGTGCAGCTTCCCCAAGTCTTGTCATCAGAGCGAGGTGTCATTATTCCTGTACAGAGATACAACCTGGACCTGGCAACCTCACGCCACAGCTAGAGAAGCTCCAGGGAAGTGCTGGGAGGCTGAATACACTGCTGTTTGTCAAGAAACGTTCATCATAGTAATTCTCCCTAAAACCATTAATTGACATATCTGTTTGTGCTCAGATCAAATAAATGAGCAACAACATGTTAATGAGTGAGCTTTAGGGGTGTTGGGAGGTGTGAAACAGCCAGGCTGGTCCAATCTGCTAACATCCTGACTCCAGCCCTATACCTAAGGCACAGACATGAGGTTGGTATGAATATTTTCATTGCAGCTTTCGAGCGCATACTTCCCCAAATGTTGAAGTATTCTTATAACGATGCATCTGCATGCTGCTTAGTACATATACAGAGCAGGTGAGAAGGAAATGTTCTTTGACAGAAGTGTGTACTTTGCTCTGAAAGTGCATGCATGTTTTTCATTAGCTGTCTTGCCCAGTCACAATGGAAATGGTTGGATATGATTATCATTTATCAATAATTAGTCAGACTTTAATGTTAAGAGAGGGAGAGAGTTGGAGAATTTTCGAAAATGACAATATCAATATTACATAGAGGGAAATCCGTTAATCTTTCTAATCCTTGTGTGTATGTGTATGTGAAGGAGGGGTTTTGTCCATATTATGGACAAATTAGGAATGTCGGCCAGCCGAGCTCTTTGAGCCAAATACAGGCAGGGGTGCTGCTAATTGCTCATCATTGGAAGTGGAAGTGAGGTTATGTGGGGGAGAGAAAATAAAGTGTGTGTTAAAGCTGGTGGAAACCAACACACGGTCAAATACTCACGCTTAGTCAGTGGCCCTACGCTTCAAACTATGACGCTCTTCTTTATACTCCTCTATTGTCAGTTTCTACTCAGTTTCTACTTGTTATGAGGTGGTGTAGTAGATGGACCCAAACCCACGCTCACACAGCAGATTAATCCTTCAAGGTCTTTATTATATATATATAATATTATGTTTTCTGTTCTGTCTGCAGCTATATATATATATATATATATATATATATATATATATATATATATATATATATATATATATATATATATATAGCTGTAGACTTAAACAGAAAACAATAAACAAACAAACTACGGCACCGTGTCCAGTGGCCAAAGCCTGTCCGTTCTCCCTGAGTCAGGAGGGAAACTCAACCGACGAAGGATTATGCAGCCTCCGGAGTCGGGAGGAAAACTCAACCTTACTCACGGCTGGAAACGGTCCGGGATGGAAACAAAGGACGCCGACCGGTGAACTCCGTGGTACTACTCGGGTCAGCCTCAGCGCACAGGTGAATTCCCGGGGATCTACTCTGCGTGGCAGGAGTGCTGCAGACAGCCAGAAAGGTTAGAAATAACTATTCACGAAAACACTGTTCAAACTCACGTGGACTAGAACCAGACTGGTAATCCAGACTGGATCTGACCGGCCACAGGGCGCAGAAGAGCTTCGGCCACAGGTGCTCCAGCGGACGGCCGGGCGGGCGGAAGGGCTCCAGAGAATAGGATGCTGGTGCAGCAGCGGCAGGTACTGGAGGTCTCTGCTGCTCCGAGACGGCAGCGGGCACTGGCGGTCGCTGCTGCTCCGAGGGGGCAACTGCGGGAACTGGCGGTCACTGCTGCTCTGAGACGGCAGCGGCAGGCGGTCGCTGTGCCTCTGGGACGGCGGCCGGGTCTGGGAGAGGCTGCGGCCAGGTCCGGGGATAGCTGCGGCGCTGAGGCGGCGGCAACCGGGTCCTGGGATAGCTGCGGCGCAGGGGCGGCAGGAACTGGAGCTGGCTGCGGCGCAGAGGCGCAGAGGCGGCAAGAACAGGAGCTGGTTGGAATGCCATCCGAATACGGGGAGCCGGAGTCGGCCGGACCACCGAGTGTTCTGCTACACTTGCTTGGCCCCGTTTCCGGCTGAGAAGGCCCATAGCCGCATAATCGAAGGCCACCGGAGGGTCAAAAACCCTCCTCAGATCCTCCACAAAGTCAACAAAAAACACAGTATTTGGGCGATCAAAACTTAATGTCTTCGCGGCCCAGTCCAAAGCCCTTCCCCGCAGTAATCCAACCACGTAGGCGACCTTGGACCCGTCCGAGGAAAAAGTCTGAGGCTGACGGTCAAATACTCGTTGGCAAAGCAACAGGAATTTTCAAAGGTATATATCTCAAATACAGAAATTAGCTCAATTGAACCTCAATGATAATACCGGTAATTTTGGCGTGTATATACAGTATATTCTGACGTCTTCGTGCAGTAGAAGCCACACTGTCTCAATGACAAACAGCAACTGGTTCAATGTATTCTAGTATAGTGCATTATTTATTGTTAAGATAAGTGTATGATAACAGCCTGCCTGGTTTGGAGAAGGATAGATTTGAATCCTTCAACACTCACCACAAACTGACCCAGACTCAAACAGAGCTGGTGTAACCTGCTCCCCACACACAGCGTCAGTGGTTAAGTTGCTTGCTTGCTACAAACATCTAATACAGTCTTCACATTAGCTGCTTGAGGAGAATGAACATGGACTGCACAAGCCTTTCACCTTTCGGAGATCAAATTTGCACAAATATATTGAGGTGAAAGTTCACTTCACATTGAATCTTAACCTTACCGAAGCCTTACCGGTGATGAAAAGAAATTATGTTCTGCTCATGTTTCCTCTGCACTAGTGGAAATGTTGCATGTTGGTGGAGCTGTGGAGAGATAGGTGGTCACCAGAAACAGGTCTGCTTTCCTTTCCAAAACAGACAACAGGACACTGTTAGCGGGGCGATACGTATTAGACACAAAGCTGCAAGGATGAATTGCTTGTATCCATATAAATGGAGTGAGGCATTCTAATCTCACTTCCACCTATCTTGGCAGGTGGAGAGAGGTGGATATGATTCAGCAGGTCGCCAACATTACATGCTACCTCAGAAATATGTTAAAAGAGAATTGGTCGGGTAGTGACCATCACAGAGGAGTGAAGTGCTAGAAAAGGGAATAGGATGAGCTGGAAGGGATGTTTTCTTTTCCATAGGATTATTGAAGTATAGCAGCCACGGACGGACTCCCAGCTTAGCATGTTAATGAGTGTGTTTCTAAAACCTTCCTCCACATAGTGGAGAAAGTGGCCCAAATCCAAACAGCAGCCTTTGCGTGTCCCATTATCAGCCTCCTACTTCACAGGCGGCGGCGGCGGAGCAGTGATGAGATGAAGCGTCTGCAGGCATGTGTCCTGATATATGGGCCCAATAGAGCCAACCAGTGACCGCCCACTCTTTCAACGGCTCCGCTTCAGGAAGTCAATTTCCCATTTGTTCACTCCATTGATATTTTAGAAAATCCTCATGTGAGGAGTTTAACCAAGCCAACCAACTATGAGATGAATTGTGATCATAAAACTTAGAGCAAAGGTACGAGACTGACTAAATATTTATTCTAGAAACTACTCGTCTTATAAACCATTGTAGACGGTGAATCTCCTCCTCTGGAACCTCCCAAAAACATTTAAACTAACCGTTGTCGATCTCAAATGCAGAAAGAATGGCCTCAAATGTTTCAAAAACACATTTCCATCAACTATTTTCGTGACATAAGAGACAGTTTCCAAACGATTCACCATGTCGGTCCGGTTTCAAATCCAGGAGCAGACCATGGAGCAGCATGTACAAGAAAGTACCCTCACAAGCCATTCGCAAGAGCTGTAAACATCTCCATGGTTAAAGAATTCCACCAAATAAAAGGGGGAGTGTGGTACTTCTCCATGACATTGTGAATAAAACATGATTTCTTAAAACAAGGTTGATATTATATGGACTTGTAAATGGACTTGTATAGCGCTTTTTTAGTCTTCCAACCACTACATGTCATGCACCCATTCATACACTGATGGGTGTGTATGAATAGGTGAATGACATGCAAGGTGCCACCTGCCCATCAGGACTATCTAGCATTCATAACCATTCATACACCGCAGGCACAGCCTACGCGACCAATTTGGGGGTTAAGCGTCTTGCCCAAGGACACATCGACATGGACTACTGGAGCCGGGGATCGAAATACCGATCCTCTGATGAAGGACCACTGAGCCTCTACTGGAGCATAAAACATCAACGTCATGACTAATAATCAAGATCCTCGATTCACAATATGAATTGGATTTTCACCTTTGATACCTTTCTTTTCTGTGACGGTTCACGGTTTACCGTGTGGGATTAGGAGTGGATCAGAGACTCAGGCGCAGACTTAAACACAGGACACAAGGTGAGGTGAGAAAACAAGGCTGGGCACTTAGACAAAAACAGAAGGCTGGATCCAACCCACCACAGGGCTCTGGAGGACGGGCAGGAGGGCGGTCGGATGGGAAGGAGGGAGCTGGACACGGGCTCTCGGGGGGACGGCCGGACTGCCGGAGTTGCTCAGGACCCGGGATCTTGATTGAAACTGGTCACTTTTGGATGCTGGGTTAGTTGTGGACGACTTTAGCAACTACGGTGATGTTGCATTCAGAATTGACTACAGCTAGGACCTCAGACCTCTGACTGGCTTCCTGTCTGTAGCATATAGGATTTAGACCCATCCACCATGCCAAACCAACAGAAACAACACGATTCTCCTCAACACGATTCTCCTCAACACGATTCGTCCTGTGCCATATGAGCCAGCGACAGTTGCTCTCTTTTCCTGCTTTTCCGACTCCTCTGGTTGTATAGAAGTCTATGAGAAAATGACTCTACTTCTCTCTTGATTTATTACCTCAGTAAACATTGTAAACATGAGTTTATGGTCTCAATCTCTAGTTTCAAGTCTTCTTCAATACAGCATGATGTTCATTTCGTACATTATGCTCAATTTAGAGTCAAACAGACCATAAAGCAGGGGATGCTCTAGGGTGGGGCTACTGTGATTGACAGGTTCCACGTGGTTGTACGGTCTGGAAGTTGCTGTGTAATTGTCTTACCATTTTAACCCTTTCACAGTCTTATAGTTCATGTAAGTTAATTGTAATATTTGGTCACCTAAAATGCCTTACTCGCTTTCAGTCTCACCCTTTAGTAACGTTCGGTGACTAGGTCCACATCTTATGTAAAGCCTATACTTTTAGGTAGCTAGTTTAGTAGTAGTAGTTCTTAGTCACTGGGACACTTTTGCTCAACTACTTCTTTGTCCCATAGTAAGGCGTCAACGGAGCCAAAGTTTCTGTTGTCACTTCCACTGAGCGTGATGGCAAGGGAGAGACCTGAAATCCCCAAGAAGTTGAGGAGGAGGAGATAAGGGGCATGTAGGGCAGGAGTGAAACATAGAGAGAAGAAAAGGAGAAAGCCACGTCTGCCTTCCATTACCAAGTGAGCATGCTGTCTAACAAGATGGATGAGCTGGCAGCCCTGGCGAGGAGTCAGAGAGTGTATCGTGAGAGAAGTGTGTTTCACTGAGACACGGCTCGAGAACTTCCCAGAATCTGATGTACATGCAACACTTGTTCTGAATCATAAAGACTGCTCTGGAGAACTGTTGGATTCCAATGAAGTCTCAGCAAACAGGTTGAATGTTGGTGGTTAAACAACTTCTAAAATGTTGGTTAAAGTTTTGTACAACGCCAAACTAAGCGGTTGGGCTGACATTCCTAGGGGGGCTCATCTAGGTCTGAACAATGAGAAGAAGCCTGTGAGGAAATAACTATATAAACCAAGATTAAGTAAAGGGGTTGGAGACAAGAGTGGAGAGTTTTCCATGGGATTGTGGCTGTGAATCTTTATGTTCCTGAAATAAATCCAAATTGAAGGGGTGACTCGCACAGATCCTGGTCCCTGTGCCATCTGCTTCAACAAATGTTCAGGATGTTTATCGTAAGCTACACATACAACCAAAAGAGTTTCAGTAAAATGTCAATTGTTCAATTTTGTTCAAGATTAAGGACTATTTGGAGAAACCCCCTACATTTTGGTGTTTTTAAAAAAAGTAACGTGGGAGCTGTCCAACATGTTTGCAGAGGTGTTCCTTCTTGATATGAGAAATAATGTTGACGACGAATTGTGAAAATGTGGTCACAATAGTACCATAAGAGCTGAAGAAAGTACCTCAGTATCATCATGTCTTTTCATTGTTGAAAAGAGGGAACATCGTTCTTAAGGTCAGTTCGGATGCAATCTCGGAATCTGACGAGTATCGGTCTGGAGACAGATGAGCCTCTGGTGCTGAGGGAGGATGTTGCTGAGAATCCGGTGTAGCCGGCAGATACCCGGGCCAACACCGACCGATGAGCAACTTGAGATGCTAGACTGGAGTCGGTGTTGAGAGACAAAAATTACAACTGGATTGTTTTACAAGTAGCCAGTTTATGAGCTAATTTTAAACCAATGAAAAGCAAATTCATCGTCAGATGATAGCCAGTAGGTTCCCAGATTGCATTTCAGCAATTGTTTTGCTCTCTGTCCTTCTAAAAATGGAGAGTGAAGGTCGGCCCTGAAAATAACAAGAATATCTCTTAATAATAGAATTAGGAAATATATGATGCAATTGTATAACCTGAGAGATGAGACCCCAAAAGAGGCTCATTAATACTGAGACTACTGATGGATCTTTAAGTGTAAAGGAGTCATTGTTTCTTTGAACATTCCATCTGGAAAAAAATACATGCAGAGTGTGGGCGAGAGACACCGGGAGGAGCAGAGAGAGAGATGTGAAGAGACAGACACACACGGGATGGATAAGTCACTGAGCATGAAAATGTCATCATTAAAGAGTACCTTTTTTTTAGTTGTAGATATGTAATAATTCGCAAATGAAAAAGAACACAGTTGTTGGGCTCTGACTATATGGCTTCAACATGTGCTGTGTAACAAAGAATCAGGTTTTCCCTGTTGCAAGCAAAGGTTTCATCCTGATTGTGGTTTGATGAGCACCAAACCTCCTCTGAAGGAATTTCACATGAGGGTGTGAGTTTCCTCCCCCCCCAAAACGATGCGTTCCTGAAAGCACCGCTGCAATCTCATTGGCCGAGGGCCAAGAGACCCCAGGACCCCTGTGGCTCAGCCACTGTCTACAAAACTACCTGCAGCCCATAACTCAATGTTTTTTCCACCGATCCCTCTGGGATAGAAGGAGGCACACACCAACGTTGCTTCTCTTTTTAACCAAATCCTAGGTTTTAACAGTTTATATTCGCTGGCCGAATTCACCAAACTGTCTATTTTATCTTTGTTCGCATCCACGAAGCGAACCCGTTTAATCCTGCAGAAGTGAAGAAACAAGATTTCTTCAGAAAGAGAGAGAGAGCTCCCACTCTCACCAAGCGCCTCGTCTGCTCCGGCCTCAAGGACGCGATCCTCTCTCACCGAGAGAAACACGGCTTCCGACGTGCTGCACAAGCCCACTGAAGCTCCGAAGAGCCCCCAGAAGACTCCCCTCCATCAGCACGATTGCATCGTACCGTAAGGCAACATAGAGTCTGGGCAGAGTTAGAGAGTTCATTTGTGTTTATTTTATCTTGTTTACGTGCTTAAAGTACTGTTCATTTTTATAACGAGGTGTATGCTTAATAATCGCCGACACTAACGATCGCTGAGATCGTTGGGGTTGTGTAGAAGTAGCGTGTATTCCATGCTACAGTGATCTGTGTTGAAACAGCCGCAGTGAGGTCGAAGTTGCTTCGCATCAGTTCAGGAGGTCAGAACCGCCGACTGAGACAAAGAGTCGCTGTTCTCTCCCCTGGCTGAGAGAGCAAGCTTCCGTACTCCTGCGCGGCGCAGAGGATCGTAATCGCTTGTTTTATTTCATTTTGTTTGGGTTCCGTTCCCTTCTCTTTTACTGACACACACACACACACATATAGCTTTGAGCTAATCGAGCTACGTGCCGAAAAGCAACCAGCACATGTAGACACCGGGTCTCCTATGGCTCTCCGCCATTTTGGGTCTCACGCATGAGAGACGTCACCACGTCCCAGCTACGTCACACGTCACTGAGCTGTTCCCTCGCTCCCCCCCCCCCCCCCCTTTGCTCACACACACACACACACACCCCCCTCTTTTCAATAGTCTGTTGATTTTAGATAGTGTGCTCATGAATGTATAGTTGTTGTTAGTTTAGATATTAGTTGACTAGATCATTAGTATTAGAACTTAATAAACTATGTTATATTTTAAAGAGCAGCTGTCTGTGATTACTTTGTGCATGCGTATTGTGATAATAACTGAATGTGTAATAGTACTCAGACTATTGACATTGTGAGTGAACACTAATTATGAGACTTAGTTTTATCGTTTGGTTATTGGTCCCTGTTCGCAGGGTGGTGCCCCGTTATTATTAATAATCATTAATAATTGTTACTTACATTAATAATTCTATTGATGTCAAGAATTCAGTTTCTTAGATGCTGATAACCCAAACACGCTCCTTTACGTTTCCCAACACAGTGTATCTTTCATAATGTAAAGAGTGGAACCCAACAACCTGGGTAGCTGCATCCAGAACAAAGCAACTCTCTTCTGAAGCACACGTGAAGATCAAGATACAAACTCATCTTTGCTGAAAAGTTATTCATGACCAATTGTTTTATTCTATTTTGGTATCAAAACTATTATCAACAAAATGTTGATGTCTATATTTATGGATCACAGGCACAACTGTCACAAACAACACGCTGATGATACGATGGTGAGATTCACAAGTGGTTTCTGTTACTTTTGGTTTTAGGACAAGTCGATTTTTTGTAATTAAATTCTTTTGACCATCTTTTCGTAATATTACAACTTTTTTCTCAATATATTACGACTATTCCCGACCTCTCAGAAAAAGGTTGGAAAAGGTGGGAAAGGTTTTTAATGTGCAGAAGACTTCAAACATGAGCATAAGATAAATAAAGCACCACTTTAAACCTGATGTTTACCAGATGTGCTCATTAGTTTCCTGGCACATTCCCCCCCCTTAAAAAATGCAGCAAATGAAGTGTTGACGCTCAAAAACGATGAATCAACGTTTAACCACTCCATGAGTCTATGGAGCAGAGCTGCATAGTTGTCAGGCTCTGGTCAGAGTTGGACAACTTTACACTATGATTGGCCAGTCTGCATTTCAAGGCGGGACTTAGCAAAGGGCCAATTGTTATATTTTTTTCGTCGTTTTTTTCCTATTTTCCCGAATTATGTATTGATTTACAGACTGAAACAAATGTCAACATTTCAGAGGTGTTGGCATATACGTAGATATTCGGAGACAGTATTTTATAAAGTTCACTTGACGGGACGTCATTATTTCTTCATCACGAGTTTCGTTGTTGACACAGAGTCCTTTTTCACAGAAAGTTTTATTCTACCTTTGAGAGGAGGTTAAACTTGTGGAGACTTTTTCCTGTCATTCTGCAAAATGGATGGAGCTCGCAGCAGTGTGGCTGTGAGCAGTCAGGCTGAGGAGAAGCAGCACAGCAGCTCCACTCCACAGGCTCAGACCCCTCTGGCTCCGCTCAGCTCCAACACTTATCTCCCCTGAGCAGGTGTGTGTGCGAGCAAGCATGCATTTATCCCACTTGTTTTTCTCAACATTTAGATGAGTGCATTTGCAACTGTGGATTTGTGTGTGTGAGTAGATTCTATATGTTTTCTGCAATTTTATATGCCTAATACCTAAAGAAAAGAATAAAATGGGTGAGGGTGTGTGTATGTGTGTGTGTACGTGTGTGTGTGTGGATTCTATATGTTTTCTGTATCTGTGGGTGAGCGTGTGTTTGTATAGTATCCATTGTGTGCGTGTGTGTGCGTGTGTGCGCGTGTGTGTGTGTGTGTAGATTCTGTATGTTTTCTGTATCTGTGGGTGAGCGTGTGTTTGTATAGTATCCAGTGTGCGTGTGTGCGCGTGTGTGTGCGTGTGCGTGCGTGGATTCTATATGTTTTCTGTATCTGTGGGTGAGCGTGTGTTTGTATAGTATCCATTGTGTGTCTGTGTGTGCGTGCGTGCGTGTGTGTACGTGTGTGTGTGTACGTGTGTGTGTGTGGATTCTATATGTTTTCTTTGGGTGAGCGTGTGTTTGTATTGTATCCAGTGTGCGTGTGTATATGTGCGTGTGTGTGTGTGTGTGCTTGTGTGCGCGTGTGCGTGTGTTTGTGCGTGCGTGTGTGTGTACGTGTGTGTGTACGTGTGTGTGTGTGGATTCTATATATTTTCTGTATCTGTGGGTGAGCGTGTGTTTGTATAGTATCCATTGTGTGTCTGTGTGCGTGCGTGCGTGTGTGTGTGTGTACGTGTGTGTGTGTGGATTCTATATGTTTTCTGTATCTGTGGGTGAGCGTGTGTTTGTATAGTATCCATTGTGTGTCTGTGTATGTGCGTGTTTGTGTGTGCGTGTGTTTGAGTGCGCATGTGTGTGTGTGCGTGTGCGTGTGTGTACGTGTGTGTGTGTGGATTCTATATGTTTTCTGTATCTGTGGGTGAGCGTGTTTGTATAGTATCCAGTGTGCGTGTGTGTGTGTGTATGTGCGTGTGGGTGCGTGTGTGTGTGTGCATGTGTGTGTGTGTGCGTACGTGTGTGTGCGTGGATTCTATATGTTTTCTGTATCTGTGGGTGAGCGTGTGTTTGGATAGTATCCATTGTGTGTGTGTGTGTATGTGCATGTGTGTGCATGTGTGTGCGCGCGTGTGTTTGTGTGCGCATGTGTGCGTGTGGATTCTATGTTTTCTGTATCTGTGGGTGAGCGTGTGTTTGTACAGTATCCATTGTGTGTCTGTGTGTGTGCGTGTGCGTGTGTTTGTGTGCGCGTGTGTGTGTGTGGATTCTATATGTTTTCTGTATATGTGGGTGAGCGTGTGTTTGTATAGTATCCATTGTGTGTCTGTGTGTGTGTGTGTGTGCATGTGCGTGTGTTTGTGTGCGCATGTGTGTGTGTGTGTGTGTGTATGTGCGTGTGTGTGCGTGTGCGTGCGTGTACATGTGTGTGTGTGGATTCTATATGTTTTCTGTATCTGTGGGTGAGCGTGTGTTTGTATAGTATCCAGTGTGCGTGTGTTTGTGTGCGCATGTGTGTGTGTGTGTGTGTGTGCGTGCGTGCGTGCACGTGTGTGTGTGGATTCTATATGTTTTCTGTATCTGTGGTTGAGCGTGTGTTTGTATAGTATCCATTGTGTGTGTGGAAGTATTAAGTGAGCTTCATGGAGAAGGGATTGTGCTGAGTTGCTGGGAGGCTGACGATGCTCTTATCACAGTGGAAGTAGAGGAAGATGAGGAAGATGAGGCAGAAACAGAAACATTTTGAATGAGAGACACTTTTTAAAAACACCTCCCTCTCTACTGCTTCATTTTTTACTCCTGAAAGAAACAGAATTGTATTAGCGCACAGTGGACAATGCACTGTGTCGGCAAAGTCCAGACACTTGACAAAAACCAGTGCGCCGCTTCACAGCCCAGCGTTGTGGAAGTCAGGACAGCCTCTGGAACAACTGACTTCACATGCATGCATTCTCTACGGTTCTAACTCCCACTGCTCTCAGAAACTCCACACACCGATGCTGTCATGTATTATTCTCAGTATTACACTCAGCTCCACCACTGCGCTCCTTTCTGTTTGAAGTAAAGCCGATTATAGCGGTGGATAAAGGAGAAAGACACAGTGGAGGCAAACAAATGGTTTAACATCGCCTCCTCACTTCTCACTTGATGTCAACTCTCGCAAGCTGCTCATTAGCAAACTCTGGGTGAATAGGGAACCGGCCCTTTCTCCCACAGTGTATGTGATGTTGTGCAGAGGCAGCACTGTACGTTGTATCTGCAACAGGCCAGGGACATAGAGAGGAAGGATCTTCTCCTCGATAGACATTCATCCACTGCAGGTTCATCTGTGCCACCACTATGTCACTTTTTGTTGGTTTTTCTGCAAATCACTACAAATCCAAGCACATTCTCACTCCCAGCTCCTCAAATAAGGTGTCAATACACGCTCTTTACATGCATAGTGTCTTTTCAAAATAAACGTATGTCTTCACACGTAGTTAGGTTTAGGCAACAAAAACATGTAGTTAGGGTTAGGAAGAGAGCGTGGTGGATGTTAACTAGATTCACTGAACGCCTCACGTGACTGACATTACAAAACCTTGACTTTTTCACACGGGACACTAACAGCGGTCCCCTGGGTGAAAGTCCTGTGTTTGTTTGAGCCACCCACCCCTAAGCAGACTATTGTGAAGTTCATACAACGCCACTTGATCTGAGTCTCTAATAATGACGTGGATAGTTTACATTGGCGTCCGTAGTTGACAAGTTGGGAGTGAGAATGGGTTGGACTTATTTGCATAAAGTACAAAAAACAGTGTTACTGTTCAGTCCTGTGTCGCCTGAAATCCCACAATGCCTTGCAAAGCGTTTGAGCCGTCAGGAGTCATATGATACTCATTTAAAGGGAACTACTGATGTGAATAAGTTGTAGATGCCTCACAGTATACTTTGTGTGCATTAATCTAAAATAAAATTCATATTGTTTCTCTAAGATTTCTTCTGTTCTCTGTTTTGAGGAGAAGTTGGCGTTCCAAAAGGATGATATTGTAAATAGACCTTAATGAGAGCTAGAGCTAGTGAAGTCAAAGCAAAACACACAAACATAAAGCAGTAGGAATGTAAGCAGGTGCATCATAGTGAGCAGAACATGGGAGTAAGGGCCCAGGGCCCTTCAGGAGTTTAATGTTTGTTTTTATTTGCAATTATGATTTTTTTTCATCTTAAGCATATTAATAACCTATTACCGCTGGCTAAAAAGCAGTTTGACATGTGAATTATTGTATATAGAACAATATTAGAACCTTTAAAGAGGCCTGCCCGTTGTCATTCCCCAGGTGTCAAATGCTGTCGCTTTGTCACGCCCTTCGAATTCCATCGCACAAGCCTCTGTGGTGTCTGTATGAGACGCACGGGGTTCAAGGAACTCAGAGATCAACCCGACTCAGAGGAGATGCTCCAGGAGTGTGACGATGGACTATAACGACCGGAAAACCCACACAGGAAGGGAGGGTCAAACAAAGTGTTGCTGAGTTATTTTAAAGTTACAGTCGTCATGTTTGTGATGTGTTACTTATCTTACATTGTTTACATTTGACTTAGTGTACGGACCTATTTTGAGCCCAACCTTGATGTTTTTCCTTCACCTAACTAATATATCAGAGAACCTAAATGTGTTCTCTGAGAAGTCTTGAATTGAGACATTGTTATCTACCTGCCTGGCCCGACATTATTGCTCTGCTGATAGTATCCCTTCAGATGTCTGGACAGACTCACAACCCCATTGAGATTCTGTCTGGATGGATGAAATGATCTTCTAACACTGTGCATAAATCAACGAGTTTTAGTTTAACATCATTGATAGAGACCGTGGGCTCCTGAGGAAATAATTACCAAGGTCAGGACCTCTGATTACAGCCATGAAAGCCCCTTCAGGCGAATCTGTGATATTGGGCTATACAGATTTAAATTGACTTGACTAATGCACATAAGATTAAATCAGGAAAAACAAATGCCATCATAGTCGGGAATTGGCAAATGACACTTTGTATCAGAGGTACTGGCACTCAGTTCATTCTGTAATCCTGTCATGTCCTCTTGAATATATTGTGAATTTTCTTTTTTTCAGAAACTTAATAAATAGTATGAAAAATGTATATCGTATCATGATCCCCCATCCCCAGCTGACAGTCTTTTGAGATCACAGACTGATTTATCCCCAGTGGCGGTCGCTTTATGAAGGAATAATTCTTTAACAACCAATCAACATCAATAAGATGAAGAAATCATCGAGGCATTGGAACTCTGATGATGCTGACTCCCCCCCCCCCCCCATGTCCTTTACATTTGTTTAAATTCAAGTGGGACCAAAGGAGGAAGTAGAAAGAAGATGCCCTGCTGATGGTGGCTTCAGATTATAAAACACCTACATGTGATGTTTTGGATGGCATGGAAAAACAACTTGCTTCTCAATCCGCAAAACAACGACTCAAATGTTTGCTCTGCTTTATACGAGACTAGAGCTATAAGGGGTAATAATCAGCGTCCTACGTAATGTTGCGTACTGATGAGCTTTTCACAAGTGGTCCTTGGTTAAGGTATGGTAAGGCGTGGGCAACTTAAACTTCTTGGGTGAAAAGGGAAATGTAATATATATACCTTAATGCATGATTGTGGTAGTGCTTACAAAAACAATAAGGAAGTTGGACGCACGACATGCCTGTCCACCACCCTGACCTCCCCACTATGTATTATCTGCCTCACCAGATCAAAAGGACACTACCACCCTTTGCACTACACTCATTCCCACTAAACTAAAGTCTCACTAGTACCGTACTTTCCGGGCTGTAAGCCGCTACTTTTTTCCCCGCGCTTTGAGACTGCGGCGTATACCCCCGTGCGACTTATCTGTGGATTTTTCTGTAGCTTTTCTCCGCCACAACAACAACCGCAACTTCCGGTTCCGGTCTAACAACATTTACGAGCACTACACTTTTTTACTTGTTCAAGAGTTTTTTTGTGTGGGTGTTTTTGAGTGACAGAAATAACTCATCTTGGTTTGCAATATAACTCTGCTGTCCTGAGTCTGATTTTGGGTCTTTGAACACACCAAGCCAGTTACCGGTAGCCGTAAATGCTACTCAGAGCTAGCTACGTAGACATGCTGCATGTGAAGGGCAACTTTTTCTCAACTCTGCCAGTTGATCCTAACAGCTCGGATCCTAGCAGCTCTTAACAGTGTGAAAGAATCGACCATCAGCAACGAGTTCCGAAAGGCGGGGATACTAGAAGATTAAGGGGACAGCGTAATGTGTGTTTTTGTGTGCGAGAAATTAATCAATATAACGTGGCTGTCCTGAGTCTGAGTCTGGGTCCTTGAACTCACCACTTCATGGCTGAATACCATAACAACGAATTGCTGAGATAAAGCAGACTATAAAAACACACATATTACTCGCATGCTGTGGGGTGGGGGGGGGTACAGTTAGGACAATGTTTAGAAAAGAGTTTGAAAGCATTTGTCACGGAGAAAAATACCGGAAATAGTCCAGACATATTAAAATAAAAGTCAGAAAAAAAAGTCTGTGCAACATCGTCATACCAGCCATTGTAAACACAATTATACATGAACTAAGATCATATCTGGAAGATATCGAGAAGATTTGCCACAATTGTGGCCAACAATCGACGAACTATGATCGCGGAGCATATGGCGGATGAATACATAACACACCTGTATTCGCACTGGGCAGAGCCGATCGCACACGGCGGATGAATGCATGCTCGTGATTCGACCCCGGACGGATAAAAGCGTGTCCAGCCACTGTGAGTTTCATTCATTGCCAGCACCTCGCCATGGAGAAAACCGGTACACGAAGAAATGCGTATGATGCTGCTTTTAAGTTAAACGCAATCCGCCTGGCTCTCGAAGAAGGAAATAGAGCTTCTGCACATTCGCTCGGCGTCAATGAATCGATGGTGAGACGCTGGAGACGCCAGGCCGAACAGCTGAGCTGCTGCAAAAAGACGACCAAAGCTTTCAGAGGCATGAAAAGCAGGTGGCCTGATCTTGAAAACACTCTTGAGGATTGGGTGCACACACAGAGAGCAGACGGTCGAGGTGTTTCCACCGTGCAAATCCGACTGAAGGCTAAAGCCCTCGCCACCGAAAACAACATTGGAGATTTCAGAGGTGGACCGTCTTGGTGTTTCAGATTCATGAAACGAAAGGGCC
Source organism: Lycodopsis pacificus (assembly GCA_028022725.1). Classification (NCBI taxonomy): domain Eukaryota; kingdom Metazoa; phylum Chordata; class Actinopteri; order Perciformes; family Zoarcidae; genus Lycodopsis; species Lycodopsis pacificus. The sequence goes on along the minus strand of CM051694.1, from coordinate 1,489,250 downwards.
TGTCGATTAGAACACGGACAAGCGCTGGTCAGCAACTCCCTTCCGACTTCAAGGAAAAAATTACAAACTTCAGCGAATACACGCAGAGACATATAACCGAAAATTCCATTGGACCAGACGACATCATAAATATGGACGAAGTACCTTTGACGTTTGACCTCCCTCTCACTAGGACTGTCAACAGAAAAGGTGAGTCTTCCATCACGCTGAAGACAACTGGACATGAGAGAACGCATTTCACATGTGTTCTGGGCTGCACGGCTTCCGGACAAAAGCTTCCACCCATGGTGATTTTTAAGCGGATGACAATGCCGAAAGAAAAATTCCCGAAAGGAATCTCTGTGAAAGTGAACAAGAAAGGGTGGATGATAGAAAGCGTAATGAAGGAATGGCTGACGGAATGCTACGCGAAGCGAACAGGGGGATTTTTTCACAGAAAAAAGGCATTGCTAGTTTTGGACAGCATGAGAGCCCACATCACAGATTCTGTTAAAGCAGCCATCAAGACGACAAACTCTATTCTAGCTGTGATTCCTGGGGGCACAACAAAGTTTTTGCAGCCCCTTGACATTAGTGTGAACCGTTCATTTAAGGTGGCACTCAGAGTTCAGTGGGAGGCTTGGATGACTGACGGAGAGAAATCCTTCACAAAAACTGGCCGCATGAGAAGAGCAACTTTCTCTCAAGTCTGCCAGTGGATTCTAACAGCGTGGAGCAGTGTGACAGAATCTACCATCACCAACGGCTTCCGGAAGGCTGGACTGCTGCTGCGAGATGAGGGAGACAGTGCAAGGGCGGATTTGCCTCGGGAGCAGAGTGACACTGACGAAACACGGACTGAAAGCACGAACGACGCAATTCTGAGGCTGTTCAATTCCGACACTGAAGAAGAGGACTTTAATGGTTTTAGTTCACAGGAGGACGAAGGCGACAGCGATCAATAGCGAGCCTGTGTCTATCCAGCCACTTTCCGGCTCGGATCAGAGGGATTACCGGTACCGTAAGCCACTTCCCAGCTTGGACCTGTGCGGCGGTTTTTTTACAGTTCTACATTTTTTTTTTTTTACTTGTTCAAGAGTTTTTTTGTGTGCATGTTTTTGAGTGAATAAATCATCTTGGTTTGCAATATAACTCTGCTGTCCTGAGTCTGATTTTGGGTCTTTCAACACGCGAAGCCAGTTAGCCGTAAATGCTACTCAGAGCTAGCTGTAGACACGCTGCATGAAGGGCAACTTTTCCTCAACTCTGCCAGTTGATCCTAACAGCTCGGATCCTAACAGCTCTTAACAGTGTGAAAGAATCGACCATCAGCAACGAGTTCCGAAAGGCGGGGATACTAGAAGATTAAGGGGACAGCGTAATGCGTGTTTTTGTGTGCGAGAAATTAATCAATATAACGCGGCTGTCCTGAGTCTGAGTCTGGGTCCTTGAACTCACCACTTCATGGCTGAATACCGTAACAACGAATTGCTGACATAAAGCAGACTATAAAAACACACATATTACTCGCATGCTGTGGGGTGGGGGTACAGTTAGGACAATGATTCGAAAAGTGTAGCATTCAGCGTGTTGTTGAAAGCATTTGTCACCGAGAAAAATACCGGAAATAGTCCAGACATATTAAAATACAAGTCCGCGCAACATACCAGCCATTGTAAACACAATTACCGTATACATGAACTAAGATCATATCTGGAAGATATCTAGAAGATTGATGATGATGGGAAGATGATCTTAGTTCATGTATAATTGTGTTTACAATGTTACAATGTTGCGCCGACTTTTATTTTAATATGTCTGGACTATTTCCGGTATTTTTCTCCGTGACAAATGCTTTGAACAACACGCTGAATGCTACACTTTTCTAAACATTGTCCTAACTGTACCCCCCTCCCCACAGCATGCGAGTAATATGTGTGTTTTTATAGTCTGCTTTATCTCGGCTGTTTAATTCCGACACTGAAGAAGAGGACTTCACAGGAGGTTGATCAATGGTGATCCTGCGTGTTTTTGAGTGAGAGAAATAGGTTTGCAATCTAACTCTCCTGTCCTGCATTCTTGAACACACCACTTCACTCACTAGTCATGCTGGCTACGAGCCAGCCGTAATGTTAAAATTAGCTTAGAAGCTAGATGTTCAGAGAAGAAGAGAACTTTAGTACTGTTAAAAGCATCTTGCTGTTCAGCGGGGACAACTGCAGCGACAACTGCGGCTTATAGGCTAATGCTAGTGCGGCTAATCTGTGGACAAATTCTTTTTTTTCCCTAAAAATCAGCTGGTGCGGCGTACATCCCAGTGCGCTCTATAGCCCGGAAAGTACAGTATATAAGGGTTTGTATAACTGTAATATTTGATTTAATTCTATTCAAATTTTCACATGTGTAAGTGTGTGTAGCATATGGGCTACGACACTATTTCATTGTGTGAACCTGCAACGTGTCCTCATACAACTGTTCGTATGATTGTATGACAAAAAGATACTCCTCATTTTTTGTGCGTTTTCCTTCTAAAGTCAGCAACATGCGTCAATTTATGCTTGTTACATGCTTACGATCTTTTCAAAATAAACTTCCGTCATCACAGGAGAACTCAGGTTTAGGAAACAAACCTATACTTAGTTAGGTTTAGGTATAGATCGTGAAGTAGTTTGTTAGGTTTAGGAATAGATCGTTTGGGTTGAAATAACTGCAGAAGCTACGTGACAAATATATCAACGCTAACTTCTCATTTCACATGGGGAACCGTTAGCGCTCTCCTGGCTGATAGATTGCTGGTTGTTGGACACCCTTAGTGTGATTTTGTAGCCTTTATACTTCCTTGTTCATGATTAAGTAACACACACAATTATTCAGTGGGATATCTTCAGATTACGGCACATTATTTATTAGGTATAGCTACGAATGCAAGATGGGACCAGCCTGAACCCTTGTAAAATGAAAAACAAATGAACCCTGTAACCGTGTTACCTTGTGTAATTCCAAGGGGTAATAGGCTGGTTAGGAACCATGACATGCTGGTTTCTGACATTTTTAATCAGGCAATGTCTTCATTCATTATATCATTGTAATGGCTCTGTTTAGTATAAGCTTGGTGATCAGTGGAGTCAGCCCCTTAAAGCAGCACGATGAAGGCAAGACCTGTACTGTTTGTACCACGCAATGCCATGTGTTGGCCTAAAAGGGATGTACTGCTCAGTTTTTACTCTGATAAATCTGGTTTCAGTCGTGTGTGTGTGTGTTCTGGGTGCCAACATGTGTGGGTTTTGTGCAGCGAATGTGTTTTCCTGTGTGCGTGTTTGTGGGGTGTTTCTTTTAAGAGACGTGACTTTTCGAAGGATATCAAAACTCAAAAGTCTCCTTCTTCCTCCCTCTCTCTCCCAAGCCCACCACATCACCATGGCAACCGGACCAATCAGCTTCACTGAATATGCCAGATAAGTCCGACTTGAAAGACTAAGAAAATCCCTCCTTACCTCTCCTCCCTCCCTCCCCTCCTTTTACTCTCTCCATGCAATTTATTTTTCTTTATCTCCCCCTTCCTTGTCACTCCTTCGCTGCCGTACACATCTGGCTGTTCTCTCTTTGTCTCATCCTTCCCTGCATGACTTTCCCTACCTCCTATCTCATTCCCTCTCATCCTCTTACTCGTCATCTGCCTTACTTCCCCTGCATGAATCTCTCTCCCCTCATCTTTTATTGCATTAAACATCTCTCCCTCTCTCCTTCTGCCCTCCCCATGCATTTCATCTTCCCCTCCTTCATTGGATTAAAAAGACACACCCAGACATTGTGCAAAAGCATCTCTCTCCATGGTAGAGGCCCGTAGTGAGATATGAGGACTGGCATGCTGTTGACACTCACCATCTGTCCCCGAGACATAGGGACCCGGAGAGAGAGGAAGAGGGAAGGAGGAACAGTGCAGGCTTATAGGAAGCCGCCAAGACAGCCTCTCAATGTGTGCTTCATGCTTCAAGGGCAGAACTGCTGCTCTACTTACAGTATATGAAGCAAAGCTTTAAATTTGGCAGTAAAAAAAAAAGCCTTCTCCTTCCACAGATATGGGAATTGATATGAACAAATGAAAGCGCGGCGATGGTTGCATGCCTGCCAGCACGCTGTAAGAGTGTTGGCACCCATCACTGGCCGCAGGTGATAAAACACTCGCTTGTGCTACGTAAAGTGAGAATTTAATCGTTCATCAACCAGATACTAAATCAACTCGCGTTATTACCCTCTTAACTCCTCGCCCTATTTTTAGGCCTCTGCTCGAAAATTGCATACCCATACTCAAGAGAGTCCACAGCGCTAACTACAGGGTCTATTTTAATAATTTTGATGGTTTAATACAGGTAACACTTGTGAGATGTGTTCAATTGTGTAAATGTTGTGTATATGTTACTGGTTAATAACTGATACACTTATGGCACAGCTCAAATTGAAAAAGTTCCAGGTTCGCCTGAAAAAAAACACTTGTATTAAATAATGCCTGCCTTGGCCTAAAATGATGCCACAGACATAGAACTACACGTTTTACATGTCCCCACAACATATTTTACTTAGATTGAGTGAAGCACGCCAGCATAACTGGTCTGATTCAGGCAAAATTTTGATTTTCGGAACCAGCAGTTGCATTGTTGTATTATAATTTGACATACTATATAACTAAATATTAACTATATATTCACTTTTCTTATCACTAAGAGTGTTCAATAATCCTAATAAAGCAGTTTGACACCATTTTGAATAATTCTGAGCAGTTATGAGTGTCATATCTATCAATCATAAAAATATGAATCATAATTTGTGTCTGTGTGACTGTAGAATGGACTGTGCTTGCTCGATTCACACAAGAAACACCTTTTTCGATGTGGGATAGTCCAACGTGGGGGCCATGCGGGGGTGTTTGATAATCTCCTTGTCTGTTTACTGACTAAAAATCGGAAAATGATGGGCGAACCCACCTCCCTACATGGATTGGTCCACCTCACAGATTCGCCTGCCATTTTTTCATTCATTCGGCCAGCAGAGTGATCTCAGTCACAGCCATGCAGGACAGCATTGTGGAAGTGCCTGCAGAAAGATCGGCTGGATTGAATCCGTTTTTCGTCTCTAAAATCATCAAAACGTAAGTTGTTTTTTTCACAAAATTTTTTTTGTCGTGACCTGTGGCTGATGTTGGCATATATACCCATAACTTTTGAACGGTTTGAAAGAGTGTTATTTCGAAAACTCTACGCGAAGCGGGGTCGGACCACGGCCCTCTGGATGTGCTCATCTGCCAAAATCGCTCCGTGCTTTCTCATCAGAGACCAAAACAAAGAGTATAGTACTGCAATTTTTTGCCCAGAAAAACGTGGTTTTGTGGTAAAACTTGTAGTATTCTTCTAGATATGATCTTAGTTCATGTATAATTGTGTTTTGCAGTGTGTAAAATGGCTCTCATGGTTGTTTCGCCCAGAATCTCTTTGTTACACAGGTATTTTTATTTTTTTTTATTCGTTTCGCAAAAGTGAATTATACACAGAGTACACATGTCTGGATGCAAGAGGTAAAAAGGACTGGAAGTTTTGCACAACCAGCCTTGTAAATCGAAGGTGCTTCCAGCTTATACCATTTACCAATCCATGCGAGTGGAGCTCTGATTATTAAATACATTTCACACATTTCAATGTCCCATTGGTTTCACTACATTTTATAATAGTATTTGTATGTCCGGGTTCTTCCCCCCATCCAGTCCATCAGTGGTTGCCTGGAAGAATATTTCTTGACATTTGGGACTCAAGGATGAACTGACTTTTGAAGTCAAAGGTCAAAGTCACGGTGACCTTGTGTCCGTCCCGTTCTGAGAATCAGCATATCTTAGAATGCCTTCAGCATTCTTTTGTCATTATTTGGCACAAACGCCCACTTGGACTCCAGGATGAAATTATTATTATTATGAATTATAATTACACAATTATTAATTTACTAATTATAGCAATTTCACATAAACGTCGAACAGGATAAAATGATGAAGTGATGATATTTTGGACAGACATGCATGTAAACTGCAACATCACGGGTTGGTGGAGGCATTTTTGTCATCAGTCACCACATGGGCTTCACATTGCATACCCATGCAGCTTCCCAGGAAACAATGCATGCAGCAGGCCGTGCCTCCTGTTTTCCCCTCTGTTGTCCAATGTTTCCCTCTTCCCCTGTGTCTCTGGGTACATCCCAAGTCTCTTCATTGCATCCCTGTTTCCCTCACTTCCCTTTGCCTTGCATCTTAGTCCCTCCCACCAGGGATGCATGGAGAGACGCAAAGAAAGCATGCGTAGAGAGAGGAAACGAAGAAAGATGCTTGAAGAGATATGAGACGTCCTTTCTAATGACGGTGCTGATGATCAAAGCTGATCAGCTGTCAGTCGGCTTTGACAGCTGAGAGACTATTGATAGTGTGTGTCTGTTCACATGATCACTGTACTTAATAATAGTAACTAATAATACTAACTAGAAAATGCATTTCCTGCTGAAAATGCGTTGGAATGCTGAAAGCTGAAATTAATTCACTAATCATCACGAATTGGCTCAATCGCAAACACCTGTGTGCCTGAAGCCATTTCATGGAGATAAAACAGGGAAACACCTCTCAAACAAATCATCAAAACTCCCATAACCGTAGCTCCGATATTAATAATTGACAGGAAGGATGACTTGAGAAACAGATCCTGTAAAAATTGTGTCTGTAGTGTAAAAAATGTGGCTTAACTGGCGATCTAGAAATGGGGTACCGTGTTCTGTGGAAGATGTTTTTGAAGCAAAATTTAACATTGTCTCTATGGAGCAGAAAGTTGGTTTTCCTCTCAATTAACGGCTTTGGTGTCAAATGTGTAAATCTGTGGGATTCCACAGTAATCTTTCTACGACAAGGACAATATTAGCTACTTCTACATCCAGAAATGATGCATGAAGAGTGATGATTGTGGACACAGTGGCAAAACACAAATGTTTTTTTCACAAGAATCTCAAGCTGCTCTTCACTCTAGCGGTGACATCACGCACTCTAAGCTGCGCAATACACACCCATTATAAAGTCAGAAAAGGGCTGAAAAATCATAAAAGTTAAATTGCTGCAGTTCAAAAAGTTTAAAAGATATCGGAAAGCTGAATTATGCGGCAATAGTTCAGGGTTTTCTCAACATGTGAAAGTTGAAATGGTGTCTTTCGCTGAAAGTATGAGGAAGTTGAAGGATTTGAAAGTTGAAGTTTAAGAGGATTTGAAAATCTTCTCCATAGAAACCCATTCAAAAAAAAGTTGCTAAAAGCTTAATAATTCAAAAAGTTTAAAGGTTAGAAATATGAAGAGATATAGCAGGGATGAGCTGAAGGAGCTGAACATTTTGATAGTTGAACGGTTTCTGTAGCTTAAAAAATGAAGAAGAAGAAGAAGAGTTGCAACGAAAAATGGGGGGGACGGAAGAAATAGTGGAACTAGAAAATGCATTTCCTGCTGAAAATGCGTTGGAATGCTGAAAGCTGAAATTAATTGTGAAAAAATTGCTGAAAATTAAGAAATGGGAGACTATCTGTCTGAAAAATGTTGAAGCCCGAAAGCATTTAAACTGCACTGCTGAAAAACCTTCTAGTTGAAATGTCTAACTATGGTGTCTGTAGCTGAATGTATGAGGAAGAAGAAGGCTTTGAAAGTTGAAGTATAACAGGATTTGAAGATTTTCTCCATAGAGATCCCATTCAAAAGAAAATTGCAAAAAGCTTCATTCAAAAAGTTTAAAGATTACAAATATGAAAAGTCAAAGCACCCCTCTCCTGAAAGAGCTGAACATTTTGATATTTGAACAATTTCTGTAGCTTAAACAAATTTCAGAAGTAGTGATATTTGTAGTAATAGTAGTAGAAGTTGTAGTTGAAGTAGAAGTATTATTAGTAGTAGAAGTATTAGTAGCATTAGAATAAGTAGTAGTAGTAGCAGTGGTGATATTTGTAATAGTAGTAGTAGAAGTCGTAGTTGAAGTAGAAGTATCATTAGTAGTAGAAGTATTAGTATTTAGAAGAAGTATTAGTATTCAGAAGAAGTAGTAGCCTAGTATCAGTAGTAGTAGTAATAGCTGTAGTAGTGGTCGTAGTATTTAATATAACAGTAGTAGTAGTAGTAGTAGTAGTAGTAGTAGTAAAAGTAATGGCAGTATTTGAAGTAGCAGTAGTAGTAGTACTAGTAGCAGTCGTACTAATAGCTGTAGTAGTATTAGTACTGGTAGTAGCATGAATAGCAGTAGTAGCAGTTGTAGTATAAGTAATAGTAGTAGTGGTAGTAGTAGCAGTAGTGGTAGTAATAATATTGATGGTAGCAGTAATAGCACTAGTAATAGTAGCAACAGCAAAAGTTGTAGTAGAAGTAGTAGCAGCAGTAGTAGTAGTAATACTAGAAATATTAGCAGCAGTAGTAGTCGTCGCAGTATTAGTAAGAGCATTCATTTTTTCAACAAAAAAGCCTAATTTTGAGTTTAATGTTTAAATACAGTTAATCCATGAGGAATTAGGACCAGTTCATTTTTAGTAGTTGTGACATCTCATATAAAGGGCATTAGACGTCGTTCAAACTCATCCTGCATCTCGAGAGGAAGATGCAGATGGCCGGAGTTTGGCAGCAGAGCAGATGGACCAATCAGAGGAGAGAGTGCTGAGGGTGCAGCAGTTGTTAAAGGGAACCTCCACGTCTTAAGTTGCAGTCTGACAGCATTCTGCTGCACATCTGCTTTCATATAAAAACAGCCAAACACATCCGTGTCTTTCAGGTCGAGCTCATTGAACTTTGACACGCAAAACTGTGTCATGGCAGTTTGAGAGAAGGGGTGGGATTGATCCTTTCATTCAGGAAATATTGATTGTTCATATTCTTTTATAGCCGCATGGCAAAATAATACAAACAGCAAAGAAGAGTTGAGGCTGCTTTGCTTTACCGGCCACATACAAACTGACCAGCCACTCCCTCATGCCCTTTTCCCATCAAACGTCATCCATGCGCCTCCAGGTAAACGTGCAAACTGACAAACCAACCATCTCAGCAGCGTCTCAAGGTAAACCAGCCCGACAGAGACTTGTCCATTTGAATTCCAATCCCTGTCTATATCTGCCACAGCCTTCAGTTAGCAACCAGCCCTCAGTAAGCATGAAGAGGGCCTGAGCTGTCTTACCACAAGTTCACTGTTTTCTTATCAGTTTCTGCAGAACAGCATGCACCCGAGCTGACTTACTGTGAAACATTTTGGAAACATCAGACAGCTGTTCACTTCCCATTTCCTACCAACAGTCAACATTGTTTTTCAGCGGCTACCAGCAGCTCTACTGCTCACGCGCCACCTTTGTCGGCCACAGTTTTTATCCTTGGAGGCTGAACTTTGTCATGGAGATCAAGAGGGTGGGTGTGAAGGTGTGTCGGCCTGTAACACAATGATGAATGTGCCACGGTCAAACTCATCAACCATTTCTCCTTGACTCTTGTGGGAGGCATTATTGGTTTCAGCCTTGAACTGTATGAGGTGTAGTCACCCATTGGTTTGTGGAATACAGTTTTGGGCATTTTGGTCGTAGCCATCTTATTATTTTGCAAACAGAAGTGACACGAGAGGATGGAGCTCAGTCCACTTGAACGCTGACATTTATGAGCCACCAAACTGTTATGATTAGCTTTCATGAAGTGAAAACACACTGGGAAAGAGTTGACAACACAGACGACTCCCAGACTGGAAAACACTGTGGTAGAGACCTGTCAATCACCGTGTAGCCCCGCCCTAAAGCATCCCCTGCTTTATGGTCTGTGCGACTCTGAATGGACCATAATGTACTAAATGAACATCATGCTGTATTGAAGAAGACTTGAAACTAGAGATTGAGACCATAAACTCATGTTTACAATGTTTACTGAGGTAATAAATCAAGAGAGAAGTAGAGTCATTTTCTCATAGACTTCTATACAACCAGAGGAGTCGCCCCCTGGTGGACACTGGAGAGAATGCTGGCTTAAGGCACTTCTTCATTAGCTTCGCTTTTCAGACCTGGAGGTTGCAGCCTGGTCTCAGTAGAGAGTTCCTTTTAATCATTGCATAATTTGCTCGTTTTTAATCATGACCAGGATTATTCTAACATTGAGTAGTTATTATTGTAACCATGATGATGAAGGTTGTCTAACTATGATGTTTCCCTCAACAATATGTTTAATTTGTGGGGAAGTGAAGCTATTCTTAACCATAGCGTTAATCATAAAACTGATTTATTTTTCCAACAGTGAGGTGGAAGAGTTTTGGAAGACAGATGATGTCGTCCTGCTGATAGTGGCGTCAGATCAGAACACGCTTCAATATGTTGTTCTAAATGACCGTTACAAAGTATGTATTTCAAGTTTAACTTGGCGGAGTGGTTGATATAGACACAGGCCAGCTAATCATCTACCCAGAGGATGAACCCTATTTATTTTTGGTGGCCTCCTGGCCTTTCCTCTGATGACTCAAAACACAATTTTCATAAATGACCATTATTACAAGTTTGGACAAAGACATTTATATTCCCTAGACTAGAGGATGCAACCTTTTTACTGTAGATACTCCGTGAGCTGTCATCTAGCTCTCTGTCACACATCAGCCATGCCCAGAAGATGTCTCATTATCTTAAAGGTAGATACATTTGCTGAATACATTCAAGCTCCTCTGGTTGTTGGGCTCTTCTCTAATATAGTGATATGTGACGCTCTCTGGGTGATGGCTGACAGCTCTTTCGTTGTTAAGGAAACTTCCTTATTATTTTGTTCATCTAAGAGCTACTTTGTATCAATAAGAAAGCCACTAAAACATGTGTGACGTTTGTATGTCAATTTAAATTCAATGCAAAGATGTCAGTACAAGTACAACAATAGCAAAGATGATATCCTCAGATCGGACTTCTGCAAATCCTTAAATATCAAAATCTTCTTGATTTCTATCATGCAGACATGTTTGAGTTTGTGATGCACAGACTCGGTAGAATAAAGTTACTTAGTTCCTCTCATTCTACCCCCTCATAGTCCTCACTCACACGTGTCTGTGGAGCGGTTCGGCCTGTAACCTCTCCCGGCGTTGAACTCTAATTACTGACATTTCTCCTGAGAGGTGCCGCTGCATTGTGGGTGTTTCAGCACCTTTCATTCCATCAGTGGGAGCACTTGGAAAGGTCACACTCCACATAACACACTGTCTGGTGAATCAATGAGCCAACCGTGTGTGTGTGTGTGTGTGTGTGTGTGTAATACATGTGCATGTATTCCAGACTTTCATTTGGATTGCAAATAGCCCGGTCTCATTCCCAGGGCGTCAAAAAACAATGCTTTGTCAGCACTCTTTAGCGTATAAATGGACGCACTGGGCTTTAGAGTAACTACAATGTGAGCCCATTCGCATCAATATTAGACACTACCAACTCCACAACGCTCCGGGGTTGTGATGACTTAGTATCCTATAATATTTTAGTATACAAGTTACTTTTTCCGTACCTATAATGTTGTTTACATTCTACTTAATTTACGGACTTATTTTACAGCCAACAATTAAGTTTACTGCGACTGTAGTAGAGCGCCATCTACTGATTGTTAGAAAGCGACGCAAAGGGTCCCGACCAGGCGTCGGTAGTACACGAGTCAGCATGAGAATGGGTTGTACAGTAAAAATCAATTGAACATTCAGTTTGAAAATATAGTTTTGAAAGTTCAGTATTCCTGTTTTAAAACGTTTAGAAATATCTCAGCTCTGTATTTTGTTGGTTATGCCCCATTATGCCGCGGCAACAGGACTTCAAAGGCACAGACTAGGAGCAGCTTGAAACAAGTCCTGCTTTCTCTTCGCAGCCCCGTGGATCTGACTTGGCAGAATGCTTACATCAAAGTAACAGAACTGTCTTTGGGACTACGCTGATGGAGTTTCATTCCAAAACTAGATGCACACCTAGAACATTATAACCACTCCCATATTGACAGCTGGAACTAGATTGCTATTTGAACTTGGAGTCTAGATTTGTACGGATGAACTGGTATATTTCAAAATGAGGGAGTTTGGTTTCAAGGAACAGTTTACCATTTGCTTTCTATAATCCACTAAGAATTGTTGTATCTTCATTACCTTAGCCCAGGGGTGTCAAACATACGGCACGTCATTTTATGTGGCCCGCGAATCCCCCAGCAAAAAATAAAAAAATAATTTACAAAAATTAAAAGTTAAATGTGAAAATAAAAATATCCCCATGGTTGAAATTATGAGATGAGCCATTTGCGCCGCCGGTCTCGCCGTGGGCTATTTTGTGTTCATTCGCACTGGACGCGCCGGAGAGGGGGCGTGGCTTATCGCCCTGAAATCCGTTCAACTGTCCGCCATTAACCATGGAAAAAGAACCCCTATTTCTGCTAAGTAGGTGTTGAGGAAGTCACAGATATCCCGGGAAACTAAACTAAATATGTTCGGAGTAGTTACATTTACACCGTCTTACATTTACAACCGGCCCTTTGAGGGCGACCGTGATGCTGATGTGGCCTCAGAGTGAAAATGAGTTTGACACCCCTGCCTTAGCCCTTCATATCTTCATATCTACATATCTCTGTGGTCTTCACAGAGCAGGCCACATGTTCCTACAGTAGCCTGGAACGGACAAACCAACAGTGGTTCTAGAGGGCCATGTGCGTTTTCACGTTTTCGTGAACTGTAGTTCTCCTAAGCGCTGGACTCATAGGAGTCTCAACTGAAACAATCTGCAACCTCACAGCTAGATGCCACCAAGTACTGAACACTGCACCCTCAATGGAAAACTTCCAAAAATAACGCAATAAAGCATCTCTGTGAGAAAAGACATTTGTCATGGCGTGCATGTTGAGAGCTGTGTGGAGGCAATATAAATGCTCCTTTTTATAGCACCTTTAAGATGTTGACCTGATGATGGTGAAGAGGTATAGTCAGAGGATCACCAAAGTCATTAGTCACTATCTCAGGTAGCAGGTTTATAGTTGAGTATAATGATTTCATGAAGAGAGTAACTAACAGCTGGAAGTCCAAAAACAAGCAGGTAATAGATGACAATACAAAAAACTACAAGCATGATTAACACAGTGGAAAACAAGGACCAAGGTAGGGACTAAAGCAGATGAGCTGAAACAGGTAAGGACAGATTATATACAAAATCCTAATCAACAAATTATACACATTATAGGTGTGGTAGGAAACCAGACATGAGGAGAATAGCTTTCAAAATATGAACAGGAAACTAAACTAACCCTTTTACCATGACCTTTTGTGCACTTCTTCCCGATGGGAACATGAATGTTTGAACCAAATTGCGTGTTCACTAACAAGGACCACGCCAATAACAGTATGAGTTTTGAGAGGTTTATTGCATAGTGGAAAGATTGTTAGATTCAAGAAGCGGAAGGGGTCGAGGGATGAAATAGATATAGGGTAGGGGTAGAGGGATGAAGAGGAGTAGGGTAGAGGGATGTGGGGTAGGGGTCGAGGTAGAGGGATGAAGGGATGTCAGGAAGAAGAAGAGGAGGGTTTGTAGAAAGGAGGTTAGGCGAATGATGGGGGACCGTTGATGTTCGGCGGCTGGCGGGAACGGGGGGAATGGAGACTGTAGGGTGGGGGCCGTCTCTTCAGAAGCTCTGGCGGAGCAGAGTCCCCTGTTGTTCCTGTAATCCTGAGAGAGAGAGAGAGAGAGAGAGAGAGAGAGGGAGAGAGAGAGAGAGAGAGAGAAATAGGACGACAAAAAGCACAAGCATACAAAAGTAAACATCCTTTCTCACATACATTACATTTAACCCATCCTAAATGGAGTGGGCTGCTGTGAAGTGCCCAGAGAGCTATTTGGGGTTCAGTGTCTTACTCAAAACACGTTTACACTACGGACAGGAGGAGATGGAACCGCCAACCTTGTAACACTGGCACTGCTTGCTGACCCGACCATGAACCACAACATCCCTTGTTTGTGGCGTTCTCTGGACTTTTTCTTACATTTCACATTCTCCATCTCTTGTTCCCCATTTCTGGACAGTAGGTGACGCTGACGGCTGGATACGCCCTCAACCCAGCACTGCCTTTGGTTGGTGGACATGTGAGGTGACTGGCTCAGTGGTAGAGCATGGTCGTCCTTTAATCAGTTATGTTGAGTTATCAATGTTAGTTAGTTTTGATGGGCAGGTGGTACCTTGCATGGTAAATAGTAAATGTACTGTACTTGTATAGCAATTTTCTAGTCTTATAGGACTACCATGCAAGGTGCCATCTGCCCATCAGGACTATCTAACATTCATACACCACAGGCACAGCCTGCGGGAGTGAAGTGTCTTGCCCAAGGACACATCGACAGCAGAGCCGGTGATCAAGCCACCGATCTTCTGATGAAGACGACCCTGCTCCACCCCTGCCATCAGTGTATGAATATGTGTTAAAGCGTTCTGAGTGGGTGGAAGACTAGAGAAGAGATATACAAGTACAGTCCATGTGGACTCCTCATGGTTAGTTTTGTTGTACAACTTTAGGGCTACCTGTTCCTTGCCTGCTTTAAGTACTGTTGTCATTGAGCGGTTATGAAACGTAGCTTGTGTCCGCAAGTTTGATTATCAACCCCCACAATTAACCTTAAATTCATGTACGTGCTACTGTAGAGCCACAAAGTTCGCCGATATTTAGTGCATTTTGGTCGCACTGCTGTGGCACAATATGCATGAAAACCATCAGACAGTAACATCTCATCATCATCAAGGAAAGAATTCATTCGTTTTTAACAATGGAAATAGTAGTTTGACAAAAAAACTACTATAAGTCTTCTTACTTGCACTTTCAACAGCATCTCGTGGTCTTCATCGGCAAAGGGATTTTGCTCAGAAATTAAGATGGCTCAATTGTATGCACAAACCATATTTAAAGTGCTTTGCAATCAAGGACAACATAAACCATCACAAACAGGGAAAGTACCCACATGGGTAACTTGACAAGTTACTAAAGTGAGCACAGAAAAGTAGTTGTGGGTAATCCACAGACTGTATCGTGAACTTCTTTGGTGTGTTCTCTGGATTATCCAGAGTAACAAAGACACGGTTTCTGGAAAGGCTTCATTTTTGCGCCTCCGAGCCATCATCAGCCTCGGTCGGAGGTATTATGTTCAGGGTTGTCCATTCCCGTGAACGTGGTATCTCATCAACGCCTGGAGGGAGTTTCTTCAAACATCCATCTGGACTTAAGGATAGACTGATTAGAATTGAATTGGTCAAAGTTTAAGGTCACTTTGACCTCATGTTGGTCCCATTCAAGCAATATTTCAGGGACGCCTTGAGCGGATTACTTCAAATTACTAATTAAAATGAAGGTCACTGTGATCTCACATCCTTCTCATTCTTGTGAAAGCAATTCCTCTGGAATACCAAGGGAATAGTATTACATCTGGCACAAACATCCACTTGGAATCAAGAATGAACTGATCAGAATTGCGTTCAGTGTGACTTCATAAAACACATTTTTTGGCCATAACGCAAGAAATGAGAATTATTACAATATAACAACAACGTCCCAAAGGATATAATGATGAAGCGATGACAGTTTGGACAGACATGGATGCAGAGTGCAAAAACTGACTGAATGTAAACTGATGGAGGCATACAACATTGAGGCGATAATTTGTTTTAAATATTAATTTTCAAAGACAAATATCTGCTTTTCCTGATATGTCTTTAGTTGTGTTAATTGTATGTGTACATAACACGATATTTTTTGTCATTCGAATCCAAAGCTGTAGTATCTGTTGATATGAGTTTTCAATGCAGGAAGCAGATGTGAGTAGAAACTCCATTCTCCTCTCCCTTTCCCCTGCAGATGATGCTTGACTGTTAAGTGTATGCTAATGATCTGCGACTCTTCCGGTGATTTTGCAGAGCACACCTCACTTTAATTGCACAAGGGAAATTAATTGGGCTACACAGTAATTACACTCAGAAGGACATGCAAGGAAGATGGGCCTCGCAAGTGATTAACTCCTGTGAAACGGTCTCATTTGGTTTAGGTGTGCTTGTGGTGTTTAAGAGCATGTGGTATTGGTGAGGCCCCAGGAGGTTCATGGGTGCACTCAGAATCCCGGGATCCCATGGGGCTCTGGGTAAAATTCTGATGCTTATTACCGAGGGAGAGCAGTTACTGTAAGAATTGTCTCTTCCTGTTGCTGTTTGCCTCTGAAGCCGTCACCGCCACTCAGTCGCCGTGGGAATAAAGGACTGAATGTGAGAGGGAGACGGCTGTCCTCGTTTCTCAGGATTTGTGGTGGTGGGAGTTCTTCAAATCCCAGAAGAAAAGAAACACAGATGCAGCCTCCTTTTCATCTCCAGATTCCACAGAGCTGCCAGTAAAGTTTATTTTATCTTAATACTGTGGCTTATGTTTGTCCGTGTATCTGTATTACGCCACACAAACAGTGAGGAACATGCTGAAGATGAACACTGACCAAAGAGAAGGAAGAGGGTGTGTAAACTAAAAGACTGCACGGCATATGGGCAACTGAAAAGTCTGTGGTGTCTGTTTATGTTTTAACAATTGGACAAAACGTATTTGTCAACAGCTTTTTCCCATAACAAAGACAAGATGGAAAGACTAACTGGTTACAATCCAAGAGTGAATATGTAAAGTATGTAATGTTATTGACCACTCATGATGAGAACAATCACTGTACCCATGACGTGTTTATTGCTTAAATCACACAAATGCCAGAGAAATACAATGAAGCCCACTGATTAGATACCGCCACCATGTCCTTGGCCCTAGTTTTCAAACCAAAGTATTTAGTTATGTTAAATTAAGATCATGGTTTGAGTTCAAATAAGTCGGCTTGTTAAGTAGAATAAGTCTGCTTGTTACGTAGAATAAGTCGGCTTGTTAAGTTAAGATCATGGTTTGAGTTCAAATAAGTCAGTTTGTTACGAAGAACAGTAGCTGATGTTAGTTCCTACATAAGTTGCAGAACAAAAGTTAGGTAAAATAAGTCAAAGCTGACCCGGTGTCACACAGGATACAAAAGGCGGTCTTCGTCCACCACCAACCTCCCGCCCACCCGACGTGGACTTTCTCCCTCTTTTTCTATGTCAGTTGCTCTGAGTGTTGAATAACGACTTGGATGGTTTTTCATTGGTCAGTTGAAAGCCTAGTGTGTATAAATAAAGAGCCAAAAGATTGCTTCTGTGCATCATATCAGACACTCGTGAGCACTGGCGAGCATCAGTATTTCACGAGACGAGAGTGAACTTACCACTCGGCTATTGCTTTGCCTCATGAATCGATGTTTTCTTGTGAACAATAGATCAAAAGACTATGAAATGTAAAATGCGTTTGTCATAGTGATGAACCCACAGAGAGTCAGTTCCTCTCCTTTTAACATCTTTTATCCAGTCATTTTGTTTTGCAGCCAGTGGCTTCACTGCTCTCGTTCAGTCTCACGGCTCTCATTGAACTGGTTTTCAGCAGCAGCAGGAAGCTGTCGCGAGTACAAAATCTCCACTGTACACTACCCGCTCAGGAGCAAACAGCAGACAGAGTCTGCTGGTGTACATGGCGGACCATTTAGCAGCTAAAGAGACAGAAGTTTCTCAGGGGGTGGTGGAGACCCAAAACAGAACTAAACGGAGAGTGAATATCGGACTTCAGCTGAACACAAACCCTCTTAATCAACGCTAATGTTGCTCCATAACTGTTGGACGTGAACTTTTGTTTTTTGTCCTGATTCTGCTTCTCAAGTGTCACAAGCTACTCCTTTCTGTGGCTGTCCTTGACCCGTCGCTGTACTGAACACACACATGATAAGGATATTGATCTTCTCACCTGACTCTGGGGAATACTACATCCAAGAATGTTTCCAAACCTTTAAGATCGTTCCTTTAATAACCATCAATCAGAGTGACTGTGAAACCTGCAGAGATCTCACCAATACTGTGATTGATGATGATCACAGACCTCCCTAGGGATACACAGGAACATATTTTTACTTGTAAAAAATAGGAACCCAACACAGTAAATTACATCCACTGTCTCAATTAGTGGGAACCGGAGAGATACACTTTGTTTTTCAGCTTGCTGAGCATTTGAATTTAGCTCAACTTTTGACCAGGTCTTTCTGTCACCTCGCTCTTCACTCCCTTGATCTCTCCAGCTCCTACTACGTCACACAATCGGATGTTCTCCCGGGGGAAGCATCCATATTTGTTTATCTTTAAATAACCTGTTTATTCTCCCAGAATGCTCTTGTTTTTTCGAGGATGCAGGGAGGGTGTCAGCGTGCGGGGGGCGGCCCCATTCATCTCTGCCTTTCATTTATTATTCAGTCCAACCAGCGAGTCTGCAGCGAGAGGCTTCACCTCATCCTTATCAGGCCTGCTTCCAATAATTACAGTCGCTGTTATTACTGCACCACTTTCTTTACTCCACACACACACACACACACACACACACACACACACACACACACACACACTGAGTTTTTATTCGGGATCCACACAACAGTGTTTTCAAAAATAAATCTGGGAGTGGTGTATAGACTGTTTGATTGCTGATATTCTTTATTAAAACAAATGTAGTTCATTCTGTTATGGTAGATGTGCAGCGTTATTGATTACATACTCACTTATCACAGGTAAATGACCCAAAAGCAGACAAGAACATTTCATTGATTTTGATGGTGAATTGATGATACAAAGGCAACAAGTCCATCGGAAGCAGAGAATCGGCAGGTTTACAGGACTGGAGCAGGGCGGTTATAGGGGCAGGCTCAGGTACAGATTTGGGTTCAGGTAGAGGTTTTAAAACAAAATCACAAAGCAACATCGATGATCTGGCAACTGCTTGGTGAAAAGGGTTTTGAGATATGTATGTATGTATGTGTGTATGTGTGTGTGTGTGTGTGTATATATATATATATATGTGTGTATATGTATATATATATATATGTTTATACACACATACGTATATATATATATATATATATATATATGTATGTATATATATATATATGTGTATATATGTATATATATATGTATGCATATATATATATGTATGTATATATATATGTGTATATATGTATATATATATATATGTATGCATATATATATGTATGTATATATATATATATGTGTATATATATATATATGTATATATGTGTATATGTATATATATATGTGTATGTATACGTGTATATATATATACGTGTATATATATATACGTGTATATATATACGTGTGTATATATACGTGTATATATATATATATACGTGTGTATGTATATGTGTGTGTATATATGTGTATATATGTATATATATATGTGTGTATATATATATATATATGTTAACGCATTAACGCATTCATTAATTAACGCCGACAATTATTTTATCGCGCGTTAACGCATTTTTAAAATTTGTTATATAAAAAAAAAAGAACTTTTTTTTTTGTTTTATTGAAAGACAAGAGACATACACATAACAACAGTGGGATAAAAGTCAGCAAACATCCTGTAGTCAGTAATTTTAGTGCACCTATATGCTGAAATTCACGGTAAATGCATTTAAACGGCACAGATCGGGAGTGTAGGAAGGACTTTGAAAGTTAGCGGAAAGATTAACGTGGGACAACATCCGGTTTTCAGAATAAGATGCGAACAAAATGAATTATATTCACATTAAGTATGAAACATGCTACCTGCATCTCATGAACCAAATGTTATTGCCCTTTTGTGGGTCCAGGCTACAAGGCTAATGACACCAATGACTCTCTCCAGGAAAAGTCGGGGCCCTGTATGCAGCTAGCTGTCTCAATTTCTGTCCTGCAAGTTGATAGAAAAAGAAAGGTGAGACTGCGAAGAAACAACAGTAAACCTGCAAACTTATCAAACTTAGCATACATTCCTCGTCAGCCTGTCCAAATAAATTGGGCAAAGAAAGCTTTAACCACATTAAACTTAGCTATCTTAAATGTCAGGTCTCTGTCAGGAAAAACATTTTTAATCAATGATTTTATTGTTAGGCACAAACTGGACATTTTGTTTTTAACTGAAACTTGGTTAAATCAAGATAACAGTGCAGCTGTTCTTATTGAATCAACACCTGACAACTTCAGTTTCATGAGTGAAACAAGAGCGCATAAGAAAGGAGGTGGTGTTGCTGTTTTATTTAATGATTCTCTTCAATGCAAGCAGATGCCCTTTGGTCATTTTAGTTCTTTTGAATATGTGGCTCTGAATTCCACTCAAGCTTTATTCCTAAACATTTACAGACCGCCTAAATACTGTGCAACCTTCTTTGATGAGTTTACTGAACTGCTGTCTGTAATCTGTATTGATTTTGACTGTGTTGTTATTGTTGGTGATTTTAATATCCATGTTGATAATCCCCAGGACAGAGAGTCTATAGAACTATGTGGTGTCCTTGATAACTATGATCTGACTCAGCATGTGACAGGACCCACCCACAACAGGGGGCACACTCTGGACCTAATCATCACCAAAGGTGTAAACATTTCCAAGGTTGCTGTGACTGATGTTGCACTCTCTGATCATTTCTGTGTTTTCTTTGAGAGTGCAATCTCCTTGCACACAAATGTCCAAACCAAGGTTGTGACAAAGCGTTACATCTCTGAAAACACCAGTGAACTATTTATTCAGAAGTTCTCCTCCACACCAGCCCTCTCTTGCCTCTCAGTCAATGAGCTTGTAGATGGCTTCAATTTTAAAGT
This sequence comes from Lycodopsis pacificus, assembly GCA_028022725.1. Classification (NCBI taxonomy): domain Eukaryota; kingdom Metazoa; phylum Chordata; class Actinopteri; order Perciformes; family Zoarcidae; genus Lycodopsis; species Lycodopsis pacificus. The sequence continues at coordinate 1,468,489 of CM051694.1, read as the reverse complement.
TAAAAATATTATTGATGCCATTGCACCCACTAAAGTGAAGGTTGTCTCGGGTAAGCAAAGATCTCCTTGGAGAAATGCTACGCTGGTCAAAATAGAGAAACGAGAGTGTCGGAAAGCTGAGCGCAGGTGGCGAAAAACGAATCTCCAGATTCACTGTGACATCTATAAAGAGAGACTTCGCAATTATAATTTGGAACTTAGAAATGCAAGGCAGTCATTCTTCTCTGACATCATAACCAAAAACAAGAACAATACAAGCGCCTTATTTGCTACCGTCGACAGGCTAACAAACCCTCCAGTGTCGGTAGCTGCTGAGCTCCAATCCACTTGGGCATGCAATCAATTTGCCTCCTTTTTTACTGACAAAATTCTGAAAATTAGACAAGCAGTCAGTGCCTCCACACCAACCACAGGATATGTGTTGTCCCGATCTCTGAATAACATCCATTCAAATATCATGACACAATTTCATTCAATCGACCGTAGAAGCCTAGAAGACATTATACAACATCTGAAGTCATCCTCCTGCTGCTTGGATGTTCTACCAACACACTTTTTCAAAGATATTTCAAACTGCATGACCACTGATCTTTTACAAATTGTAAACACATCCCTTCTCTCAGGTGTCTTCCCACAAGCCCGAAAAACTGCAGTTATTAAACCGCTCCTAAAGAAGGCTAGTTTAGACTCCGCAACAATGAAATATTACAGGCCAATATCAAACCTCCCATTTTTAAGTAAAATAATTGAAAAAGCGGTTTTCCAACAGCTGACCAACTTCTTGGCCGTAAATAACTGCTTTGATGTTTTCCAGTCAGGCTTTCGACAGCACCACAGTACTGAAACTGCTCTTGTTCAGGTTTTCAACGACATCCACTTAAACATAGACAATGGCAGAAGTTCAGTCTTAGTGTTACTGGATCTCAGTGCTGCATTCGACACGGTTGACCATGCCATACTCCTAGAAAGACTAAAAATCTGGGTGGGACTCTCTGGCACAGCACTTAACTGGTTTGAATCCTACTTGAAGGACCGAGAATACTTTGTGTCTGTAGCTGATTACACATCAGAGCTGACAAAAATGACATGTGGTGTTCCCCAAGGTTCAATACTGGGGCCTCTTCTGTTCAACATCTACACGCTTCCACTAGCTCAGATTATGGAAAACAACAAAGTGTGTTATCATAATTATGCAGACGACACACAAATCTACATAACTATGTCACCAGGGGACTATAATCCCATACAAGGGCTGGGTAACTGCATTGAACAAATCAACAACTGGATGTGCCAGAATTTTCTTCAATTAAACAAAGATAAAACTGAAGTAATTGTTTTTGGTACCAAGGACGAACAATTGAAAATCACCGCTCAGCTTCAATCACTGATGTTAAAACCCACAAACCAAGCCAGAAATCTAGGTGTAGTTATGGATTCAGACCTCAACCTGAACAGCCATATCAAGACAATTACAAAATCAGCCTACTATCACCTGAAGAATATATCAAGGATTAGAGGACTTATGTCTCAACAGGATTTGGAAAAACTTGTCCACGCATTTATCTTCAGCAGACTGGACTACTGTAACGGTGTGTTTACAGGTCTCTGTAAAAAGTCCGTCAGAAAGCTGCAGCTGATTCAGAACGCTGCAGCCCGAGTCCTCACTAAGACCAGGAGGGTGGATCACATCACCCCAGTTCTAATGTCTTTGCACTGGCTTCCTGTCCAACAAAGAATTGACTTTAAAATCCTGCTGTTGGTTTACAAAGCACTGAATGGTTTAGGGCCAAAATACATCTCTGATCTGCTGCTACCTTATGAACCATCCCGACCCCTCAGGTCGTCTGGGACCGGTCTACTTTCTGTTCCCAGAGTCAGAACTAAACATGGAGAAGCAGCGTTCAGTTTTTCTGCTCCACATATCTGGAACAAAGTCCCAGAAAGCTGCAGGTCTGCTGAGACCCTCAGCTCCTTTAAATCAAGATTGAAGACTTTTCTGTTTGCTGCTGCCTTTAATTGAACCACACTCAATTAATGTATTCATCAATTTCCTGCATTTCTGCATTTTACGACTGCATTTTATTTCTTACACTGTTTTTTAATGTTTTAATGAATGTTCTTAATTGTTTTTAAATACGCTGATGTGAAAGGAGTACAAGTGGAGACTGCACAATTATAACGGTATTTCCTTCGGGACCAAGCTCGTGCCAGGCACACACTAGAAAACAAAGATCCATAGGTGGTTTGTGTGTGGGTTGAAAAGAATTGGCAGTGTAGAGGTTTAAGATAAGATAAGATAAGATAATCCTTTATTAGTCCCTCAGTGGGGAAATTACAGGTTTGAGTGCAGCGTAGATGATCTCTGGGAGACATCGATTTTTAAAGGTTTTATGAATGAATGTTCTTAATTGTTTTTAAATACGCTGATGTGAAAGGAGTACAAGTGGAGACTGCACAATTATAACGGTATTTCCTTCGGGACCAAGCTCGTGCCAGGCACACACTAGAAAACAAAGATCCATAGGTGGTTTGTGTGTGGGTTGACAGAATTGGCAGTGTAGAGGTTTGAGTGCAGCGTAGATGATCTCTGGGAGACATCGTTTTTTAATGGTTTTATGAATGAATGTTCTTAATTGTTTTTAAATCTCCTTTTCTTTTGTCTTATGTTTTGATGCTTTTAATGGTTTTATGTGAAGCACTTTGAATTACCTTGTTGTTGAAATGTGCTATACAAATAAACTTGCCTTGCCTTGCCTTTTGTTCATATAGCAGTACTTTAAAATAAAAGTGCGCAATACACTACTTTTGAATTCATTATTGAACTTTGCCATAACAATGCGATTAATCGCGATTAAATATTTTAATCGTTGCCCAGCACTAATATATACACATACACACTGACTGATACCCGAGACAAGCAGATGTGGGAACCAGGTGCACTTGATGGTGCTTTCAGGTGTCGTTGGAACACAACTTTATTTTGCAAAATGCACCAATATAAACTTAGTCATAAACGTTTTCTAACACAGGGCTTCTCTCCGGGACAGACATTAATGCAGGACCCAGTTTATATTATCCTGTAGTTGTGCAAATTCCCCAAAAAACATCTGACGCACAGTAAACCTAAGCCTACGTGGCCCCTGGATGTCGTATACACATTCTCTGTTTCACACTGTGTGTGTGTGTGTGTTCTTTACTATGGTCCAAAAATAACCCCTGATGGTGTGTTGAAATAACCAAAGGTGGGTGATTTACCTTTTTACTTATAGTAGTCAGATCATCAAATCTTCATCATCAATCTCAAATTGCATGCAGAAAAAATGCTATTTAGCGGGTTTGCTGTTTGACACATGATGGCTCATGTTTTTACACAACAGGAGGGTTGAGGGACAACCCTGGTTGTATCGTATTTTGCTTTCTCATCAGTTGTAATGACACAGTACTCACCAAAGTGAGTGTTGATATCCAGGAACTCGGTGACATTGCCATAATGAAGATGGACGGGGGAAGAAACACTTCATTTGGAAGTCTAATTGAGAGCGAGCACATCTGGAATGTCTCTTCCTCATTGTCCAGGAACACAGTGTGCACACATCCACAGTAAGCACAGCACGTCAAAGGTGAAGCAGGAAGTGACTCTGTAAACTGACAGATGTCCACCACAGACAGCTTGGGTCACCATTTTACCATTTAACTGTTGTTTTCTCATACAAATAGGTTTGTCAAACAATGTTACAACAACCAGAAGATTGAATGTCCAGCCCTACAAATTAAAATCCAGATGTAATAAACCAGTTATTCTTCCTCGTTTGAGATTGGATTAAATGAGGTAGCGTGGGATTATAACAATGTGCAGGTTAATGAAAGGGCAAAACAGAGAACTCTCAGCTTTATAGTTTCTGAACAATACTTCACTCTGAGACAGAAGGGAGGTGTTAAGGGTCCTTGCTCCAGCGAAGCGGGGTCAGTCTGTTAGAGGAAGGGCTCCGCTGCCAGTGCAGTCGGTGGTGGGGGGGGTGCTCAGGACTGATATTTAGTTCAGATTGTATGAAGTATTTTTTAAAGGATGTCTTACCAATAACAATTGAATAAAAATAATCTTTTCCTAAATGTAGAAACATAAATGTGCAGTTGATGTACTTGCATGTCTATGATTGAATGCACTTGGTGTCATTGCACTTGGTGTCAGCTAAATTAATGTAACGTAGTAAAGGTCAATCAGTGTAACTGTTTGTGTCGTCGCTACCCGCTTACTGTCAGACAAATATTACCAGTTGGTTTCTGAAGTTGCATTAACAGCTGAATTGATTAGCTCCATATTATTACATCCTTATTGGTAAAATGATTTAAGTTCAAAGGCCTATTTTGTGTGTTTTATATTTAACCATAACTTATACTTTATTTGTAATAATAACAGTCTATCCATTAGTTTTTCATGGGGAGATATTTAGGAAATATTTTTTTAAACCTTGCCATCGACATAAAAATATGTTTTGAAAGTAACTTGGAGCTCTGCAGAATCAAAAGGTCAACACTTGAAAACATGGGGGAGGGGCTTGTGTGACCCTGGGAGTTTTGTTGTCTGGGGCAACAGCTCCTGGCAGGGTCTCCCAAGACAAAGCGGTCTCAGGGGAGGGCCCAGATCAGAGCGATTCAGAGACCCTTTATGAATCGGCCGCAAAAGAGTTGGGACCTGGGGGTGCCGACCCCTCGGCATCGCAGGCTGGCTCCTGGCCTAGACAGGCCAAACTGAAACTTTTTGAACCCCATACAGATTAAAAGAGATGACAGCAGAGCAGAGGGATAAAGAGCCACAACCAGAAAACAAGCTTCTTCTCAGTGCAGCTTTTAAATGAGATTAATTAAGCATTGCTGATCAAAGGAAATGCCCAAAGTGAATACATGTGCCTTATCTGTGAGTGTATGTGTGAGAGGCAGAGAGGCACAGTGCACCTGAGTATTACCAGCAGTGCAGGAACCCAGCAGAAATAGCAACACAGACAATTTACTCTCAGTGGGAGCTGCTGACGCAGCCTGCAGCGTGTGATTTTCAGCTGATTGCGAGTCACCGAGCTCTCTTTTCCCACATTGGCCTTTTGTTGTGGAGGAACTGTAGCGTACCTGTTCCTGCCCTGACTCTGTAGCACCCATCGATTTTCCTCTTTTCCCGTCCGCCATCCCGTTCCCTCAAATCAATGCTGCCGAATTGCTTTTTTACCACCGAAAATGTCAAGTGGTAACCAGCGGAGCGCGAAGGGCAGAGAACGTTTCAGAGAATCTCTCCAGGTCGGGCTGTGCCAGATGAGGCTTTCGGAGGAGAACTCGGAGGTGACAGCAGAGACGGCAGCGGAGCTGGAGCCAAACAGCAGCTCGGTGTGAAAGTCTTTACTCCGTTTTGCTGTCATTTACAGTCTCACTAGTTCCTTTCCTCCTTTAATCTCTGTGTTCCATTAAGAGGGGGGGGGGGCTTGCACACACACACAACGCGCAGCGCAGAGAGACAGGTGCAGTGAGGTAAATGTGCAATAAAAGTGCTTTTTCTTTATCTGTGTTTTTTTTAACGTTCTGCTGCCAACCCGTTCTCACTCCCACCTCTTCAAGCACTGAGGGCCCATCCGACCTGGCTTATTGATACTTTAACACCTTAGGCTGGGGAGTCGGTAGATTAAGTTCAGGCTGCTGATGGGGCTACTACTGCGTTTAGTTTTTCTTACAAAGACACATTCTGATATCCATCCTTACTCCTGAAAGTTGAACTATTTTGCAAGCGAGTGTTAAAGGTTTTAACTTTTTCATTACATTGAATTCAGCGTCCAACGAGATTTGAATCGGTCTGGTGCGGCTCATTGCTGAGTGGAGTATAGTGTCAAATGCTTCGAACCTCGGTTAGTTTCCTGTCATGAAGTAATCATGCCTGATATTTGTGTCCTTTGACCATCATTCACTAACTCTAACCAAGTGGTTTTAGATACCTAAAAATATATTTACTTGTATTTCATTCATGATAACATGATTAACCATGTTTTAGGTGCCAGCCTCTTTTAGGCTTTTAGGAATCTATGGAATATTCATTCATCCATTCTATCCAGGGCCAGGTCACATGAACAACAGGCTTAGTAGGGTAAATGCATACGTCCCTCTCCCCAGCAACATTTTCTAAGCTCTTCCTGGGGGACCCCCGAGGCAGTATCAAGCCAGACAAGATACGTAATACCTTTAGCGTATTCTGGTTCTTCCCCGGCGCCTCTTACCAGTTAGACTTTCTCCGAAAACCTCTAAAGGGAGGTGTCCATGAGGGGTCCTGACCAGATGACCATCTCAACTGGCCCCTGGGGACGTGGAGGAGAAGAGGCTCTACTCCGAGCTTCTCACCCTATCTGACCCCTTCAACTGAAGCAAAGCTCTGTCTTAGCAATGGAGCACAATGAAACCATCGTCATAGTGGGGAAAAAGAGAAAATAATCACGAAATAAGTTGAATGTATTTACAAAAACAATTGAATAAGATGGGAGAAAAATATATTAAATCAAAATGTTCAGCCTCTCGTCTAATTGTGTGCACCAGAGGTTGGACTTTGGAAACCACTGAACGGTGTCACAGCGACGATATTGAAGAAAAAGAAAGAGACTTCCATTGACTGGTTCACTGCAGTACAGCAGGTTTCTCTTGAGACAATGGCAGAGTTCATAGAGTTCTCTCCTCTTCATAGGCCGTCCGTGTGTCTCCCATGCAAGTTGCGCATATTTTCTAATCTCCGGCATGGTGAGGTTGCTAGTTCTGCAATGCATAGTAACATCATATCTCACATTGTCGTGGAGGTTGTGCAGGAATAATGACTTGAAGGCATGGTCCTCCTCTAGACCTGGGGCGTGACATCCCTGGAAGTACGCAGACCTCAAACGCCTGAAGTAATCTCTCGGGGCCTCTAGCCTTCCCTGAGAAATGGCAAAGGCGCCGAGGGTGGCAGAAGTTGGGTCGGGGTACAGGGAGTACTCCTCCCTGAAGGCCTGACAGAGGCTCTAGTAGCGGTCGCGGATACCCGCCTGGAGCATTTCCATGAAAACGTGGACGCTTCGAGCCGTGGTCTTCCATATTAGTTTGAGTTTTTCACGCAATGAGGGTCGAGGAGGCAGCGATCGATCTCCCTTAGATAGTCATCAATGCTCGATTCACGATTACCGGGATCGAAACGCTCTACATCTTTTGCAAGAGACTCAATCTGCCGGGTACGCAGGCCCATCCGAGTCGTCTGAGTCTCCATACTCGCGATGGTGATAACGACGACTATCCTCCCTCCGTGAGGGGGATGGGGTCCGTTCTTGTCGCACCCGTAAACTGCGTGGCGGGTATCGTTCGCCTGTTGAGGTGGTTTTGAAACCACTTGGGCCGCCTAGGACCTGGTGTTGGTCCTCTCTCCTCCTGGTTGGGGGATCCCGTTCGGTCAAAACGCAAGGTGGTTCGACTCTCGGGGAATGAGATGACTGGGCTGAGGGGCTCTGTAGCTATCCAAAATGGCAACATGAGGGGCTAAATTGGGGGTAGCAGTACTTACCGGGGTTTCTGGAGTTCCTTCATGCCCGGAACTCCAGAATTGGGATTTCTCTGAGTATTTTGAAGCGTTTTCAATCTGTCATTACTCTCTAATGCCTTAGAGAGTTCCGTGTTGACCTCCCTGAGATCCCTGCGCAGGCTACTATTTTCTGACTGAAGAGCTCTACAGTCGTTTCCCAACTCCTGAACCTCTGTTCAGAGAGCACAGATTTCGCATTGCAGCTCATCACTCCGTTCCCGGGTTCGGGCAGCTTTTTATGATGGTAGGTGAGCAGTATTGCTCCAATCACATCCTGAATCAGGCGCTTTGGCTTCCCCGCAGGGTTATTTACATAAGCCACTAACTCCTCATCACATAGGACAGCGGTGTATTTAGCAAAGTACTCTCTCTGCCGCCGTGAGTTTGAGGACATCAGCCACCGCATCTCGTAATGCGGTGTCTTCTGGAGCTACAGCTCCAGGAGTAGGGGGTTTCTCGTCACTCATTCTCTTTCTTAGTGAGCGCAACTCCCAGTGGTTATCAATTCCCTACTGTTAGAAAGGAACTGTTAGTGTTTACGGTTAATGCAGGCGCACAGTGAAATGTCTAGTTCTGTGACTTACAATTTCTACTATACTGCTCTGAGGTATCACTACTGCTTTACAACCCAAAGGTACAAGAATGCTAATGTGGTTTTAGCACTTTTGGCCTGTGACAACTGTGTGTAATTTCTTTGAGGGATTAGGAAAAATAAAGTGTTGGTTTTACAGATAAACGATCAAATCTACTAAACACAGCTGACAGTTGACAGAAATGCAACGAATAATCTAACCTGGAAGGGAAAAGAAATTAAGATAAAAAATCAAAATTAAAATCAAAAATGTAACTATTTTGGAAAATTATTTCGGAACTTTGGATTATTCAAAAAGAAAAAATTTATAATTAAACTTTCTTGGGAAAATTAATTATTCAAAAAGTATTCAAAATGATTCGAAGGTATACTATGGATTAGTGTGCATACATACTGCAATAAAACTGGAATAACGTACCCTCACATGGGGCACCACTATGTTGGGAACGTAGAGGAGCGTGTTGAAACTAAACTATCAATATAACCAATAACCAAACTATAAACTAAGTCTCATAATTAGTGTTCACTCACGATATTAAAAACCTCTTGGGCCCTAGCCCTAGGCCTCTGCTCGAAAATTGCATACCCATACTCAAGAGAGTCCAGAACTCTAACTACAAGGTCTATTTTAATAATTTTGATGGTTTAATACAGGTGAGATGTGTTCAATTGTGTAAATATTATTTATATGTTACTGGTTAATAACTGATACACTTATGGCACAGCTCAAATTGAAAATGTTTCAGGTTCGCCTCAAAAAAAGCACTTGTATTGAACTTTTTTTTTTAAATAATGCACCTGCAAGCCTAAAAATACACCACAGACATAGAACACGTTTTACATGTCCCCACAACATATTTTACTTCGATTGAGTGAAGCAGGCCAGCATAAATGGTCTGATTCAAGCTAAATTTTTATTTTCGGAACCAGCAGTTGCATTGCTGTATTACAATTGTATATACTATATATTCAGTTTTATTATCACTAAGAGTGTTCAATAATCCTAATAAAGCAGTTTGACACCATTTGGAATAATTTTGAGCAGTTATGAGTGTCATATCTGTCAATCATAAAAATATATGAATCATAATGTGTGTGTGTGTGTGTGACTCTAGAATGGGCTGTGTTTTGTCGATTTACTCATGAAACACCTTTTTCGATGTGAGATAGCCATGCGGGGGTGTTTGATCGTATCCGGGTCTGTTTACTGACTAAAAATCAGAAAATGCTGGGCCCGTGAGGGTCTCTCGGGTCCAAAGAGTTTTAACAGTCTATTACTATTACACGTTTGGAGTGAGAGTGAAGGTTTAAGTTCGAGCACAGGCCACTATATCCAGTTATCATTACGCACATATGCACAAGTAATCACATCAAAATAATAAATGATCAAATCAAATAATATCAAGATCAACAGACACTATCATACAATTATATACCTAATACCTAAAGTCAAATGAATAAAGTGGGGTAAGGCTATGTATATAAATATGTGTGTGTGTGTGTGGAAACGAAGAGGGGGGGGGGGGTTAACCTACTCAAACAGTGATGATGGGTAATCTAAAAAGGGGGCGTGTGGGCCTACAAGCAAAGATGGCGGAGTCTAGAGACCTTCGACAAAATGGCGCCACATGTAACCACGTGGGGCGTCGCACAACGTGGGTCGGGGCAATAGATTACGTAACCTTACGTGTCTGAGATATTCAACTAAAATCAGGGAATCTAACTGTGGGTTTGCGGGTTGGTAGAGAGAGAGGGACTGAGGGCGAGAGAGCCAAGCTCTGAGCACGGGGCTCGTCGCAGTGAGAGTGAGAACAGCTGATCTATCATGCACAAGTCTGCGGTCGTCGCTCTGAACTGACCACGCTTATACAGTGATAGCTACGGTTCCACATCTCACTCACAGAGCCGATTTAAGGAAGAGAGAATAAAACCAAAACAAACAGATCTTTGTCACTGCGGTGAAATGAGAGTTTGTCTCCATATCACCCCGAAACTCGGTTGGCCACCGTGGTTTTAGTCTTTAAAGTGATGGAATCACAAACTCCATATCCACTAGCAGCGACTGATTTAATGCGACCGGTTACAGCAGGAAATACACAATATAACGGGACTCCGTAGTCCGCGATGCTGGCGCAATAACACGACAAAATACAGGAATAACAACAACATAAACTAATAGGCTAAATTAAGCTAATGCTAAGCTAAGCAAGGCCCAGATACCAGTAACTCTTACTTTGAGAAGCTTCGTTCGGTGGGGTCCGTTTCCCGTGGTGGGAATCAGTCAGTCCTCGAGAGTGCTGACTCTCGGTGGCGCGGCTTTGGAGCAGGCGCAAACGCTGGCCTCCTCGTTGCAGAGAGGGGCTTCTAACTTCGGCTGAGGGACGAGGTTGGGTCGTTCCTCCCGGAAATCTTCGGCTCTTTAGGGGCTCAGTTGCCCTCTTTTGCCGGTGGTGAGAGGGGTTTTAACTTCGGCTGAGGGACAGTGTTTCTTCATCCCTCCCGGAAATCTTCGGCGGGGAAAGAGGGTTAATCGTCTTTCTGCCGGCAGTGTGTACACAAAAAGGGTGGGGGAACGGGTCATAGAAGTCATCCGTTCTCGCACTACAGGATCCAGAACTCAAAAAGAAAAACACTAGCGAATGTAACATGTGACCTGACAGGATTTGATGAGGCCGCGGTTCCTCATGAATCTTCTTGTGGCCAGGACGATGTCCGGAGTGAAGAAGCCTTGTGGACCTCCTCACATCAGCATGTCTGGACGGAAGAGCCTTGTGGGTCTTCTTGTCCCAGGACGAGTCCGGAGTGAAGAGAGCGATTCTAGCTGTGCTCAGGCTTATGAACCAGGTAGCACAACCAGTGGGGGGCCCTTTGTTGGCCAATGAGGGACCAGGATCAAGTGGAGCTGGGGGTGTGGTCATCCGGCTTGGAGCTTTGTCAGACCCCAGATCAGGCGCTTTGTGGAAAGGGAGGAGCATGGATGCTCCTCTGTTTGGAAAACACATGTGAGGGTCCCAGCCAGCCAGGAGGTGTCGCCAGATCCCAACAGTGGCGTGGACGCGGCTTCCATCACCTGGCACATGCCTGCAATCAGATCATCAAGCTCATGCAGTTCAAGGACCCCGGCTTTCTTCCCACTCATCGGCAGATTGATGGTCAGCTCTGTGGAGCTAGAACCTTGGCCGCTCTGTCTTTTTGCGACTAGAGTATTTTCTTGTGCTTTCTATTTTTGAACTTACGATTAATCTCTTTCTCCTGTGTCTAAAGATCTCCGTCCCTACGTCGCAGCCCAGCCACCACCACTCATGTCGCCTCACCTCCCTGACTGCATCCTCCCCCTGCTCTACAGGTCACCAGCCCGTTCCTCAGCCTACCATAACTGCTACTTGCCTAACCCTTATGCTGCGTTCACACCAAACACGTCGAAAATTAAAACACGCCGCAAATTCCGGAGAGGGGGCGGGGCTTATCGCCTGAAATCCGTTCAACTCTCCGCCATTAACCATGGAAAAAATAACCTCTGCTTAGTACGTGTTGTGGAAGTCACAGATATCCCGGGAAACTAAACGCCGTCATGTCTGGTTCATAATATTGCTCCGTGGATTTTATCGAGCTGTATTCACTGTGTCTAGCAAGCCACACGTCGCTGTTTACTACAGCTGTAGGAACACAAAATAAACTGATCTGGCTGTGATTTAATGCCAATAAACCGACAAAAAGGGACTCCGAAATAACTACGTAATGATGCCGATTTGTAGGCTACTTGTCTTCTCAATGGAGCTCTGATGGATCGGTGCTAGGCTATGCTAACATTGTAGCAGCTCCACCAGCACTCAATAACGTCACGTAGACGTAAATACGGCAGCATCTGTTCATTGTTTGTACCATATGGTTTACACACACACACATGTATACACATAGTTTGGTCCGGTCTCTATTGATATGAGGTATCTTAGAGCTCTGGGTGAACACAGACGGCTACAGTATTTATTTCCGGATTCAACAACGGCAGGAAGTCAGTGATGACAGGGGGAGCAACTCAACGCTGATAGGCTATCGCGCCACAGCGTCACGCGAATATTTCGCAGAAGTTGAAAAATTTCAACTCACGCGTTTGCGCATCGCTCCGCGCCATCGCAAATTCGCGCCGCGCCACACTCATCGCGTCTGTGCATAGACTTTGTATGTAATCTAGACACGCGTCAAATTTTCGACGCGTTTGGTGTGAACGCAGCATTAGACACCCTTACCCTGACCTTAACCTAAACCACACCTTAAACTAACCTTAAACCAAGTCTTCACCCTAGATTGTAATGATTTACATTAGAGGGGCTTGCATTTTGTCCCCAAGAGGAAGGCAAGTCCCCACAGTGTGCTTGTGTAAATAGATTACAGATTTATGACCCCACACACACACACACTTTCTGCTGTTGATGTGTTAATGAAGGTCACCAACCACATCAATCTGTTTGTCTCCTACACTTGGCTTCGTCTTGAGTTGTTGGGGGTGTGACAGAGAAGGAGGGTGTATTTGTGTGCTTTGTGTCAGAGTGTTGTGGTGTGTTTATCAGTTAATGCACATGTTAATAAGAACAGTGAGAAAACATGCTAAACAGCTTGATCAGTATTTCAACAAGATTAAAAGTCTAAAGCATGCTCACGGCCCCCAGAGGCTGCAGCCTTCATTAAACCCAAAATGGGTATGGGTCAGATGGTTGCATATTGTGTGTATGGTTTGATGGTAGTATGGTAGTAAGCTAATTTGATAGAAGTAGGGTTAAAATGAGTTTAACACTAGCATACCAAAAAAGAAACGTTTAAGCAATTATTCAAATTAAAATAAATCTTTAGGGTTCCTCCCCTTGGGAGCATGTGTAATATAGTTGAAGAGGTTCAGGTTAAATCCCGCTAAATGGGAAAAGTCCGCCACCTGCTGTTGTAAATGTGTACCTGCACTGAATATCCCCAAAGGACTATGGGTAATCCTGAACGCAACGGAGGATTTACTGAAGGTAACGGGTCCGTGAATGTCCATGGACAATATAATGTTAACTAACTTTAAAAGTACACAAGAGTTGAGCTGGCTTTATTTTGTTGAATATTATTTGGATAATATTCGCCATGTTTTTATTAAGTTAACTATACGTTTTTTATGCGTTTTATTGCCAGTAAAAATGTCGCCAATACAGCTAACGTTAGCTAATACAAACTTGATGCCGTCTTTCTAGACAGAGCATGCGCAGTTGTCCGCAAGATGACCCATGTTGTCCTTTTGTCATAAATGCAGGTATGTTACAGTATGTTCTATAGTCTACATGTTTACTCAGTTATATAATTGTTATTATAAGATGAAAAAGGTAACAGTTCAGTGTGAGAAATCTGTATAAATGTATTTTTGGTTATATATACACTTTTGTAATTCTCCTCATACATTTAAGAGAGACAATTTATGTTCTATTTCGGCTATTTTATTTAAATGAAATTAAACCCACTATACGATCACTGTATCAATGTCAACAATGTATTTCAAGATGGGTAATCCTGAACGCAACGGAGGATTTACTGAAGACGGAGCATGCGCAGTTGTCCGCAAGATGACCCATTCTTCCATGTTGTCCTTTTGTCATAAATGCAGATGTGGAATAAACCTGCTGTTACCACAAGCCTGACCAGCCCCGAGAGATTCATTTAGCCAGGAGACATCTTCACAGAGGTTACATTGGTGCCGTGACCCGGATGGGACTACGCCGGACCGGGCAGATGTCTTCTCACCACTGCATCATTTTGGGGCTGCAATTCTTTCTTCGCTGTATCTAACTGTCAGGTTTATTTAGCTAACTACAGCCATATTCCCTTGAGACTGTGTGAGACTGAGTGAGTATTTTGCTATTAAGTATGAGTCTCAATGAATTTGGTACCGCCGATATGACTCATATCAGTTTTGGCAGAGGTAGGGGGCTGCGTACCACACCTGTTCCATTTTCACTAGGTGACCGTCAGGTGGGGGATAGAACAGCTTACGGTGAGGATTTGGTGCACAGTTCTTTCAGACGTAGGGAAGTAGTGACACCTCAGAGTCAGCCAATAGTTGAGTTACATCCACCACAGTGCACTAGTACATCAGTTCCAGACCCTCCCCTTGATGTGAGACTAGTTGACCAAATGAGCACTATTGTGCAGCAGATAGGGCAGCAGCTAGCTGATAGCATTATGTCACGCCTCAACACATCAAGCCCTGCAGCTTCTGTGCATACAAGTCCTGAAGAAACATTCCAAAAGAAAGACTCCAGCCGCACACTGGATCTCTCCCAAGTCCAGCTGGTAACTCAGAGAGGAGTCAAGGACCCACCTGTATTCCGAGGGGAGACTTCGGATACGCTGGCTGTTGACGAATGGGAAGAATCAATGAAGAATTACATCAGAGTGGTGTTCAGCTTGAGAATCAGGCTGAGGAAATTCTCATCCACCTGAGAGGCAGAGCAAAGGACGTTGTGAGATTTGGAATAAGAAACGGTGAAGTTGATGTCCGGCATAACCCACAGGCCATCTATGGACTCCTGCACAGACATTTCAGTACGAGCCTCTGTGCCTCTGGCTGACCTTTATTCCACCACGGCAAAAGAACAGGAGGATCCATATAAGTATTGGCTTAGACTGAACCGAGCAGCTGATGTTGCTGCAAGTGGTCTTGACGAGCAGGGTAAAATGTTTGACAACCCCAGTGTTGAAGTTACACGGATGTTCATCAGACACTGCCCCAGTAAAGATCTAGCTCTTACCTTTAGGTCCAAGACAATGGATAAATGGTCAGGAAGTGTTAGATGAATACCATCTAGAGAAGGGACTCAGGTCTTCTACAGAGGGGGGTAGCAGAATCAACATGAATAAAGTTGAGGTTAGCGCTAATGCTACTTCAGTTTCAGAAGTAGCAGAAAAAGGCTGTGAGTCAAGAGACCTCCACTCTGGATAGGTTAATTGGAATGCTAGAGAAAGTGTTGCTCCAGGGCCCGGGTTATGCTCAAGCCAACAAAAAGCCACATTCCAACAACAGGCTTCCTAGAGTTGAGGGATTCAATGAGACGCCATGTTCCATTTGTAAAGACGGCTTTCACTCTGCCCTCACACACTGTCGAGAGAACAGGCTCTGTTTCCTGTGCCACTTACCTGGCCACCCAAGACGCAACTGCCCAGAGGGAAGACGTCCTTCTGACTATGGTCAGCAGGGAAACTGAATGATCTGCGTGCAGGGGAGGACAGCGCAGATCAAGTGAGTGAACCTCCCACCTTGGATTTGACAGACATTGATGATTATGAAACATTGTATCACACCTACAGCAGCATAGTGCCATCACAGAAAACACTGATTGTGCAAGGCTTGCAGAGACTCTCAAAGACTGACAGCCTATTCTACACAGATGTGACTACTGATGGAGAGCATGTTCTCAGAGCATGAATAGACAGTGGATCTATGGCATGCACCATAAGTGAGGCAGCTGCAACAAAACTTTCACAGTCCATCCCTAACATTGAAAAGAAATCAGCTGAGGACTTTGTTATTGTTGGCTGTGGGGGTCACCTGATCACACCTTCTGCCATGTATGACCTCACTGCATCAGTTTATGGCTATAAGGTGATAATTCCTGTTCTAGTTGTGCCAGGCCAAACTGATGAAATGATTCTCGGCAGCAATGCCATCAAGTGGCTCATACCACGGATGAAAGAAACTGTTAGTGGCCAAAACATTACGTCTCCAGTGAACAGTGCTCCAAATGATAAGTTGCCCCATTTGGCATCCCTGCTGTCCTACTCGGATGAATGGGAAGGCGGTGCAATGCCAAACAGAATCGGCACAGCTAAACTCAAAAGATGTGTCACTCTACAGCCGATGTCTGAACATTTAGTGTGGGCTAAACTGCCTGCATCTGACATCACTGGAGTGGGGAGTACGGTCATCATCGAACCCACCCAGTCCAAAGCCAGGCCTGCACAAATTATGGTGGGGAGGGTTGTTACTTTCTTATGGGGAGATGGTTGGGTTCCAGTCAAAATAGTAAATCCCACTGACAAGCATGTCACCATTAAAAGAAATGCAAAGGTTGCAGATGTGTCCCCGTCTTTCTGTGCAGGACTTTCTTGAACCCGATCGCATCCAATGCAGCGCGCAATACACACAGAGCTCACCACCTGCACCAAGGTCGGAAGAGGAGATATCGCGCATCCTAAATGACATGGGCCTGCAGGACGTGGACCTCTCATCTTGTGAAGTTTCCCTCGAATGGAAGGATAAGCTGCTGCAGCTCATTGAGCAGTATGAGTCCACCTTTTCGAGGCACAAAATGGACTGTGGTGAGGCGGCAGATTTTGTCCACAGAATCCGCTTAGTAGATGACAAGCCCTTCAGACTTCCATTCAGGCGGGTCTCACCGTGCCATTATGACAAGCTTCGTACAGCTCTGAATGAGATGGAGGAATTGGGAATAATTCGTAAATCTCAGAGCGAGTATTCATCTCCCCTCGTCCTGGTTGTCAAGCCGACAAAGGATCTTCGCATCTGTAATGACTTCAGGTGGTTGAACAGTGAAGGACGCACATCCGTTGCCTCATCAGACAGACTCCCTTGCTGCACTTGGTGGCAATGTGTTCTTCTCCACAATGGACCTCACATCAGGGTTCTACAATGTCAGGCTGCATGAGGACGACAAAAAATACACAGCGTTTTCCTCCCCATTCAGTCTCCATGAGTATAACAGGATGCCCCAGGGCCTGACAAACAGTCCTGCCACTTTTATG
Organism: Lycodopsis pacificus; assembly: GCA_028022725.1. Taxonomy (NCBI): domain Eukaryota; kingdom Metazoa; phylum Chordata; class Actinopteri; order Perciformes; family Zoarcidae; genus Lycodopsis; species Lycodopsis pacificus. The sequence goes on along the minus strand of CM051694.1, from coordinate 1,451,540 downwards.
CGAATGATGATGTCCATCTTTGGCGATGAGAACTTCACAAGTCTGTTATGCTACCTGGATGACCTTATGGTGTTTGCTCCATCTGAACAGGTTGCACTTGAGCGTCTGCAGATGGTTTTCTCACGCCTTGCTGCTAACAACCTGAAGCTCGCGCCTAAGAAGTGCCACTTTCTTCGCCGGTCTGTCAAGTTTCTGGGACACATATGTGGAGATGGTGTTAGGACGGATCCAAGTAAAAGTACAGACTATAAATGATGTGCAGGAAGCTGATCTGATGGACACTGATGGGAAAACACCTTGTGCTAAGAAAATCAGATCTTTCTTGGGAATGGTTCTCTACTACCATCATTTTATTGAGGGATGTTCAGCTAAAGCTAAACCACTGTTCAACCTTGTGGCTGAGCCTCCCACACCACACAAAAGAGGAAGAGGCCATAAACCAAAATTCAAAAGAGGCCATGTTAAACTCTCCCCGACTGACTGGACTGATGAGTGCAGGGAAGCATTCAGAACTTTGAAACATGAGCTTGTGCACAGTGTTGCGTTGGCCCATCCAGATTTTGATGCACCATTCATCCTCGCTGTTGACGCCTCCTTTGATGGCCTAGGAGCTGTACTCTCGCAGTTGCCTCCTGATGGAAAGATTGCCAGACCAGTGGCGTTTGCCAGCAAGACACTGTCACACTCCCAGCTGAACTATCCAGCACATCGGCTGGAGTTTCTCGCTCTTAAATGGGCGGTCTGTGACAAATTTAGCCATTGGCTGAAAGGGCGATGTTTCTCAGTCTGGACAGATAATAATCCATTGACATACATCTTAACTAAGCCTAGGTTAGATGCATGTGAACAAAGATGGGTTTCAAGGCTTGCAGCATACAGTTTTGACCTAAACTATGTCCCTGGCACAAAGAATGTGGTTGCCGATGCACTGAGTAGGGAGCCATTTGTCCAGTCATGCATAGGCCACCGTCTTGTGACTGAACCGTATGCCTCATTACTGAACAATGTAAATGGAATGGTGGATAGGACAGTACAAGATGCATTCAGATGTACTACTAACTGCCAGTTGGTTGTTGATCAGTCCGAAGAGGGAGCTGTTGTCACTCCACCACCTCCGCCGCAGGGGTCCCTCTCTTCACAGGATGTCTCGGCTGTGTTGGATGCACATGACTCTGGAGGTGTCAGTCAAGTGAGAGGCACAGGACCAGCTATTCTCCAGCTTGCCGATGTCAACCAGATTGATTCGCTACCAAAGAGTGAACTGGTTAATCTGCAAGAGCAGGATGATGTCTTAAGCAGAGTATTCTTTTATGTCCGGCGTCGCAGGAGACCCTCTAGGCCTGAACGTGCTGGTGAGTCTCGTGCAGCGATGAAACTGTTGAGACAATGGCCCAAGCTCTCCATAAAGGATGGCATGTTGTACAAGGTAAAGAAAGACAGACAAATGAACATGACAATTCACCAGGTTGTTGTTCCAGACTCCCTGAAGACCCAAGTCCTCCATGGCCTCCACGACTCATCTGGTCATCAGGGGCAGGCATGCACACTTTCTCTCGCCAGGCAGAGGTTCTTTTGGATAGGGATGGAACGTGACATCATCAATCACGTGAAAAACTGCTTTCGCTGTGTGGTTGGAAAGACCCCAGAGCCTAACGGCCGTGCTCCTCTTGAAAGCATTTGCACCTCTGAACCAATGGAACTAGTGTGTATTGACTTCTGGACTGCTGAACAGACTGACAAGAAGAGTGTGGATGTTTTAGTTGTCATGGATCACTTTTCCAAACTGTCACACGCATTCCCATGCAAAAATCAGTCAGCGAAGCAGGTTGCCCGCCGTCTCTGGAATGACTTTCTGCATATATGGTTTCCCTAAACGCATCCATTCGGATCAGGGAGCCATCTCATTAAGGAGCTCCTGGAGATGGCTGGCATTCAAAAATCACATACCACCCCGTACCATCCTATGGGAAATGGAGTTGTCGAGCGATACAACAGGACTCTAGGGAACATGATAAGGGCTCTACCGCCCCAGTCCAAAGCCAGGTGGCCACAAATGCTTGAGATGCTGACGTTTTGCTACAACTGCACTGAACACGAGACAACAGGTTTTGCGCCTTTCTTTCTCATGTTTGGGAGGATTCCGCGTCTGCCTGTCGTTGTGTTCCAGCATGCCCTCCCTAATGGTGCTGTTGTTGACCACCATGAGTTTGTCTCTCGCTTGAAACATGACCTGTCTGAAGCTGCACAAATTGCCCGGCTGAACAGTCGGACAGAACAGGCTCGTCAGGCGAAGAACTACAACCGCAAAGCAAAAGGGTCACCCCTCACTGTTGGCGACAGAGATTTGCTTGCAAATAGCGGCGAGAGAGGCAAGAGGAAAATTGCAGACAAATGGGAGTCCACAGTTTATGAAGTGGCATCTGTGAGGCCTGGAATCAATGTGTACAGCATCAGAGATCCTGCAACATCAAGAGAAAAAGTTGTTCATAGAAACCTCCTACTCCCTGTGAGTTTTCTCCCGATGGAAGTTGACGACACCTTGGAGTCAAGCTGCTCTTCAGTTGCTGGAAGTGGACAATGTGATCCAGTGGTTCCTGTTGCTGTACAGGACAGTGTGACAAAGACAATTGACTGGCTCCTACAAATGGATGATGCAAGTGATGGGGACACTACAGCCAGCCAACCCGATTGTTCTCTTGTTGTGGCTGTGAGCGCTCCGCCCTCGGAGACTGGAGTGACTGTGGTCCCACATACTGTGCGTGAGGTTTTGAATACCTCGGATCCTTCAGTTCAAGCTGCACAGTTGCCTTCCCCTGGACCACCTGCTGGATGTGTGGTGTCCCAGGAAGTACCTTCCCAGCCCTCAGCAGAGGGCTGGGAAGGTACTTGTCATGATGGTTGTGATGATGGTCATTTGTTTTTGAGATACCTTGTTATCAATAGTTGTGGTGTAGGGGAGAAGTCCATTAAAGATGCAGTGCATTAATGATGCAGCATGTTGGTCGTGTTTGTTAGCTAATTGAAGTACCTGCAGCCTTTGTTCTAAGTTTAAAATCATTTGAAGAGGTGATGTTGTAAAGTTGAAGCTTGACCTGCAGATAGTTATCGGACAAAGGACCACAGTCCTACAGGCTTGTTTTTCCAATCTCTATACTGATGGAGGGCACTTTAAACTGAAGCCATTTGTACGACCTGAGATTACGACTGCTTTACAAAAGTACAATCTAACACCTTAAGTAAGTAGTAAATTTGCCTGGGATGATGTACCAGTGTTGTAATGACCGTTTTTCCATGCTGTACAAGGTACAGTGATGGGTCCTGAAGCTTGATTTAGTGACATAGGGATGAGTAATACAAGGGGTCAAGTTTGGAAAAGGTGGTTGAGTTTTTTTGACAAAAACTGACTTTAGCCTTTAGATAAAACCCAGTGTGAATTATATTTCTTCAGGAGATGGTTAATATGGTGTGACTTTTTGTAATCGACAACATACCGAATAGAGACACGATCAAGAGTATGGATGGAAATGGTTGGAATCTTTTAGCTGTTAGCTCATGAGAGAAAATCAATGTCTCCGTTTCGGTAGAGATTAAAACCTTTTCAGAAAGGATAGGGGTGTAGATTAGGCGGCTAGATTAGATAACCAGGGTGTAGATTCGGGGGCTAGATTAGATAACCAGGGTGTAGATTAGGGGGCTAGATTAGATAACCAGGGTGTAGATTAGGGGGTTAGATTAGATAACAGGGTGTAGATTAGTAAAGGCTATCTCTGCGGTGGAGGCACAGGAATACATGACTGTGTCATCTGCATTCAGATCAAGAAACAATATATGTTAACAGGTGGAAATGTGTAAAGAACACATTCCATGCTAAATGTTATCAGGCAGACCGCATCTGGAGGTGGGTTGTATTTGGTTTCATATGCTAACGAACCACCATAAAACTACTTTGTTAGGTTGAGGAGGAACATCATAGTCGGGCTTTAAGAAGTACGTAAATTTAAGTTTAGGCAACAAAGCCACTTAGTTGAAAGTCCTCTCCTGGTTTAAGGTCCTGTTTGTTGGCCCTTCTACCTCCCTTCCTGCCCACCGTAAGTAGTCTTTCTCACCGTTGATGTTACAGCATTAGCTCTGAGCGTTGCATATTCACGTGGATGCGTTTAATTTCTGCATGTTGCGCTGTTCGTGGTCATTTAACATATTTCTGTGAGATCAGGCTGTGCAGCACATAACACAAGTGGAGAGAGAAAGAGAGGTCGAGAAGAGTTTCCTAATGAGTCACATTTGGATATTACTGAACCTGGCCGTTTGCGGCTGCCTTTAATTGAACCACATTCAATTAATATATTCATCAATTTCCTGCATTTTACAACTGTATTTTATTTCTCCTTTTCTTTTGCCTTATGTTTTGATGCTTTTAATGGTTTTATGTGAAGCACTTTGAATTACCTTGTTGTTGAAATGTGCTATACAAATAAACTTGCCTTGCCTTAGATACTTTGCCCGGATTCGGCGGGATTTGGTTGAGTACAAAGGCTCCAAGGGACTTTTTCTTAGCTGGAAGCAGTACCTTTCTGGATTCGTCTTTGGTTCCCAACGTCTCAGAGCCAAGAAATAGTGATATTCACCCTGTTAAAACAGCGTAGTTGGTTCTCAGAGATTGAACAAACAAGATATGATGTGTTAATTAGAGCGCTTGAGAGGTGATGGCAGGAGATTACTGGGCAGCAGGTAGCTGTGGCTCAGTTGTCTCTTTATTCTGGGGCTTCCTAGATGCCGATGCACGGCTGATCTCGTCAACATGTGGAAGTGTCTTTGAGCAATATGCTGAACCCCAAAACATGGTGAGTATGTGTGTGGGGAAAAATGTAAATCACTCGTATTGTCCAAAATAAAGTAATGGCACAATCTAGAATAATGACGTTCTTTCGACACATTGTCACCGTTTCTATTGGCTTACTGTGCAAATGTATCAGGCTGTGAGGGACCAGGGTACGCATAAAGCTGGGAGAGCAGGTAAAGTGGGAAAAATAGTGATTTTATTCACCCAAAACCATTATGTTATTCACCCATAACATAATAATGAGGATTTGACCAAATCCAGCCAAATTAGAAGAACTGTATAACCTTAACATAATAAACCAGAACTTAGGTTTAAACAATACAGTGAGTGCTCTTCTGCTCAAGGGACACTCAATGCGCCCTCTCCTAACTGCAGAATATGTACACGGCTGCCCAGTCCATACTCAATTGCAGGGGTGGATAGACACTACTCTGCTGTGGCGTGGATGGCAGGTGCCCGCCAACACCCCTCTTGCTGCTACAGAGTGGCACAGTCCAATTATTCAGGCTGCTCTACTTAGAGAGGTGTGACGCAGCTGCTCAGTCTTTGGCCAGGATGGTCTGCTGCAACACACTGACAGGCAAGTTAACTCAACAGCACAACAAGTGTATTCATAGTTGATTGTTTGGATAGTTTGCAGCAGCCACACAGGCCGAAGGTCAATCAGTTAATACTAGTGATGGCGAGATGAAGCCTCATGAGGTATCGAACCACTTCAGCCAATTGGTTCGAGAAAGGGTTCATTTCTCGAAGCTTCATGTGCACACGACACCACCTACTGGCCAAGTGTATAATCACAGGCAGCTGTATCTGAACCACATAATGTGATGTATTGAATTTTTGTGTCTGTTATGGCTGTTGGGAATGACTATTAATTACAAAAATGTATGACCAAATAATTTCTGTACATAAATTATCACATATGTGCATAATAAAATATTTTTTGAATGTATTCTGTGTGTGTAAATTTTCCCAAAATGGTAGTATCATATGATATGGCAGGTTGTGTAATAATGTTATTATGTCACTTTAGGAAAATGGCATGGGCTTAAGCAGGCAGAGGACAGTGAAAGTGCTTGTGGAACTAGGAAGAGGGGACTGAATATGCTTGTGTAACTTGGACAGTGATGTACAGGACAGGGGACATTTTATTAATTTGTATTCAGAAATAACAGTTTCTCAACAGTTTTTGGTTTTAAACTATTCCTTTTTTTTGACACAACCTCTCCGGCCTTTGAAAACACCCTTTCACAGGGTACAGAAGATGCTGGCGTGCACAAAAACGCAAGAGCAAGTCTATATAAATTTTGATACAGGAATTTTTGCCTGAGGGGTTTATATTGCTGTCAAACCTCCCGGCAAAATCTGAACCACTTCCCAAAGCAGTCACGTGGTACAACCGGGCAGCGAGGCTTCGGACGTCATCATTTTTGGCTCCTCCCCTAAATGAAGCAAGCCTCGATACGCGCTTCGAGGAAACGCCCCCTCCATTACTCGACACACGCTTCGAAGCGTCGGCACATCTCGTAACATCACTAGTTAATACACTAGCTTGCTTTGTCACTATACCTACAAAAGTTAATGTTGTCATGATCTTGGTTTTGGTTTAGTTTGTTTCCTGCTTTATTTTGAAGTTCCTTGCCTATTGCGATCTTCTCTCCTTTTTTTCTGTGCAGCACCTGTTTGTCATGTCTCGTCCTGTTCCCTATAAGTTTCTTTATTTGCCATTTCAGTATTTCCTGTTTTATTTTGTGTTACTCACCTCTCCTCTCATTTCAGATCACGTCACTTCCTGCCTTTGTGTGTTGTCCCACCACTGTGATTGTCTGTCCCGCCCCTGATTGAATCCACCTGTGTCTACTCACCAACACCTCCCTCAGTATTTGAACCCTGTGTTCCCCTGTCTCTGGGTAGATCCCAAGTCTCTTAATTGTCATTTCCTCGCTCCTCGCTTGAACCGGAAGTTGTTCTGCGCCGCCATATTGACGGCCGTCCCAAAGCTCTTATTTAGCTCTGAGGAGGGATCACTGAGGAGCCATGAGCGAGGACCCACGAGAACAGACTTCCAGGAAGAGTTTTAACGGCCGACACGCCCCCTCATTGTTCATCAGTCATGTGATTGGACGCTGCAGCCGATCGGACTGATGAGATTTTGTTCAACATGTAAACAGTGAAGACGGATCAGAGAATAAACTCAAGTTTTTATTTGATTAGGTTTCTGATTCAACATCTGGTTTAAATAAATGTTCATTGTAGTCTGAACAATAAAAAGGACCACAAACAACTTTCTACATTTATTAGAAAGATTTGTGTTTTCATGATCTGATGTTTCCCTCAATAACTTTATTATGAATACAATTAAAGTTAATTAAAAGTTAATTAAAGAGAGTGCTGGAGAGAATAAACACTTTATATAGATATAGATAGATATCTATATCTACGGAGAGAGGGCTGGAGAGACTAAACACTTTTTACATCATTTAATTCAGTCAAGTGAGGCTGTTCATTCCTGATTGTCGGGTTTGATGAGTTAAGAGAAGCAATAATCATATTCTGGGTTATTTAATTATGTCAGTCACAATTTCAAAACGTACAGATGCAAATAATTCATAAATAAGACTATCGCATTCCGCCGGTAAAAATGGATCCTGAGCTTATAAACGGAACACAGTTTGTTAACAGACTACAGAGAGAAACACTCTACAGTGGTGATCACTGTGTGTCTTTATTAATTATTAGTATTATTAGTTACTGTTATTAAGTACAGTGATCACGTGAACAGACACAAACTTATGAAAAGTCTCTCCAGCTGTTAAAGCCGACATCCAGCTGTGATCATCAGCACCGTCATCAGAAACAGACGTCGCTTCACTGACTCAACTGAGGAAAGGACGTCTCATGTCTCCTAAAACATATTTCCTCGTTCCTCTCTCCTCGCATGGTTTCCTCCATGCATCCCTGGTGGGAGGGACTAAGATGCAAGGAAAGGACCCAAGTGAGGGAAACTGGGAAGCAGTTAAGAGACTTGGGATGTACCCCCTGTGTTGGTTTGTCTGCTATGCTTCCTGTATGTATCCCTCCTAATGTTTTCTGATTCACCTGATCCTAGTTCATGTCACTTTGCCTGTTTCTGGTTTTTGGATTTTCAGTGCTCACCTCTGGGCTATTCTTTATTAAATCACTGTTAATATCCTTCTGCTCCTCAGTCTGTCTGCATTTGGGTCCATCCCCTTTTGTCTTTTTGCTGAACCGTGACAAATGCACTTTAATTCATATATATCCCACAAAATCAATTATTATGTTACCATAATACCGCTGTTCATGTCCCATGTGAAACCAGAAGTAAATATTGACTTCCATAGTTAATTAACAGCACTTCAGTACTTATTTGAACCCAAACTACAATCTTTTCCTGAACCTAACTAAGTCGTTTTTCTTCTTTTTTTAAACCTTATGAATGCAACGAGTGTAAATTGAGACGTGTTACCGGATATTTGTTGGAGAACGAAACAAAAGATTGGAAATAACTATTTTCAAGATCTACCGTTGTATGAGGATTTGTTGTAAGGAGTGTTACATGGATGAAAAGACAACATCAAAGATCACACAATCAGAACTACTATTTGAGGACCAGCTGCCCTCAGAGAGCTTATAACCTGAGCCTCACTATATTACATCATGTTCTACTTTCATATCAAAGTGTACCATCTTGATTTCTGAATCCTATCCTCTGTCTCTTTTGGGAGATTGTCTTTCTGCCCGTCTCACAGCGTCCCAATCTACCTTTCTGCATATGTAAATTAATTATACATCACTTGATAGATTGAGCAGCACTCGCCCTGAAGGAAAGAATGTAGGTGAAGCTCAGCCCCTCGCTGCTAACTTCTAAGCGGTTTAATTAAAACAGTGGGAATATCAGCCCAGTTCCCCTCCGCAGAGTTGCCCGGCGGGAATCAAAAGCTGCCAGCCAATCACACATCCTGCTCAGACATTGGATCGATTACATTATGCTAAAGTACTAATTACCACCGGCATGGGAATAATCAGCCAATTAATTCAACACAGTGTCAGAACCCCACGACGTCTTCAAGCTGAGATGGAAACAATTCATCAGTGGCCTCCGGAGCCGAGACGTTTACCTGCACACAGCGGGTCACATGATAAAGGCTGAGCAGCTGGTGCCCAATGCCGTACTGAGCTTAACTAGGGAAAGGAATTGTGCAAATGTATGCTATAAATATCTAACGACCTTGTTGGATTGGAAAAAGAAAAAAAACACGGGGGAAATTCTGACAAATAAAATGTCAGAGACACACACCTCTGAAGGGTGAGTAGTGTATAAATCCAGATCCCGGAACACGTGTCTCAATGTGTTTCAGCTTGTGATATTATCACATAACTTTTCCACTGCCTCTTCCTCTGATGTGTCAGAGAATAAGATATCAGGAATGACGTTTTGTTCTTTTGCTCACTTGCTGAAAAAGACCCATTTCAGAAGCAACTTCCAAATCCACATTTCAAGACTAAATATGTCACAGGGGACTGACATGGCGGTCCCATGAATCCCAGTATACCACAGTCCATTTAGCCCCTGTCAGTTTAGGCAGGGACAGTCATGTCAAGCATTGATGTGAGGATTTATGTCTAACTCTGCTGTATTTCTCTCAGTAGTGTCCTCCTCCGAGTCCCGCCCACTCATTAGGCACAGCTGTGCCTCATCTCCTGTGATCATCTCCAGCTGACATAAATACTCCGGTCAGTCTCATCCCAGTTGTCAGTACGTCCGTTTACCAACCTGGTATTCCGATCCGTGAGTAGTCCGTTTCGGCACTCTGTGAAGCTCTGCTACTAACAATCCGTCTTTGTGTTCAACTTGCCTGCCGTCCAGTGTTGAGCCTCGGGTTTTCACCTGCACGAAGAAGCCTATGCTAGATGCACCTGCACGAAGAAGCCAATGCTAGATCACCAACTGGACAAGGGGAGCAACCGTCCTGGTACCGAAAGAGCCTGATAGGCCCAAGACTCTATTAGACCAGGTATTGCATCACATATTACTCGATACAACACAAACACACTTATAAAGTTTTAAAATTAGATCAAATGAGATTATCCTTTATTAGTCCCAGAGTGGGGAAATGTGCCGTATACAACAGCAGAGGGGATCGTGCATTTTGCAACTGAGTACAATTGGCCCTATTCTGCAGAGGGAAAGGGGGAAAAATCATTTGTTCGTTTGTTTCTTTAATAACCTTATTTTTCATTCATTTTTTTTCAGTTATCTCCAGCAACCACCAACTCTCTGAAGATGCAAATAATCGGACTGAAATAGAGCGTGGCTCTCAGAGCTGTGAGTTGGACTGTTTTTGCAATGAGGCTCATTTGCACCAAATGTCTGCATATGACCTCATTTAAATACGTGCAAATAGCACAGGATCACTGATGCGCTGTTTGCTTGGCAGCGCAGTAGGAGGTCCACTTCATCCTTGTAGGTTCTTTGAGAATAAATGGAATTCGACGCAGAGGTCGCACAATGCTGTGGATTTGCCGGTGACTGTGGCTGTCATGTTAAGGGCATTGCATTGATTGCATGTTTTGATGTGAGTTGCACCTCTTTCAGCTCTCTACTGTCACGCAGCAGAGTGCAGCACCATGAACGTCTGCAAGGAGGCACTTGCTGAAAGTGTTCAACTTTACCCTACTTTGTACGACTCATCGTGTCTCACCTCTTGGTATGACTGCAGGCTTTAGACACTCCTACTCCTGTTCAAGCAAGTGATCAGGATTGTTTGTTTGCTTCGCCATTAAGAGTTTTTAATCATGTCAATACACCTATATGGTGTGCAGGAACTTTGACAAAGTTAATGAACAAAAATATATGAATAATGTGTTTGTTAGATTTAACATCAACAAATGACTGAACTCGTGGTTTTGAAGGTGCCAGAGTTTTGTCTTTTGATAGGAGGAAAAAGCATTCTAAAATGGCCATTTGATAATGAGACATTCAATTATTGCGCTAGACATTCACAATGTCCTTTCATCATTGTCTTTGCTACTTTCTGCTTTGGTAAATGTTTAAGCTGTGTCAGCATCAAGTGAAGCATGTTCGAGGTGTACTATTCTGACAGAGTTGCCCGCGGGTGCTCCTGGATCTGTTATTTGCAAGCAGGATATCAATGTGTGACTCTGGAGAGTCCAGTGTGTTGACATTAGTGAAGCATCTCTGCTGCTGGCAGATGATGATGTCTACTGTGAAGACTGATGTGCACTGAAGTGTGTCCCCTGAAGTAACACAGAGTTGTTACCAGAAACGCACCAGTGCTTCGTTATTATCTCACCATTATCATCAGTCTTGGGCGGTGATGCATTACTGAGCAAAGTGTTAGTGTGATTATGCTTTTCCTTAACGAATAGTTGAAGGGATTACAATTTTAAATATAGAAGTAACATTACAGTTACTGATCCCAGGAATGCTGTTTTACCGGCAGGAGCAGGCTGGACCACAATGGCAGCCAAGCAGCATCGATGATCTGGAAGAAGTGAAAGAAGTGAAGAGATCAGTGCATATACTGTATACTGAGCTAATTTCGTTCAGTTCAGTACAACGTTATCGACCCAGATCAACAGAAACATACAGGAAGAGAGAGAAAGACACCATTACAGAGCTAAGAAGACTTAAAAGCTGTACGCTGATAACAAAACTAGATATGTTATTGGACGTAATGAATGCATCAATACATCATCAGAAATATCTTAACAATAATAAAAGAATATACACAATCCAAAAAGGTAGACATTGTAATAAGATCGTCCAAAAACATTGAAACGTTTATTTGATTTCCACATCAGGCAGTCGCAGAACAACCTAAATTAACAGTGAAAACTCATCATAGCTTAATTTAGCATCAGTATTCATAATTACACTTCATGTTTACTTCTCCTGATCTTTACCTCCTATAACAAGGTCCATAGGGGCATCTCAATAAATAAACATGTTATATTATATTATATAAGTGTTATTTACTGCTTTTTTTCATGTTAGAATAAATGTTAAATATTTAACTGCCAAGTAATAATGCATGTTTAATGCTACCTTTTTTTTGCATGAAATCATACTGGGATGTTTGCTGAAATTGATAGGATGGCCCTACCTAGAAAATTTTCCACCAGCCGCCACTGCTAGACTGGCTGCTATAAGCCACACATGAAGCGTGAAGCAGTTCTAACAAATTCAAACTTTTTCATGTTTTATGCACATTTATTGCAGGATAATCTGTGGTACATTCAAAGCTCCATCAACAGCCTGTTACAGACCTGTTACATGTCAGAGACAGAATGTAGCTGATAGAAATAACACCAACAGATCATTATATTTAGTTTTTGACTGAAGAGCAGATGCATGGGAAAAATAAAAACCGATAAACATGTTTCACGGGAGGTCTGTCCTAGTCTAGCTTCGACTGTCCATTATAGGACTCATAGTAATTGTGATCGGAGAAATATCTGAAATCAAAAAAGTTGCAATGTTTTTCTGTTGTCTTCAGGATTCAGATTAGAAACGCGTCTAATCATTTTTATTTCATGAATAAGCATAACTAACATCAATCTGTTTCCACAGGTTTCCCCTGGAGTGATGAAAGTGAGCCAAAGCATAGGTTTCTTCAACCAGCATTCTCTCTAATGGCCATCTAGTGTCAAGTCTTCTTCAGTGCAGCATGATGTTCATTTAGTGAACTATGGTCCATGTAGAGTCAAACAGACCTTTAAATAGTAGTGTCTGCTCTGGGAGTTGTCCGTGTTTTCATCTTTGAACTTCAACTCTTTCATGTCAAGAAAGTATATTGGAACCTTTTTGGTTATCTAACATGTGGTATTCAGTATTCAGCTCTACTAAGCATGGGACCGGCTGAAATGACAAACTCAAGGCTTCCAAACAGCTGTTCACAAACTAGTGGGCGACATCACTGTGACTACGTCCATTAAGAGTTTCTGGGACTGCAATACTCCTCCACCATGTCCACATCCTCTCCCTGAACTCTCAGCGGTTGTGGAGTCGTCGTCTTCCTCCTGAAGTCGACCACCATCTCTCTGGTCTTAGCCACGTTCAGACGTAGGTGATTTCTACCGGCCCACTCCACAAAGTCCTCCACTACTGCCCTGTACTCCTCCTCCCGTCCGTCCCTTACACACCCGACCACTGCAGAGTGATCAGAGAATTTCTGCAGATGGCATGACCCAGAGTTGTACTGGAAGTCAGTGGTGTACAAGGTGAACAGGAAGGGAGACAGAACAGTTCCCTGTGGGGCTACAGTATCACTGACCACCGTATCAGACAGCACATGGCCCAGTGGGACAAAGTTAAGTTTTAAGTTTATTGTCGTATACATTTACACAAAATTTGTCCTCTTCATTTAACCCATCCCTAGCTTATTGGGAGCAGTGGGCAGCTGAGAAACACCCGGGGAGCAGTTAGGGGTTCAGTGTCTCGCTCAGGGACACTTCGGCACAGGACACGTAGCAGCCAAGGGTCGAACCGCCGACCTTACGTTTGCCGGACGACCCTCTCTACCCAGTAAGCCACGGCCGCCACAACTGTGGTCTGCCTGTGAGGTAGTCGGTGATCCAGGAGACGGTGGATGCGTTCACCCCCACCACCTGCAGCTTCTCACTCAGCAGCACTGGTTGGATGGTGTTGAATGCACTGCTAGACTGGGTTTTCACAGACGACAGCTCTCTTTGCCGTAGTGTGAAACGGTGCTGCTGTTGCGCTGTGTTGCTCTGTCTTGTCTGGACGTGCGCTGTCAGTGTCCTCCTCCTCCTTTTTTGCTGTGGTATGTTATCAGTTATGAATTTGTTTTTTTACTGCCTGAGAAATGGATTTGTGTCGTGAGAGTGTGTGAAATATGTTAATTGTGTGAGTCTCATGGTCAGTGTGAGAGAGCAGGCCTGAACAGTTACGTGCATCGGTGCACGCAGAGAAATGTTTTATCAAATACGGAGTTCTTTGCTGATCATTGTTTTATTTTGTATTTGAAATGTCAGAAATCATTGCTGGATGCGAGTCTTTTTTTGGCCGATCTATGTTCTGGTACCATGTACTGGTGTGTCATTGAAGAGATACATGGTACCAGCTGTGGCTCATCGCTCCTCTAAAGCCGTATTCAGACCAATAATAGCACTATGTCACTGTGTAACCTTGGTTCTCTGAGTGAAGAGACTATCTCTCCAGTCTGCTACATAATGATCCCCTGCTGTCAGGAGTAGACACTTCTTTAACAGACACCAGCTTGGCCGTCACGCTCAACGGTTTCAACTGTAGAGCAGTCGTGCTGGCGTGGATCCCCGATCGCTGGTCACTCAGAGAACCAAGGTTGCAATGTAACCATTCATTGTCTTTCACATCAACATTGTCGCTCCACTCTGTTACATTCTCCATCTTTAAGGACACCAGTCAGGAGACGGTGCTGCTCACAAATCCAATTTGTGAATCCTCCAGACACCTGTAATGATAAATGTTTTAACACGTCCTCATATTTTCTGTGTGATATGTTGCTGTTAGGAAAATTCATTCGCACAGGCGTCTAGATGTCTGGACACTTTGACTGTTCGTTATGGTGCAGAGGTCACTTTTTATCGCAAATCAGCCCTGCTGATTTGTAAAGGTGCGTTCACACCGGTCGCGTCGATTTTTTTGACGCGCGTCGAGATTAAATACAAAGTCTATGCACAGACGCGATGAGACTGGCGCGCCGCGATTTTGCGGCGCGTTGGACGCGTTATTGCAGTGCGGTGGACGCGTTGGACGCTGCAAAATCGCCAACGCGCGAGTTGAAATTTTTCAACTTCTGCGGCATAATCGTGTGACGCTGTGGCGCGATAGCCTATCAGCGTTGAGTTGCTCCCCCCCGTCATCAGTGGCGTAGCTCCAGCCCGTGCTGAATCACAAACAACAATGGAGGACAAATAAATCCTGTAGCCGTCTGTTCACCCAGAGCTCTACGATACCTCATATCAACAGAGACCGGACCAAACTATGTGTATACGTGTGTGTGTGTGTAAACCATACGGTACAAACAATGAATAGACGCTGCCGTATTTACGTCTACGTGACGTTATTGAGTGCTGGTGGAGCTGCTACGATGTTGGCATAGCCTAGCACCGCTCCCGGCATCATTACGTAGTTATTTCGGAGTCCCTTTTTGTCGGTTTATTTTCCGTTGAATCACAGCCAAATCTGTTTATTTTGTGTTCCTACAGCTGTAGTAAACAGCGACCGGCGGCTTGCTAGACACAGTGAATACAGCTCGATACAATCCACGGAGCTGCTCTGAACAATAAATCCTGTAGCCGTCTGGGTGAACACAGCTGTTCCTACAGCTGTAGTAAACAGCGACCGGTGGCTTGCTAGACACAGTGAATACAGCTCGATACAATCCACGGAGCTCCTCTGAACAATATTATGAACCAGATATGACGGCGTTTAGTTTCCAGGGATATCTGTGACTTCCACAACACGTAGGAATATAGGTTATTCTTTCCATGGTTAATGGCGGCCAGGTGAACGGCTTTTAGTCGATAAACCACGCCCCCTCTCCGGCGCTACGAGATTTTGCGGCGTCTGGTCTGAACACGACCGGCGGCGAGTAGACGCGATTTTGCAGTGCGTCAAAAAATCAACGCGACCGGTGTGAACGCACCTGAAGCATATGTCTCCTCTCCCCCACCCAGCCCCACCCTTTCAAAATAAAAGCCCCATGGATTAACTGTATTTAAACAAGCTCAAAATTAGGCTTTTTTGTTAAAAAAATGAATGCTCTAACTACTACTGCTGCTGCTAATATAGTATTGCTACTACTACTTCTACTATAACTTTTGCTGTTGCTACTATTACTACTACTGCTACTACTGCTACCATCAATATTATTACTACCACTACTGCTATTACTACCACTACTACTATTACTTATAAGACAACTGCTACTACTACTGCTATTCATGCTACTAAAAGTAGTAATACTACTACAGCTATTAGTACGACTGCTACTAGTACTACTACTGCTACATCTTCTACTGCCATTACTATTACTACTACTACTACTGTGATATTAAATACTACGACCAATACTACAGCTATTACTATGACTACTGATAGTACGTCTTCGACTACTTCTTCTAATTACTAATGTTTCTACGACAACTTCTACTACTACTACAAATATCACTAATACTACTACTAGTAGTTATTCTAATGCTACTAATACTTCTACTAATAATACTTCTACTACAACTTCTACTACTACAAATATCACCACTGATGAATTTTTTTTAAGCCACAGAAACTGTTCAAATATCAAAATGTTCAGCTCTTTCAGGAGAGGTGTGATATGACTTTTCATATTGTAATCTTTAAACTTTTTGAATTATTAAGCTTTTTGCAATTTGTTTTTGAATTGGATATCTATTTTCAGCAATGTTTTTGCGATTAATTTCAGTTTTCAGCATTCCAACGCATTTTCAGCAGGAAATGCTTTTTCTAGTTCTTAAAAGTTTGTCAGCACCGATGAGCCGAACACTAATGAGCTCAGCCTTGTAAATTAGGAGAAGTTGTGTGACCCACACTCTGTAATGAAGTGAGTTAAAGGTGAACAAGAACTCCACAAAAACTGAAAACCTTAGGGCATAGAATGTGCTTGATACTTTTAATTCTAGTCCCTGTCCAGGACTTTGTTCCTTGACAAATGCCCCCAATGTTACTTTTCTGTGCCAGTAATTGAGGATATGGGTCTTCTTATGTCTGCTGACACGTAGATAAAGTAAAGTAAATAAAATACAATACATGAATTACACGATCTATTCAGAAAGTACACGCCCACCACCAATTATTATTATGTTATTGTTATTTTCTTCCATTTATTTCCAAATAAATGTTTTGTGCAGATTAATTTATGGTCATTTATTGAATCGACATACAATGAGATGAAATGTTGTGAATGTCAGAGGAGACGATACAGTATTATTTGACATATAGTGTACTTTATAAGAGAGTTTATAAAAGGGGTCTGTGCACTTCCACTGAAGAGAGAGCGAGTGCAGCCCCATGGACAGCGTTTATCCCAGCGGGTCCTATTGTAAACCACTTCCTCTGTGATGGACCTTCACTACTGACTGCATTCAGATGTTGCTTACTGTTGCCTATTTGTAGTTATAATGATTATGATGGCGGATCTGGCCTTGGTTTTAGACTGACATAGACAAACAGCCTTCTTATTTATAATAACGGCTGAAATGACGATGGCTGGTAGATTTTCACTGCCGGCTAGCTGACAAATTCACTTGTACCGTACTCTGTGTTCTGGTTTAAAACTCTCTGGCATCGGCCTAAACCTGCAGAAGGAACCTTTCACACCTGTCTGTGGCTCACTTGGTCCAGACCAAAGATGGAAAAAGATCCATTATTGCCTTTTAGTTCTGATCCGTTTAGTGTTGCGCTGACAAACAATCTAAGAACACAAAGTCATGTGGACAAACAGGTGTCTCACTGGTTGGACAGTTTTGGTGATGTCATCCTGCATTATCAGCTGTACGTGGACCCACATCACGGCCGGTCTGCGTTTTACTGTTGATCATCTCAGAAGATGATGAGGATCATTATGAGGCCTGAGACTGCAACTGGATCTCATTACCAGAAGATCTTGCATAAGTATATAAGCTTAATACTCAAGTTAATATTGTGACGGTGTGCACTCAGCAGATTGATTCACTGGTAGTTCAGCTTAACAAACAGAGATCACTTGAGGTGATCTTGAGACTGTGATATTTTTTCTGTCAGGACAAACTCCTACAACAGTTCAACCTAGTGCTTGTATCCATTATGTCCTGCCGATGTGAAAACCACTGCATCTGTCTAACTCTCTGTTTCTCTCTGAATCTAAACATCCACTGGCGACCCCGACTCTTGTCAGACCTGACCTCCAGAGGTCCAGCTCTTACGGTCTGGTTTGAAGATTCAGAGTCCCCTCGAGCAGGCTTGCCCATTCATTGATCCCTGTTGAAGGGTGTTTGTGGAGTGTTTCCTTATCTGAGATTATCCAAGAACAAATCAAATTGATATGACTGATCTCTGTAAGTAAATAACTCTGACTGACTGATATCTATTTCTCTATGTGTTCTTCTGCTAGCAATCAGAGACAGGTCCATCATGCATCTGTTACCAAGACTGATCCAGCAGGTGTGATCTCACCTTAGACAGCAGCTGTACTGTGATTAAACAGCTTGTTGAAATAAATGTGCATCTCGCCATCGGTCTGTATTGTGTGCATTTGTTTGTATTTCCAATCGTGTATGAAACATCCAATTCACACACCCATGTAAAGTACACACACACACGCGTGTGTACACATTGTGACACACAGAGACAAATACTCAAATTCCAAGGAGACATTTGCACACATTCATATTCAGGAGAGGAAATGATCGGGCTGTGGAAATGTCAGAATCAATCAGCCAATCCCTGACAAGAGCAGAAACCCCCGTGTGTGTGTGTGTGTGTGTGTGTGTGTGTGTATATGAGAGTGAGAAAGGAGAGGACAGAGAGAAGTAATGGCCTCAGCATTAGTTGAAAAGATTTTTTTTCAGAAAATCACAGATAAAAAAGAGATTGTAATTACCTTTGCAGAGAGAGAGTGAGTGAGAGAGAGAGAGGCGTGGTATACTGGGTCTCTGTTTTGTAGTACTCTACTGCCCTCTACTGGACTGAACCAGTTCAGACAGCAAAAAGTCAAACCTTCCACGGCAGAGTCTTTACTTTATGACCCCCCTGTTTTTGTTTTCTATTTACTGTGTTTTTCTAAAGTGCTATATCAATAACTTTCATATACATATACATTGTCCTGAAAGGTTTTGATGAATACACTTTTTTTTTAAAGAAAATAAGTTTGACCGATGTTACATGTTTGTGCTGTGGTTATTGCAAGGGTGAACCCAAACGGAGGACGCTGATACTGACAGAGTTAACAGGGTTACTTGTGGTTCCTATTCTTAAAAAGTAGGATGGGAGCCATAGCCTTCAGCTATCAAGATCCTCTTCTGTGGAACCAGCTTCCAGTTTCAGTCCGGGGGGCAGACACACTCACCACATGTAAGAGTCGGCTTAAGACTTTCCTCTTTGATAATGCTTATAGTTAGGGCTGGCTCAGATTTATAGTTAGAGCTGGTTCAGGTTTATAGTTAGAGCTGGTTCAGGTTTATAGTTAGGGCTGGTTCAGGTTTATAGTTGGGGCTGGTTCAGGTTCATACTTGGGGCTGGTTCAGGTTTATAGTTAGGGCTGGCTCAGGTTTATAGTTAGGACTGGTTCAGGTTTATAGTTAGGGCTGGTTCAGGTTTATAGTTAGGGCTGGTTCAGGGCTATAGTTAGGGCTGGTTCAGGGCTATAGTTAGGGCTGGCTCAGGTCTATAGTTAGGGCTGGTTCAGGTTTATAGTTAGGGCTGGTTCAGGTTTATAGTTAGGGCTGGTTCAGGGCTATAGTTAGGGCTGGCTCAGGTCTATAGTTAGGGCTGGTTCAGGTTTATAGTTAGGGCTGGCTCAGGTCTATAGTTAGGGCTGGTTCAGGTTTATAGTTAGGGCTGGTTCAGGTTTATAGTTAGTGTTAGGATCTCGGTCTGACCTAGTGTGTGCTCCTCTGTTTTCCCCCTGTCAGTTTGAAGGCCATGTGCTTATGTTTTGTTCTTGTGTCAGCCTATAGTTTCCACCCCCGAGTTCCATCTCCAACCACGCCCCTCTCCCCAGGCTCAGCTGTGGGGAATTCCGGTGATCAGCTCCGACGGACTTAAATACCCCCAGCTGTCCTCGGCGCGTTGTCAGTCCGTCCGGTTACCAGTCTCGTCACGTAAGTCTGAACACCGATTCAGTGAACATCGTTGCCTGTTTGTTTTCTGTTTCTTCAGTTTTGAGTGCGGTCGAGTTTCCCTCCCGACTCCGGTCTTTGGTCTTTGGTCTTTGGGTTTTGTTGGTTCATTCTGTGACTCCTCCTAAATAAAGTCTTGGCTGGAATAAACCTGCTGTGTGCGTGCGTTTGGGTCCACTAACTACACTACCACATAACAGAACGGACTGACCATGTCGGACCCAGCCGCCGCAAGGCAAGGCAAGGCAAGTTTATTTGTATAGCACATTTCAACAACAAGGTAATTCAAAGTGCTTCACATAAAACCATTAAAAGCATCAAAACATAAGTCAAAAGAAAAGGAGATTTAAAAACAATTAAGAACATTCATTAAAACACAGTGTAAGACAGTTTCATAGTGTAGAAATATGCTAACGGTATTTACAGGCATTAAACATATAAGTATTATGTGTGTGCTCATTTGCAATAGTGTTGCGTGTGTCATAGAGCAAAGGTTTGAATCTCCGGGTGAGGCACTCACGCGCTTCCCGTACAAAGAAGACGCTCTGACACACAGTTGGTTTAGCTTAAACTTGTAACTAGATGTGCTGTGAAGCGGGCTAGTCCGTGCGATATTATGTAGCAACAACAGGTGGAAAGCAGGAACAGCATCTTCTCTGTCCATGAGAACTGGAGGACTCCCACACACAGTGGCCCCAACCCTGGCGTGTGTGTGGGTGAAGATAATGCGTCCCTGTGCAGGACGAGGTCAACTCCTCATGAGAATGAATAAAGAAACAGGGAAAGGATAGAACGGGGCTCACAAAACACTGAGAGGAGAGATGCGTGGACCGAGCCCTGACTTTGTGTCTGTTGCTAGGGATACTTAATCAATTCTTGTGTTTTGTGAAACCATAGATCTATGTTGCTTTGATGCTTGACTTATTAAATTGTTAATACTTGTAGATCGTCTACCGTCTTCTGTTCATCGAATGTAATTCCAATCAAACGATCTGCGCGGGGTCCTTCTGAAGGTGTAGTCTTTTGGAGTCAGATTATACGGTGGGCTTTTTGCCCGAGGGTAAATCCCCAACAATAGTAAAATGCAGAAATGCAGGAAATTGATTACCAGTATGGAAGACATTTAAAACTTGACTCTCCATGTTTCTGCCGCATTAATTAAATTTTTGCCACCCATGTTCCTCTGGTGTGGACGTCGACGCTATCTTAGTTCAATGCAATCGTCACTGCAAAGTTGAGGTTCTTTATGCCTTAGGAAAACTTCACAAAACCTTTGATGTTTCTTTTATCCTTAGGTCAAAAACACTTAGAAAAGCCTGTATGACGTTTCTTTTATCCTTAGGTCAAAAACACTTAGAAAAACCTGTTTGAAATTCACGTATTACGTTGTTACCGACGAATCTTATTCTATCAAGTGCATGTAGAATTCACGTATGAAGGTAAATAACAACAAATCTTATTTCAACTTATTTGAGTAGAGACACGATCAATGTTACGATCTCAAAAAGCTCCATTATTTTGAGTTAAAATCGTTATCGTAAAATGTCACTTCATTCTCCTCATAAAACCACATGAAATAATACGTCAGAAACCTACAGATGTCAGAAAAACAGTTGTAAAGTGCTCTCGAGACACAGAATCAAAACAAGGTATTTATACCGGCCGGCACATAAAACCATTAAAAGCATCAAAACATAAGACAAAAGAAAAGGAGATTTGTGTCATGATATTTGAATGGATGTTATTCAGAGATCGGGACAACACATATCCTGTGGTTGATGTGGAGGCACTGACTGCTTGTCTGATTTTCTGAATTTTGTCAGTAAAAAAGGAGGCAAATTGATTGCATGCCCAAGTGGATTGGAGCTCAGCAGCTACCGACACTGGAGGGTTTGTTAGCCTGTCGACGGTAGCAAATAAGGCGCGTGTATTGTTCTTGTTTTTGGTTATGATGTCAGAGAAGAATGACTGCCTTGCATTTCTCAGTTCCAAATTATAATTGCGAAGTCTCTCTTTATAGATGTCACAGTGAACCTGGAGATTAGTTTTTCGCCACCTGCGCTCAGCTTTCCGACACTCTCGTTTCTCTATTTTGACCAGCGTAGCATTTCTCCAAGGAGATCTTTGCTTACCCGAGACAACCTTCACTTTAGTGGGTGCAAAAAGTGGGTGCCGCAGCAGAATTTCTCGCTCCTCGGGCAACACCATCAGGTTCTGCGGACCTAGAGGACTCGCAGCGATCTATCGGGTCCCAGGTAGCGGAGATAGGAGGCCTGCTGCAGGACTTCATGCTACGCCATTCTCCTCCCTCGGAGCCGGTCCCTGAGGACGCATCCAGTACCCGTGAGTCCTTTGTTCCCTCACCGGTGCCCTATAATGGAGCATCCAGGGAATGTAGAGGGTTCATGCTCCAGTGTGGATTTGTTTTTAACCAGCAACCCCGCACATTTGCTTCGGACAATGCGAAGGTGGCCTTTACGGTGGGGTTGCTGCGCGGCAAGGCGCTGGTCTGGGAGGAGGCTTGGCTCAACAGGCGCAGCCCAAACTGGGTTCCCTACGAGCTCTTCTCGGAAGAATTCAGGAGGGTATTCGACCACCCAGTTTACACCAGGGACGTTGTTCAGCGCCTGCTCAGTCTTCGTCAGGGTTCCACCAGCGCAGCGGAGTACTCTGTGGACTTCCAGATTCTGGCCGCGGAGTCCGGTTGGGACAAGGAGGCGCTTAAGGGGATATATCGCCACAGCCTTTCGGATCTGTTGAAGGATGAGCTCGCAGAGGGGGGAGGAGCTCTACACTCTGTCAATCAATATGGATAACCGTATCCGGGAACGCCGCCGGGAGAGGAACTTCCGGCCTTCCAATCCGGTGCGTCAGTTGGCTTCCCGCCCCAGCCTTCAATTCCCGAGCCCGTCCGGACGGTACAGCTCTGCGCGCCCCTCCCCCTTTCGAGCCGGAGGAGCCGATGCAGCTCGGGGGGACTCATCTCTCTCCAGAGGAGAGAGAGTGACGCATCCTCTCAGGAAGCTGTCTATACTGTGGTGAGTCGGGACACCGCATGGCCGTCTGCTCTGTTCGACCAAAAGAGAGAGCTCGCCAGTAAGAGTGGGGATGCTGGCGAGCGATTCAGAGAGAATTCCCCATTCTAAGCCTCGTGCACTGTTTCCTGCCACCCTGAGTTTATCTTCTGGGCCTGTGCACCTGTCGGTACTCATTGATTCAGGGGCTGAAGAGAAATTTTTGGACACTGAGTTTATTCAGTAATGGGATTCCCGTAGAAGCGTTAGAGTGCGCTCAGCTAGTGAGCGCACTGGATGGCAGTTCACTGGCAGAGATAACACACCAGACTCAGCCAATTTGCCTGCTCGTGTCCGGTAATCACAGCCAGAAGACCCGGTTCTACGTGTTTCCTACCCCTCAGACACCCCTGGTCCTGGGACTTCCCTGGCTTAAAAATCACCGGCTGGAGCTCCACCTGTCACTCTCGCTGCCTCAGATCTGCGGTCCCCCGGCAAGCTCCTCCCCCCCAGCAGACCCGACACCAGTCCTAGCCTCTCCGCCGTGCCCCGGGAATATTTGGATTTAGGAGAGGCATTCAGCAAGGAGCGGGCTCTTTCACTCCCCCCGCATCGCCCCTACGATTGTGCTATTGACCTGCTCCTGGGCGCCCCACTTCCCACTAGTCGGCTATATAATCTCTTCCGGCCAGAACGCGAGTCTATGGAGAAATATATAACGGAGTCAGTCGCCGCAGGAATCATCCGTCCCTGCATCGATTTCAAAGGTTTGAATCAAATTACTATCAAAAATAAATATCCTTTGCCACTCATCTCTTCTGTTTTCGAATCCTTAGCTGGAGCTAAGATATTCACCAAGCTGGACCTACGCAACGCATATCATCTGGTCCGAATTCGCGAGGGAGACAAGTGGAAGACGGCCTTTAACACACCCTTGGGACACTTTGAAAAGCTGGTGATGCCGTTTGGATTGACCAATGCCCCTGCCGTCTTTCAAGCACTGGTTAATGACGTCCTCCGCGACTTCCTCCGTTTCGTGTTTGTGTATATTGACGACATTCTCATCTTCTCCCCGAATCCCCAGGAGCACACTAACCATGTCCGCCAGGTGCTGCAACAACTGTTGGAGAATCAGCTCTTCGTTAAGGCTGAGAAGTGCGAGTTCCACGTCTCCTCTGTGCAGTTCCTGGGCGTCTTCATTGAGGAGGGTCAGGTGAGAAAGGATCCCGAGAAGGTTAAAGCCGTAACGGAGTGGCCGGTGCCCACCTCACGAAAGAAGCTCCAGCAGTTTCTGGGGTTCGCTAATTTCTACAGATTGTTCATCCGGGACTACAGCTGAACGGCAGAACCACTGACGCGACTCACCTCTTCCAAGGTGTTGCCTCCCCTGTTCCCTAGCCAGGAGATCGAGGTGGCAGATCCATCAGTCCAACACAATGCCCGTCGTTGTAGACGGGTGTGGAGAGAGACTCGGGTGGCTCTGCTCCGCACGGCAGAGCAGAATAAGAGAGTGGCGGATCGGCGTCGTGTCCCAGCTCCGGCATACCGTATTGGACAATTGGTCTGGCTTTTGACCAGGGACATCCCCCTACGCACCGAGTCAAGGAAGCTCTCCCCCAGATACATCGGTCCTTTTCCCATCATCCTATCGGTCAAGCTGCAGTTGCCTCGCTCCATGAGGATTAACCCGGTGTTCCATGTCTCCCTCCTCAAGCCTGTTGTCTCCAGTCCCCTAAATCCTCCGCCAGCACCCCCTCCACCCCCCCGACTCATCGAGGGGGGCCCCGTCTACACGGTCAATCGCCTCCTGGATGTCCGCCGTCGAGGTAGGGGGTTTCAGTACCTGGTGGACTGGGACGGTTATGGACCTGAGGAGCGGTGCTGGGTGCCACGATCCAGGATCTTTGATCCGGGGCTCATGAGCGACTACCACCGACAGAACCCCGGTAAACCAGGCGGTTCGCCAAGAGGCTTCCGTTGAGGGGGGGGTACTGTTAGGATCTCGGTCTGACCTAGTGTGTGCTCCTCTGTTTTTCCCCCTGTCAGTGTTGTTGTTTGAAGGCCATGTGCTTATGTTTTGATTTTGTGTCAGCCTATAGTTTCCACCCCCGAGTTCCATCTCCAACCACGCCCCTCTCCCCAGGCTCAGCTGTGGGGAATTCCGGTGATCAGCTCCGACGGACTTAAATACCCCCAGCTGTCCTCCGGCGCGTTGTCAGCCCGTCCGGTTACCAGTCTGGTCACGTAAGTCTGAACACCGACTCAGTGAAGATCGTTACCTGTTTGTTTTCTGTTTCTTCAGTTTTGAGTGCGGTCGAGTTTCCCTCCCGACTCCGGAGGCTACCTGTCCCGCCCTCGGTTGAACTTCCCTCCCGACTCCGGTGGAGATTATAGGAGTGACTTTAGTTTGCTGGACAGTTAGTCTTTGGTTTTTGTTGGTTCATTCTGTGACTCCTCCTGCACCGTTAAATAAAGTCTTGGCTGGAATAAACCTGCTGTGTGCGTGCGTTTGGGTCCACTAACTACACTACCACATAACAGTTAGGGCTGGTTCAGGTTTATAGTTAGGGCTGGTTCAGGTTTATAGTTAGGGCTGGCTCAGGTTTATAGTTAGGGCTGGCTCAGGTTTATAGTTAAGGCTGGTTCAGGTTTATAGTTAGGGCTGGATCAGGTCTATAGTTAGGGCTGGTTCAGGTTTATAGTTGGGGCTGGATCAGGTTTATAGTTAGGGCTGGCTCAGGTTTATAGTTAGGGCTGGCTCAGGTTTATAGGATCCTGGTTCTATCTGGACCTGGTCTTACCTCCTGCCGTGGTTCTGTCATATGCATTGAATGTGTTATGACTCTGTTATGTTGTTCATTCTGTAGACATGACATCTATTGCACTTCTGTCCATCCTGGGAGAGGGGTCCCTCCTCTTTGTCTCTCCCACAGGTCTCTCCGTCTTCTCTCCCCTTTAAAGGGTTATTGGGGGAGTTCTTCCTGTTCCAATGTGAGGGTCTCAGGACAAGAGGATGTCCCATGTGTACAGATTGTAAAGCATTCTGAGGCAAACTTGTAATTTGTGATTTTAGGCTATACAAAAACAAATTGTATTGTGTTGAATAGAGGTTGGAGAAGTGTTAAGAAGGTTGGCTGTGAGGCCAGGATGGACGGGGGGGAGTGATGCACAGGCTGAGGTTGTACATGGAAACGGACCAGAATTAGTGCTGGTCTGAGCGTGGTAGGTGAGATAATGATCTTATTGATGAGCAGGCGTGCTGATGAGAAGCAGCCGCTGATTAGCTGATTGCAGACAGGTGTGTATGATAAGCAGAGCCGGGAGGACCAGGTCAACACACACACACCGACACAGACAGGGAAGAACCTTGAGGAAATAAGCTGGAGCACAGCTGACCGGGACTGTTTAGTCTTCTCATTCATTTCTGATCCACCTAAACACTGGCTTTCTTGTGATGAGACCATGAGGCCAGATGTGGTATTATTATAAAAAATGAACACATTATTAATTCATTAATTAACATATCTGTGCGCTAACGGGACGGTGCCATGCTTCATTTCTGGACAAATTGCCCCTCTGACAAGTCGTTGGGGTGTGCGTTTAAGGCAAAAATGAGCCTTGTTCCAAAGAGTGCTCATGGAAGAGATACCACATTTCATTTTCACTCCTGTCTTTGACAAAGTGTCTGCACGCTACCGTTAAGCCAATCCCATATCATGGACACACAGTACATTTCATGTCTCCATCAACCACAACGGAGTCATGTGTAGTTTCAGATTTTGGCCAGTAGGAGGAAGTAAAGGGAGAAGTCTGAGCAAAAATACAATGTTGATAGAGAAGAAACTTCAAAAGAAGACCTATAGGGGCCCTTGCTGTCTGCAGACCACCTCTGGTCATTTGTCTCTCACTAAAGCAATACTCAACTTTTTCAGAACTTGGTTATGGTAACTGCATTGAACAAATCAACAACTGGATGTGCCAGAATGTTCTTCAAAGATAAAACAGAAGTAATTGTTTTTGGTACCAAGGACGAACGATTGAAAATCACCGCTCAGCTTCAATCACTGATGTTAAAACCCACAAGCCAAGCCAGAAATCTAGGTGTAGTTATGGATTCAGACCTCAACCTGAACAGCCACATCAAGACAATTACAAGATCAGCCTACTATCACCTGAAGAACATATCAAGGATTAGAGGACTTATGTCTCAACAGGATTTGGAAAAACGTGTCCATGCATTTATCTTCAGCAGACTGGACTACTGTAACGGTGTGTTTACAGGTCTCTGTAAAAAGTCAATCAGAAAGCTGCAGCTGATTCAGAACGCTGCAGCTCGAGTCCTCACTAAGACCAGGAGGGTGGATCACATCACCCCAGTTCTGAGGTATCTGCACTGGCTTCCTGTCCAACAAAGAATTGACTTTAAAATCCAGCTGTTGGTTTACAAAGCACTGAATGGTTTAGGGCCAAAACACATCTCTGATCTGCTGCTCCTTATGAACCATCCCGACCCCTCAGGTCATCTGGGACCGGTCTACTTTCTGTTCCCAGAGTCAGAACTAAAAATGGAGAAGCAGCGTTCAGTTCTGCAGGTCTGCTGAGACCCTCAGCTCCTTTCAATCAAGATTGAAGACTTTTAATGCCTTTAGTTGAACCACATTCAATTAATATATTAATCAATTTCCTGCATTTCTGCATTTTACTACTGCATTTTATTTCTTACACTGTTTTTTAATGTTTTTATTTCATTTA
Organism: Lycodopsis pacificus; assembly: GCA_028022725.1. Lineage (NCBI taxonomy): Eukaryota > Metazoa > Chordata > Actinopteri > Perciformes > Zoarcidae > Lycodopsis > Lycodopsis pacificus. The sequence goes on along the minus strand of CM051694.1, from coordinate 1,424,033 downwards.
TTTTATTTCAAAATCTCCTTTTCTTTTGCCTTATGTTTTGATGCTTTTAATGGTTTTATGTGAAGCACTTTGAATTACCTTGTTGTTGAAATGTAACATACAAATAAACGTGCCTTGCCTTGCCTATGTTTAACAACACAACACAAAATGAAATAAATATGAACAGAGTTTCTAGGAGTCGGGTGACCCGAGGCCACTCGTGAATGTCAAACTGCAGAGTCTTTAGTTGTGTCTTTTGTGGCTTGCTCCCATTCAGCCATAAAAGCAGAAGTGAGGTGTTGATGAAAACAGTTGTGATTCCCAACTTGTCAAATACCGACGCTTGGTCGGTGGTTCTCGGCGTCTGCAACGCACCGGGCATTCAGCTGGCTCGCTCTCTGTGCAAGTAGAAAGGAGGTCAAACAAACATAACAACTTTAAGGACAGTTGTTCATGCCCTGTCAAACCAAATCAACTTGACTTCATTTACCTTACTTTTTCAGAAGTTTATTTTGAAAAAACACCAACAAGCCAAAACTGACACGCTGCCCTGACACGTCAAAGCTGAAGCTGCATCCTAGAGCGCTATAGGGTGTAGTGCTGGTACTTGAGAACGTGTGGGTTGACTGGGTCAGGGCTCTCTGCAGACCAGTCACGTTCTGCCACATCAACTGGAAGCAAAGCAACAGGAAGCATTAAAATATCACTTACTTGGAAATGAGGAGCCTAGACCAAACCAGGAAACACAGATGCAGACCAGAATTACACCAAAGTGCATTCATTGGCAATCGTAATGTTGGTGTCATTATGTTGTCGCTTAACTGAAATGAATGGACCAGCTTCACTATCTCTTTCTAGGAAGTACACAAATACTTGTTTTTTAAAGGTTTTCCGGTCAATTCAAACATTTTACTCAGATTTAACCTGCACGTTGAACGATCTATTGTCACTACCGGCTTACATATACAGTGTATTACATATTACTTCCTGTTAATTACTACATTGCTGCGCACCCTATTTGTCTATATTGCAGCTTACTCTTGTTATCGCTACTTTATTTTACACTATTCTATTAATCCATTTATCATAACTTATTTTACCAGGCTGTTCTGCTATAGCCGTCATAGCTAGGGAAATGAGTACGCTGTAACTCCTAGATATCCCCAAAAAAATCTGTTTGTACATTTTCTTACTTTCTCCTATGATATATCATATATACCCGTTGCATAAGGATACGTTGATTTTATATTATATATCTTATTGGTATTTGTTATAGATCCTCATCTGTACTTGTGCAGTTTTCTTTTGATACATGTTGGTCATTGATGGAGGAAGCCTGAGAACAAGGAATGCAATTTCCATCGGCGGCTTCACTGGAAGTTGTTGTGACATGTGACAAATAAAGAACATTGAACTTTGGATGCAGTCAGGAGACACCACTCACCGCCGTTTACATTAAACAAGGTCCTCGTGTTGTGAGCACACCTCAGAACGAGGGGCAGCCTCAGCACAAGTCTCCCAGAGTAATTAATGGAACAAGCAGAAGTGTCTGCAACACCCAACCAATGGTCTGCAAGACATGCCTCATTCAAACTCCACAACATGTTATGATGTGGGGTGTTTCACGGACCCAAATGCAGAGTCAGACAGCAGCGTTCTATTTCAAAACCAAGGTTAGTTTATTTCTCTCAGTCAAGGGAAAAGACAGGAAATGGACAAAGTCAATAGGAGGCGTCTCCACGCCTCCGCCCGGTTCCAAGCCAGAAAGTGGCTAATCCTGCTGAGCGGCAGACGAAGCCGACAGGAAAACTGTCAAATGTCAATACGGAAGCGCGACCTCGCGCTCCGCTTGGATCTTAGCCGGGAAGTGGCCGGTCCACCCCCTATTTTTCGCATTTATTCACAATTATTAGTAGGTGTATGTATATGTAGCTATGTGTGCCTATGCATATATATATGAATATGTGTGTTTATATGTATATATGTACATATGTGTATTCATTGCAACTTATGGTTGATTTTTAATGCATATCTTGAAAATCAATACAAATTTGATCACAAAGAAAAACAAGCAGCAATCAATGAGGCAATTGGCTGAAAGTTGTTGTGTAAAACCCGTCTTTACCCCAACTTTAATTCAACTATCCCACTGCAGCCTCTCCACTTGTTCAAGGCATTTACTAACGACCAGGAGTCCTTACAGGAGTCCTCACAATGCCCTTCCACCGCTCATGGTCTGACCTGTATCTTACCAGCACGCTTGGCTTCTCACATCATCTATGCTGCAAATACAAACAGAAGAATGACCACAAGACACAAGCAATACAAGTGACAGTTGACATTGCTGCTCCTGGACCAGCCCAAGGGCTGGGCCGGGCTGGCCCAAAATACAGATAGCCATCTCTGAGGAGTCAATGGAAAAATATGGGACTGTATCCGCCATCAGGGCCTGGTGGTCCAGTGCTCCTCGTGCTTATTGGCTGAATAACAGCTATAAAGAATATTGTAAGAAAATAATCCTTTTGAATTGTGTTCTTGGCATATTTTTCTTTCTGTAGTTCATCAACAGAGATTTCCTTCATGTTTACTTCACTGGCCATCTATGTTTCCACACTTTCAAAGGTTTTTTGGGTCATTATCACACGATATTATGGCTCAGTGGAGAGCAGGGTCGTCCTCCAATCAAAAGATCGGCGGTTCGTTAGTGACATGTCGATGTGTCCTTGGGCAGGACACTTATCCAGCTGTGCCTACGGTGTGTGGATGTGTGTGAATGCTAACCATGGTAGCATGGTAGCCCTGTCATCAGTGTGTGAATGGGTGAATGATGACATGTAGTGTTAAAGCGCTTTGAGTGGTCGGAAGACTAGAAAAGAGAAATACAGTCCAGTCCATTTTAAATTCTTAAAAGCAAATATTACAGAATGTCATACTTTTTATAACCTTGTCAAACAGTCATATAGGTTGACACCGGGTCAACGTGGAATGTTTTGGTTTCTCACTGGAGAAGCGCTCCGCTGCTGTCCCCAAGGTTTTTTATTTATTTCTACGTTTTTGTTCTCATCGACTCACTCACACATTTCTTCCAGTTCTGCGTGGTTGTGATATTGTGTAATACTTATATAAGAGAAAGGATGAAGCCTTGTGTTTCAGCAGCATGTCAGTATCTATTTATCCAGTAGGATGGGGAGTGATGTGGAGGGTGGATGCTCCTCCACAAATAGCACTGACAACATGGATCTGTTGTGTGTAGTGGTTTGTGATCTTATCATAACTGTTTACATGCAGTTCTGGCTGGATGCTCTGTGCGGTTATTAGAGCGGCTCCGCGTTCACACTGCATTATGGGATATGTACTCTATGATGCTCTCACCTCACTGGCTCCACATGTAAGTAAGTAAGCAAGGGTTCTTTTCAATGGCACTTTTCAAAACAAAAGTTGAAAAAAAACTTCACAATAAAAGTATTCAATGATGGTAACAAACATATGAACATCGAAATGGAATTTATTAAGCAAAAACAACAACAAAAATGCAAAAACTCAGTTGAGATAAACTGAATATACAATATAACTGGTGCATAAAAGCATGGATTCTTTCTCAGCACTTTCAATGAAGATACAATTGATCTTAAATGTAAATAAAACATAATTGCGCAAGTGTCGTTACATGAACAGAAAACTTCAGAAATGAGTCAAACATGACACCTAAATTATTGTAGGCTGAATGACGCCTAATAATCAACAGATCTATTTTGCCCAAATGTATTTTTTTCATCCTAAATAAGGCTGTGAACGACTGTTTGCTCTCTAACAGCTTATAGAAATCTGCCCTTTACTTACTTTATGGTACAATAACTACATTTATTCTAGTGCAATAACTACATTTTTCTTTAAAAAAAAATCGATAATAACTCAGTGAATATTCTTCATAACTCGTTCTTTGTGGTGCTGCAAATATCTGTTTTATGAAAATTATCTATAGCCAAAAACGTGATGGTGCGTAAAGCTTTCTTGTTTTGTTCAACTGCGTTACTCCCCGGTCATTCCATTTGTCTGATGGTTCCTCTCACCTCTCATCCGGTTCAATCCCGGTCAGACCGCCCGGATGAACCCCCAACGGGCACAAACGCTCGATAAAAGACAGAAGCACCCAGCAGGCTGACGGAGTCATGACGGAGAGCGGCAGGGCTCTGGAGCGCCTGAGGTGAGTACACGCATAAAGACGCACTGGAGCTGGGAAGGTACGTTTGCGGAAAAAAGGCACGAAACTAAACGAAAACTGACTTGCTTTCCTATGTAGGCTTAATCTTGTAGTATCTTCGTAATATTGTTTGTGTTGACAAGTGTTTTGGGATGGTTGGATTCGTGACGTTCTGGATGTAACGGTTGTATCGAGTAGATACGTGTTGACCAGGAATAGGAGCAGCATGGTGGCTCACATTCATTCGTTCTTTGTTTCCTCTGGACAATAATCAGCGTAGTGTTGGACTTTACGCAGCCAGGAAAATCCAAAACAGAGAACCACTGATTGTCTCAGCGTATTTGGTAAACTAGTCACCAGTCAGTGCAACTATCATAACGCTGCTGCTGTTATCACAGCTGGCAACAACAATTCAGGAAGAATAATTAGGTTTAAAAAGAAGAATGTTCCAATCCCATCACATGGATTTCTGTGTGGTTTGCAGATGTGGAGCTGCAGAATAGTTTTGTTTATTGTGATCCACTAAAAGGCTCACGCTCAAAAAAATAATTCATTGGATGAACTCAATTAAATTGTGGGCAGGTTTCCCACCGACAAAATATAGTTAAACCTAACTTAAACTAAAAACATCCATGCAATATAATTAAATTGAGTTAGTCCGACTCAATTTTATCAAATACAACCTAAATAAAAAAATACCATTCATGAAATTAAATTGATTTATGTTAGTCCAACTCAATATAGTACAATTCATTGGAAATTAATTAATCAGGTAAAAAACTTTTTTTTATTTGACCCCCAATTAAGACACATGAGACAAAACCTAGTTCATCTGTTTTTTATTGAAAATGCTTAAATACATTAAATATGGTATAAATCTGACCATCCATGATACTAGATCCTGAATTTCATTTTTTAAATATAATTTTGTTTTTACAAAAACACTGATCAGAAAATGATAGCAACAAAAATTCCAAAAGGATCTATACAGTGCATCTTCCATCGTTTTTAAATATGAAAACAGTAGTCCTGTAACAGCTCCACAACTGGTGAAAAATAAACACCAAGCTATCCCAAATCCCTTGGCGCCACAAACAAAGACGCCATGAGGGTGGAGGCTACGCACTGCTCTCCAAACAGGGAATATCATTGCACTGCAGTGTAGTCATTCACCATAAACTATCATTTCCAAAAAGCACAAAACTTCCTGCAATCGATATGTACAACCACTATTGCAAGTGCTAAATTCCCACTACTTTGGTTTGTCAAGAGCAATACAGCTTTGTTTTCTTTCCTACCAGTACAGATGGTAGTACAAAAGGACTCCTTTACACTGAAGAATAGCCTATGATGTATTATCATGTGCAGAAACAGGCAACTTGGACCACTTTTGGGCTACAAAAGTAAAATCACAAAACATCCACAAACTAAAACTTATAGATTATAAATAACAAGGATACTCATAGTCAATGGAAGTTACAGCGTATTGAACCGTGTTAGGGTCAATTTCAACTCGAGTAGAGAGTCATTCAATCAGACAACAAGGAAAATGGACGTGCAAGTTGACGTTAGAGAGTAATCACACTCGAGTTAGGATGTGTAGGTGAATTGGGCAAAACTTTCTGTGCGTAAACACTCAACCAAGCTTGCAGTGACATGTAAAAGTTCTGTAATTTACAGTCTCTGGCTTGCCTCTGTGCAGTTTAGTCAATTTTTTCAAAATGTCAGAACCAGGAAAACATCCATGAGGTCATGGATTGTCGTTGACTGGGCGGAAGATGAAAGTAGAAAACATCCAAAAGATCTGACAAGGTTCTTTGGCTTTGTCACTTGTTGTTCACCTCTTGTGCAAACATCTTGATTTTCAGCTCCTGTATCTTAGAATTCAGCTTGTGCCCATACAAATTCATTATGACCTTCTGGAGAAGCTCAAAGATGTACTTGAAGTTGTCTGGAAAGCTTAGATTAAGGGCACAAATTAGCCCAAAGCATGATGAACGCCATGATGACACCGTCTACGTTGTTCAGGACTTTAATGCAGTTGATCAAGTCCCACGTCCTCTGGCTCCTCATCTCTTTGGATCATGTAAATCCTTATGACAGTGAATGCGATGTCCCTCACTGCATCCTCAGCGGCAGAAGCCTGACAACAACACAAACACAGAAAACTTGTGTTAAGTTAATCCACAAACATGTATGTATATATATATATATATGTGGGTAACACTTTTCGACGCTACATGGGAAACATATTGCGATAAACTTACCAGATTGATAAAGAGTCTGGATCTTCATTGAGGTAGATGACAGGCTTCTCAGATGCACTCCCTTTTGGTGTTGATGTCATCACACTAAAAGTTCTGGATTAAAGCAGAATAAAAGCAGGCCATTTACTATTCATCAAATGTTTTTAAAAAAGCAGATATGGACAAGAAAATATTACAATAACCACCCCAATACAGTGAAAATAATATTGTATACATATGTACTAACCAAATCATTGATGGTCAGGACATCCTTGATCTTTTCTCCTTTACACCTCCTTTGCTCTTTAAGACCTGTATCAGGGAGTCTGAGAAGAGGTCCAGCTGTGACATGAACTTTGATTGAAATGGCTTGGTGGTGATCAGCAGGAACTCTGCATTGACCTGAATAACAAACAAAATACAGCTGTTTGTTACTTGTTTATTATAATTACTATCACATTATGTGGGATTATTAGATTCAAATTGCGATTGTGAAGCCATTAATCATCAAAATGGTAAACACATAGAAACACACATTTACTTACTTAACTTTGCTGGAACAGGGAAGGGGCCTCTGCTCCACAATCTCTGGTTGAATGTACTGTTCAGCATGTGTGATTTAGAAGCTTACTCCATGTATTAAATGTACATGGGCAATGTATGGACACGTATAGCGATAACTGCCCCTACAATGCCCATGCAACAAGAAATACCTGCTAGCTAGTTCCAAACTGCATTCTTTACACTGCCACATGCAGAGTCCTAAAGAGAACTAGAAAAAGCATTTCCTGCTGAAATTGGAACTGTTGGAATGCTGAAAACTGAAATTAATCGCAAAAACATTGCTGAAAATTGCTGAGACATAAGAAGACCCATATCCTCAATTACTGGCACAGAAAAGTAACATTGGGGGCATTTGTCAAGGAACAAAGTCCTGGACAGGGACTAGAATTAAAAGTATCAAGCACATTCTATGCCCTAAGGTTTTCAGTTTTTGTGGAGTTCTTGTTCACCTTTAACTCACTTCATTACAGAGTGTGGGTCACACAACTTCTCCTAATTTACAAGGCTGAGCTCATTAGTGTTCGGCTCATCGGTGCTGACAAACTTTTAAGAACAACTAGAAAAAGCATTTCCTGCTGAAAATGCGTTGGAATGCTGAAAACTGAAATTAATCGCAAAAACATTGCTGAAAATAGATATCCAATTCAAAAACAAATTGCAAAAAGCTTAATAATTCAAAAGGTTTAAAGATTACAATATGAAAAGTCATTTCACACCTCTCCTGAAAGAGCTGAACATTTTGATATTTGAACAGTTTCTGTGGCTTAAAAAAATTCATCAGTGGTGATATTTGTAGTAGAAGTTGTAGTAGAAGTATTATTAGTAGAAGTATTAGTAGCATTAGAATAACTAGTAGTAGTAGTCGTGATATTTGTAGTAGTAGTAGACATTGTAGTTGTAGTAGAAGTATTATTAGTAGAAGTATTAGTAGCATTAGAATAACTACTAGTAGTCGTATTAGTGATATTTGTCGTAGTAGTAGAAGTTGTAGTAGAAGCATTAGTAATTAGAAGAAGTAGTCGAAGACGTACTATCAGTAGTCATAGTAATAGCTGTAGTATTGGTCGTAGTATTTAATATCACAGTAGTAGTAGTAGTAATAGTAATGGCAGTAGAAGATGTAGCAGTAGTAGTAGTACTAGTAGCAGTCATACTAATAGCTGTAGTAGTATCACTACTTTTAGTAGCATGAATAGCAGTAGTAGTAGCAGTTGTCGTATAAGTAATAGTAGTAGTGGTAGTAATAGCAGTAGTGGTAGTAATAATATTGATGGTAGCAGTAATAGCAGTAGTAGTAATAGTAGCAACAGCAAAAGTTATAGTAGAAGTAGTAGTAGCAGTAGTAGTAATACTATATTAGCAGCAGTAGTAGTAGTTAGAGCATTCATTTTTTGAACAAAAAAGCCTAATTTTGAGCTTGTTTAAATACAGTTAATCCATGGGGCTTTTATTTTGAAAGGGTGGGGCTGGGTGGGGGAGGGAGGGGGAGCGGAGACATAATCATAATGTTTGACACACATAAACAGAGGTTATTAAATGACAGGCTTCATCACAAGCAGTTCAGTTAGAATTCACTCTCTGGGGCTTTTATTTTGAAATGGGGTGTGGGGTGTGGGGGAGAAGGGGAGAGGAGACAGAATCATAATGTTAGATAAACACAAACCGGTTATTAAATGACAGGCTCATCACAAGCATTTCAGTTAGGATTCATTCTGTGGGGCTTTTATTTTAAAATGGCATGTGTGTGTGTGTGGGAGGAGGGGGGAAAGACCTCTAAAGAGTCCTAAGACCTGAATGACTGTATGAGAGAGAGAGAGAGAGAGAGAGAGAGAGAGAGAGAGAGAGAGAGAGAGAGAGAGAGAGAGAGAGAGAGAGAGAGAGAGAGAGAGAGAGAAGAGTGTATGTGCGCGTGTGTCTGTGAGTCTGTGTGTTTATAAACATCACTAATTACTGGCTCAATCGTGAACACCTGTGTGCCTGAAGCCATTTCATGGAGATAACACAGGGAGGCACCTCTCAAACAAATCATCAAAACTCCCATAACCGTAGCTCCTTTTGCTCCGATATTAATAATTGAGAGGAAGGCTGAGTCGAAGAACAGATCCTGTAAAAATTGTGTCTGTAGTGTAAGAAATGTGGCTTAACTGGTGATCTAGAAATGGGGTACCGTGTTCTGTGGAATGTGTTTTTGAAGCAGAATTTAACATTGGTCTCTATGGAGCAGAAAGTTGGTTTTCCTCTCAATTAACGGCTTCGGTGTCAAATGTGTAAATCTGTGGGATTCCACAGTAATTTTTATACGACAAGGACAATATTAGCTACTTCTACATCCAGAAATTATGCATGAAGAGTGAATATTGTGGACACAGTGGCAAAACACAAATGTTTTTTTCACAAGAATCTCAAGCTGCTCTTCACTCTAGCGGTGACATCACGCACTCTAAGCTGTGCATTACACACCCATTATAAAGTCAGAAAAGGGCTGAAAAATCCTAAAAGTTAAATTGCTGCAGTTCAAAAAGTTAAAAAGATATCAGAAAACTGTATGTTCTGGCAATAGTTTAGGGTTTTCTCAACATTTGAAAGTTGAAATGGTGTCTGTAGCTGAAAGTATGAGGAAGTTTAAGAGGATTTAAAAAGCTTCTCCATAGAAACCCATTCAAAAAAAAGTTGCTAAAAGCTTAATAATTCAAAAAGTTTAAAGGTTAGAAATATGAAGAGATATAGCACCCCTCTGCTGAAAGAGCTGAACATTTTGATATTCAAACTGTTTCTGTAGCTTAAAAGAATTCCATCGGTAGTGATATTTGTTGTAGTAGTACTAAAAGTTGTAGTTGTAGTAGAAGTATTATAATTATAATATTGATGGTAGCAGTAGTAGCAACAGCAAAAGTTATAGTAGAAGTAGTAGTAGCAGTAGTAGTAATACTATATTAGCAGCAGCAGTAGTAGTTGTCGCAGTATTAGTAAGAGCATTCATTTTTTTAACAAAAAAGCCTAATTTTGAGCTTGTTTAAATACAGTTAATCCATGGGGCTTTTATTTTGAAAGGGTGGTGCTGGGTGGGGGGGAGAGGGGGAGAGGAGACATAATCATAATGTCTGACACACATAAACAGAGGTTATTAAATGCCTGGCTTCATCACAAGCATTTCAATTAGAATTCACTCTTTGGGGCTTTTATTTTGAAATGGAGTGTGTGTGTGTGTGTGGGGGGGTCCTCTAAAAGTCTCTAAGACCTGAATGACAGAGAGAGAGAGAGAGAGAGAGAGAGAGAGAGAGAGAGAAGTAATAGCTGTAGTAGTGGTCATAGTATTTAATATAACAGTAGTAGTAGTAGTAGTAAAAGTAATGGCAGTATTTGAAGTAGCAGTAGTAGTAGTACTAGTAGCAGTCGTACTAATAGCTGTAGTAGTATTAGTACTGGTAGTAGCATGAATAGCAGTAGTAGCAGTTGTAGTAGAAGTAGTAGCAGCAGTAGTAGTAGTAATACTAGAAATATTAGCAGCAGTAGTAGTTGTCGCAGTATTAGTAAGAGCATTCATTTTTTCAACAAAAAAGCCTAATTTTGAGTTTAATGTTTAAATACAGTTAATCCATGAGGCTTTTATTTTGAAAGGGTGGGACTGGGTGGGGGAGGGAGGGGGAGAGGAGACATAATCATAATGTTTGACACACATAAACAGAGGCTATTAAATGACAGGCTTCATCACAAGCAGTTCAGTTAGAATTCACTCTCTGGGGCTTTTATTTTGAAATGGGGTGTGGGGTGTGGGGGAGAAGGGGAGAGGAGACAGAATCATAATGTTAGATAAACACAAACCGGTTATTAAATGACAGGCTCATCACAAGCATTTCAGTTAGGATTCATTCTGTGGGGCTTTTATTTTAAAATGGCGTGTGTGTGTGTGTGTCAGGGGGGGGGGGTGGAGGAGGGTGGAAAGACCTCTAAAGAGTCCTAAGACCTGATTGACTGTATGAGAGAGACACACAGAGAGAGAGAGAGAGAGAGAGAGAGAGAGAGAGAGAGAGAGAGAGAGAGAGAGAGGAGTGTATGTGCGCGTGTGTCTGTAAGTCTGTGTGTTTGTCAACATCACTAATTACTGGCTCAATCGCAAACACCTGTGTGCCTGAAGCCATTTGAAAATATTCTCCATAGAGATCCCATTGAAAATAAAAAGCTTAATCATTCAAAAAGTTTAAAGGTTAGAAATATGAAAAGTGAGGCAGAGAGAGAGGCAGAGAGAGAGAGGCTCTGATATCGCTGGCAAACTTTCTCATTTGGAGATTGTACTATGTTTTATATGCTTAACAGCATTCCAACAATAAAGATAATTAGTACATATCAAACAGAACAAATAACAATGAGCGAGATCAGCTTGCATCGAGCATATAACCTATTACGTACCATCATTAGGAGGTTGCCTCAAGAAGCTTGGTAATGCTGATCAAACTGCAAAAGATGAGATAAATATATTAGTGGAGGGAAAGGCTGGAATAATCCAAAGTTCACATAAAACAAAGTCAAGTCAAAAGTGCTTTGGAGCACTCACAGATATAATGTTAACATTTAGAATAGACTAGCAATTCACCTTTTACAGCAACACTAAAGCTACATACAACAGAAATCAAATCATGCAAGCATGTTAAATAAGATTAAGACCGTCATTTTAATAAAATATCAAACTGTTTGCCTTGAAAACTCATTCGCACTCCTGCCTGCATTCACACAGCGTAAGGTCATAGAAATACAATGAGTAGAACGGACATCGATGTTTGTCTTGGTCGTTTTACTAGTTCAAAAGAAAATAGTGCTCAACACTGCGCATTGACCGTAGTATAACATAAAAGTTTGCCCGCTACATCGATCAGTTCTTCACAATGACGACGGTACACGTACAAACTGCCGCTGCTCTGATCCCGTTACATCGGTTTGAATGGGGATGTCCGTTCTACGCTCGTTCTATTTCTATGCCTGCTGCGATAAAACACAGCTGACTTCCGTTTGTTCATGCATCAGGTGCCCGTGCGAGTGAGAGGAATTCAGCGGTTTTATGAGCTCATGATTTATTCATATTAAATATTTTTCAGTGAAGAAAACGTGGCTAAACTCAACTACAACTACAACTGAACGCCCACTACTAGCGAGAGTGGCCTTCTGCGGCCTGCTCTGCCTGCCGACATTATGGCGCTAGAGAGGGGGAGACCTAGTCTGCTCGTTTAACTGCTCTCCTGTTGTTTTTTAGTGCATACAGACAGTTCATAAGGAAGCCTTCGGTGCTGCGTCCAAGCCGTATTGATGACAGCACCCTGATCTCTGGTCTGCTCTATAATGCTAATCACGTTGGCTACCTAGCTTGCTAGTGTTGGGTCTGGAAACAAAGGATGAAGCGCTGCGAGGCCGCAGAACCTCCCCTCTGCTGCGAACTTCTTACAGTGCGCACACAGTGGAAAAATGAGCTGGAACCGGTTCAAAAATTAATAACAATATTTAATGAACTACATGAAATTCACTTATAAGCTGCATTAACTATCAAAAGTAATATTCTCGAGAATAGAGACCACACACACGCATCCCACTTCTGAAAAGCGAGGGCGGATGTGGTCTGAGGAATTCTCTCAGAACAGTGTCTTATATGTCCAAACAGTCATAAATCACCGGACTGACCCTCCGTGGCCATCCGTGACTGGCTCCATTTGAATTTTGTCTCCTCCCTGGATCGATTCCTCAGCGAAACAGCTTTGCTCCTTGCAAAACATCTGTCTTGACTCCACCTCTGGTCAGTTGTCCTGGCCACTGATCCCATCCTCCACTCTGCTGCATGTCCCATTCAGAATCCATGTCTGACCCTCAAACTTATTCTTACAGTGTTTTAATACCTTTAGTGACTATACTTTTATGATTTAATACCTTCAATTAGTTAATATACTGTAACACATAATATCTTCTATAAGCAAGAATATTGTAAACATATTGTAACTAAATTATTATTATTATAATTATAACACTTCTACTCATCACTAGGGGGGTTATTTAATCTTACTTATAATGCGTTTAATACTGGAATTCTCAACACTAGCTAGCCTGCCAGCTAGCCTGTGTTGCCTTCGATCTTATTAAAAACGGAACAGTCGTGTGGCTAAGTTATCACGTCTGTTCCACACACTGTGGTCATTATTACAGAATGGAAGCCTTCATTGACAGCGAGGTACAGTCTAAACTACTACAACAAAATATATAAAGTTACTTACCAAAGAATGGACGGTCGGTTTGAATCTTGCTGCAGTCGGAAAGGGGGGAAAGACGACTGAGAGCACGTGATCTGGCACATGCACAAAGGGTAGTCCCCCAACTAAATTTATTTTGAGTTGATACACACCATCTAACCTAAATAAATCTAATAATTGAAAGTATTCATGCATTTTATGTTAGACCCATTAAATATGAATGTGTTCATTTTTTAACTTGATATATTTAAATTAATCAAACACTATTTAAATGTGTCACCTTTAAGAAGGGCTTGAATCGTTTTTTTGAGTGCCTTTTCTCGTGTTGATGCCATTGATTGATGTGAAGACTTCAGGTGTATTTATTTGTAATATTTGACCCTGAGTTGCTGTAGATTTAAGCACAAACATCCCTGAGGAATCATTGATTGAATTGATACTGTACGTTTACTACTGCTACTCTTGCTATCCTACCACTTCTGCCACTAGTACCTCTGCTGCTGCTATGACAAGCACTATCTTAATAATAAGTATTATTTCATAAGTCTTATTTACATAGAGAATGAAGTACATTGATTAATAAATTAGTCTGAAAGATAAACATGATACACGTACAACACTAAAGGGAAAATGGAGAAAAATAATGTGTGTTAATAAACCAAAAGTTTGGCCAGTGTTGGGGTCTGGCGCCACCTCCTGGCTGGCTGAGCTCAACACATACCACCTCCTGACCCAAAACTCTGATCCCTGCCCCTTTCGGCTTAACCCCCACCTTCCACAGCTGAGGCGGACATTTCATTCGCCGACAACCAGTCTCCCGCTGAGCGGGCAGACTCGTTTAGAAACCAGAGCACAGACGAAAATCGCCGTTCTTCACCCTGGACATCCGTCCCTAGGACACTGTGCATTCCCGTATTCTGTTCGTGTTAAAGACACCGTCGCATTATACGGAGGTAAATACACAAACATCACGGACCGGAGAATCTCCGTTTGTATTGTGTATTAACTGCATTGACTGTTTTCTTTGGGATTATTTTCATTCATTTGTATTTGTATACTTTGTGTGATATTTCTCTCTTCATTAACTCGGCTCTGTGAGTGAGCTGAGTGCCGTGTTCATCACTGCGTAAGCTGCCGACAGTTCAAGACGACAACGGTATGCTTATGCATGATAGAATAACGTACTTATGCTCCTCAGGACATCGCAGCAGAAGTTTGATTTATGTTGATTCACGATTTCTCTCTCCTTTTTCTTGGCTCATACTCCTGCCAACACAGCAGGAGGTGGCCCCACTCTCTCTCTCCCCCTCACGTAAACGCACGCACATAGTCTAACCCCTGGGGAGACCCCGTTCAATCGATTGCCCCACACACACACACGTGGCGCACAGACACATGTGGTTACATACAGCAACATTCACGCCACCTGGTGGTAGGTTAGCGGTAGCACCGTCAAGCCCCTCCTTTTCACATACGTCATCACCCACAGTCTGAACTCCACCCTCTGCTATTTTGGCTAAATCATTCGATGCCGCCATTTTGGTAGTCTTTGACTGTAGGGCTAAGAAGAGCCCCCCCCCCCTTCCTTGTTACACACAGACCCACACACACACACACACATTCATTTTATTCATTTGTTTAGAGATTAGGTACATAAAATAGTATGATAGCGTTTGTTGATTGCAATATTAATTGATCTGATCATTTATTATTCTGATGTAATAAACCCTGTTATATTTTAAAGAGCAGTCGTCTGTAATTACTTGTGCATATGTATGTAATGATTGTATCTAGTAGTCTGCGCTCAAACTCAAATCCTTCACTGTCACTGATGAGTGACTACTAATTATGAGACTTAGTTTTATCGTTTGGTTATTGGTCCCTGTTCGCAGGGTGGTGCCCCGTTATTATTAATAATCATTAATAATTGTTACTCACATTAATAATTCTATTGATTCAGAATTCAGAATTCAGTTTCTTAAATGCTAATAACTTAAACACGCCCCCTATTGATCCCAACACCAGCATTGTGTTTGTGCTCCCATGCATGCGCTACAAACGTGAAAAAAGGGCCCACGCGGTTATTGTATTGACATTGTTGGACTTTTGATGGTATAACCATCAAACCAACATAACCAATGTTCCAAGTTGAATCAAAGTGACAAAGAAACCACTATAATCGATATACACTATAATCTACATACACTATAATCTATAGACACTATAATCTACATACACTACAATCTACATACACTATAATCTATATACACTATAATCTACATACACTATAATCTACATACACTATAATCTATATACACTATAATCTACATACACTATAATCTATAGACACTATAATCTACATACACTATAATCTACATACACTATAATCTATATACACTATAATATACAGACACTATAATCTACATACACTCTAATCTATATACACTATAATCTATAGACACTATAATCTACATACACTATAATCTATATAGACTATAATCTACATACATTATAATCTACATACACTATAATCTATATACACTATAATCTACATACACTATAATCTATATACACTATAATCTACATACACTATAATCTACATACACTATAATCTATATACACTGTCATCTACATACACTATAATCTACATACACTATAATCTACATACATTATAATCTACATACACTATAATCTATATACACTATAATCTGCATACACTATAATCTATATACACTATAATCTACATACACTATAATCTACATACATTATAATCTACATACACTATAATCTATATACACTATAATCTGCATACACTATAATCTATATACACTATCATCTACATACACTATAATCTATATACACTATAATCTACATACACTATAATCTACATACACTATAATCTACATACACTATAATCTATATACACTATCATCTACATGCACTATAATCTATATACACTATCATCTACATACACTATAATCTACATACACTATAATCTACATACACTATAATCTATATACACTATAATCTACATACACTATAATCTATATACAATATAATCTACATACACTATAATCTATATACACTATAATCTACATACACTATAATCTACATACACTATAATCTATATACAATATAATCTACATACACTATAATCTATATGCACTATAATCTACATACACTATAATCTACATACACTATAATCTATATACACTATAATCTACATACACTATAATCTATAGACACTATAATCTACATACACTATAATCTACATACACTATAATCTACATACACTATAATCTATATACACTATAATCTACATACATTATAATCTACATACACTATAATCTATATACACTATAATCTACATACACTATAATCTACATACACTATAATCTACATACACTATAATCTATATACACTATAATCTACATACACTATAATCTACATACACTATAATCTACATACACTATAATCTATATACACTGTCATCTACATACACTATAATCTACATACACTATAATCTATATACACTATAATCTACATACACTATAATCTACATACACTATAATATATATACACTATAATCTACATACACTATAATCTATATACACTGTCATCTACATACACTATAATCTACATACACTATAATCTACATACATTATAATCTACATACACTATAATCTATATACACTATAATCTACATACACTATAATCTACATACATTATAATCTACATACACTATAATCTATATACACTATAATCTACATACACTATAATCTATATACACTATCATCTACATACACTATAATCTACATACACTATCATCTATATACACTATAATCTACATACACTATAATCTACATACACTGTAATCTACATACACTATAATCTACATACACTATAATCCACATACACTATAATCTACATGCATTATAATCTACATACACTATAATCTATATACACTATCATCTACATACACTATAATCTATATACACTATCATCTACATACACTATAATCTACATACATTATAATCTACATACACTATAATCTATATACACTATAATCTACATACACTATCATCTATATACACTATAATCTACATACACTATAATCTATATACACTATAATCTACATACACTATAATCTACATACATTATAATCTACATACACTATAATCTATATACACTATAATCTACATACACTATCATCTACATACACTATAATCTATATACACTATAATCTATATACACTATCATCTACATACACTATAATCTACATACACTATCATCTACATACACTATAATCTACATACATTATAATCTACATCCACTATAATCTATATACACTGTAATCTACATACACTATCATCTATATACACTATAATCTACATACACTATAATCTATATACACTATAATCTACATACACTATAATCTACATACACTATAATCTATATACACTATAATCTATAGACACTATAATCTACATACACTATAATCTACATACAATATAATCTATATACACTATAATCTACATACACTATCATCTACATACATTATAATCTACATACACTATAATCTATATACACTATAATCTATAGACACTATAATCTACATACACTATAATCTATATACACTATAATCTACATACACTATAATCTACATACACTGTAATCTACATACACTATAATCTACATACACTATAATCCACATACACTATAATCTACATGCATTATAATCTACATACACTATAATCTATATACACTATCATCTACATACACTATAATCTATATACACTATCATCTACATACACTATAATCTACATACATTATAATCTACATACACTATAATCTATATACACTATAATCTACATACACTATCATCTATATACACTATAATCTACATACACTATAATCTATATACACTATAATCTACATACACTATAATCTACATACATTATAATCTACATACACTATAATCTATATACACTATAATCTACATACACTATCATCTACATACACTATAATCTATATACACTATAATCTATATACACTATAATCTACATACACTATAATCTATATACACTATAACCATGTGCTCTGGTGACTTTCCTGTGTCTTTTTGTAAACTTATAAACCTTTTGCACTGTTGTGATATTACAATAGTGTGATAGTGGCAAACTATTTAAATAAATGAGGATATAGGTCAATCAGTTTTGTGAAAATTAATGTTACATTTACCTTAAAGACTGTTTTTATGTTTATTTGAATATGTTCAGAGCTGGATTCAAATACTAGCATCTCACTTGTTTGGCTCACATCAAAACAGACACATTTTGAAGAAGGCTCTTTTCTAATCTGTTCTGTGATCCAATTTAACAAGTGATAGGCAAGTATGTTTGTATGTACAGTATGTACCAAACTCATTGCTTATTTGTGACTTTATGTGTTGTGATTATCGCTATTTTTCCATTTAGGTGGTTAAGCCCCAGTACCTTCTGTTGTCCTATATTGACGGTTGTCCCTCTTGTCCTCTCTTCCAGGAGGTGTTGTTTCCCCTGCCGTATACCACACTGTCACTTCTGGTCTCCATCTTGCTGCTCTCGAGACAAAGCCATGTCTGCCTTCAAGGGCATCTGGACTCAGGAGTTCTGGCGCTGCGTGGGGGCCGAGTTCTTCGCCATGCTGCTCTTTGTCCTGCTCAGCCTCGGCTCAACCATCAACTGGGGGGCCGTCGAGAAGGATCCCAGTCCCGCCGACTTGGTGCGCATCTCGCTCTGCTTCGGCCTGAGCATTGCCACCACGGTGCAGTGCTTCAGCCACATCAGCGGGGCTCACGTCAACCCTGCGGTCACGGCAGCCATGGTGGTGACCAGGAAGCTCAGTCTGACTAAAGGCGTCTTCTACCTGCTGGCCCAGTGTGTGGGAGGCATAGTGGGGGCCGCCATTCTGTACGGCATCACCCCGGCCTCTGTCAGGGGTGGCATGGGGGTCACCACAGTTCGTCTTCTTTTTCTTTTCAAGTCATTACTACTTATCATAACAGCATAACTCTGTCCAAAGTTAAAGGGGATATACCTTGCTCCTTCTCAGGTTTATACTTGTATGTTGGATTTCTACTCGAACATGTTTACATGCTGTAATGTTCAAAAAACTCTTTATTGTTCATCATCCGTCTGTCAGAATAAACCTTTCACCCTCGCTCCATTTTAGCGCCTGTCTCTTTAAGCCCCCTTCCCAAAAATATCCCAGTCTCCTCAACCTGGCTGGTTTCTCCCAAATTATTTTATTGTACTATTAATAATGGAATTAGTTCTAAGCAAACACTTTCCATGCAAAACACCGGGAAAGTCTGTTAACCTGACCTAACAGACATAATAAAGAGTTGTATAAATAGATGAGCCATAGAAACTAATAAAATGAAACAGGTATATATAACTTTACAATTTAATTGAATAATTACTAAACATAACAAATGGCATTTATGACTATTACAACATCAACTTCAACCTCTGCATCTATGATATCAGATACAGAGATTTTAATACAATGTGTAAAAGGGGTGTTCATACCTGATGATGTATTTGTTTGTATGTTTGGTATTTACAGGTCAATAGGAGCATCTCCGTGGGACACGCGCTGGTTGTAGAACTCTTCATCACCTTCCAGCTGGTCTTCACTGTGTGCGCTACCTGTAACCACAGACGTAATGACCTGAAGGGCTCCTCTGCTCTGGCTATCGGCCTGTCTGTGTGTGTCGGTCACCTGTTCGCCGTAAGTACACAACACTGAAGATGAACAGAGAGAGATGATAACCCGCACACACAACGGGGCTCAGTGTCAGATGGATTCTGCTCTCACACAGTAATCACGTGCATGACGGCATCTCGTGCCTCTTCTGTTATTTTGTAAGTTATTTAAAAATTGTGCACTGAAATACCAGAAGAATAGAATGACCTGAAATACGAGACTAATGTGGTAATAGAGGAGGAAGACAATGAAATGTGTTTTAACAGCTTGTTTATGAATACAGTCCGCTGGAGGTTAAGTGTAATATTTGATGCAGACAGTCAGCACGGAACAGCTGGGCTTTCTGCTTGTACATTTTGATTTGTGAACATTAGCTTTTGTCAAAATAACTATAAGTGAATTAAATAACATTGAGAGAAATAATTCCAGATAAATGTACAGCTAACAGCATCAGTGTTACATTATTGGCTTTCTTTACTTTCTGTGAATAGTTACTGTTTGGAAAACATATGACACATTTTAAAAGATATCTCTTTGACTTTGAGTCAAGAACAATGTATGAAGCGATGGCCAAACTCATTCCTCCAATCGAACTGGACCAATATGATGAATCAGAAGCAGTATTCAAATGTTGTGCTGAAAAGTTGACAGATTGACTTTGTTTCGGGTTTGCCATAAAAAAAGCAAGTCTTTCAGTTGAACAATATCGAGTGACTGTCTCCTTCTAAACCATTGTGAAGTGAAAGGTTGTTAGATCAGTGAGCAGTGGTTTGTAATGACACATGATGTGATCTTGCTGATCCATTTGTCAGACCAGGAAGTGGCTGTTGGATCACATGGAAGGCACTTACACATAACGTATGCTTTTCATGTAGTGTGGAGATGTTGCAACCCTCTGTATATTTATGAACGTCTCAGTGTCCTGATTTATTCCTCAGATTCCCTACACTGGAGCCAGTATGAACCCTGCCCGAACGTTTGGCCCAGCCATGGTCACATGGTGCTGGGAAAACCACTGGGTAATACACACTCTGTCAGCTCTTATTATCCATCAGTGCTCTTAAATCAGTGGCGGGCCGTAAGGGCCTGCAAGGCCTTCTCTGCTGGCCTAAACAGAATCACAAAGCTATATATATTTTAAAAAAAAGAAATAAATATATATATATATATATTTTATAATTTAATAATTGTTCTTAAATGCACTACATGTATTATAATTTATAAAAATATTTTTCCCATTATCTTATGTTCTCATTGCACAGCTCCTGTCTTCCTCAGTTGCTCTGCTTCCATTGCAGCTTGTTTTAAGTAGAGCTTTTATCCAATCAGATCTCACCTCTGTGTCTCTAGGTAGAACAGAGCCAGAGGCCTGCAGAGTCTCACCTGCAGCCAGTGCAGATTAAAGTACATGGGGACGATATTGTTGATTGTCATAGTGTTCAACCAATCAGATCTTTAGTTTGACATGTTGGGCGTATTCTTTGACGTGTCAGCGCCTGCTAGCCGGCCTATAATGACGTCAGCATTACATGCTGCTCAGTGTCCGTGTGTAGCTTTGCCGCGAGGTGCAGAGTGTGCTGTGATTGGTCAGTGGGCGAGCACGTGACTATCGTGAAACAAAATTGAACAGCCAGCAGAGGCTGATGGGTAGTGAATCACATCACGTGATGCAGCTCAGCCAATCAAAATGCATTCTGACTGAGTTGAGCTGCACCATGATAGAGAGTGCTGAGACGAGGAAAGACACTGCAGAGCAGTACATTCAACGTTCAAGTTGTGAAAGTAAAATCCTATGATAATCTCTTTGGGTCGCGGCTTGTTGTTAAGGAATAACGGTGACGAATGACGGTAGATCCCACAGCCAGACCATCTGAGAACATTATATTTTCCTGAATTTAGGCTTTTGCATTCTCTAAATGCTCGAGGAAGACGTACATAGTTACAGCCTTAAAAATGAGCTGTGGCGCCACAATGTGGTTATAAGGTGGTATTTCAGCTGCAGGACAGCAGTGAAGGCCCAGGTATGAAATGCACGCCCGCCACTGTGTTAAATAGATGTTAGCATCAATAGCTATGGAAAGATTGTTTATTTTCCATGCACAAAAACTACAATCCAACTTCTAAGGTCTCATTGTAACTACACAGGGAGTTACAGAACGCTCTTCAGCTGATTATCACATGGTAGATTGTCATTGAATGTAATTGGCTGTTGTCTCATGTCTTCTTCAGTTAAACAGTTCCTCTGTTTTTTGGAAGCTGTAGGTATATATTTATTACGAGTATAAATAACAGAAAAAAACGAATTCATGCAGAAAATGAAAGCAAACAATGACTAATAACTTCCAGTATAAGCCCCTTCAGATTTGACATAAACAGACACAGATAGTAGCTTTGTGTCACAACCTTTTGTCTATGCAGGTTCATCAGGTTTGCATTTGGGTTGTGAGTCACGCAAAAAAAGTAAAAATAAATATGGTTTTCAACAAAGGATATGTAATTACGGTAAAGTATTTATTTTATTCAGTTTGGATTCAGCTATGGTTCATAAAATTCAATGCACTCAACACTTAAATGGTTAAACTAGACAGTGTTCTCTGCAAGTGGCATTTCAAAATAATAATGATACTTTATTTAAAAAATGAATAACTCGAGCTACAAATGACCGACAGTTCATTTATGGCAAAAGATTTTTACGATGAAAACTATGAAACCACAGTTTGTCTTCAAGTCTTCATGTGTGCAGTGTTAGGATGCTCAATGTTCTGTTTCTCCCCTGTGTGTGCGCGCGCGTGTGTGATCGTGTGTGTGTGCGTGCGCTGTGTGTGTGTGTGCATGTGTGTGCGTGCGCTGTGCGCATGTGTGTGTGCGTGCGCTGTGTGTGCGTGTGCGTGCGCTGTGCGTATGTGTGTGTGTGTGTGTGCGTGTGCGTATGTGTATGTGTGTGCGTGCGCTGTGCGTATGTGTGTGTGTGTGCGTGCGTGTGTGTGTGTGTGCGCGTGTGTGTGCGTATGTGTGCGTGTGCGTGCGCTGTGCGTATGTGTGTGTGAGCGTATGTGCGTGCGTCTGTGTTTGAGCTGTGTGTGTGCATGTGCGTGCGTGCGCTGTGTGTGTGTGTGCGTGTGTGTGCGTGCGCTGTGCGCATGTGTGTGTGCGCGTGCGTGTGTGTGCGCTGTGTGTGCGTGTGCGTGCGCTGTGCGTATGTGTGTGTGTGCGCGTGTGTGTGCGTATGTGTGCGTGTGCGTATGTGTGTGTGTGTGTGCGTGCGCTGTGCGTATGTGTGTGTGTGTGCGTGCATGTGTGTGTGCGTATGTGTGTGTGTGCGTGTGTGTGCGTGCGTGTGTGTGAGCGTATGTGCCTGCATGTGCGTCTGTGTTTGAGCTGTATGTGTGCATGTGCGTGCGTGCGTGCGCTGTGTGTGTGTGTGTGTGCGTGCGCGTGTGTGCGTGCGCTGTGCGTATGTGTGTGTGTGTGCGCGTGTGTGTGCGTGTGTGTGTGTGTGCGTGTGTGTGTGTGTGCGTGTGTGTGTGTGTGCGTGCCCTGTGCGTATGTGTGTGTGTGTGCGCGTGTGTGCGTGCGTGTGTGCGTGCGTGTGTGTATGTGTGTGTGTGCGCGTGTGTGCGTGCGCATGTGTGTGCGTGCACTGTGCGTATGTGTGTGTGTGCGTGCACTGTGCGTGTGTGTGTGCGCTGTGCGTATGTGTGTGTGCATGTGTGTGTGTGCGCTGTGCGTATGTGTGCGTGTGTGTGTGTGCGCGCGCTGTGCGTGTGCGTGCCTTTGTGTGTTAGGTGTACTGGGTAGGTCCAACTCTGGGCGGGACTCTGGCCGCAGCCCTGTATCATTGCCTGTTCTGTCCGGACCCAGAGCTGAGGAGACATTACTCCGAGGCCTTCATCAAGACACCTTGCACTGCCACCAAACACCGGAACGACTCGGTCACAGCCCAGGAGCCCCTCTTCACCGTCATGGACGTCGAGAGGGCTGAGCGGAATGAAAGAAAGAGGGCGAAGGAGGTGTCGGGCGAGGTCCTGTCCTCTGTGTGACTAGAGAGGAGACACAGCGCTGGTGTCCTGTCTTCGGATCAACAGTCCACTGTGAAGGAGACAGACTTCCTGTAGACCGGCGGAGCAAACACTAACAGAAACAGAATTAAGAATGAATTTGTAAGGAGACTGAGAGGAATATTTACAAAGACAGGCCTTTGATTTTGTGCCAAATACCTTGTGCATAACAGAGAAAGTGCGCAGAGGTTTCTGCCAGTAAAACAGAAGCAAAAGTGTTTTTGCTAAAAGCTGTGGGTTGGTCTTCATGCAGGATGTGTTTGGTCTTCATGCAGAGTGTTCCTATTTAGTGGAAGGGATATTAGCATATATAAATGGCTACTACACATATCGAGAGTTATTTGTCATTGACAATGGGACCTTTGGTTGCAGCAGAGATTGCACCTAAAATGTATGATGTGTGGAAAGCATTGGGAGTGAGAGACGAACGTCAGGGATGAGATAACTCTGCATGGCCCTCAGTAATAGTTCACACAACCAAAAGACTTCAGTGGCTGTAGTCAAGACAAAATGGACCAATCAGAAGATGCCACTATTGCCCCGTTGTGCTTGGAATCCCGAGTGTTGTGTTGTGTTCGGTGCAACTTTCCCAGATCAAGAAGTTCCTTTCACATCCCACACATTAGATATGACAGCACAGTCGATCTGTCTGTGTTCTCATGAAGTGAATGCATCTGGATGTGATCAGATGATCAGCTGTTCACTGCCGTTGTGGAAGCTGATATTTGGACCTACGGGTGTATTCTCTGTGACAACACAACATGCACTGCTGTATGTTGGCACTATTTATCATACATCATACTGTGAACTTGATTCGGACCTAATGTGAACATTACTAAATAATCGCTACATTTAGTTGATAAATTAGTATTGTAGAAATGATAATAGTCCAGAATTAGGTAAATAATTCAACAACAAAACAAACAAAGCAGACAATTGATGTTACTTATTTAAACAGAAGTATATTAATGTAAACTGTATATTCTACGCATTTGATTTGAAGATATTAATGGAGTAACTGTAAATAATGACTATATGGTTAATGAGACAGTTGCTTTGGCTAGCGTAATGTGTTTTAGAATACACCATGAAATATATACACATACGTATATATATGTTTTTTTTTTTAATTTCTTTTATTATATTTATTTTTTCATTTATTTATTTATATAATTTTTTTGGTTTTGTTTTGGTAATTTACAAAAAAATGTGTTTTAGAAATGAAAAGGTGACAAAGACTCAACCAGCGCCACAGCTCCACAGCGGGTGCTGAGCAAACATGACCCTGAATACATTCAATGTGAATTCATAATATCAGGCAGTGATGGGTGAGGGCAATCTGAATATCAATGTTGGTCATTACTGATACACATCTTACAGTGGCATACAGCCCAGTTTATTGTTTCTTCTCATGTGATTTTGTTTCTAGTTTATTTTACAAGGTGAGTGTACAGTAGCATGCTGTATTACTGTACTGTACTTCTACTTGTCTTTGTGTTTCTGAAGCCTTTCTATTTTTACTGACATTTCATAAAAATGTGAGTAGATGTAGATGCACATAGCTTCAAGGCTCTCTTCCTGCTGACATCTGTCCTAACTTCAAGTCCAGCCATGTTCCGACTGTTACATTCACTCATGCAGCTGCAACTTGTAGTGGAAGTGGATGTAGTGGAAGAATGTCTGACGAAAGTCTGTATGAGAGAATTAAAAAGTTATACAGAGAATTAAAGATACAGTGTTTGGTATATAAAGTATTAATGGAACAGAGGATTTTTATCGTCATAAGTAACAACCATTGAGTTTGGTGACAGGAACTGTTATTATTATTAGTAGTAGTATTACCGTTATATTGTCATCATTATATAATGACGACATAATAAAAGATGTATAAAGTTTGCAGAAAGTCAGTGTTTTGATTCATCAGATTGTTGTATGCTCACCTCTCAACCAGCAGATGTCACTAAGAGGCTGACTATATCATCTATAAACCAGCTGAAACCAGCGTGTGCATGCGTGCGTGCGCATGTGCTGACTGCTCCACGCTCCCTTGGCCATTCATTAAAATGTAAATCCTAATCGCTCCATTTAAATTAATTGGAGCTGATGAATAAAACCGTCTGATTAAAACTGCTCTGCAATCAGTGTTGAGTCACGTTCACACATAAAGCAGTGGAATCAACCTCATGTAGGCCTATACTTCTTTTGTCTTTTTTTCTTTGTCACCGTTACAATGACTGAATAAGATGACGGAAAATATTAACAACACCTTTGCTGTTGCGAACATTTGTCAGTCTGCACTGCAAAAAAAGGCAGTTATTTATCATAATACAACCGTAAATGTAAACATACAAGTCATTTGCAACAGCAGATTCGTAATGCTAAATATCTCTTTATTTTTCAATTGTCTTTATTTATTGCCTCGTGATCAACACATGCTCACTCTTTCGTGTATGTTTGGTTCTTGAATACATGATGTATACAACTAGGTTGCAAATTAACCATAAACATCAAATATCAGATGAAATAATCAGCATTCAATACATCTGGATAATTAACAGTAACCTAGATAATTAACAACAGCACAGGTGAATATGACTAAATCTTTGGTTTAAATAGCTACTCAGCTGTTATTACGTGTCAGAAAAAGCCCAACTTCTTTATATTTCAATCACAGATTGTGAATACAAGTTATTGTATCATGCAATCTGCTGACATTATGAACTGTGCATGACTGTGGATGATAAACTCGTACAGGGCACACAGATGTTTAAAGATACGAGATAAAGTATTGATCTTTATTCAAATAAGGTGTTAGGTCAATTGTACTTAAATGCTGATCAGCCTTCAACATTGCAGATGCTGCTTTTGTTTTCATCACGAGATTCCGCTTGATCACCCTAATGACGTCACGTTTGTAAACCCAAACCTCTCTGGATGAACAGCTCTCTTGCCGGGTGCGGTGGCGCGTGCCTGTAATCCCAGTTACCGGGAGGCTGAGGCTGGAGGATCGTTTGAGCTCAGGAGCTCTGAGCTGCAGCGGACTACGAAGATCCGGTGTCCGCACTAAGTTCGGTATCGGTATGGTGCTCCTTGGGGAGCCCGGGACCACCAGGTGGTCTAAGGAGGGGTGCACCGGCCCAGGTCGGAGACGGAGCAGGTCAAAGCCCCCGTGCCGCTCAGTAGTGGGATCGCGCCTGTGAATAGACGCTGTAGTGCAGCGGGACCCAGTCTTCTTACAAACAGCTGATACAACAAGGTGTTTACATGGTACTGCTTCTTTATATTCTAGTTCCCATGAAAACGTTCAGAAACCAGTTGTTTGTTTGTCCTACATTGCCTCCACCTGGAGTAGAGGAGCGACGGTCACCAATCACATCAGTCAGCACCTCCACCTATGACCTCTGTCATTAACCTGCACCTCCACCTAAGACCTCTGTCATAACCCTGCACCTCCACCTATGACCTCTGTCATTATCCTGCACCTCCACCTATGACCTCTGTCATTAACCTGCACCTCCACCTATGACCTCTGTCATTATCCTGCACCTCCACCTATGACCTTTGTCATTATCCTGTACCTCCACCTATGACCTCTGTCATGAACTGTGACGTGAGTAGGGTTAGGGTTAGGGTTAGTTATCAGATGTTGAAATAATCGAAATAATCTAATAACTTCTACTGTGATGGTAGGCAACATCTGATAACTTCTACTGTGATTGAAGGCAACATCTGATAACTTCTACTGTGCTAGTATAAATTATCAGATGTTGTAATAATCTAATAACTTCTACTGTGATTGAAGGCAACATCTGATAACTTCTACTGTGATGGTAGGCAACATCTGATAACTTCTACTGTGCTAGTAGAAGTTATCAGATGTGGTAATAATCTAATAACTTCTACTGTGATTGAAGGCAACATCTGATAACTTCTACTGTGCCAGTAGAAGTTATCAAATGTTGTAATAATCGAATAACTTCTACTGTGATTGAAGGCAACATCTGATAAATTCTACTGTGCGAGGAGAAGTTATCAGATGGTGTAATAATCGAATAACTTCTACTGTGATTGAAGGCAACATCTGATAACTTCTACTGTGGTAGTAGAAGTTATCAGATGTTGTAATAATCTAATAACTTCTACTGTGATGATAGGCAACATCTGATAAATTCTACTGTGCTAGTAGAAGTTATCAGATGTTGTAATAATCTAATAACGTATACTGTGATTGAAGGCAACATCTGATAACTTCTACTGTGGGAGTAGAAGTTATCAGATGTTGTAATAATCTAATAACTTCTACTGTGATTGAAGGCAACATCTGATAACTTCTACTGTGCTAGTAGAAGTTATCAGATGTTGTAATAATCTAATAACGTATACTGTGATTGAAGGCAACATCTGATAACTTCTACTGTGGGAGTAGAAGTTATCAGATGTTGTAATAATCGAATAACTTCTACTGTGATGGTAGGCAACATCTGATAACTTCTACTGTGATGGTAGGCAACATCTGATAACTTCTACTGTGCTAGTAGAAGTTATCAGATGTGGTAATAATCTAATAACTTCTACTGTGATTGAAGGCAACATCTGATAACTTCTACTGTGGTAGTAGAAGTTATCAGATGTTGTAATAATCTAATAACTGCTACTGTGATTGAAGGCAACATCTGATAACTTCTACTGTGCTAGTATAAGTTATCAGATGTTGTAATAATCTAATAACTTCTACTGTGATTGAAGGCAACATCTGATAACTTCTACTGTGATGGTAGGCAACATCTGATAACTTCTACTGTGCTAGTAGAAGTTATCAGATGTGGTAATAATCTAATAACTTCTACTGTGATTGAAGGCAACATCTGATAACTTCTACTGTGCTAGGAGAAGTTATCAGATGTTGTAATAATCGAATAACTTCTACTGTGATTGAAGGCAACATCTGATAACTTCTACTGTGGTAGTAGAAGTTATCAGATGTTGTAATAATCTAATAACTTCTACTGTGATGATAGGCAACATCTGATAAATTCTACTGTGCTAGTAGAAGTTATCAGATGTTGTAATAATCTAATAATTTCTACTGTGATTGAAGGCAACATCTGATAACTTCTACTGTGCTAGTAGAAGTTATCAGATGTTGTAATAATCTAATAACTTCTACTGTGATTGAAGGCAACATCTGATAACTTCTACTGTGCTAGTAGAAGTTATCAGATGTTGTAATAATCTAATAACGTATACTGTGATTGAAGGCAACATCTGATAACTTCTACTGTGGGAGTAGAAGTTATCAGATGTTGTAATAATCTAATAACTTCTACTGTGACGGTAGGCAACATCTGATAACTTCTACTGTGATGGTAGGCAACATCTGATAACTTCTACTGTGCTAGTAGAAGTTATCAGATGTGGTAATAATCTAATAACTTCTACTGTGATTGAAGGCAACATCTGATAACTTCTACTGTGGTAGTAGAAGTTATCAGATGTTGTAATTATCTAATAACTGCTACTGTGATTGAAGGCAACATCTGATAACTTCTACTGTGCTAGTATAAGTTATCAGATGTTGTAATAATCTAATAACTTCTACTGTGATGATAGGCAACATCTGATAAATTCTACTGTGCTAGTAGAAGTTATCAGATGTTGTAATAATCTAATAACGTATACTGTGATTGAAGGCAACATCTGATAACTTCTACTGTGCTAGTAGAAGTTATCAAATGTTGTAATAATCGAATAACGTCTACTGTGATTGAAGGCAACATCTGATAAATTCTACTGTGGTAGTAGAAGTTATCAGATGTTGTCATAATCTAATAACTTCTACTGTGATGATAGGCAACATCTGATAAATTCTACTGTGCTCGTAGAAGTTATCAGATGTTGTAATAATCTAATAATTTCTAGTGTGATTGAAGGCAACATCTGATAACTTCTACTGTGCTAGTAGAAGTTATCAGATGTTGTAATAATCTAATAACTTCTACTGTGATTGAAGGCAACATCTGATAACTTCTACTGTGCTAGTAGAAGTTATCAGATGTTGTAATAATCTAATAATTTCTACTGTGATTGAAGGCAACATCTGATAACTTCTACTGTGCTAGTAGAAGTTATCAGATGTTGTAATAATCTAATAACTTCTACTGTGATTGAAGGCAACATCTGATAACTTCTACTGTGCTAGTAGAAGTTATCAGATGTTGTAATAATCTAATAACGTATACTGTAATTGAAGGCAACATCTGATAACTTCTACTGTGGGAGTAGAAGTTATCAGATGTTGTAATAATCTAATAACTTCTACTGTGATGGTAGGCAACATCTGATAACTTCTACTGTGCTAGTAGAAGTTATCAGATGTGGTAATAATCTAATAACTTCTACTGTGATTGAAGGCAACATCTGATAAATTCTACTGTGCTAGGAGAAGTTATCAGATGTTGCAATAATCGAATAACTTCTACTGTGATTGAAGGCAACATCTGATAACTTCTACTGTGGTAGTAGAAGTTATCAGATGTTGTAATAATCTAATAACTTCTACTGTGATGATAGGCAACATCTGATAAATTCTACTGTGCTAGTCGAAGTTATCAGATGTTGTAATAATCTAATAATTTCTACTGTGATTGAAGGCAACATCTGATAACTTCTACTGTGCTAGTAGAAGTTATCAGATGTTGTAATAATCTAATAACTTCTACTGTGATTGAAGGCAACATCTGATAACTTCTACTGTGCTAGTAGAAGTTATCAGATGTTGTAATAATCTAATAACGTATACTGTGATTGAAGGCAACATCTGATAACTTCTACTGTGGGAGTAGAAGTTATCAGATGTTGTAATAATCTAATAACGTATATTGTGATTGAAGGCAACATCTGATAACTTCTGCTGTGATAGTATGCAACATCTGATAACTTATACTGTGCTAGTAGAAGTTATCAGATGTTGTATTACTCTAATAACTTCTACTGTGATGGTAGGCAACATCTGATAACTTCTATTGTGCTAGTAGAAGTTATCAGATGTTGTAATAATCGAAAAACTTCTACTCTGATAGTAGGCAACATCTGATAGCTTCTACTGTGCTTGTATAAGTTCTCAGATGTTGTAATAATCGAATAACTTCTACTGTGATGGTAGGCAACATCTGATAACTTATACTGTGCTAGTAGAAGTTATCAGATGTAATAATCTAATAACTTCTACTGTGATGGTAGGCAACATCTGATAACTTCTACTGTGCGAGTAGAAGTTATCAGATGTTGTAATAATCTAATAACTTCTACTGTGATTGAAGGCAACATCTGATAACTTCTAGTGTGCTAGTAGGCAACATCTGATAACTTCTACTGTGATAGTAGGCAACATCTGATAACATCTACTGTGCTAGTAGAAGTTATCAGATGTTGTAATAATCTAATAATTTCTACTGTGATTGAAGGCAACATCTGATAACTTCTACTAGCACAGTAGAAGTTATCAGATGTTGTAATAATCGAATAACTTCTACTGTGATTGAAGGCAACATCTGATAACTTCTACTGTGATATTAGAAGTTATCAGATGTTGTAATAATCTAATAACGTATACTGTGATTGAAGGCAACATCTGATAACTTCTACTGTGGGAGTAGAAGTTATCAAATGTTGTAATAATCTAATTACTTCTACTGTGATAGTAGGCAACATCTGATAACTTCTACTGTGCTAGTAGAAGTTATCAGATGTTGTAATAATCTAATAACTTCTACTGTGATTGAAGGCAACATCTGATAACTTCTACTGTGCTAGTCGAAGTTATCAGATGTTGTATTACTCGAATAACTTCTACTGTGATGGTAGGCAACATCTGATAACTTCTATTGTGCTAGTAGAAGTTATCAGATGTTGTAATAATCGAATAACTTCTACTGTGATGGTAGGCAACATCTGATAACTTATACTGTGCTAGTAGAAGTTATCAGATGTAATAATCTAATAACTTCTACTGTGATGGTAGGCAACATCTGATAACTTCTACTGTGGGAGTAGAAGTTATCAGATGTTGTAATAATCTAATAACTTCTACTGTGATTGAAGGCAACATCTGATAACTTCTACTGTGATAGTAGGCAACATCTGACAACATCTACTACTGTGCTAATAGAAGTTATCAGATGTTGTAATAATCGAAAAACCTCTACTGTGATAATAGGCAACATCTGATAGCTTCTACTGTGCTTGTATAAGTTCTCAGATGTTGTAATAATCGAATAACTTCTACTGTGATGGTAGGCAACATCTGATAACTTCTACTGTGATAGTAGGCAACATCTGATAACATCTACTGTGCTAGTAGAAGTTATCAGATGTTGTAATAATCTAATAACTTCTACTGTGATGGTAGGCAACATCTGATAATTTATACTGTGATAGTAGAAGTTATCAGATGTTGTAATAATCTAATAACTTCTACTGTGATGGTAGGCAACATCTGATAACTTCTACTGTGATAGTAGGCAACATCTGATAACATCTACTGTGCTAGTAGAAGTTATCAGATGTTGTAATAATCAAATAACTTCTACTGTGATGGTAGGCAACATCTGATAACTTATACTGTGCTAGTAGAAGTTATCAGATGTAATAATCTAATAACTTCTACTGTGATGGTAGGCAACATCTGATAACTTCTACTGTGCGAGTAGAAGTTATAAGATGTTGTAATAATCTAATAACTTCTACT
Source organism: Lycodopsis pacificus (assembly GCA_028022725.1). Taxonomy (NCBI): domain Eukaryota; kingdom Metazoa; phylum Chordata; class Actinopteri; order Perciformes; family Zoarcidae; genus Lycodopsis; species Lycodopsis pacificus. The sequence goes on along the minus strand of CM051694.1, from coordinate 1,391,262 downwards.
GTGATTGAAGGCAACATCTGATAACTTCTAGTGTGCTAGTAGGCAACATCTGATAACTTCTACTGTGATAGTAGGCAACATCTGATAACATCTACTGTGCTAGTAGAAGTTATCAGATGTTGTAATAATCTAATAACTTCTACTGTGATGGTCGGCAACATCTGATAACTTATACTGTGATATTAGAAGTTATCACATGATGTAATAATCTAATAACTTCTACTGTGATAGTAGGCAACATCTGATAACTTCTCCTGTGCTAGTGCTAGCCAGGGGGCTTGCGCGGCGGCAAATACCCACCTTCCAGCACACGCGACGGGGCCGGACCTCCGCCCCCCGTCGGTGAGGGTTGGCTACCTGGTTGATCCTGCCAGTAGCATATGCTTGTCTCAAAGATTAAGCCATGCAAGTCTAAGTACACACGGCCGGTACAGAAAAACTGCGAATGGCTCATTAAATCAGTTATGGTTCCTTTGATCGCTCTCACGTTACTTGGATAACTGTGGCAATTCTAGAGCTAATACATGCAAACGAGCGCTGACCTTCGGGGATGCGTGCATTTATCAGACCCAAAATCCATGCGGGGTGCCCCGGCCGCTTTGGTGACTCTAGCTAACCTCGAGCCGATCGCTGGCCCCCGTGGCGGCGACGTCTCATTCGAATGTCTGCCCTATCAACTTTCGATGGTACTTTCTGTGCCTACCACGGGTGACGGGGAATCAGGGTTCGATTCCGGAGAGGGAGCCTGAGAAACGGCTACCACATCCAAGGAAGGCAGCAGTTGCGCAAATTACCCACTCCCGACTCTGTGAGGTAGTGACGAAAAATAACAATACAGCCGCGGTAATTCCAGCTCCAATAGCGTATCTTAAAGTTGCTGCAATTAAAAAGCTCGTAGTTGGACCTCGGGATCGAGGTGACGGTCCGCCGCGAGGCGAGCTACCGTCTGTCCCAGCCCCTGCCTCTCGGCGCCCCCTCGATGCTCTTAACTGAGTGTCCCGCGGGGTCCGAAGCGTTTACTTTGAAAAAATGTGAGTGTTCAAAGCAGTCCCCAGCTAGGAAACCTCACGTCATCCGGAAAGGATTGACAGAACTTTTACCGATGCTGTGGGTGGGACTACCAGGACCAGCACCCCAGGCTCTGTCTGTGGTGAATGAGGCCGGTTTTGGGGGTCTAGCTCGGGCCAGAGATGTTGCGGGGCTCCCCCTGGGTCTCTGGTAGTCTGTGGAACTACCAGGACCACGAAAAAAAAAGTAAAAGTTGGAAAACACTTAGAAATATATTGGAAAACTTGATTTCATCCAGGCTCTGTCTGGGGTGAATGAGGCCGATTTGGAGGCTCCTGCAGCGGATGAGTTTGCAGCCAACAACCGCTGTCTCCACCCTGGAGCTCGGTCGCCCTCCTGTGGACATAAATGTGTATTGCATGATCAAAAAATAATTCAGTTGTAATACCAGACCCACGAAAAAAAAAAGTTAAAGTTTGAAAACACTTAGAAAAAAAACCAGAGACTTGATATCACCCAGGCTCTGTCTGGGGTGAATGAGGCCGGTTTTGGGGCTCTGGCTCGGGCCAGAGATGTTGCGGGGCTCCCCCTGGAGCCCCGCCTCGGAGCTCTGGTAGTCTGTGGCACTACCAGACCCACGAAAAAAAAAAGTTAAAGTTTGAAAACACTTCGAAAAATAACGATAGGAAAATGCAGTTGTAATACCAGAACCACAAAACCAAATTTGGATTACCAGATCCACGAAACCAGATTTGGAATACCAGAACCACGAAACTCTGGGGGCGCTGACGGAGGGTTTTAACCCAGGGAGGGGGCTTAAGTTTCAGGGCCCGGGACCTCCTGGTGCACAGGGTTAGAGGGGTATGTGGCGGAGGTGTCTCTGCCGGGTTTTAGTGCATGATGGGCGGGCGTGGAAGAGTGTTGAGGGGGGGGGGGGTGTGTGAGGTATTTTCCGCCTGTTTTAAGCCCACATCTTGGGGGAGATGAGCTGTAGGATGGTGCAGGCTGGTTGAGGCTGTTCCAGGGAGTTCTTCTGCATGTAACGTAGCCAGGAATGAAGCCTCTTTCCTGGGGTAGCATTTGTGTGTTACTACTTCAGTATCACCTGGTTTCCAGGCAGTATTAAGCTCACTTTTCAGGCAGTATTAAGCCCACAACTTGGGATGTTATGTGTAGTATTGGGCAGGCTGGTTGAGGCTGTTCCAGGGAGTTCTTCTGCATCTCTGATGCGCCCGATCTCGTCTGATCTCGAAAGCTAAGCATAGTCGGCCTGGTTAGTACTTGAATGGGAAACTGCCTGGGAATACCAGGTGCTGTACGTTTTTGCTTAAAGGCAGCGGTGCTTCATGGAAGTCTCTCATCCGCCTGAAGGAGGCTGTAAATCGGATAGACAGGTGTCATGTTTGCCTGTTTAAGCTGGTGCTTAAGGACAGCGGTGCTTTATGGAAGTCATTTGTCCGCCTCAAGGGGGCTGTAAGTCGGATAGACAGGTGTCATTTTGGCCTGTTTAAGCTGGTGCTGAAGGAGAGCGGTGCTTTATGGAAGTCATTTGTCCGCCTGAAGGAGGCTGTAAGTCGGATTGACAGGTGTCATTTTGGCCTGTTTAAGCTGGTGCTTAATGACAGCGGTGCTTTATGGAAGTCATTTGTCCGCCTGAAGGAGGCTGTAAGTCGGATTGACAGGTGTCATTTTAGCCTGTTTAAGCTGGTGCTGAAGGACAGCGGTGCTTTATGGAAGTCATTTGTCCGCCTGAAGGAGGCTGTAAGTCGGATAGACAGGTGTCATTTTGGCCTGTTTAAGCTGGTGCTTAATGACAGCGGTGCTTTATGGAAGTCATTTGTTCGCCTCAAGGAGGCTGTAAGTCGGATAGATAGGCTGGTTGAGGCTGTTCAAGGGAGTTCTTCTGCATCTCTGATGCGCCTGATCTCGTCTGATCTCGGAAGCTAAGCACAGTCGGGCCTGGTTAGTACTTGAATGGGAGACTGCCTGGGAATACCAGGTGCTGTAATAGTTTGCTTAAAGGCAGCGGTGCTTCATGGAAGTCTCTCATCTGCCTCAAGGAGGCTGTAAGTGGGATAGACAGGTGTCATGTTTGCCTGTTTAAGCTGGTGCTTAAGGACAGCGGTGCTTTATGGAAGTAATGTGGCCGCCTGAAGGAGGCTGTAAATCGGATTGACATGTGTCATTTTGGCCTGCTTAAGCTGGTGCTTAATGACAGCGGTGCTTTATGGAAGTCATTTGTCCGCCTGAAGGAGGCTGTAAGTCGGATTGACAGGTGTCATTTTGGCCCGTTTAAGCTGGTGCTTAATGACAGCGGTGCTTTATGGAAGTCATTTGTCCGCATCAAGGAGGCTGTAAGTCGGGTTGACATGTGTCATTTTGGCCTGCTTAAGCTGGTGCTGAAGGACAGCGGTGCTTCATGGAAGTCTCTCATCCGCCTGAAGGAGGCTGTAAGTCGGATTGACATGTGTCATTTTGGCCTGTTTAAGCTGGTGCTGAAGGACAGCGGTGCTTTATGGAAGTCATTTGTCCGCCTCAAGGAGGCTGTAAGTCGGATTGACAGGTGTCATTTTGGCCTCACTCATTCCAATGTGAATAACAACGAGAATAGTCATAGAACATTCAAATCACTGCTTTATTTATGGCACAAGAATAAACCCCACAGCTGCCCTCTCCCTTGGGCAGTGGATTAAGAAGAGGGAGACTTTTCTACCGCTGCCTCAAAGTCTTTCCTCAAATTTGCGGCACGTTGGCAGTTCAGTGACAGAGCATAGAACCTGTCTGCTGTTTGTGTGTCGTGACACATGAAGTTGCTGATCATCTTCCGCGTACTGGGTCCGTGGGTCTGCTGTGCCTGGAAACAGTAGAACATATGTCAGTAAATCCAGCAGAGTTGTATTGTTATACAGCTGAAAAAAGGAACTTACATGTGCAGACAGTGCAGTCCTGATATCGTTGAAGGTGGGCTTGCCGGGTAAACCCATTTGTGCCCAGGCTACCTGCATGAGGAGGCCAAGCTGTGCAACAGGCCCCCTTGACGTGGTTAGCATTTGCGGTTGTTCTGCGGCTTGAGGCCCTTGCGAAGCTCGATCCATCGCGCCAACCAGCTAAACTCCTCCGGATGAAGAAATGGTGCAGCAGCACCGAATTTGCGGTTCGTCTTGTGCTCACTGATATAGATGACGAAGCCCTCATCCGTCTCGGTTTTCTCTCCAGCCGCCTCCAGTACCTCCTCTACGGTCATGTTCGTCAGGACTCCAGGTCTATGGCCATAGACTGAGGACAGAAATGTGCCCATAAAAAGAGTCGCAGAGAGAAGGGTTGCAACCCTCTGCCTCCAGTTGGTCTGAAACAACATGGGGAAAACCCCGGTTAGCGTCTTGGATAGACCGGTGCAGTTCCAATATAAGTCTTACCCAGTGCCATATATGTCTTACCCAGTAGCAGAGGTATCGCGACTTTGGCCTTCATCTGGCACTTGTGCAGCGATGCTTTAGATATGATATGCGCCATTTTTGAAGCCTTCACCTTCATCTGATGGATCACAATGGTTTTATTCAAATGTCCAATGCTGGTTTTTACAGCCCTTACAACTGTTGTACGTTGGCCCACGGTCAGTCTGCTGGTCCTGGGTGGGGCCTCGCTCAAGTACTTCACAAAGTGGTAGATGTTTTGCAGGTAATAGTTTGCAGTGGTCACCGTCATACCAACTTCTCCGAGGTATTCTGCATAGCTGGTGACAGAAATACTACAGTGTAAGCATGGAGGTCTTTCACCTCCAGGAGGCTGCGTCTCCTCATTTTCACCCCAGAACATGCAGCAAAGCCTGGGCATATTGAAAAAGAAACATTACTTACTTCATTATTCCATCCACGTTGTCCATGAAACACCAGTCCCACAGCCTTTTCTCTCCGAACGCAAGGAACAAGATGAATGTTCTTATTCGGCTCAGTTTGGACTTAGCATTCGATATCTTCTTGGCGTTGCCACGCGTTGACCCATGCAGTGTCATGTATCGTTCCAAATACTGATCTGTGAATGACAAGACAAAATGCCTCCATAAATCATCGCTTAGCCGAAGAACCAGCCAAAAATGTCACTCTGTCAATCCGATTTAAAGCCACTTTAGACTGGGCAAATACTTCCATAAAGTGTCGCTGTCTTACCTATTTCACGTGGAAGTACAAGTGTAGCCACCGTAGAGGATTTGGCCATCTGCTGCTTCAGGAACGCTCTCAGGGCTTGACGCCTGGCCAGTGCGCCTCGGTTCTCATGACTTGGCCCTGCCTCCTCGTCCTCCGACCCCTCCACCTCCCTACTTCGCCCTGCATCAGCTTTGCCTGCCCCCGCCATATTTTTCTTACTCACGCGGCGCTCTCTTTTCGTGACCCTTTGGAGGAGCTTTACAGTCCTCTGCAATTCTTTTTCAACCACCATCAGCTTGTGTTCTGAGCGCTCCAGTTTCTCAGTCGTCTGGATGCATTGAGGCAGGAGGCACGTCGTCTGGATGCATTCAGGCAGGAGGCACGATGCCTCCTCCGTCTCCTCTGGCTGGTGGTCAGTCTCCACCGTCGTCTGGATGCATTCAGGCAGGAGGCACGATGCCTCCTCCGTCTCCTCTGGCTGGTGGTCAGTCTCCACCGTCGTCTGGATGCATTGAAGGGAACGCACCGTCATCTCTCTCTCTTGAGTTCGCCCAGCTTTAACACCACCATATCACTGTCTAGTTCAGGGTGACCATGGCTGAGATGCCGATCCAGTCGTGTGCTATGATATGAACAGCCCAAGACTGGGCAAGGCTCAGAACGAATGTTCACTCGGCCTGTTGCCAGCCTAAGCAGTATTTTCCGTTCACCCACATTTCTGACATTGTGTGTCCTCCGCAGGTGATGTGTTAGGGCAGCATACATAGTCCCGCACACCGGGCAGGGATTACATTGTCGGGTAGGTGTCATTTCTGAAAGCAAAAATAATAAGAGAGTGTAAATACATCCACAATATCAAGTACAGGTCTGCCAGGTCCAGCGCATCGGCACTGGTCTATTTACGTGTATATGTCGCCCATGTAAAACCCCAAAGTTACCCCGGTAATGATGCTTCTTACCCGGGCAAGTTAAAGTGTACCTGGCCACAGTATCCGTCGAGCCAGTATTCGGTTTCCAGCGTGTAACATTGTCCGTCACTTTCAGCGTTCTGCTCCTTGCCCGTGTCTGCAGTGACTTTTAGCGTTCTGTTGATTGCCTGAGTGGCTGCAGCCTGGCAGTGACTTCTGGTCTATTTATGTGTATATGTCGCCCATGTAAAACCCCAAAGTTACCCCGGTAATGATGCTTCTTACCCGGGCAAGTTAAAGTGTACCTGGCCACAGTATCCGTCGAGCCAGTATTCGTGTAACATTGTCCATGACTTTCAGCGTTCTGCTCATTGCCTGTGTCTGCAGTGCCTTTTAGCGTTCTGCTGATTGCCTGAGTGGCTGCCTCATTTGCATTGCGGTTCATTTCTGACAGAACGCGTGCACGGTCATTCGTTTTAAAAGACAAATAGGACATCTCGGCTAGTGTGATAGTAGAAGTTATCAGATGTTGTAATCATCTGATAACTTCTACTGTGTGTGCATTTGATATATTCTGAGATACAGTCTATCATGCTGTTGATGTCCTCCCCATGTGGTCCACACAGCACACCCCAATCCGTTGACTCAAAGCGTCATTAGCCTCCTGAGACCACCTCCTCACAGTCCTGGTGGTCATAGGCAGCCTCTGCACCAGAGGAACATACCTGGGTGTCAACAGGATCAGGTTGTGATCAGACCTGTCAAGCGGGGGAAGGGCAGTGGCACTGTATGCATCCTTAGCATTAGCATACAGCAGGTCCAGGGTTGTATTATTTCTTGTGGGGCAGTCAACATATTGGTGAAAAGTTGGCAGGGCTTTATCCAGGGTGATGTGGTTAAAGTCTCCTGTGATTGCCAAAAATGCACCAGGATGTTGAATCTGCAGTCCAGACACAGTGGAGTGGATGGTGTCCACTGCTGACTCAGCGTCAGCTGATGGGGGGATGTACACAGCGACAACAATGGCGGACGAGAGTACGTCTGCATTAACGTGCGCCGTGATTGGTCAGTGGGTGAGCGCGTGACTAATGTGAAATTTAAGGAAGCTGGCAGAAGTTAGTTGGAGTAGAAAGAGTTCAAATTGAAAGATATGGAAGAAATGATAAGATGGGGAGGCTCGACTGTCACTGTCACCATGAATGGAGAAGGACTTCTTACTGGAACTGAACCGATGTTCTGGGATTAAACTCTTTGTCAACAAAGAAAGGAGGATGGACTTTGTCTTGAAGTAAACAGCATTCGGTAAGTGACAAACTGTGTTTGTTTGTTTACATCTGCAGTAGCGTTACTACTGTTCATTTGTCTATCGTGTGGTTTTCATGAATGATATTTGATGGCTCGTGCTCTTGTGTGGTGGAATGCGTGGATCCGCTGCAGCTCTGCTGGATTGATGTGTTGCTTTGTTGTCATATGAATATATGTGACTGGTTCTTATGACTTTGTTCTTGTCATTGTGTTAATTACGTTGATTTGACGATGCATTGTCCGTTAATGACGCAGCGTCCCGTCGTGCACGGATTCATGTATCTGCACCGTAGCTGTTCACCTGTAGCAGGACAGCACAGAAGGCCCAGGTAGAACATGTACGGCCCGCCACTGGTATCTTCAGTTGCGTCTGAAGGGGGCACCCTGGAGGTTTAGGAATAATGCTTTGCTGCATGTCATTCCAAATCTGTCCATCATTTCCTGTCACCTCTCCACAATAGATCTACCATTTAAAGGCATAAATCATATCCAAAACAGTGATATACAAAAAGATCATACCTCATTAACCAGACTGGTCTCCTAGAAATTATGTTCGCTAACAAACAAAACTGCTTTGTCATTTACGTTTCGAGAGAGACATATTTTCTCCCAGATCACGTTTGTTTTTGATGGATCATAAATATTATTATTATTATTTCAATGTACGTCCTTATGTTATATTAAGTAAAACAAATGTAACTATTTTAGGCCAAACCATGATGTTTTTACAAGACCTTACTGAATGATTCAGGTGTTTAAAGCTGCGATCCAAATTGAAGATGCAGTTTAGCAGCATGGGGGGTAATGTTGTAGGAGACAGCGCTGCACTACGAGACTGTTTTCTCTGATCAGTTGTCTTTATCTCCAGGTACTGAGCCATCTGTTAAAAGTCAGGATCACCACAGTACTTGTTATATATTTCAGTCTTGACCAAAGTGGTGGACTGATGCCGCCATCCCACTAAGTTTACTCAGTGACTCCAGGCTTGTTTTGTATTGCAGCTCTAATTGTGAGTTAGTGTCAAGTTTTCATGGAAAAAGTATAACAAAACAAATATGTTTGTCACAACTCCTTCCTGATCACTCATTCATATCAGTTACATTGCATCCTCTGCTGGTGTCCCATGTGAAACCAGAAGTAAACATTGACTTATTTGTCACATAACTTTTATCTTTTCCAAAAACCTAACCAAGTAGTTTTGCTGCCTAAACCTAACTTAGTTGTTTTCTGGGAAGACAGAAGTTTAATCTGAAGAGACTGAGTGCATTCTATGAACACGTGATGCCCAGCATTGGTAGGAGGACGTGGAAAATGCGGAAGATATCATTGAACAGATACTGAAATTGTAACATATTTTGTACAGTTCTTTATTTCCTTTTTTAGGCAGACAGGTTAACTTGTTGTATTGGAAAAGCACAGCATTTAAGAGTAACATTGCTTCAGTACTATTCCAGAGCAATGAATGCATGAACAACAGCAGCCTTGAAAAGCCTGTTGGAGTAGCTGTGTCCACTGACGTGTCCAACGATGAGACTCCAGGAAGTTACTGCACCTGGCCAAGAAATAGTCCCAGCACACAAAACAGAACCACAGCTTGTAACCTTTGACATTTTGTTTTACGTATGGAAGGGTCTGAAACTTTGGTTGTCATGTGACCACCCCGTCTCAAATCAATTAATACTTTGGTTTGCACAGGCTACATGTGCTTAGGAAACAATTCACAACACCTAGATATTGCAAAATAAAGACACAAAGTTCAGATTGATGGAACCTATTTATTCTCTCTGTTCCCTACAATATAAGTAAATAGTGAATAATGTTTTTATGGTTGTGTTAAGGCAACTTAAAGCACTCATTTAAGATTAGAGACGGAGAGGGATCTCGGTTAAAAGCTTGGTTCGTAGAACTAGCCGAGCTATTTTTTGACCATGACTCTAAGGAGAGCTGAACTCTCTCTGAGAATGTTTGCAGAACAAAAACTCACATTGCGTGTAAAAAATCGAAATTGTTGGTCATTGTGAAAGTGTGTCAACATGTTAGAATTTGGCTTCTATTAACAGCAGGTACTTAACCTCATCCCACCGCCACTCCTCATTGGATACATGCACTACACACTTTGATATGTCATTTATCACTCCAGCAAATTAATTATCCTCAGATACACGCACACTTGCATGCACACACACATATACATGCTGGTATGAACTCACAAGCATGTACATGTACACACCTCCTCTCCTCGCCTCCGAGCTTCGAGCAGATCCTCGTCTGTCCCAGATATTACACTTTGGTGTTAATTTCTTCAGGTTTCTGACAAGCCTCCGAGCTAAAGCTTGTTCTTTGTGTAAGTGCTTTTTCTGAACTTCTCCCTATCTCTGCAGATTAGTCAGGGAGCAAATTACCTGCCTGCACCAAAAGAAAGTGCAGTCCTACACATTTCTGCTATGCTTGGTGTACAGATCTCCTTTTGAAGACAGGCTATGTTATTCCCTCTAGCCCTGCAGCAGTCCCGGCATGCAAATCATCATAAAATTACATTTTTTTGAAAACTGCACATGCACTCCGGGTGCTCTTATCAGCGTTTGCACAAACTGCATACAAATCAGGCCAGGATCGTACAGCAAAGGTCTCCATGTAAAAAAAGGCTGGCTAATTGCTAATTGGGTCGCGAGGTCTGAAGCCAGCTCGGCTAACGAGAATTAAAACGCGGGGGCGTCCGTGCTGTGAAGTGTCTCCGGCTTCCTGGTGACATGCCCCAGAGCGGAGACACACTGACAAACCGCCACAGCAGCTGTGACTGAGAGGCTGCTGCCTGCCCAGGTCTGTCCACAGCTGCTTCATGATCACATAATGGCGGGAACATGTCAAATGATTTCTTTGCTTTCCAGTGACACTGCAGTGATGCGTTTAGGTGCACCGGGTGAAGCCTTCGGCCTCTATCTTAAGCCCCATTTACACATTTTCAAACAGGCAGACATATTTTCATACATGGTGTCTCCGGAGTTACATCAGTGAGTTCAAATCTTTTTTTTGGTGCTTTTACACATTGGCCGATTTTGAGACCATGTGAAACGTTCCGTTTTGGGACTATTTCAAGATATTGTGCAGATTTACTTTAAAGTGGAACTGAAGGTAAAATGTATATATATTATATGTTCCTGGTGTGTACTTTGACTCGTGTAGCATACTTATTTGATCAAAATTGTAATTACCAAAACAAATACATTTTTTGTTTGATGTGATAGCACTCCGGGCATTTGTGTTCTCCTGGAGGAGGTGACATTTCTGGCACCTACTGACAATGTCATATATTGTAATTTGATTAGTGCATTATGTGTGTGAGTGGGCTCTAAAAGTAGTTATCGCCTTGTTTCCAACCAGTTAAGTTAACCAGCTGGAAAGCCTCACTGTTAGCAGTTGTCTCCCGATGCTTCGTACAATGTGCCGAAGTTAAGTTTGTTTTCAGACACTTTAGGATCAAACAATGTCACCAGCTCATATTTTGGGCTGCTTTTGCTCGGCAGTGGCAATTTCATACATGTAACACTTACGTAGTCTGAGAGACGAGGGGATGAAGTTCACTGCAGGGTAATAACCCTCTGATAAATAATGCATCTGCACTGTAACACTCAGTAATGGTGTAATCAGCACTGACAGAGTGAGTTTGACACTCAACATTCATTTTTTATAAACGTATACTATACATGTTAGTGTCTGAAATGATTGAAAACACATCAGTAAAGAACACCAAAGAGTTTGCCCCTCAGAAACTTTGAGAGATTAATCAATGAAATCTGTCAAATGTCAGACCAAGCAAATGCTACTTCTACTGAGTCTAATAAAACACTGATGACTTTCAAAATATAGACTCCAGATTATTTATTATCACTGGAACTCAAAAAGAAGACGATAGTGTTTTTAAACTGTGCTTTGCCTAAGAAAGTCTCCACTCAGCTGTATGTGTGAAGGGCACGCAGCTCTTAGACTGCACACATGTGTGCTTTCTACTCTGGTGAAGGATAGCATTCACAAAATATTGTTGATATGCACAAACAACAAAAGAGAGTTCAGATAATTCAGTTCAACTTTGAAGATGTGTTCCAGCTGTACATCAATAACATCAACCCACACGTCAGGGTGTCAAGAAGAGGAATGTAAGAGGGAGCGTAACGTTCACAAACGGACATGTTCATTCTAGAGCTAAACACTTAGAGCACGACAGATTCGTGCTGAGGAGCCCTACGTGTTGTTGAACGCTCGGATGTTCATCGGATGAAAAGAAACAGACAAGAATTACCGCCTCCCGGCCGTATGGCTCCACCAATCAGTCAAGCTGCAGTTTACATCCACGTCTGTCCAAAAGGTCAACTTCAGGTCAACTTCAAACTTCATCATTTTATTCTATTAGACATTCGTGTGAAATTTCAATCGAGCACATGAACTCTTGAGTTGTGACCTAACAAAAGCGTGTCGTCGAGGTCACATGACCTTGATGCTTGACACCAAAATCGAAGTGTAAATGGACGTTCGTGCCGAATTTTGAATTCAAGATAATGGGACGGACGGACAAACCGAAAACATGATCCCATAACAACATTGTCATAGAGTGCTGCAGGGATGACGCATTGTTGTATACCAACCCCAGAAGTTAGGATAACACTGGTTCCCTCGACAAAAAGTCAATGGGATTCTTACATTGTATTTTGGGATATTTGGAGCATTATTTCTCTCAAATTGTATTCACAAATTTGTTTAAATGTGTGTTGGTGTTAGGGTTTAAAAACCAAAAGGATGAGAGCCTGCAGGCCGCAGGGACTTTTCTGCTGCGAGCTTCTGAGTGCGCACGCGCATCAGAAAAATGGACTGGATCCGGTTCACAATCAATAACAATATTTAATGTACTACACAAAGTTCACTTACAAGCTGCATTAACTATCAATAGTAATGTTCTCGAGAACAGAGACCACACACACGCATCTCACTCACAGATCTGAACTCAGGTACTGAAAAACGAGAGCGGATGTGGTCTGAGGAATTTTCTCCAGAACAGTCTCTTATATGCCCCGACAGTTGGAAATGTCAAACAGTCATAAAACATCTGAATGTTTTTTCAAGGAGCTTTGCTCCTTGAAAAACATCTTTTCTTGACTCCACCTCTGGTCAGCTGTCCTCCCCACTGACCACCTCCTCCATTTGCTGCATGTCCCATTCAGAATCCCTGTCTGACCCTCAAACTATTCTTACAGTGTTTTAATACCTTTCGTGACTATACTTTTATGATTTAATACCTTCAATTAGTTAATATACTGTAACACATAATATCTTCTATAAGCAAGAATATTGTAAACATATTGTGACTAACATATTATTATTGTGACACTTCTACTCATCACTAGGGGGGTTATTTAATCGTACTTATAATGTTTAATACTGAAATTCTCCACAAATCCCCCCTAACACACTATTCATAGTGTGTTCAAAAAATTCCAGGAAAAACAATCCCTCTCTAAGGGTCTTTTATGGGCCAAGGGTGAATTTCCTCAACTAAACAGTAGCTAACAGTTCAAGTTCATAAACATCATCTACACCTAACGATTGCCCTATGCTTGTAGAAGTTCACACATGCAAGGGATGCAGCAGCATCCAGAGAGGATCAGGTGGTGGAGGTGGGGGAGGTGCTGCGTCGAGTTCTGGATCCATCCTGCGAAATGAGGGATAGAGAAGAATTCTGAGAAGCCTTGTCTGCATCTTTTCCACTCGACAAAAATTATATTTCCTAATACAGTGCTCCTCTATAACCCAATTACACCCTAAAAAAAAAAAAAAAACAATCTCTCAGAGTAAATTTTCCAAATTATCAGTATCTCACCGGATGTTTTCAGAAGTCCATCTGGACTCAATCAGGTCATTCAGCATCCCAGTGAAGATGATCAGGAGCTGCTCTGTCTGGAATGAAAGTTCAACATGCAAATCCAAAGATCCTACAACTCTGCTAGAATCATATTTAATGCTATATGTTCTACCAGGTTATTAAACTAGTCTTATCTACCGGCTCGTGAAGTCCTGCTATGGCGTCACGAGTGAAGTTTACAAAATGTTGCTCGTTATAATATATGTAATTGATCCAATTGACAATTTTATTAATTGACAACCTTCAGGAAAAAACAGATTCTAAATCTGCAGCTATGTGATTTCTGGCTTTAAATTCATTAGACACCCCCCTTGGTAAATCTATGTCATGTATGTAACTTGTCTATAAAATGAATCTCCCATGGTCCAGTCCACCGTACTGGTCAGTGCCACTGACACCTTTGGACCTCATCCACAGCCAGCTACTTGTGATATGATAGGAGACTGCTTTCTCCTGTCTGCAGATGCCTCTGTGTTCTCCACCTGTGATAAAAACTTTTTCACAATTAAAATTGCAAAATTAAAAATTATGGAATTAAATTCTGAATTAAAATGTAATTAAAATCAAAAATTACAAATGTCGGATTCAAAATCAATATCAACTATGCAAGTTAAAATATTGAATCAAAATTAACAATTTTAGGATAAAAATTGAATTGAAACTGGGAGTGAAAATATTGGATAAAAACTAAATGTTCCAACTGAAGTTGAAATGTTGAATTGAAACTAAAAAGTTATCAATGGCAATTAGAAAACTGAATTAAACTAAAAGTAACCATTAAAGTCAAACTGCAAGTTGTAAGATTAGAGTCTCAAACAATGATATTACAAGTTTATCACCAAAAACTCATTTTATCTACTAATCCATGGGTGACTGAGTATTTTGTAGTTCTAAGACAATTGCACCTCTAGGTTTTCTGGGTAATGGAGTTTTCTGTAATTATCAAGCAATTACTCCTCCAACCGATAGGTGGCAAAGTTGTCTCCTTCTTCTATGGTGGTTTTCCTTCACAGGAAGTGTAGCCAAAATCCGCGCGAAAAACGAACAAAGGGCTAATGCTATTAGCGGCTAAGCTAACCAGCAAAAAAGTGTCTTCAGCAGACAGACAAAGCACCGTAGTTGTAACCGTTAACCATGCCGCATTCACCCATGTTATTTATGCTAGACCGTGCTTGGCTTCTCCATATGCACCGGTTATTTTATGATCGTTTTAATCTAGTTATCTAGGCTAAGCAAAAAGTAACCTTCGGCTCCGCTAGCATTCACCCCACACAACAAAGTGATTTCTCACAACGCTATATCAACATTCATACCAAGATACACCGTGATTACAGTGTATGATTACCCACTCATTACCTATATTACCCACCCCAGATTATATTCCCCTGAACTCAGTTAATTATAGTGCTTCGTAGTAGTCAGTCTGTTGCCGCAGAGCTCGACCCTCGAACGCAAAACTAGTTCTGTTGGCTTCTAAGCTCGTATTTATTCCCTCCCGTTAAGAGTCAGTTCGCCAGATCCAAACCTGCCAAACAGGACCCAGGGGGACCGTCGCCTTTACCCTACGTAACCCCGCCACCAGATTCAGTTAGCCTGGTTTACCGGACCCTCGGAGCCCGTAGCTCTTGAGCGCTTAGCTCTAAACCTTCTTAGCACGTAGCTCTGTAGCTCTGCTAGTATAGCTTGATCAGGGCTAACGTCTAAGACGTAACGCACATCGGCGGACCTTACCGGTAGGATTTCGCAAAAAAGAACAGCGTGTAGCCAAAATACACGTGTTCCTAATCCAGCTTGCAAGTGTGCTTCATACAGTAATCCAGACACTTTAAATTTCAAGTCAATATACTTTACCGGCTTGCTGCGGCCTGCTCCTTTTTTCCGGCTCTCGGAGGCGTTGACCAAGATACCGTCTCTAAATTGTCCTATTCTACCTATACGCGGATTTTCTTAAGAAGGTTCCGTCTTACCCGTTTGTCTTTGGCGCCAGAAGGTATCTTAGTCAGCGTCCTCGTCGAGTCAGTTTCCAGCAATTGTCCCTTCGTGGTACGCCAATTTTGTTAGGGTTTAAAAACCAAAAGGAGAGAGCCTGCAGGCCGCAGGGACTTTTCTGCTGCGAGCTTCTGAGTGCGCACGCGCATCAGAAAAATGGACTGGATCCGGTTCACAATCAATAACAATATTTAATGTACTACACAAAGTTCACTTACAAGCTGCATTAACTATCAATAGTAATGTTCTCGAGAACAGAGACCACACGCACGCATCTCACTCACAGGTCTGAATTCAGGTACTGAAAAACGAGAGCGGATGTGGTCTGAGGAATTTTCTCCAGAACAGTCTCTTATATGCCCCGACAGTTGGAAATGTCAAACAGTCATAAAACATCTGAATGACCCTCCGTGGCGATTAGTGATTGGCTCCATTTGAATTCTGTCCCCTCCCTGGATCGATCCTTTAGCGAAACAGCTTTGCTCCTTGAAAAACATCTTTTCTTGACTCCACCTCTGGTCAGCTGTCCTCCCCACTGACCACATCCTCCATTTGCTGCATGTCCCATTCAGAATCCCTGTCTGACCCTCAAACTATTCTTACAGTGTTTTAATACCTTTAGTGACTATACTTTTATGATTTAATACCTTCAATTAGTTAATATACTGTAACACATAATATCTTCTATAAGCAAGAATATTGTAAACATATTGTGACTAACATATTATTATTGTGACACTTCTACTCATCACTAGGGGGGTTATTTAATCGTACTTATAATGTGTTTAATACTGAAATTCTCCACATTAGTCAGCACTTCTCCTTTGCCACGATACTCCATCTACCTGACAGGTGTGGTATATCAAGATGGTGATTAAACAACATGATAGTTACACAGACACTCGAAAATGTGCAGTTTTATCTCAAAGCACAATGTCACAAACGCCGTAGCTTTAAGAGAGCGTGCCGATGGCATGCTAACTGCGGGAATGTCCACCAGAGCTACACATGAATTAAATGTTCATTTCTCCACCATAAGCAGTCTCCGATGTCTTTTCTGAGAATTCTGCAGTAAACCCACCGGCCTGGCAACCACAGACCAAGCGTAACCATGCCATCCCAGGATCTCCACATGTGGCATCTTCACAGTCGATCATTTGCACAACCAAAGAATTTCTGCACAAACTGCAGCTTCTTCTACTTCATGCTAGCCGTCCTCACCAAGTGTTCTCTTCACTGATGAATCACAGGTGTCACTGTGCCATTCATCTACCGCCATCACCTCATGTTACAGCATAATGCATGGCCCTGTGCTGCAACGATCTGTACACAGTTCCTGGAAGCTGAAAACATCTCAGTTCTTCCATGGACTGCATCTTCAACTCATTATGTTGAGGATCGGCATGTTAGGACGGCGTGTTCCAAGTCCTGCCAATAGAGTGGTGCAGGAATTAATCCTCAAACCCAGAAATGAGGCAGCATTTTTGCACTTCCAGCTCCCTCGTCTCGGAGTCATTGGGTCTTTTGAATGGGTGTTTGGTTAGATGCCTGAAATAATGTCTGTGGTTAAAACACAAACGTTTTTTTCTACGATATAAAATGCGTCAGTTACCGCCTCTGGTGAATTTTGAAGCTTTTACGTGTCTTCAAAAAGATGGTTGCTAGCAAGTGGCTAAGTGAGACAACTAAAAGTCATCATGCCGACTTGTCTGCCTTTAGCCTAGTGGTGGTGACGTGAAGTCATGTGACCTTGGTTTAGTTCCTTTCTAGCCATTATTTAACAAATAATAATGATAGCATTTTAGTTTCTGCCGATTACATTCACTCTTAAAAAATGATAAAAGTGGTGTTCATTTGTCAAGAATGTCTTGCTGAGCAAAATGTATCGTAAATATTTGTTTAACAACAAAGCTTATTTTTTGGCAATAATTCAATATCCAGTGCAAAAACCCGTGTTTCTTTGTGGAGGGAAACACGTCTGGGTTGTCCTGCAGCAGAATGTTATCCTTCCTTCCTTTTGATGAACCACAATGTAATAGTGATGATGTGATGATCATCACCACTGTGAATATCAGTAGCTGCAGACCCGATACGAGATAATAAGTTGATGTAGTCCGTATGGCAATGAGAGCAGTACACGGAGTGCAGACTGTATATCAAGGACATGTTTGCCCAGGGGAGGTGCCAGTGCTCTTAGCTGTGAGCAGACACAGAGCATGATGGGATACTATATTAAGAAGCTGCTAGAATAACTGCACATCACAAAAGGGTGTCTTAGACAAAAACAATCAATTTGACTTTCTTCCAGCGCTTGATCCCAGACAACAGACCAAATGCATGAACAACAATAACAGTGCGTCAGTGTCCTGTACCATATTATCCTGTTGGACTGTGAGCGGTCTATTACCAACATCTCTTTCATTTTCATAATAATTGTGCATGGATGTTGACTGTAGATTTAAGATCAAGTGGAGTGGAAGTGGAACAGTAGGAGTGTTAAAGGGCTACTTCAGCTATTTAGTATCACGCTGCTATTAAGTTGGGGGACTCGAGAAAATGGTCCATATGAGGGATGCATGATGATATCGGCTGTCGTGGTGTGGAAGGCAGGATAAGGACCAAAATGCAGATATACAACAGCAGGCTGACTGGTGCAGTTTAATGATTAAAAAAAAGAAGCTTTTAGGCTGGGAGTAAAAAAAAGCAGGAAGGAACAGCAGGCAGATAAGCAGAACTCAAGACGAACCGACAAAAGACGATGGGAGCATGGAGACTAAATACCCAAGAAAAGGATGGAGGTAATGAGGCACAGGTGTGGCCAGAGTGGGCAACATTGAGTCCGATTTAAAACTGCTGGCTGAAGATAACCGTTGTTGGGATCTGACAATATGGCTTCAACATGTGCTGTGAAACAAAGAATCAGGCCTCCCCTTTTTCAAGCAAAGGTTTCATCCTGATTGTGGTTTGATGAGCACCAAACCCTCTCTGAAGGAATTTCACATTAGGGTGTGAATTCCCCCCCCCCACCAAAAACCATGGGCTCCGGAAGTCACCTGAATGCACCGCTGCAATCTCATTGGCCGAGAGCCAAGACAGCACCAGGCCTCCTGTGGCTCAGTCACTGTTCAACAAAACTAACTGTAGCTCACACCTCAATGCGTTTTCCCCTTCGACGTCCGTCGAGCTAGGGAGCACACCAACGTTGCTCCTCTTTTTAACCAAAATCCTAGGTTTCACAGTTATATTCGCTGGCCGAATTCACCAAACTGTCCCTTTTATCTTTGTTCGCATCCACGAAGCGAACCCTTTGAATCCTGCAGAAGTGAAGAAGCAGACTTCTTCAGAACGAGACAGAGAGCCTCCAGCTCCCACTCTCACCAAGCGCCTCGTCTGCTCCAGCCATGAGGACGCGAAACTCCCTTATCCAGACGACCGCGACTCTCTCACCGAGAGAAACACGGCTTCCGCAGCCGTGCTGCACGAGCCCACTGAAGCTCCGAAGAGCCCCCAGAAGACTCCCCTCCATCAGCACGATTGTATCGTACCGTAAGGCAACATAGAGTCTGGGCAGAGTTAGAGAGAGTTCATTTGTGTTTATTTTATCTTGTTTACGTGCTTAAAGTACTGTTCATTTTTATAATGAGGTGTATGCTTAATAATCGCAGACACTAACGATCGCTGAGATCGTTGGGGTTGTGTAGAAGTAGCGTGTATTCCATGCTACTGTGATCTGTGTTGAAACAGCCGCAGTGAGGTCGACGTTGCTTCGCATCAGTTCAGGAGGTCAGAACCGCCGGCTGAGACAAAGAGTTGCGTTCTCTCCCCTGGCTGAGAGAGCAAGCTTCCGTACTCCTGGCGGCGCAGAGGATCGTAATCGCTTGTATTATTTAATTTTGTTTGGGTTCCGTTACCTTCTCTTTTACTAACACACACACACACATATAGCTTTGAGCTAATCGAGCTACGTGCCGAACAGCAACCAGCACATGTAGACATCGGGTCTCCTGTGGCTCTCTGCCATTTTGGGTCTCACGCATGAGAGACGTCACCACGTCCCAGCTACGTCACACGTCACTGAGCTGCTCCCTCGCTCCCCCCCCCCCCTTTTGCACACACACACACACACACACATACACACGCACACACACCCCCCCCCCCCTCTTTTCAATAGTCTGTTGATTTTAGATAGCGTGCTCATGAATGTATAGTTGTTGTTAGTTTAGATATTAGTTGACTAGATCATTAGTATTATAACTTAATAAACTATGTTATATTTTAAAGAGCAGCTGTCTGTGATTACTTTGTGCATGCGTATTGTGATAATAACTGTATATGTGGTCTGTGCTCGAACTTAAACCTTCACTTTCACACAGAATGTGTAATAGTACTCAGACTATTGATATTATGAGTGAACACTAATTATGAGACTTAGTTTTATCGTTTGGTTATTGGTCCCTGTTCGCGGGGTGGTGCCCCGTTATTATTAATAATCATTAATAATTGTTACTTACATCAATAATTCTATTGATGTCAAGAATTGAGTTTCTTCGATGTTGATAACCCAAACACGCTCCTTTACGTTTCCCAACACCGTAAATACAGTAAGATTGTTATTCACGGCGGCGGTGATGACACCCGATTACGGCTCTCTGAGCTCACTGAAGTTAATGTGGAATCTGTGTCCATACGCAAAAGCCATGTCGGACTCCATCGTTTTCTCTGGCCCCCTCCCGAACATGACGAAATGATGAAATGTTGAGCCGCACGTCATCGTTCCACCGCTGGTTGTCGTGGTGGTGTCCAGCAAACAATGTGGGCGATAAGATGACGCATAGGTGCAGGTGATGCAAACCGTTGCCGAAGAGGGTCGGGGGAAGCCGGTCACCTCTACAAAACAACAGTGTTAGCTTAAACCTGTGGCATTCCTCACAGCAGCAGAGGTCTGGTGGCAAGCATCTTACTTACTCATGGCTCTCCTTCTCTAACTTGGTTTAAGTCACTGAATCTCCCGACAGAACAACACCACGTTGAGTTAGAACAGAGCAACTAATATTGGATGCAAGAGCAACAAGTTGCTGGATTGATGAGTCTGTTTCTCTGCCCAGCAGTCCACACACACAGTACAACGCCCCGATGAAACAGGGGCAGAGAAGAGGAGGGAAACTAGTGCGGCACTAATTGACAGCAAAACGCAGTGAAGACCTTGTTGTTTCTAAGGTCAAGAATGAACCCTAGATCCTCAACGCCTGTTTTGTAACGCAGGCTTTCTCATATACTGTATATGTATATTTTCCAAACAGATATTACTCTAGCAGGCTGTTCTCATCCAGCATTCCTCGCTATACCTATATATGTGCTGTAATTCAACCATGTCCCACAAAATCCTCGGGTTGGGTTCGGGGTTACCGGTATTTGTTCCCCATGTGAAACGAGAAATCAACTTGATTCATTTGTCACGTATCTTGCGTACTTTAGTAACGCAACTTACGTAGTTATATTAACCTAAATGACGATCTTTTCCTCAACCAAACTAACAAACTAAGCAGTTTTGTCGCCTTAACCTAACTGAGTTGTTTCCTGTGATGACGGAAGTTTATTTTGAAGAGTGTGTGCATGTAACCAGCAGAAATAGACATGACATGTTGCTGGCTTTTGTAGGAAAACGCACGAAAAATGATGAGTAACTTTACGTAAGATATCACACGCAGCGTTGAATGAGGACATGGTGATCAAGCCATGTCTAAAGGCCGTCCATGTAACTTGAGTTATTCTCTCAGACTTGACCACCCTCCACCGGAGCCACTGTTTTTACCGGCTGGGTGGCACAACCTCGGATTTTGAACAGGCAATAGTTCAGCCACGTCACGTTTTTAGAGATCTAGTGTGTCGGATCTGGCGGTGAGTTTGCAGATTGCTAACAACTGAAGCTTCTCCCATGTAAGCGTGTAACTTCGGGGGGCGACTCTGACCTTGCATCTCATTGATATGTGTTGGCAAGCTCTCCTTTATTTTGATCTGTTTATTTCCCTGCATGTGATTTGCATGTGCAAAGACTGCAGGTCATAGTTACTGCTCAAGCATGACTGATGTATTACACAGTATGTTTCAACTTATATTTGTCGTGATGGTTATGAAAAGGTTTTCTATGTGTTCTACTTCCAGTGATTTATTACAGCCATCCCAAGTCCCAAGTCCCAAGTCTCAAGAACACACAAGCCAGCATCATTTAATTTATGCAAAGCAGGCAAATAAGTATACGTATGTAGTGTAACCACTTAAAAGAGCTGTACACATGTGTCTTAATGATAGTAGAATAGTGTGTGCACGTGTGAGGGTTAGATATGCTCAGTGCAATAATGACAGCATGTATTCTGTCTTTAAATCATTGTGTCTTTTTCAGAGTAAAGGTTGAAGTACTATGACAAACATGCATAAGTCACTTTAGTTTATTTGCTGAATGTATTGGTCTTAATTAAACACTAATACTCATCACATGCTGTATCTGTTTTAAAAGCGTGAGTAAGTGTTTGTCTCGTGATGCTGAGGTCACACTCCTGCAGTCCTGTTATCCACCACATCACATCTGCGTCTTCATGTTGCTGGTCCAATATGCAGTCCAATACTGCAGCCTTTTTTTGACAGGGAGCGCGCTTCCAAATTTACCCTCCCGCTGCGCTCGCTCCCCGTGTCTTAAAAAAACGCGTGCACGGCTGAAGGTCACTTAAACACAAAAGGCTTTCAGCGCTGCGGTCCAATATAGCGCATGCGCGCTGCCGGAGGACTGCTTCACAGACCGCAATATGGCGAGAATGCCTGCCAGCGGAGACACGGAGCAGGAGCGTATGAGCTGCCCCAAGAGGCGCAGGGAGGAGGAGGAGGAGGACGAGGAAGACGATGAAGATGAGATCCAGGAGGTCCAGATCACCGGGGAGGAAGAGGACGAGGAGTCCGATAGAGATGGCGTGGAGCTGGAGTGGGAATCAGGGAGCACAGTGCTGGGCTCCAGCGGTACCGCCGCGGAGGTGCGAGCGGTCGTTATGCAGAATATGGACCGGGAAGAGGAGGAGGGGGAGGCGGACCCTCTCAGCGGCAGCGTGCCCGCTGGGCTGGAGTCTCACCTGGAGGGAGACCTTCAGCGGTCTGATCGGAACAAGCTGAGCGAGAACACCCGCCTTGCCACCCGGTATGCGGTGAGGATCTTCAGGGAGTACCTCAGCGAGAAAGCCCAAAGTCCAGACTTTGAAACTCTGGACAAGGAGGCGCTCTGCGCGGTACTGCGCTCCTTTTACGCGGAGGCGCGCTCCAAAAGTGGACAGTTGTACAGCAAGTCGTCCCTCATCAGCATCCGGAGCTCCCTGAATCGGTACCTGAACGAGCCGCCCTTCTGCCGCACCTTGGACCTCACCAAGGACCCGGAGCTGCGCAGCGCCAACCTGACCCTGGCCGCGGTCATACGGAGGCTGGAGGAGCAAGGCGCCGGTCCCGTGGTGCAGAAACAAGCCATCACGCGCTCGGACCTGCGGAAACTGTACGAGTCATCTGTGTTCAACACCGATACTCCGTTCGGGCTGCTCAACAAAGTCTGGTTCGAGACCTGTATGTATTTCTGCACCAGGGGCCGGGAGAACCAGCGGGAGCTGGAGGAGGACTCGTTCGGTCTTGCGGTGGATGAGGACGGAAGAAAGTTTGTATATTTTAAAGCTCTCGGACCGTACCACAAGTCCCGCTCCGCCGCCTGGACCAAGAAGCGTCCGGACGCAGACGAGGACACCTTGCCGCGGATGTACGAGACCGGCTCGGAGCAGTGCCCGTACGCCAGCTTCGTCCGCTATGTGTCCAAACGGAACCCGCTCTGCAGGGCGTTCTTCCAGCGGGCGCGGGACCACTGCTGCGCGAGCGACGTGACGTGGTACGAGAACAAAGCTATCGGTAAGAACCTGTTGGGCACGAGGATGCAGATGTTGTCGCGCGCTGCCAAGCTCTCCAAGACCTACACCAACCACTGCATCGGCGCCGTCTCCATAGCGACGCTGAACAGCATCGTGGGCGCCTCGGGCTCCAGGCCGACGACGACAACGCTTTACGTTACCTCGGAAACGGTCAACGGACACGCGCAGTCCCACCTCCAGCTCGTGATCCCGTACCTCTGCCGGGTTACCGAGGCTGCGGATCTGAAGCCGGCAGCAACAACAATAAACACAGCATCATTATCATCATCAGCATCAACAACGACAACGAATAAAGTCAGTGCCGAGGAGGACCCGGGGGCTCCTCACGCCAAGAGGATGTGCGTGCGCCCCGGGACACGCGCGGAGTCGCCCATAGAGCGGAACCAGAGCGAGCCGGTGCCTGCGAGAGCCACGGAGTCCTGTATTCACACCCTGCCCGCGGTGAGGTCCCCGGTCGCTGCGCCCACACAGGTAAGGCCAAATGAATGAGAGAGAGAGAGAGAGAGAGAGAGAGAGAGAGAGAGAGAGAGAGAGAGAGAGAGAGAGAGAGAGAGAGAGAGAGAGAGAGAGAGAGAGAGAGAGAGAGAGAGAGAGAGAGACGAGTATGAATAATACATGTGCAGAAAATTTTAATTTTTAAAATTGAGCTCTTATGGAGATGCTCACTTTATACCAGGCATCACACTTTTAAGGAGGAAGTATTCTTTTGAAATGCTGTGCATATTGGCATGTAATGCATTACAGTGTAGGCCTATACTCAACATCAAAGTGTTATGGATGAAAGAGATGAAACTGCTTGTAAACTGTTTTTTAGAAAAGGTCATTGATTGATTGATTTCGTGCGTTAGTTTGCTGTAGTAAACTAATCGCAGAGTTGATCTGTCCTGACTAGAAATACAGATGTTTTTGTTTTTTCACACATTTAAAGCCCCTGCTGCATGGAGGATTTGAAAGCGGTGGCATCTGGTAGTCTGATAATCACTTTAAAATGTTACATAATTACAGCCATTAAAGCTGCACTAATATTTTTATATTAACAGTGGGCCAACTCAGTGTGTGTAAGCGGTGTCACCCGTAATGACAAACCCACAGAGGATTTTGCTGCCCTGCTCAGCCGTAGTGCAGTGGTGCCGTCAGGGCCTTCTCTGCTGGTCTAAACAGAATCAGAAAGTTGTAGCTATTTTATAATTTAATAACTTTTCTTAAATACACTACATGTATTATAATTTATAAACATATTTCCCCATTATTGTTATGATGTGGGGTGTTTCACGGACCCAAATGCAGACTTAGACAGCAGAGTTCTATTTCAAAACCAAGGTAGTTTATTTCTCTCAGTCAAGGGAAAAGACAGGTAATGGCAAAAGTCAATAGGAGGTGTCTCCACGCCTCCGCACGGTTCCAAGCCGGAAAGTGGCTAATCCTACACAGTGGCAGACGAAGCCGACAGGAAAACTGTCAAACATCAAATACGGAGGCACATCCTCGCGCTCCGCACGGATCCTAGCCGGGAGGTGGCAGGTCCGCGTCCGTGGCTGACAGGCAGGCTGGATCGTCTGTGTGACACCCGAGGCTCGACACAGGACGGCAGGCCAGTTGAAAAAACAAAGCGGATCGTTCGTAACGGATCTTCAGACAGTGAACAAACGGGCTACTCACGGGTCGGAATACCAGGTAGGTAAACGGACGGACTGACAACTGGGATGAGAGTGACAGGAGTATTTATGTCAGCTGGAGGTGATCACAGGAGATGAGGCACAGCTGTGCCTATGGAGAGAGGCGCGGCAGTGGGCGGGACTCGTAGGAGGACACTACTGAGGGAAATACAGCAGAGTTTAGACATAAATCCTCACAATTATCTTATGTTCTCATTGCACAGCTCCTGTCTTCCTCAGTTGCTCTGCTTCCAGTGCAGCTTGTTTTAAGTAGAGCTTTCATCCAATCAGATCTCACCTCTGTGTCTCTAGGTAAGAACAGAGCCAGAGGCCTGCAGACTCACAAGTGCATCCATGTGCAGTAAGGGAATGGGGACGATATTGTTGATTGTCATAGTGTTCAACCAATCAGATCTTTAGTTTGACATGTTGGGTGTATTCTTTGATGTGTCAGAGCTGCTAGCCGGCCTACAAGTACATCAGCAATAACGTGAAGTGTGATTGGTCAGTGGGCTAGCGTCACTGTTGTGAAGCTGAAGCTAGCTAGCAGAACTTAGTAGTAGTAGTGAGAGTTCAAGTTGAAAGATATCTAAGAAGTTATGACATGGACATGACATTTTTTGCGTTTTGCTTGGTATAGCTTTGTTTTTTACACTCAATGGCTGAAGAAGGAGGACAAACAAATTTCTCGAGAAGGACATTTCCAGAAAAGCTGGACATGGTAAGAAAGGGTCGGCCAACCCCACAGCTAGCAGCCCTGACCCAGCCAGGAAAAGGATTTGTACCAACGGTATTCCTGGCTGACAGCGTCGGAGAAGCGTTGTATATTTTATGGCTAAGAATGCGTTTTATTTGCGACTGATCGTCTTGGTGTTTGGAGCTACGCTACGCTAACCTGAGTGGCTAACCAAGGCAGCAACACGACACCATAGCACGGCAGGATACTCACAAGCTACGGTGCTTTTGAAAACCTTTTCAACCCGAGTGGATCTACATCTCAACGAACATGTTCACAGGAGGACCTCTGACTGGAACTGAACCGCACCGATGTTCTGTACGACCGCGTCATTAAACTCTTTGTTAACAAAGAAAGGAGGATGGACTTTGTCTTTAAGTGAACAGCAACTTTGGTAAGTGAACTGCTTTTGTGTTTTATCTGCAGTAGCATTACTACTGTGTTCATTTGACTATGGTGTCGTTTTTATGATCTGGTTAATATTGTTCCCTCTGATGTGAATAATATTTGAATGGCTCGTGCTGTGGATGTTTTAGCGCTGCAGTTTTTCTGGATTGATTTGTTGCTTTGTTGTCATAAATATATGTGACTGGTTCTTGTGAGTTTGTTCTTGTCATTGTGTTAATTGGTTGGTTTTGACGATATGCATTGTCTGTTAATGACGAAGCATCCCGTCATGCACATGTTCGTGTATGTGGTTCCTTTTACAAAGCAGGAATGATGGTCTGGAGAAATGGGGATTGTGTGGCGATTGCTTTTGCCCTGTTTGAATCAGTAGGAACAGCTGAACACTGCGGGGAGAGTGTTGCATGTGTGTTGCTGTTGTTTTCCTGCTAAGCTAGTTTAGCATAGAACACACGCGCCTCACCAGAGTACAATGTTGTTCTTCCGTGGTGGGCGTGTCAGACAGCACCTTGTCTGTTACGTTGGGTGGGTTGCCAGGTTGAGCGCAGTGGCTCCACCAGAAGAACATTATATTTTCCACAATTTAAGCTTCTGCATTTTCCAAATGCACTAGTAGTATTGTTCGGTTCGTAAGCCTCGTACCGAACGCTTTAATACGAATACTATTGTTACACCCCTAGAAACAAATAATAAGCGTAGCTGTGGCGTCATAGTGAGGTCATTAGGAGGAGGTTCAACTGTAGTAGGACAGCACTGAAGGCCCAGGTATGAAACACACGGCCCGCCACTGCTTTAGTGTTTTTCAGCTCGTTGTTTTGGTCTTATATGCTTCAACTTTATTGTGTTGGTTGAGTCTCACAGCTCTCATTACCACCATTTCCAGCAAGAGCAGGCAGCTGTTTAAGCCACTGTACACTTCAGCAGACAGACACATTTGGAGACTAGTGGTGAACAAATTGGGCAATTAGCAGGTAAAGATATTTCCTTCAGGAGTTGGTGGAGACCAAAAACAGCTAAAAGGAGAGAGAATATTGGACTCAGATTCATCACAAACAACTTCAAATGAATGATCATGTTGCTGGATGTGTAAATAGACAAATGTTTGTTAAAATGTTCACCCCCAAAATCTTTTTAAAGGGATATTATGTCATGTATTTACAGCTTGTATGCCCAATAGTTAATTCAGAGTTAAGTATGTTATTCATATTTTATATCTATATTATTATTTTACAAAAACAAGTTTCAGTCAGAAATAGACACACACACGCACGCACGCACACACACACAGAACAGTTCAGAGCAGTTCAGCCTCTGACCTTGCAAGACACACCAGTGAATTAGAAGTGAATATGTTGGAAGAGAGCCGTTTGGAACAGAATAAGAGAAAAACTGCACAACAGTGGAAGACCTTGTCCCCAGCCTGTTGGGCACTGGGCCTCTTGCAGGTTGCCAATTGCTTCTTTCTGAGCTTAACGTTTTGCTCCTTTCCAGGCACCTGGCATTGTAGAAGTAGCCCATGGGGCAATCTGGAATAGCTGGTGCTCCGACAGAGCAAAGTCATCTCTCTGTGCCTGACAGACTGTCCTCGTGTTTTTCTGCTTCCTGTCAGACCTCTGGCTTTATCTGGCTGCCCCGGAGCTACAGCTCTAAACTCATCAGCACTTTTCTAGAACTCTGTGGGTCAGACCTGCCAGCCAACCTATGGGATGTCACAGGGTACAGTGTGATTGGCTCACTGCAGGGCAAAGGTAGCCATGGAGACACTGGCCTGGCAGACTGTATTGGCGGAACAGTATAGTCCCGTAGGCCTGGATAAATAAATCACCTCAAATAAAACAACAGGGCATATTAAGCCCTCTGCAATGTGTGCTAATGTAGGGTTGCATTGGATTATAGTTGGCCACTAGGGGCAGCAGAACAAGATCTACAAATGATCAACTATTTAAAAAAAGGTTTTGCAAAAGGCAGTACAACAGGCGTCTCATGTTGCATATCCAGCAGACATGAAGCTACATTAGCATTCATCTCCGCTCGTGTCTGGTCACCTAATATTTGGCTAACTTAATGTTAAATTAGGTTGTGCACTTACATCTTACATTGGAGATCTAAAATAAGTAGAATATTTTTTACAAGATGGTAAGTATTGGAAACACATTGACATCTGACAACCACACTACTGCTAATATTGCTGCTGCCACTGATACTCCAGCACTAGAATTACTTTTATACTGGTGATGCCACTACTGTGTGTGTGTGTGTGTGTGTGTGTGTGTGTGTGTGTGTGTGTGTGTGTGTGTGTGTGTGTGTGTGTGTGTGTGTGTGTGTGTGTGTGTGTGTGTGTGTGTGTGTGTGTGTGTGTGTGTGTGTGTCCCAGGACAGCTGTGGCAGCAGCAGCAGTATGTCCAGTCAGCAGCAGGCCTCTGAGTCTCCCCTGGGCTCTGCCGGCATCCCCACACCAGCCCAGCTCACCAAAGCCAACGCACCCGTCCACATCGATGTAGGAGGACACATGTACACCAGCAGCCTGGCCACCCTCACCAAGTACCCCGAGTCACGGTGAGAGACACACATCCACCATAACAAAAATCATTTCAAAAGCGATTGGTTAATGAATCAAGATTTTGAGGTTTGTATGACTTTCCCTTAATATAATACAATATTTACATATAATATTAATTTGAAATATTTGACAAGTCCATTTGCTATCAAATTAAAGTGTTGTTACGGTTGATATTTTGCTTCACAGTTACATTAGGGGTCTACAATATTTTCAGGTGTAAACTGACATTTAATCTTAATTGGAGTAAATTAATTGATAAACTTAGTTAATCAACTAATATTCCAACATGTTTAAGGCTTTTAATGGGTTCTCTGCATATGTTAAGGGGGTAAACACAACCGCTGAATTTGTACTGCAAAAGGAGATACATTTTTTTCAGCAAATTCAGTGTTTTTTTAAAGAAGCAGTGTATAGGATTTAGTAGCATCTAGTGGTGAGGTTGCAGATTGCGACCAATTGACAAACTCTCCCCTTACCCCTTTCCTTCTGTGTGGAAGAACGATGGTAGCCTTTAGGTTCTGTAAAAACGCAACAATCCAGAAAGCAGAAACCAGAGCAAGTGTTTGGAATGTCTGTAGGTGTTCCCATGACTCACTATTCATCTTGACCTCAAGAAGTACATGTTTTACTTTTTGCTCCCGGTGTTTCCACAGTTTAACGACTGAGTACACGGTATTTTGGATCACTGTTAGTGCCCTCATTTACCTTTTAAAAACTCAAATATAATAGAGGTTTGTCAGCACTGCGTCTACTTTGCTTAAATGATTATGTAACTGTTTTGGTTTAGTCCTAACCCTATTGAGTGCTGGTGGTCCATTAACCACTCACACTGCCTTTTTATGGATTCTGGCTAATGCAAATCTTAACTTGTAAAGTACCTAAAAGGCTACTACAATGTGACCTCTCAAATCATTTACATTTCTATTTGTTTTATTTGTTTATACTATACTCATCCTGGAATGGGAAATTGGATGTGTCTGCATGTGACCCCTCCCTGTATGTAGGGAGCAGTGGGCTGCCCATGACAGGCGCCCGGGGAGCCGTTCGGGGTTCAGTGTCTTGCTGCTCAGGAACACTTCGACACAGCACATGTAGCAGCCAACCTCTCCCTCTACCCAGTGAGCCACGGTCACCCAAATAATGAAAAGTTGAATATACACCCTGTAAAACCACTCTGGGGGTTTGCTGCTACAGTCTTACATGGTCTGGTATGACCTATGAGCTATAAAGGTCAGTGCAGTTGTGGTTTTCCTCTTTCCAAAATCTAGTGTGGATTTCCTCCCTAAAGGGAAAGTTCACATTTTTTTCAAGTCTGAAAAATGAGCCGTATATGTGCGAGAGTAACCATTCCTCCTTTCCATACTGTCCGTGAAGCATCACCCTCCGAGTACAATGGTAGAGATAGGGGACAGAACTCATAGTCCTCAGTCCACAGTTCTATGTAACAATGCATTTTAAAAATACATTTTTGTCTGGAAGATAACAGGTGAGTGCCACTGGAAGGCTCCGATGGACGGCACAGACACAGACTTGCATGTGAACAGGGTCTAATTTAAAACAAAGGTCTGGCCACACAACAGAGTTGCCCTGTGGGTATGTCCCTCTGGACTTCCTTTCTCCTCCCCTCGCCGGCCACCTGCCTCTGCCAGATTGTGTGTCAGTTGTTCTGGACCCAGCTTCACTGTGACACTAAAGCACATGTTATTGCAGCATGCATGACTAACAGTCAGGCCAAATACTCACAGATGTGTTGCCTTGCAAGCCTCTGCAGCTGACGTCAACCTAACCCACACTGCCACAATACTGTCACGCATTGGCTAGGAAGTGGGGAAGATTATTACAGTGGCCAATGACTCTTTCAATGTACATATGTATTAAGATAGACATAGCATTTTGAACTACCATTGTTCTCATCAGACACTGCCACTTGGTCAGTGGCCTAAGGTACCCCTTTAGTGCCAGTTTCCCCTTGTTAAATGTAATGTCTGTAAAAATGTAATTCAGGGTTAACAGGATACATATAGTGTCACATGAATACAGTGTATTTTCAAAGAAAACGTCCAACATAAGTTTACTTAGTCTTTAAGTTTACTTATTAAACAGATGTACTTGGTTAGGTTTAGGCAACAGAAGTACTTGGTTGGGCATGAAGTATGCTATGTAAGTTATGTAACAAAAGTCAAGTAAAATACGTCAAGGCTGACTTGATTGCACAATGGACATGAACAGCGGTCTCCTGGGTTCTGTTTGACCCATTCATCCTACCCTACAATCCCACCCTTCTCTAATGTACCCGGTCTTTATACTACGTCACTTGCTATGACCATATAATAATGATAGGGATGGCTTTATATTGTAGTTATTTGACAGCCCGGTGTGTCTCATGCAGACGCTACAGGGTGCCTCCATGTATTGGTTGCATTGGAATCAGATGCAGGGTTAGGGTTGACCTAGCATTGGCAGTTGAAGAGTTGGAAGTGAGAACGGGTTGAATACAGCAAGTTAACTTAAGTTAAGCAACTTTTAAGAGTATAAGAATAACAATGAGAATGAAAGGTGGCAAAATGCTTTAATCTTGATAAGGTCTGAACATTCAGCTGCAGCAGTAGACTTGAGGACGTCTCTGGCCAGCAGACATGACAGCCTCTCCAACATTTGGTCATTGTTTGATGAAGAGGCTTCTTTGTTTTCGTCTTTATTGTTTCTGGCAGGATCGGCCGTCTGTTCGAGGGAACAGAGCCCATTGTGTTGGACAGTCTTAAGCAGCACTACTTCATTGATCGAGACGGCCCCATGTTCCGCTACATACTTAACTTCCTCCGGTCCTCAAAACTCCTCATCCCCGATGACTTCAAAGTGAGTGTCTAGAGCTTTGATCAGGTACTACCACAGTTTATGTGAACAGTTCCAAAAGACAGGGAATCCAATGAACTCTTATCCATGACTGTCAGAGGAGGGATTTTAACTGTCGTCACATTTGAGCATCCAGGCCACCTATGGAAAACATCCTGAGAACTGCTCTGAGTATGGTATGACTCAGAACCTGTCAGA
This sequence comes from Lycodopsis pacificus, assembly GCA_028022725.1. Lineage (NCBI taxonomy): Eukaryota > Metazoa > Chordata > Actinopteri > Perciformes > Zoarcidae > Lycodopsis > Lycodopsis pacificus. Next base: position 1,359,640 of record CM051694.1, on the reverse strand, counting down.
CAGCCTTCAGGCACTTTACAGTGCCTTACTGAAGGGCTCAAAACCTTTTACAATAAAACAAGCTTTTGATATATATTATATATTTTGTTTTCTTTACTGTAATAACTTTCCATATAGTTATTTTTAAATAACTATCCCTTTCGATGTGTTACATTATGTATCAGAGTTTACTTTGCACTTCTATGATATTGGACACATTTGTTGCATTAAGCCATTTCTACTTAACCAAACGCAAAAGAAGATCAATAGCATAACTGACTGCACTCACATGAGTGTTACTCTATTATGGTTCTTACTATTACATAACCACTTTCTGACTTATTGTAAACAAACAGTATTTACAGTAATTGTGTCTAAATATTTGCACCTCGAAACATTTTCAGCCGCATATTCTGGCATTGAGTTCAGAACTGGAGAGCTCCTCCATGTGAGCTGAATTATCCACAGGCAGAGAAACTTGATTCTCTACCTTTCGTATTCCTCCATTCATTCTCACAGTTGTGTGGCGCACACACAGATAAGCACATGAAGACATTGTCTTTAGATTTGTTTTGGTTGTGTGAATATAGCATCTTTCAAATGCATCTGATGGAATATGTTTTTGTTTGTAGAAAATGAAAATGAGTACTTTCACATGACTTTGTTGTCGGTCCAAACAGTGTTATAATTCCTTGCCTTGACACATAATATGTTCTTTGTTCACTTAATAACCTGATTTAATTCACTCAAAAGCCAATGCAGAGGCATTGTTGACATGTTGATGTGGCTGCAGTAATGAGCACAAACAAACAAAGGCGATTATTTTAAGCAAAATATGATGGATGTGGACCTCACACATTCACTGAAAAGGCTCACTTATGATGACTGTATCATTGCTTTGTTTATCTATGTCGATTAATGCTCTGCTTATGTATGTGTGCTTGTGTCCGTGTGTGTATGTCTCTGAGCTTGTTTTCATGTACATATTGTGTGTGTGTGTGTTTGCAGGAATACTCCCTGCTGTTGGAAGAGGCCAGTTTCTTCCAGCTGACTCCTCTGCAGGCTGAGCTGGAGCGCTGGAGGACCGAGCAGGAGTGCGGGGGGGTGTCTCTGCAGTGCGAGTGTGTCGTGATTCATGTGGCTCCGGAGCTTGGTGAGAGGATCAGCGTAAGCGCCCACCGGGCCCTGATCGAGGATGTTTTTCCTGAGGTCAGAGACTTCATATCCAAATCCTTGAACACCAGCTGGAACCAGGACTCCGCACACATCATTCGCTTCCCGCTCAACGGCTACTGCCACCTCAACTCTGTCCAGGTACAGACACACTCTGGGTTCAGATTTCAAACCCTTCAACACCAATGTTTGTTAGGGATCAGACAGTAGTGACTAAACTGTTTTCTCAGGATCAGGTTTTCTGTCAGCATATTTTGGCACCGTTGCTCCCTTTCCTTGATTTTCATCTTCTGTGAGCAATTAAATTACTTACAAGAAACAAACTACTAAGGCTACAAGGGACTAAGGCTTGGACATGGTTAACAATAGGCTCATTGTTCATATTGATGAAACACGTGTTGGGGAACTACGGTCAAGACTCCAGATTACAAGACAGCAAGCTGTGTAGTGTGAACAGGAAAAGAGATCTGACCACTTTAAAAGTTGTGTAGAGTGAACCTCGCTTAATTAAAGTCCCAGGGAAATGGAAGTTAAAGCGCCTTAAGCTTCTGTATCGTTATGTTTCGCCCCAGTAAAGCAGAATATTTGAGCGGTGAACAGTATCAAGAGGGATTTCAATCAAATCTTTCGCAAGGACCGCGAAAATAATGCTAATGCTTTTATTATCATTATTATTCTATTATATCCACTGCTGCTGTTTTCATTAGTAGTCGTAATGTTTCCATCATTATTCTGCTTACTCTTATTATATTAATCTTTTATGTCACATGCATTGAATGTGTTGTAACTTTGTTCAGAAGTCACTGAGTTAGTCAAAAAGCTCCACCAGGGCTGGATCACAACCTGGTGCACATCCTGCCTGTGTACAAACCTCTTGTACAAAGGCAGCCAGCTGTGTCTTGCACAGTAAAAATATTCTCAGAGGAGGCTCTGAAAGACTGTTTTGACTCTACTGGGTGGGAAGTATTCAGTGATGACCATGGGGAGGACATTGACAATCTCACTCATTGCATAACGGACTACATCAACTTCTGTGTGGAGAACACCGTACCCACTAGGACTGTACGGTGTTTTTCGAACAGCAAACCTTGGATTACTCATGAAATAAAGGCCCTCCTCAAGGAGAAGAAGAGGGTCTTTATATCAGGAAACAAGGAGGAGCTGAAGACTGTACAGAGGGAGCTGAGGAGGAAGATCAGGGAGGGGAAAAAAGGCTACAGGACGAAGATGGAGGACCAGCTGCAGCAGAACATCAGCGGGGTCTGGAAGAGCCTCGAGGCGATGTCTGGCTACAAGGGGCCCAACCAACAGCCTACATGGACCAAAAGTAGGTGAATGATCTGAACTTATTCTTTAACAGATTCAATCAGTCATCCCCCCCTCCAGTCCTCCCTGCTGCTGCAACCTCCTGTAGATTGCCCCCCCCCCCCCCCTCCTCCACCCCCTTTCCCACAACACTCGGCTCCCCCCCACACTCCTCATACACTACACTCCACGACCACCACCCCACCCCCTCTCCAACAACCTATGGCACACAGCCCCTAATTTGTCCCTCACAACTGATCAGGTGAGGAAAGAACTGAGAAGGATCAGGGTGAGAAAGGCCACGGGTCCAGACGGTATCAGCTCAAGGCTCCTCAGGTTCAGCGCAGACCAGCTGTGCGGGATAGTGGAGCACGTCTTCAACTTGAGCTTGAAGCTGGGGAGAGTACCACAGCTGTGAAAAACATCCTGCGTGGTACCAGTCCCAAAGACCCCGCGACCCAAGGACTTCAACAGCTTCAGGCCGGTGGCAATGACATCCCACCTGATGAAGACGCTATAGCCTGGTCCTTGTACATCTCTGCTCCCTGGTGAGCTCATCTTTGGACCCACTTCAGTTCGCCTACCAATCTGGCATCGGGGTGGATGACACTGTCATCTACCTGCTACACAGATACATTTCTCCAGTGCCTCCAACACCATCCAGCCTTTGCTTCTGAGGGACAAGCTGGAGCAGACCGGGGTGGCCCACCACCTCACTGCATGGATCTTGGACTACCTCACCAACCGTCAACAGTATGTGCGGATACGGGAGTGTGAGTCCAACCTGGTATCCTGCAGCACGGGGGCCCCACACAGAACCGTTCTAGCTCCATTCCTCTTCACCACCTACCCCTCGGACTTCAAATACAACTCTGCAAACTGCTACCTGCAAAAGTTCTCTGACGACTCTGCAATTGTCGGCCTCATTTCTGCCGGTGATGACAGGGAATACAGGGAACTGAACTAGGACTTTATAAACACAGCACAAAAATTAAGGAAATTTGTGTTTGGTAGATTATTTCTTTGTTGTAACAATGATAGATAGATAGATAGACTTTATTTCAGACTCGGGGTCCAGACACAAACAATAAAAGTACAGAGGCCTAGCAATGCCTTACAAAGAGACAGCTGTACCAATGTCGCCACAGCTGGGACTGGTAGCGTGTGGTGCTAAACCTTATGCTGGTTAAAACAAGTATGATCTCATTTCCAGAGTCATTCAGTCTACAGATGAATTTGTACATGAAATTTCTTAAAACTGTTTGGAAAGTGTTGACTCGTGCAGCCACAAACATTTCACTAGCACTGCGCCATCTCAGTCTCTTTAAAAGTATTCTCATGGCGTCATTGTACGCTACTTGAAGTCTCTGTAAACTCTTTTTTTTGTAGTTTGACCACAAGTGTGCAGTGTAGAGTGGAGTACAATATGCTCTGAACAGAGACATCTTCACTCCATCAGTACACATACCAAACTTGCGTGAGAGACTGTTTGCTTGTGCATACATTACACGACATTGCCTGGAAATGTCGTTATCATCGGTCTTGTGTTCTGTTAAAAAATGACCAAGATATTTTACTTCACTACAGACACCAAGATTATTGTCAATTTGAAGTCAGGGAAGTTTAGACATTTGTCCTCTTTAGTTCGACAAATCAGGATAGCACTATTACTGGCGTTGTATTTGATGTCATGTTCCACACCATACACAGTACATATAGTGAGGAGCTGCTGAAGACCAGCGCTAGAAGGACTAAAGATCACCAGATCATCTGCATACATGATGTGATTAACCAGAGTATTTCCAATCATGCACCCAGTAGTACAGGCTTTCAGTTGTTTGGACAGATCATCAATATACAGATTAAACAGAATTGGGGACAAAATTCCCCCTTGTCTGACACCATTGCTAACCCCAAATGGGGCTGACACACTTTTACCCCATTTTACTTGCATACTCTGGTGCGCATACCAGTAAGACAGAATTCTCACAATGTATGTGGGGACACCTCTTTGGCTCAGTTTAAAAAATTATTTACTATGATTAACACGATCAAAAGCTTTGGAGGCATCAATAAAACACATAAGAACTGATGAGTTTTGACCTCTGTATTTGTTTACAATTTCCTTTAAGGCATATATACACAAGTCAGTGCCATGTTTGGCTTTGAAGCCGAACTGGTTATCTGTGGAGGTGATAAAGTCCTGTATTCTGTCCAGCAGAATTCTTTCCAGGACTTTTGACATTACGCTGGCCAAAGCAATGGGCCTGTAATTCTCTAGGCTACATACTTTACCAGCTTTGTTTTTAATGACTGGCACTAATAGAACAGACAGCATTGAGTCTGGTAACAAGCCGTGAATCATGAAGCCAGTAAAACAAATAGCGAGGAGAGGAGCTAACCTCGGACTAGCATATTTAAGGTGTTCAGCAGTAATATGGTCTAAACCACTTGCTTTGCCTTCAGACAGTTTGTTGATAGCTTGGTGCACCTCATATGATGTAATTGTCATTGACTCATTACTCTCAGAACTGTTCACGCTATACAAATCACTTTTGATGCAGTTAAATAAGGTGCTATAATGCTGTCGCCATAACTTGGCAATGTTGTCTGTTCCTGAAATTCCATCTATAGTGCATGGTAAAGATGGTTTACAGTTAAGAGCTCTCACTTCTTTCCAAAAATCAACTACGTTGTTGCTTAGCAGCTTCTTGGCCATGGAGTCAGCCCTCATGGCTTGATCATTTTTGCAAATGAAGCGAATGGCATACTTATATCTTGCATTGGTGAGCTTCTTGTACTCAAGCACTGGCCCTTGTCTGGGTCTACCAGCTAGAGCCCATGATTTGAAAGCTTCACAGGCTTCAGCACGATACTCAGCTACATACTCGTTCCAGCCAGGTTTGATGTTATGGGTCTTATTATGATGCTTGTAGTAGGGCTTACTGTCTTTATACAGAGCACTTACTATCTCATTGTACATGAAGCAGAGATCTCTCCTATGCACCACATCCTTACAGTTAACGTCAGTACACATAGCTGCATCTCTAGGTAGATGAATATTACTGAAGGACTGGTCTGTATGAGTAGAATACACTAAGACGTCCTCTTCAGTGAGAGTTGACCAGTCAAGTTTTTCTGTGTTGACACTATTTCCATTTCTAGATAGCGCCGGTAGATGGTCAACATTTATCGACATAGCAAAAGGTATATGATCAGTTGTTGCTGCTCCATAAAGAATGCCCATACATCCCAATGAAGCATGAGCATCAGCTGTACTAATACAATGGTCCAGCCATGATGTAGTGTGCCAGGCCTCACTAATGTATGTATAGCTATCTGTAGGCAAAAGCACTTTGCTTGATAATATAAAATGATTGTCTTTACAAAACTGAGCCATGTGCTTGGCAAATACTGAGCTTGTGTCTGAGATATCTGCATTCATATCCCCAATAACATAAATACTAGAAGAAGTATTATCTTGAATGAAGGAATTGATGAAGGCAAGCCTATTTAGATATTCATCCTCATTGTGATTGCACTCATAGGGTGTATAAACATTTAGGATAATGAATTCCTTATCATCATGAGTAAACTGTATTGCAACACACCAGTCAACACCAAGCCTGACCACATTTATCAAAGAGTCAAGCTTCTTATTCCAGAGAATAGCCACACCCCCTGGAATCCTTCCTCTGACTATTCCCATGCCAAAGTCAGTTGTAGACTCCCCAGCACCATGAAAGGTATCATTAAAAGAGTTGAGTTTTTCCAAGTCTTGCTTCGGTAAGAATGTCTCTTGTAAACATAGTATTTCACAATTCTCCAGAAGGTTGTCAACAACCATGCGGCGAGCTTTATCCCCAACGCTCTGGCCCACACGCAGGCCACGACAGTTGTACGACAAAACCCGGATATACATTTAGCAAGGCAAGTGAGTGCCCATAGCACCAGCAGGCAAACTTATTCCCCCCACAGCAAGTGCATGGTTAGAGCCGATAACTCCCGCCCTGCGGGGCTCAAAATAGCGCCGGACAAATGCCCCTTCTGGCCAGAGCTCCGGAATGTACATTTCATCAAACTCATTGCATTCAGCAGATACTGTGAATGAGCTGAATCTTCTGTGGACAGTGTCGATCTTCAGACAGATAACCTCCCGGCTGAGTTTTTCCTTAAGATACGCAGATAATGTTTCAGCGTCTAGATCTGGTGAGAACCTGGTAGCAAAGACACTCACCAGCTTTGTCTTGACCGTTTTGATGCTGCCCACAGCTCCGGTCCCAACAACAGGCTGAACGTTGCCGGGTCTCTTTTTCTGCCCGGGGGCGACAGTACGCGATCCCGACAGAGCAGCAGCGCTCCCCGGAACACGCGCCAGCCGTCTGCCTTTTTTCACGACCTGACTCCATTTTGGGGAGCGTGACACCAAACAATCGGAACCTCCCGCAGTCATCTCCTCGTCCAGATCGCAGAGTCCCGCCTCATCTCGTTCTCCGGCATCAATGTCCGAGTCCTTCGCCAGCGTAGCCCCAAGCCCTGCATCGTCAGAGCCAGTGGTCCCAGCCTTCACGCACACAGTGCCTCCATCCAGCGCCGCTGAAGCACCTGTGCCACTGCCCGAAGTCATGTCAGTGGGACCCTCCAGTGCACACAGTCGACGATCAATTTCCACAGTGATGGCACGAAAATCCTCGCCTACATCAGCCTGTAGCTGCATCGACTTCTTCATTGAGCAGACCTCAGTGTACAGCTGCTCCATTTTCCCAAGTAGACTCGAGACGTCCAAGTTGGAAAACGTCACCGGAGGCAATTCATCCAGGAAATGAGAGACAAATCTGGGAGTGTTCTCCCCACACTCATTCAATACTTTAAGGCAACTCTTAATGTTGTTTATGTCTTTCTGTGCCCCTTTATGGGAAACGTACCGATGTGTAGTTTGGCAGAGTTCAACAAAACTTTTTTCGAGGACTCTATCCACTCCGAGTCAAACGTGTTCGCAGCCAGCAGGACAATCTCGTCCTGACTTAAGGTCTTAATTTTCACGGCGAGAAAGTTAAGCAGCTCATCCTCAACAACAACTTTGCCGTCAACAGTTTTATAAATCTCAGGTTTCATTCGAGACCGTTTAAAAGCAGGAGCGACCGAGCTTCTTAGCAATACATATTATAATGTTGGAAAGTGTAATCGAAAAATTTCCTTCAACAGTTCAGGTGAAGTTGGTTTTATCCAAAGTGTTCAAAAATAGACAGAGTCTTGATGAATGATCAAAGTTTCAAAAAGTAAATTTAATGTTTGCAAACAGAGAACACAACCACAGCCACGTATCACAGTGAAATGTGCTCATGCTCTGGAGACGCAGAATCAAAACAAGGTATTTATACAGGCAACACTGAGAAGACAGGATAAGACAGAGGAGACGGGGAACACAGGTGGGGGCCAGTGTTCTGGTGCGAACCTTCACCGATCATAGTTCCCAAGAGAATGTTTATGCTCAGAGAAAGAGCCGTTGATTAGAGAAAGAACACGCCGGTTGCTCGTCCGGAATAAGACTGAAAGTGACCTCTGTATCAGAACGAATATGTCAATGTGTTCAGACATCCAGACTCCTGTGCAAATGAATTTTCTAACAGCACATATCATGATAAACTATGAGGACGACATGTTAAAACATTTTTTACCATTACAAAAGCCTATTTATTTCCCTTTTAAATGGTGCCACATTTGTAAGGAACATGCATTTGTGGGATGAGCATTTCCCCAATTACCGTTAATGCTCTAGCTTCTGCCTTAAAGAACCCCTCAGACTGCCTTTTAGTTAGATTCCTCATACAATGTTTCACTCAAGGCTTCCACCCGGGTTTGCAGCTGACGCCAGATTCCTCCTACATATGTCAAACTTTGCAGTCAATCATCTTCAGTCAATCATCTTCAGTCGATAAACCTCTGGCTCAGGAAGTCAAAGACGCATTCATGATCGGCCAACTCCCTGCCCTTATCCCTCATCCGCCTTGCATGTCAGGAAGCCTGGTGGTCCAAGGCATACATCACTAGCGCCTTCAAAGTCCTTCCCATCTACCCTGAGCACTGGAACCTTGCACAAAGCATCCCAAAAATGTTAGATTCTTTATCTGAAGCACTCTGCTGGATCCTGAAAAATGTCCACAAACTACCGTACGTCATATATCTCTTAGACGACTTCCTCACCGTCACGCCATCTTCCTACCCCCCGCACATGGCCTCCACACTCTGACTTCTGCTTTTCAGGAACTTGGAGTTCCTCTTTCCTCAGAAAAAAAATAGATCCCTGCATATCCCTGAAATTCGTTGGCATCACCCTTGACTCTGTCTCATTCCAAGCATCCCTACCTACTGAGAAAATCCACCGGATCTCCTTAATCATCTCAAATTTCCTCCTGGCCCTCAAATGCACCAAAACATCTAAACTACGCCATCAGTATCATCCCCCAAGGTCGCTCCTTCTTGTCACACTCCTTTCAGTTGCCGTCTCTGTTCCATCTCTCCACGACCACGTCACACTCTATTAAGCATGCAAAACGGAGCTAAAACTGTGGCACGCAGCCCCCTCCTTCTGAGTTGGCGGCTTCTATCACGGCAAGTGGTCCTCAGCCGAATGTCCGCCCTAATTCTCATCATTCACTCTTCCCTCCACGATCTCCGAAATGTACCCAGAAGTCATAGCAGGGGGCACAAATGGTCTAAAAAGACCATCCCATTTAATTGCGAGAACAGTGCGGTCATAGACATCATTAACAAAGTACGGTCACATTGTCTCGATATAATTTAGTTCATGCAGAGGCTCACTCTAGTTTCGGTCCAGGACTAGTTCATCATCAGAGGCTCACATATTCCAGGTCACACGCCACCATATAGGACATCTCCATCCATCCTCCTGACACCGTCTACCACCTCAAACACAGCAAAACCAACTAGTCTGGTCCACCTAAACCCATCTACCTCTTCCGACTAGACTTGTGTACCTAAGTCCATATGAAACCATCTGCGACTACATAAGCTAAAGACTAGCCAGCCAAACGTCTCTGCAAAAGCCCCGTTCATCACAGACAAGGGCAAATGGGTCATACACTCTTAGCCCTCCTTGTCTCTTCACCCTTCTTTGCCCCATCCTTCCATCCACCTACCCACAATCCGTCAACCCGCATCCCCTCACTCCTTTCCCTACACCCCTTCATCCCTTACCCTACCATCCCTTAATAGCACAACCCCCATCCCTTCATCCCCTACCCTACATCCCCTCATCCCACTACCCCCAACTTTTACTCCCTCAACTTCCTTCCCCACCCAAGTACATCCCTCTTACTTCAACACTTAATAAACTATTTAAAACCCTTGTCATTATTGTGGTGGTCTCGCTAAGTGAATTCAAGTTTGCCCTTAAAAATGTTACGCCAGCCACACTATTCATTTAATTTTGTATTCGGAATTATTATGTGACTATAGCATCTTTCAAGTTATACTGATGGAATATGTTTGTGTTTGTAGAACTATGAGACAATCCTGGTGAAAATGAGTGCAGGCAATGTGTTGCTTTTAGCCCATTCTGTTCCAGGTGTGACTCGTGCAATGGCTGTTCCTCAGTGTATACCAATAGAAGGTACCAAAGTTGGAACATTTTCAAATCTACACATATTAACTACTCTTCCCAGAATACTCTGGGGAAAAAATGTCAAAATGTCTTGCTTTGGTTTGTGTGTGACTGCAGGTGCTGGAGCGGTTACAGCAGAGGGGGTTCAGGATCACCGGTTCATGTGGCGGTGGAGTGGACTCTTCCCAGTTTAGTGAATACATTCTACGGAGGGAAAGCCAAGGCAGCCAACACCCCCCGACCCTCATCCGAATAAAACAGGAATTTAAGGACTGAACAAACAGAAGTCCCCAGTTTTGCACACATATCAACGCCTGTTTCTCCTACTGACAGCAGATTCACTTCAGCAAAGTCAACATACTGAGCAGTCATGAGTACACAGAACCTCTTACGCCAGTGAATATACTCGATAGGTAACTGAGATGCTAGTCTTTTTTGATACTGTGCCGCATAGATTTTCACACAGTAGTATCATAACATTAAAAACATGGATCCGTTGGTGCAGGGATTTGCAGGGGATCATGGGAATCAGATCCTAAATTTGAGGAAACACTAGCATTAACATTTCTATTGATATGAAATGGAGGCTGGAACTTTGGGATTTGCAGTATTTATCACGATACATGTCATTTTATAGTGCGTTATAGTCCTGGAAATTCACTTGAGAAACCATTGATAGATAACAAACAGATGCTAATGTCTGTTTTTGGCTAATCCGTTGAATTAAATACCTGAAAAACAAAAGGTACTGCATCACATTGATGCAAAAATGCTGTAAATCGATATGCCATAGAACAGTCCTGCTCTGTGATTTCCAACATTGACCAAATCGTCATAATACCCCCAATGATATTAAAGGGAGAACTATCAAATATCTCTTCATCATCATGTTGCCCAACACAGTGGCGGGCCGTGTGATTTATAGCTGGGCCTTCAGTACTGTCCTACTACAGTTGAACCACCTCCTAATAACCTCATTATGACGCCAGCATGACGGGATGCTTCGTCATTAACGGACAATGCATATCGTCAAAATCAATGTAATTAACACAATGACAAGAATAAACTCACAAGAACCAGTCACACATATTTATATGACAACATAAAACCCAAAGAACACTATTCAACAGGCCTCTGCACATTCCAGCAAAACTGCAGCGCTAAAACACGCATTCAGCCACACACTCAAGAGCACCATTCAAATATTATTCACATCCCGAGATACTTGAACCCACCTGGAGGGAGCAATCCACCAGTTTCCGGCAGAGAACCATGGCCTCAGTCATGCCATGTCAACATATTTAAAGCATTAACTTTCACATCAAGCTGATATTTACTGACTGGTTCAAAAACACAAATGGACTTCTGAAGCCATTCTTTGGATCTGGCGTGTGGCTACAGCTCATAATCTCACTGCATGGTTATCACAAGGATTCATATACAGTCCAAGAGTTGTTAAGGTACAGTATGTTGGGACCAATAGGGGGCGTGTTTGAGTTATCAGCTTTTAAGAAACTGAATTCTTGACATCAATAGGATTATTAATGTGAGTAACAATTATTAATGATTATTAATAATAACGGGGCACCACCCTGCGAACAGGGACCGATAACCAAATGATAAAACTAAGTCTCATAATTAGTGGTCACTCATAATGTCAATAGTCGGGTACGACTATACATTCGAGATGACAGTGAAGGATTGAGTCCGTACACAGGCTACAACATGCAGATTATTACATACATATGCACCATTAATCACAGACGACTGCTCGTTAAAGTATAACAGGGTTTATTAAATCTGAATAATAAATGATCAGATCAATTATTATTGCAACCAACAAACGTTATCATACAATTTTATATGCCTAATACCTAAAGAAAATGGGTGAGGGTGTATATATGTAAGTGTGTGTGTGTGTGTGTGTGTGTGTGTGTGTGTGTGTGGTATGTGTGTGAGGATCTCTGTGTGAAATGAGGGCTTAACGCTACCTCTCAACCACCACCAGATGGCGTAGTCGAGTGACTTGGGCAAAAAGGTGGATGGGCTGCTATATGTAACCACGTGTGTCTGTGCACCACGTGTGTGTGTGTGAGTTAGGAGAGAGTCGAGAAAGAGCAAAGGTGGGGGTCATGAATCAAACTTCTGCGTGTGTTGTCGAAGCGAGTGTGTGAACAGCTGGTCTCATCCTGCACAGGCCTGCCGCTGTCGTAGGAACTGGCGGCGACGTGCGCATGATAGCCACGGTTCTACACTCCGCTCACAGAGCTGATTTAAGAAAAGAGAATATCACACGAAGTGTAATAAGATAAATGAAAATTCCCAAACAAAACAGATCATCACTGCGGTGAGATGAGAGTATTGTCTTCCTATCACCCCAAAACTCGGTCGGCGAGACGAAGGTCCGCCACCGTAGGTTCAGTCTTTCAGTGATAATACACAAACTTTCCATTCACCAGCAGTGATGAATCTAATGCAGACAATACACAATATATGGCGGGGCTCCGTGGTCCGCGATAATTGCGCAATGACGCGGTGTAACAAGACAGTGATTGAACACAACAGGGTGCGGGAATAATAACACATAAATGAATAAGCTAATGCTAATGCTAAGCTAGTGCTAAGCTATGCCCAAGATGCAATGAACCTTACTTGGTGAAGTTTCATTCGGTGGGGCTCGTTCCCATGGTGGGAATCGATCAGTCCTCGAGTGTGGGCTCGACAGCGCGGCGTTTGAGCAAGCGCAGACTGAGTAGCTCGGAGCTCGGTCGCTCCCGGTCGTGTGACTCGCTCTGGAGTGGACGCAGACTGAGCTGACATCGGCGCGGCGTTTGAGCTGGCGCGGATGGGGTCGGACCTCTGTGGCGCGGCTCGCTTTGGAGCAAGCGCGGGTCTGATCTGTTCTCGCTGCAGCGGGGACAGTGAAACTTCGGGTGAGACGGCGTGGTCCATGCGTTTCCCGGTAATCATCAGTCAGGAGGGGATTAGACGTCTTCCTGCCGGAGGGTTGGATGAGGACTCGCGGTCCTCGTGGGTGAACTTCGGCTGAGGTAACGTCGTTTCGTTCCTCCCGGAAATCGTCGTGGGCCTTCGGTTGTCAGCGTGGCGCTGGGGGGGGGGGGGGGGAGAGAAGGGCCCGGTGCCTCTTCTAGTCCCAGAGGGAAGAGAGCGTTGTGTGCTCCCTGCTTGACGGAGGTCGAAGGGAAAAAGCGTGGAGGTGTCGGCTGCAGGCAGTTTTGTAAGACAGTGGTTGAACCACAGGGGTCCTGGTGCTGTCTTGGCTCTCGGCCAATGAGATTGCAGCGGTGCATTCAGGAACAATAGTTTTGGGGGGGTGGAGAAGTTCACACCCTAGTGTGAAATTCCTTCCAGAGGAGGTTTGCTGTCATCAAACCACAATCAGGATGAAACCTTTGCTTGCAAAAGGGAAGGCCTGATTCTCTTTGTTCCCAGCACATGTTGAAGCCATATGCTCAGACCCCAACATCCCCCCTTTGATCGGAAGAGCGAGGTGTTGGCTTCAGTCTTTAGAGCAAACCCAGGGCTGGCACGTGCATCCATGTGGTGGGGAAACCTGAAGAGGTGAGACAGTCCAAGTATTCCTGAGACCAAAAGCAGTGGTTAAAACAGGAAGTGTTCATTGTTCATAGAGTTCAAGGTTCATTGTGCTCAAGTTCATGGTGTTCATGTTCAGAGTTCATTGGCATCTGGGCAGATGACTTTGGTGGCATCTGGGCAGATGACTTTAACTACCTATACCTACAGCTACTATCATACACAATTCAAATCATAGGTGAGCAAAACATTATTCCCAAATAATTCAATCGCTATTATGATGTTGTGATACTCTAGCATTGCGGCATAGTGTCAAAGAAATAACCCAAATAAAACAAAACAAAACACAAAAGAGAGAGAAGAAAGAATAGAAAGACAAGAAGCAGGTGAGGGGAGGGGGGACAGAAGTTACTGGTTCACCTCCTAGACAGGACTGGGGTCCGTCGGCGGAGCAGTCGTAGGTTGCCTACGTGGTGTTATGAATAGGAGGGAATCAGTTTAGCCAGTGGCTTCTGGATCTATTAGTACATGATATGTGCGTCTATCTCTCTCTGATCGGTAGATTTAGAGCGAGTCCTGTGTCTAAGTTTTAGAATCTATCGATATTGGAGTTGCGTTGCCAAGACTATAGGCCGGAGGTACCTGTGAAGGTTGCATAAGTTTAGTGGTAGCAGATTTACAGATTTTGATAACACTGCTAGTGTGACCAGCTAGGCTGGGATTTTCGCTGCTCCAGCTGTTGACAGCTGAGCCTTCTCGGATGAGGTCCTGGGATAAATCTGACTGCTACGGCCTAGGTTATGTCTTCTTTGGTTACTTTTGGTAGAGTCTATAAAGCATGCAAAGGGTTGTTTATGAGAGTGGAGCATAAGTTTACAGTCACAATGAACGTTTTTCAGGTCATGCAACTGTTCTGGTTCAAGTTGGATGTTTTTGCGGTTAGTGCATGTCTACAGGGTGAGTTGAGGCATGCAGTTAAACATTAGTAGTCAATAGTAAGCCGCCATTCTGTCGGTTGGTTTCGACACTGGCAAGATTAGAGTGTACTTCCTGTGAAGTGCATCTCTCTAAGTCTCTGTTGTCAGAGTCTACCCCCCTCGAGCTGTTCAAGTGGCGAGGGTGCATACCCCCCAGGTCACCGCCAGCACTCAGGGAAGCGTCGCGAACGGTTTCACTCTGGAGTGTGTCATGGCGGGCTGGTGATATCTCCCTCCCCCCACTCTCCTAATTAGAGATGGAGACAGGTCCCCTGAGCAAGTCAAGTTCAGTTCCCTAAAGCGGGGCAGGAGCCGGAAGAAAACCTCGTGCACTAGGCGTCCTCCGTCCCGTGCGGCACTGAGTGACTTGAACAGGCCCGGGCGATGGCTCGGCTGAAAGAAGGCGGTGGCTTCGTTGAACAAACTGGAGGTGGAGCACACTGACAGAGCAGGATAAACAAGGCTTAGTTGACAAAAAGGGTTTTACGGACTAGGGTGCTCGAAGGGCCTCTAAGGTTGTGGAACCCTAGAGGGGTATGTGAAAAGGTGGGGGAACACATTAAGCTCGTTTCTGACCCAGAGTCGGGTAGAGAAAAGAGTGTTATGGCCCCCCAGTACGACTGAAACATCAAAATATATATCTATATATAATGGGCGTTGCCTTTGTGAGCAAGGTCATTTCAGGGAGTGCGCTGAGTTCTCTTCCCGCCCCTACCACGTCGACATGGCAGCAGAGGGAAGAGTCACCCGGCTTAGTCAGGTGGGTCGCGAGTCGTTGTCGTCTGACAAGCGCGGTGGCTTTACCTGATTTGTACCCTGTGAGGGTCATCAGTACTCGAGTAGCGAGTATCTGGATCGAAGCACTCTACGTCCTTCGTGAGGGACTCTATGTAATCGGTGCGCAGGCCCTGCGCTCGGAGAGGGCCTCTACCGTCTGATTCGCCATAATCATTAACGTCAAGGGGAGGGTGGCTTACCTCTCCCCGTGTGGTAAAAGGCGTACGTTCTAGGCGTACGCTTGACATAGGCGGAATGTCTCGTTCGCCTGTGGAAGTGGGTTCGGACCCATGGAGGTCACTCGGGACCTGGGAGTACTCCTCCCTTCTCCTGTGTTCAGAGAGGGGGAGTGTGAGGAGACCAGCAGCTGCATCTTGTGCAGGGTCGTCTGGCTCCTGGGGAGCTTCTGCTCCTAACCTGGGGGGAGAGAAGGCCCGGTGCCTCTTCTAGTCCCAGGACGGAGTCCAGAGGGAAGAGAGCGTTGTGTGCTCCCTGCTCGACGGAGGTCGAAGGGAAAAAGCGTGGAGGTGTCGGCTGCAGGCAGTTTTGTAAGACAGTGGTTGAACCACAAGGGTCCTGGTGCTGTCTTGGCTCTCGGCCAATGACATTGCAGCGGTGCATTCAGGAACAATAGTTTTGGGGGGGGGGAGAAGTTCACACCCTAGTGTGAAATTCCTTCCAGAGGAGGTTTGCTGTCATCAAACCACAATCAGGATGAAACCTTTGCTTGCAAAAGGGAAGGCCTGATTCTCTTTGTTCCCAGCACATGTTGAAGCCATATGCTCAGACCCCAACAAGTATAATAAAATTACTGCTGGATACTCATACATTTTAATATAAATGTGCAAGAAAGTCCTCTCAAGATACCACTATGTGAATTAAAAAGCCTTGACTGACATTAGATTTTTCTGAAACTGCCCATCCATAAAAAAACATCTCATCAGTAATATGTTCAGATGTCTACATTTAATGGACCTCTAGGGGCCATGTGAATTATGACTCATCTGACGGAAGCAAAGAAGGAAGCAGCATGACGTTATTGTCCCACTGATAGGGACGCTTTTAGTGTTGAAAGACTATGCCTCAGCTTATAGGACCTGTTGACTTTAAAACTGCAAATGTTGTCAAGGAGGCAAATCACTGTCAAAATCCGAGAGCGCAAATGACATCCACACGCGTGTGTAGAGGTCCAGAGCATGCAAATCAAACAGCCGCGTATAACTACATTTAATTGGTTACAATCCTCGTCTTTGGATTGGCCGGACATCCCTCTGACACAGACAGTACAGAGGTGGTCTTCAGTCCGTCACGAAACACTACTCCACTACCACTCAGAGGTAGATGTTCTACATTTGTCTGACAGATGTTGTAAACTGTAGAGGCTCATGAAATACAGATTATGTTAATAGCATTGTTAAATACAATAATTCAAAATGTGTTTCTCTTGTAAATGGAGTCAAGTTGCTCAGATTGCTTTAAATTCACTCCATCATTCTATTACAGACAATGTGTGTTTGATACTCAAACCTCTTGTGACAAACAGCTCAAAGAAACTCTTTGATCTTAATTGATTAAAACATGATGTGATCATATTTAATCACACTGTTGTGTTTACAGAAGATATATAACATAGTTGTATATGATATGAGCAACAATTTGGACCCGCTCAAAGATCTGGAGCCGAGATTAGGAACCACTGTTTGTATATTAACTGTTTGCCCAACTTAAATCACTGACAAGTAATTAGTGGATGAAAAAGTATTCAGATCCTTCACTGTAGTAAACGTACTGATACCATACTGATGAAACAATCCCCTACCAGTAAAATACCTGCATTCAAAACCTTAGTTAAGTATGTTATCAGAAAAATGTACTTTAGGTACAGAAAGTAAAAGTACCCATACAGTAAAATGTATCCTTTTAGTGTTTTACCATTATGTCTGATGTTTTAGGATATATATTGCTGCATTAACGTGTATGCTGCATGTTTTTAACTCCTTTATATAATGTTGGTTAGTTTATTTACCTCTAAGATGTAGTGGAGTAAAAAGTACATTATTTGCCTCTGAGATCTAGCGCAATCTGGAAACCACCTCTATACCGCCACCTAGCGTCTGCGTCAGAGTGATGTCCGGCCAATCCAAAGAGAGGATTGTAAACAATTACATTTAGTTACACAATGGTGACTGGGTCCGCCCACTTATCGTCAAAAAGAAAAACTGCTCGTGAGCGAGCAGGTGATCTCATCTGCGCTCTCGGATTTTGACTGATTTGCCTTCATAAAATGTTCATTGTACGCGACATGGTTCCACTGTAGTGTTCAGAGTATACTCAGCATCTTAACGGGCAGGCTATTATTAGCCTATTATCAGGTATTATTACCTTTAACGGGCAGGCTGCACATCAGCAGCATAAACGACTATTTGCTGTTTAGGCTTGAGGTCAAATGATAGCATATTCAAAACAACCTTTTTTCTCCCACCAAGGCGACTGGTTATTAAGTACTGTATATGTTCAATACAACTAGGGTTGCAAAGGGGTGGAAAATTTCCGGTAAATTTCCGGAAAATTTCCATGGGAAGTTTAGCTCGGGAATTTTGGGAATTTTGAAAAAAAGTTTTTACCGCAAATTAAACGCTGAGCAATAAAAAAGTCACTCAAAACTATATTTTAAAGATGTATGTAATGCAGCACACTCTGCACTTTGAATTTCAACCCTGCATGTGATGGAAGAATGCACAGTGCACTCTTCAGGCACAGATAATCCCCCAGCACACTGCAGCAGGGCTATTGAGGCCACACTACTGCATTTGAGCCCAAGGACTAGTCAGGTAAGTTGTGATGATACTACTGGGGGAGATATATTAGCATGCTAATTGAGGATTGTTCATCTGTTCATCTAGCCCAGCGGTTCCCAAACTTTTTAGGCCACGCACCCCCTTCTACATCCCCACCGGGTTCACGCACCCCCAACCCCCCCCCCCCCCCCGCCACACACACCTTAAAAAATAAAAAAAGCAACAGGGCGATAGCCGCATAAAAATCGGACTAATGAGAGAACAGTTTGCTCGCGCGTGGCGTTTGTTTATAAGAAAAAAAACACAAAAACTCTTCCTGCACCGTAACGGACGTACACCAGAAGATTGGCCGCATCTGTAGACTCGTCTACTTGCAGAGAGTAAACTCACTCTTCTTCACGCGACCGACTAATGTAGCCAGGATGTCTTCGGACAACGCATCGATGCGCGCGACACTGTTGTTGGACGCGGGATCATGTCCAACTTGTTTGCTTCTCTCTCTCCAATCATACATTCCTGCTTATGACAAAACAAAATGTGTATATTTATGTCTGTATATGACAAGGTAAATACAGTTAGTATAAATTACCCACACAATTTCCAGTTTATTCCCGTTAATTCCCATGGAAACTTTCCAGCTTTGAATATTCCCGGAATTTTGCAACCCTAAATACAACTATGTATAAATTGCATGCACTGTTGCATTGATTTGTGATATTTGCAGACACCATCAGTTGCTTTAACCTGGAGCAAATATGACATGTTTGCATTTGGTAAAGTATACATTTAAGACACAGACACCCCAGTGAAATCAGGAACTTTATCAGCCTTCAGTTTTTGGCATGCAATATTTTTATTGTACAATTCTCTTTTCACTCTTCTTTGGAAAATACAGGTAGAAGAAAAATGTATACCTTAATTAAGGATTAATGTTTTTCCATGCAAGAGCATATCTTCTCAAATATGTTTTGTATAAGCATGTAACAGCAACCCAAGCAGTATTGTTTACTTGTATATCATATTTTCTCTGTTCTGCATAGTCATTGTGATATCATTTTATGATAAATATACAAGAATTCACGAGTACAGATTTTCAAAGACAAGGCAAATCTGCAATGCTGTGATGGCATCGGGCGGTCTGGACAGTTTGCACCTGAAAGGAATAGTTCCACATTTTGGGAAATATGCTAAATATGAAGATTTCTGGAAAGATTTAACAAAGAGCATGTAACACATAGTACAAATGGAGAAGAGCTGGTGGGTAGCCCTTTCACTGTTTGTAATCATGATGTTTAAAAAAAAAAAAAATGTCTCCCTCATCTGCTGTAGTACATTTTCTGTCCTTTTATTCTAAATCACTGCTTACCTTTGAATAATGTCATCATTGTGGTATGCCAAGTTATTGGTGTAAATGCTGGAAGCATTCACAACAAAATGTTCTTCTACACATTTATTATTCTGCATCGTATTGACATATTCCAAGTAATTCTACTCCTAAATGTTTCAATGTAGCAACTAAAAATAAAAAGTTCAGCTCAGTTTATCACGTTTCTCATTCATACATGTCACGCCTTTCAAATGTTCATACATATCAGTGAAGGACACTTTCATTCCCAGTGCGTCAAATACAGAGGCTTTGTCACACGCCTTGGCCTCAGGTACCGACGCACAAGGCGCCCTTAATGGACTGTATGAGACGCACCTGGCTTTCAGGTAACTGTAATGTAAACCCATCCCGTCATTGTTAGACACTCAGCATGTGTCTCCTGTTTCCCTCTTCCCCTGTGTCTATGTCACGCTCTCGCCTCACAGGGCGCTCATGTGGGCCACCACGACCAGCTTCTCCGGGATGTTCTGGAGTCTCTCAAATCCCTCTAGTATGTCACAGATGGAGCTAAAATTCCCATTACTATGGGGTTACCCACTTAAGCCCGAGCACCCCCTTCTTGGGGGCTGTGGAGAAAGTTTAGCATATACCGTCGGAAAAAATGCACTTAACGAATATAAGGATGTTGCACATCAGATTAAACATCAGAACCTGGACTACAAGAATATGTCAGCCCTTTTTACATGCTCCAAACAACTCAAACACCAACTAAATGAATTACCAAATATCAAAATCCATATAGCTCCACCTAGTCAACCCACTCGCCACATTTCTGGCTCTACCGCTGGTATGTTATGCAATACGCACACATCACACAGATCACTTGTGAAGCGAAGATCAGCCGCTGCAATATGAATCTGTTAATTTTCACATTCATAACTGTACACAGCCACAGTAGGCATGTGGGATAAGTTGGCAACATGATGCTGAACTTGAATTAGATCACTTTATTTTACTGCAGTGCTGCTTTCTGTTAGGATGCACAACTAAATGAAGGTGTGAGCTGGTGTAGACAAGGGGAAAATGACCGAGGGATAACTTTTGACAATTGATAACTAGATGTGGCGAGAGGCGGACGGGCCGTCACTCAAAGTTACGTGAACAGCCAATAGTTTCGAGAACACAACAACGCCACCCTAGGAGTTGCACCTAAGGATTCACTTTTCCCCACACAGTATCAGGTTTCCAAAGACACTCAGGTTCATTATACAAATGAGCATGAGACGTGGTTCCAAATACAAATTAATCTTTATTCTATTAAAAGTTCACCGTTACAGTTTATACACAAAATACTAAAAGAGCCTTCATACATTTAAAAAGAGGACTGCGGCTTACCAGTGGCGAGGTGGACCAGTGCAGGTAAGGATCCCGAAAAGAGGAGGCACCCCGATCACCCGTATACACAACACTCACACACCTGAGGGTCTCAACCCGGGGCACACCAAACGACACAGCACACAAAGGGAGACACCACCACCTGGAAGCACCAACCCCACCACCTCGGCTTAGCCGCTCCTACAGGGACAAATAAAACAATTACAAAAAGGCTCTGGTTCTCAGGAAAGGCAATAAAACAAAATCAAAGGAAAAAATAAGCAAAAGAGAAAATAACAAAAATAGCTCGGGTTGGCTGATCAACCCGTGATCAGTAACCCAATTTATACAAACTAAAAGCCAGAGTGGGCCTTCACATCCCTTGGTCAGAATATACAAAATGAATGGCTCAGGCAAAAAAAAAGAAGGTTGTTTTCATTAAAACCAGGGTGCTGCTGACAACAGCACAAGACAGGGGCGCAGTGCTGACAATAGCAGCGTCAGACTCTGTGGGCGACACAGCGCAGGTCAGCGTACACGAACCCCGTCGGCCAAAGCAGTTAGTTCAGCAAAGGCCGTAGACAAACGCCGGTAAACAAAACAGCAGCGTCCTTAATTTATGCCGAGTTAGCTGTAGCCGCTTTCTGGCGGCGTTCCGCTCGAACCCAACCAAAAGTCCACTATAATACGGGATAGCATACAATTAATAGAAGGATAATTAACAAAGTTGAAAGTATATAACTAAACTAACAGAATAAAATCACCTTACCGATCAGGCAATGTGCGTCGGCTCCAGAAGGGGGGGGAGGCGGGCATGTAGCGTAGCTACCGGCAGCTATACAAGCAAAACACGGTCACTAACAGAACACCAGAGTATATTTAAATCAGGATCCAATCGAGACTCACCGACAGATCCGCAGGTGAATCACCTGTGCAGGACGAGGGGAGCCCCAGAGATAGTCTAAAAAATAATAAAAGCCAATATAACGCCAGAACAGTGTGACCGGGAGAAACAATGCTGCTGCATTCCTGCATACCTGCACAGCGACGGATGTCCGGCAAACCGGAAGCGGGACACGCGTTTGACGTCAGGAGGGAGCAAAGGGGATCCCCAGCGTATTTATGCGATGCCCGCCACCGCGATTGGCCTTGTAATTAAAGGGACACCGAGGCCCTGCGAATGGTAACGTTCCCTTCTGCTACATAGACATAAAAAGACCCACGCCCCCCCAGGTATAATGATAAATAATACTGAGACGTTAATAAGACGCTATTAAGGCTACATTTCACATTGGGCCACACAAATGTGGCCCAAATACGATTTAGTTTGCTCTCAGAATTCAGATTATTCTGGACTCGGATGGGATAAGAGGAGGCGGACTCTGTTTACATCCATGATGCTTGGTGCTCAAACATAGTCAAAGCTGATGGACTTTCCCTGATGTTGAATTTTTAATGTTAAGATTGTTTTGTTGCTGCTGTTTGCATTCTTTCTGATGCATTGCAGGAATGCACTACTGTTTTTGTTTGGGTTGTCATGTTTTTCTGCAGTTTGTGGTGCAACCCTGTGTTGCATAATGACAGTAAATTGTCCTTGAATCCTTGTAACCAAAGCACAAGACAGATGTCTTCCTAATTTTAGTCCAATGATTTAAAAAGCAGAAACTAAATGTCATCCCTGGTTACAAAGAGATCCCTCCTTGAAGGGCCGTGTCCTCTTATGGAAAGATGAAGGCATTTCTAGGCTTGTTATGTTGTGTTGTGTCCACCAGTAAGCAGTCAAATGACAATCGAAAAACAGTTTAATGTCCGTTCTACTCCTGTTCTATTTCCTAAGACAAACATATTTTTTGGGAGTCAACTGATTTTGTCTATTGTAACTTATAACTCTACTGCCAGCACAATACCTGCAGCTTCAATACAGGCTTACACAAGGCTGCCTGATGGATTATGCAGTGCAGGAAAATTACATCCAGCTCAGGGTTTTGCTCTTTCACCGTATCCCGGATTCTTTTCAGCAGCCCGACTTTTTTTCCTGTTACGTTTGGCGATCCATCTGTGGTGACATTGGCAAGTTTACGCGAAGGTAGCTTCAGCCTCTCGATGACACCAGACACCTTGTCATACAAGTCCTCTCCTCTTGTTGTCCCCTTCAGACCCCCTTCAGAGCGGTGTCTTTTACGTCGTTACTTTCGTCCAGTGCTAACGAATATAACGTAAATGACTCAGCTTTTTTGTTTAACTCGCTGGTCAATTAGTCTTCGTCAATTAGTTCTACACGGCGAGTCACTGTCCTGCGTGATGAACTCATTTTTTCACATTTGTTTTTGCTCTCTGGACACGAGAGACCTGCCGGCTCTACATGCACTCTTTCAAAAACTCTCCTTCGGAGAAAGGCTTGCTGGCCTTTGCTAACTTGAATGCTAGTAAATAACTTGCCTTGGTGCGTGACTCTTGAATAGCAGTTTGTCGGAGAACGATATCTTGCTGAGTCTTTAAATTGGCTGCCAACCTCTGAGCAGTAGCCGCCCGTTCTTGCGTTGACTGTCTGCTAGCGTAGCATAAATGTGGTCAACACACGTCTCTCACTCATTTCCTCGGTTTCGTTGTTGTCTGTTCTTACTCGTAGCTCTGCTGGTGAAGTCTCTGTCGTACTGGAGAGCAATCAATGTTTTGTTACTTTATAGTTTATGTGTGTGGACTTCACAATAGGTGTGCAGAACAAAAGCAATTCCTTCACTTAATAAGCATTAATAAGGACAGGAAAGTCTTCCGTTTTGTGTTCATCACCCTCCCTAAAGCCGCTAACCGTGACTTCAGACGCCGCTCCGTAGGTCTGATAACGCCTCCGGTCACGCTGCTGATCGCTGATCGCTCCAATAACAGCTGCTTCCTCCGTAATAAAGCAGACTTTAACTGGACAACAGCTGCTAGTAAAGACAACACGGTCAGCATCGCCTGTAATCAGTTGTCCATGTTGAGTTAACCTGGTAATCGAGGCTGTTGTTGTTTGTGATCTTCCGGGTAAGGGTCACGTGATAGAGGTGTGACGAACCAGGGACGGACACGTGGTGACTGCTAAGAACCACTAGAGAGAATAGACCAGACTCCAACAAAGGTCAATCGTGTCTGGAGTGCGCCATCTAGTCGGATCAACTGAAACGCCGGGTATTGCAGGAAAAAGGCAAAATGAATGCGGTCTTTACTATAATTTGGACAATTATGTACCAATATTCGATAGGCCGGATTAAAAAGTATATTGCCCATGTAGTAGTTTGCCCATGCAGTGCCTAGTATACATTCTATATTATATCATATCTTCACATCTAAACATATTTAATCTATCACTGTTTCTTTGGTTAATACTGTTGACAACCCTTATGGAGAATTCTTTCTCACCATCATGTAAGAATTATAACGGAGCCATTCGCTTGTTTTCTGTGTGTTGTCACAAAGCCTTATGTCATTACATAGTGCAGTAACTATGCTAAGAATATCTCTTGGACAGAAGGGATCATCGCCACACATGTATTACCCTGCAAAGCATTTTCTCAAGAAATTTAACTTTTTCCACAGCTCAAACTGAAACTCTTGTAACTTATCTGGCATTGTAAGCAATTATTATTGGAGGAAGTTTTAAAATATATTATCCATGTTGAGTCGACGTCGATCTTCTTTCCTACCTTTTCAAATGCTCACGTGCTGGACGTGAAACGGTGCCTTTGGAGAGGCGGTGCATTTGCGTTATCTGCTGTCTGGAAACTGCACTACTTTATATCATTTAACAACTACAAATGGCGTCACATCAAATATGTTGGAAAAATGTGCCTTAGCTAATCAAGGTGCGCCCATCTTTCCCGAGTGTCCTCAAATGCAGCACTGGTCCAGGATGAGTTCAGGCACCATGCTGCCATTAAAACACCCAAAACAGGTGAGCTCGTGACTTTGCTTTTTCTCAGAAAACTCGGTGAATATGATTGATGATGGGGTGTGTAACGTTATCCATTTTCAGGAACGTTTGTTCCTTTGGATGAAATGACGCAAGCTCTAGCCAAAATCTGGCAGCGAAGCGACGTCACGTTAATGTTCCGTTAAACTGAGCACTGTTGACCTCGTCCGCAGCTGAAACGTGTAACGGTAACTTAGCTGTTAAAGGTAGTTGGTAAGTCTGCAAACTTAACTTGAATGAACCAAACAAACATAAGTCAAATGATATAACGTTACATACTGACGTTAACGGTTCACCTTTTTAACTTGGCTAGCATTAGCTGTAGCTGATGTGTTTAACCTGTAGCGTTATCTTCACATGAGCTAACATAGTTGGTGTTTTTCAACAACATTTACGTGAAGGTGGCGGTGCGTTTGAAAGTTTAAATAGATTATTGTCAGTATTTAGTGCTGGACTGACGGTCAGCACCTAGAACAAGGCATGTTTGTGTTTACTGTAATACCTTTTAAATGCAGTATGTGGTCACTGGGGTAGCGTTACAGCTTGTTTCAAAACAGCATTATTTGACGTCATAGCACAAAACAAATAAACTCTTGCTTTTGTTTTTCATATTTTTGTATTATGTATGAAATCACATTGTTCTTTCTCCATTCAGAAATAATGATGGCCACAAATAATGTGGTTAGTGAAGCCCAGAAGCTGGAGTCCTGTGGGGCAGCAGGGAATGGAGACGGCTCTATTCAAGTCAAGATATTACAGGTCCCAGCCAGATGTGGACCAATGCCTGCTGTGCAACCTCCACCCACTGCTGCAGGTGTCTCCCAGGCTGTTTCTGTCTCTGCCCCACCTAAAGTCATCCCAGTTGGCCATGTCTACCAACCTCCCTCCTCTACAGTTACAGTCTCTGGGCGTCACACATCCTGTCCCTCTGTCATGGTGGTAGCAAAGGTGGCCACCCCAGGAGGAGTGGGCGCTAACGGCCACCCACACGTAGCTAAACCAGCCTTGAGCCAGGTGGCCTCCATGAACCACACCACAACCCCAGGAAGGACAGTGGTGATAACCGTACCAAGGGCAGCAGGTCCACAGACGGTCACCGTGGCCCCTCGGCCTCCACAGACCGCCTCCCCACAGCTCCCAGCCAATATCCAGATACCACCAGGTGAGCTGCAAAACGCCACAGTCCTGCTCTAGATTCTAGTCCTGATTGGTGGTGATCTCATTTGTGTTTACAGCTTTGGTCACTGTTACATCTTGTATTCTGTTTTTCATATTCAGTAGATTGTGTGTTGAGTCTGTAACTAGTGTTTTAATGTCTGCCACCAGCTGTGTCTGTACTGTATTTGGTCCACGATGTATACTTTACCCAGCATGCTCTCTTTTCGAGACAAATCATCAGTGAGATATAGTCAGTAATTTTGGTCTCTAATTCTGGCAGGTATGATGTTGATCCGCAGTGACAGTGGTCAGCTGATGCTCGTATCCCAGCAGGCTTTGGCACAGGCTCAGCAGGCACCAAGAGGTGTCAGTGGTCAAGCACCTAGAATACTGGTCCCACAGGTATGTGTGTCTTACTGCTTTGAATTCATGTGACATCCTCACTCCTTTGATCCTAACTAGCTGGCATGTCTGGGATTCAGGTATCTGCAGCAGCTGGAAATAAAAGTCATGAGAAGGTGACTGTGATCAGGATGGCAGCCCCTCCCAGTTTCCACCCAGCACCAGTCCAGAAGACAGCTGTGGTCAAGGTACACCAGCTGGTTTACTCCCATTCAGTCACTGACAGCAGCTCATGTGTGTGGGCATGATGAGCATTTTTACTGCAAATCAACCTCACCTGTCATTAATAATAATAATGATGATGATAATAATATTTCACCTGTCATTAATGCTGATATTTCAGCTGCCATTAATGGTGATAATACTTTACCTGACATTAATGGCGATAATACTTTACCTGACATTAATGGCGATAATTGTCATTCATAATAAAAAATATTATTATTTTGTATTCATATTTTTGTATTAATAATAATTCTTCACCTGCCCTTAACAATGATCATTCTTCACCTGTCATAAATTGTGAAAAATTATGACATGATACCGACAATGAAAAATGAAGACTGTTGTAACTGCTTAGTTTGTATTATGCTCTTCTGTTGACGATTGTAACAAGTTCCTTACCTGTTTTATTGATAAGGTAATAGCTATTAGGTCTGGTATTCAGCCTGGGATTTGTTCATCTACCTGTAGCTCCTCTCAATCTCCTGCTGTTCTGGACTCTTTCCAGCCTGTCAGCCTTCAAGACCTGATGGACTTAATCATGAAAAGAAAGCCATCATCTTGCCCCCTGGATGTTATACCATCCTCTCTATCTCAGAAAGTTCTGCCAATTATTGGCCCTGCAGTAACATCCATTATCAATTCCTCATTGTCTACAGGAATTGTCCCTTCCTATTTTAAGCATGCCACTATCCAGCCCATATTAAAGAAACCCAACTTAGATCCGGCTCTGCCCATGAACTACAGGCCCATATCAGAACTGCCTTTCCTTTCAAAAATCTTAGAGAAGGTGGTGGCTAACCAACTTACTGCTGCACTGGAGAGGCACAACATGTACGACGAATTCCAGTCTGGGTTTCGCAGACAACACTCTACTGAAACCGCTCTCCTGAGGGTTTCAAATGATATTCTCATGTCTTCTGATGCAGGTGACTGCTCTGTGTTAGTACTTCTCGATCTCATTTCTGCGTTCGAAACCGTAGACCATAACATCTTGATTAAGGGGCTACGTGATTGGGTTGCCATCTTGGTTTACATCTTACCTCGCTGACAGAAGTTTTAATGTCTCTGTGGGTGATTTTGTGTCTGTTACCTCTCCACTGTCTTGTGGTGTACCGCAGGGCTCGGTTCTGGGGCCTCTGTTATTTTCCCTTTATCTGTTACCTTTGGGACCGGTTATAATGTGTCCTATCATTTATATGCAGATGACATATGACGCCATCTGTCATTCAAACCCAGCGAGGCCTTCACATTAACAGGCTGCTGGACTGTGTCAATGCCATCAGAGACTGGACGGCAGAAAACCACTTACAACTCAATGACTCTAAAACGGAGGTCCTAGTTATTGCTCCAGAGGAGTTTGTCCCCATGATCAGGCAGATTATTAGTCCACTCTCCTTTGCAACCTGCGCAATCTTGGGATTTTCTTTGATCGATCCATGTCGTTTGACCCTCATGTTAAGCAGCTGTCCAGGTCATGTTTCTTCCATCTAAGAAATATCAGTAAACAGAGATCTGTAGTATCAACACCTGAACTAGAGATGATCATACACTAGGGGTGTAACAATACGCGTATTCGTATTGAACCGTTCGGTACGAGGCTCATGGTTCGGTACGCATGATGAACCGAACATACGTTTGAATAAAAAAAATAGAAATTTTAATTTTTTTTTTTAACTTTATTGATGAAGAGCCACGTTCACTCAGGTTTAGTTCCATCATTGTTCATACTAAAATGATGGAGAAGATGTAAGTGACAATACTACATAACATTAAGGAGCAGTTTTTGTTTTTTATGCATATGTGTTGCTAAGAAGACACCCCAGAAGATGGGTCACTCAGGTATAGTTCCATCATTGTTCAAAGTCAAAGAATAACTTTATGATGTTAGTTGTAATGAATAAATATATTTTAAAATAGAGTACATTTCTCTGGCATTTATAGTTTTCTACTGTACCGAACCGTGGCTCCACTGTATCGTACCCAACCCAACCGTGAATTTTGTGAACCGTTACACCCCTATCATACACACATTTATCTCTTCTCGCATTGACTACTGTAACTCACTTTTCACATCACTCAGTGTATCTGCTCTCAACCGTTTACAGGTCATCCAAAATGCTGCTGCCAGATTACTCACCAGGACAAATCGACGGTCTCTCATCACCCCCATACTGGCATCTTCACTGGCTCCCTGTAGCATTTAGGATCCACTTTAAAATTCTCACCCTAACTTACAGAGCACTGCTCTCAGGTCAAACATGTTAAATTTTCTGTCTGTCCCCGCCTTAAGAGCCGTGGTGACCGAGCTTTTGAGGCAGTAGCACCAAGGTTGTGGAATGCTCTGCCTCCACCTCTACGTTTTGCTGATTCTGTGAACTCATTCCAGAATCAGCTCAAGACACACCTGTTCAGACTGGCGTTTGGGTAACAACTCATGTCCTAGGCCTGCTTTAAGCCATGTTTTCATTCTGTACTTTCAGTTTTTTGTGCATTCTTAATGTAAATTATTGTCCCTTATATGGTCACGTTGTGTTTTTTATGCTTGTAATTCTTGCTTTCTCATACATGACCAGTACCAGAGTTCCCTTGGAACTGGACTGAACCCCTCCTATTGAGGGGATCAGGGTGTAGTAGTTTAACCCGTACCAGAATCAACATTTCACCAAAATGCACAGATGTTTGAGAGTTTATAAGGGCAGGTTCCCATTTACAGATGAAACTGACTCAAGTGAGCCTGTCAGAGTACGCATCCCAGCAGGGCGTATCTCCACCTTGCTGCTCCTACACCACAACAACATACAACTCTTAAAAAGTCTTATCTGCTTGATTCACCAGTAGCTGCATACCTGTTACCTTACCGTTATTTAGTTCTATCTGCTGCTGTTTCTAGTTTTGGAGTGATAGATTTGATTGTGTTGTTCAGGTGATTGGTGCGACTCCCAAACCAGCTGTAGTCCAGACCCTCAGTGCTGTGTCTGAACGGGGCAGCCAGCCTCGCATTCACGCAGTCGTCACAGAACCCAAAAAGGAGACGCCAACCGCCGTTAGTCAGGTGAGTGGAACCAGTCCCAGTTCAGACCTGCATCCTCGGTTTGGATTTCATCTCGCTGAGGAACCACATTTCAGTCTGAACTGCATTGTGTTGTCAAACAGT